>CM026392.1:19327831-19701421 GCA_014843695.1 Archivesica marissinica | reverse complement strand
CCCCCTATGCAACACTATCCTACAAAGTGTGTCCCCCCCGAGACATCCCCCCTATGCAACACTATCCTACAAAGTGTGTCCCCCCCGAGACATCCCCCCAATGCAACACTATCCTACAAAGTGTGTCCCCCCTATGCAACACTATCCTACAAAGTGTGTCCCCCCAAGACATCCCCCCCATGCAATGCTATCTACAAAGTGTGTCCCCCCCGAGACATCCCCCTATGCATACTATCCTAAAAGTGTGTCCCCCCCGAGACATCCCCAATGCAACACTATCCTACAAAGTGTGTCCCCCCGAGACATCCCCCCAATGCAAGCTATCCTACAAAGTGTGTCCCCCCCGAGACATCCCCCCAATGCAACACTATCCTACAAAGGTGTCCCCCTATGCAACACTATCCTACAAAGTGGTCCCCCCTATGCAACACTATCCTACAAAGTGTGTCCCCCTATGCAACACTATCCTACAAAGTGTGCCCCCCCGAGACATCCCCCCAATGCAACAATCCTACAAAGTGTGTCCCCCCAATGCACACTATCCTACAAAGTGTGTCCCCCCTATGCAACACTATCCTACAAAGTGTTCCCCCCGAGACATCCCCCCAATGCAACACTATCTACAAAGTGTGTCCCCCCAATGCAACACTATCCTACAAAGTGGTCCCCCCAATGCAACACTATCCTACAAAGGTGTCCCCCCGAGACATCCCCCCTATGCAACACTATCTACAAAGTGTGTCCCCCAAGACACCCCCCTATGCACACTATCCTACAAAGTGTGTCCCCCGAGACATCCCCCTATGCAACACCCTACAAAGTGTGTCCCCTCAAGACACCCCCCCCCCTATGCAACACTATCCTACAAAGTGTGTCCACCCTATGCAACACTATCCTACAAAGTGTATCCCCCTATGCAACACTATCCCCCCCCCCCGAGACAAACTTCTCCCTCATTTATTCTTAAATTTCTCCCTTGTATACCTTACACTTCTCCCTCATATCCCTTACACTTCTCCCTCATATATATTAAATTTCTCCCTTGTATACCTTAAACATCTCCCTCGAATACTTTAAACTTCTCCCTCATTTATCCTTAAATTTCTCCCTTGTATACCTTACACTTCTCCCTCATATCCCTTACACTTCTCCCTCATATATATTAAATTTCTCCCTTGTATACCTTACACTTCTCTCTCATATCCCTTACACTTCTCCCTCATATATATTAAATGTCTCCCTTGCATACCATAAACTTCTCCATGTATACCTTAAACATCTCCCTCGTATACTTTAAACTTCTCCCTGTATACCATAAACTTCTCCCTCACAAACCTACCTTAAACTTATCATTATTTAAAGTGATCTCCTAAATACTCGCACATAAATAAAACCGTATTTGCTTCCCAAAAGTACAAAAGTAAAACTGTCCATCGACTTATGGCCAAGTCACAAAAAATCTAATAGACAAAATAAATAATTTGTTTTAAAAATTTTAAAAGTCCTGTTTGAAACTGTTACCATTTCTTTCACCTTTTATATTTATGTTATAGATTATTTGTTGATTTGCAGCTGCTTCTAGTGATTGTAATGAACATGAAATTATATATTTTAATAATACGCTATTCGGGTTTTAATTAACCATTTCCCTCATAGAAGCACCTCTTGAGGCCTTTACCAATACCACATACATTGACAATGTAGTAGCCAAACCAATGTTCATAATAAAGGCCTGAATCTCATGTAGTCCCAGTAATATCTATGGAGGTGGGATAGATATGGTGACTACTTATCCACTGCATGATAGGCTATTGATAGCTAAATGTCTGTCGTTTGTATGAAGATATAATAGTATATTAACCTAAATCTCTATGATGTCCCAGTAATATCTATGGATGTGGGATAGATATGGCGACTACTTAATTCCACTGCATGATAGCTAAATGGCTGTCGTTTGTATGCAGATATAATAGTATATTAACCTAAATCTCATGTAGTCCCAGTAATATCTATGGAGGTGGGATAGATATGGCGACTACTTATCCACTGCATGATAGCTAAATGGCTGTCGTTTGTATGCAGATATAATAGTATATTAACCTAAATCTCTACGGAAAATTTCGTGATGATCTTGCCACTAATGATCTGGCCTTGAAAATTAATATTTGTGAATTACCCACCAGTACCTATTTGTGAATTACCCACCAGTACCTATCTTGTATAAATATTTGTGAATTACCCACCAGTACCTATTTATGAATTACCCACCTGTACCTATTTGTGAATTACCCACCAGTACCTATCTTGTATAAATATTTGTGAATTACCCACCAGTACCTATCTTGTATAAATATTTGTGAATTACCCACCAGTACCTATCTTGTATAAATATTTGTGAATTACCCACCAGTACCTATCTTGTATAAATAGTTGTGAATTACCCACCAGTACCTATCTTGTATAAATATTTGTGAATTACCCACCAGTACCTATCTTGTATAAATATTATCAAAAACTTTATAAACTGTGGCCGACTTATAAAGTCAACAAAGTTTGAAGTGAATTCATATTTTCCGACAGTTTGTTATCAGCTGTTTCAACCCACTGATTTTCTTTCACTAACTTTTACTAAATTTTGTAATGAAATTTTAATTTTATTGCTTTTAACCACTTTTAAGTGTCATAAAAATTGATGAAATGACAGAAAATGTGATGTCCTATATAGTGGTCACGTCTCGCTGGTTCCGTGCTGCAGGTACCTGCTAGTACATGTATTTGTACTGATTTCTGACCAAATAGCTAAAAACGTGCTGTGATTATTATAATTCAGGTATTCTAAAGGGAATAAAAAAGGCATGATTTCCTTGATATAATCTCCACTGTAATTCCGATATGTAATTATTCATCAAATCTCTATATTAAGCAGCAGATTGCATTGAACACGATTTTCCAGCAGTCCGCCTCCATGGTTGAGTGGTTTAGCTCGTCGCCTTGTATACAGCTGTAACCTCTCATCCCTGATGGTCACAGGTTCAAGCCCAGATCAGACTGTGTCTCTTTATGTGAAAAGTTGGCAGTTTCTTACAGAGCAGACTGTTTCTCTTTATGTGAAAAAGTTGGCAGTTTCTTACAAAGCAGACTGTATCTTTATGTGAAAAAGTTGGCAGTTTCTTACAGAGCAGACTGTGTATCTTTATGTGAACAAGTTGGCAGTCTCTTACAGAGCAGACTGTGTATCTTTATGTGAAAAAGTTGGCAGTTTCTTACAGAGCAGACTGTGTATCTTTATGTGAAAAAGTTGGCAGTTTCTTACAGAGCAGACTGTGTATCTTTATGTGAAAAAGTTGGCAGTTTCTTACAGAGCAGACTGTGTATATGTATGTGAAAAAGTTGGCAGTTTCTTACAGAGCAGACTGTGTATCTTTATGTGAAAAAGTTGGCAGTTTCTTACAGAGCAGACTGTGTATATTTATGTGAAAAAGTTGGCAGTTTCTTACAGAGCAGACTGTGTATATGTATGTGAAAAAGTTGGCAGTTTCTTACAGAGCAGACTGTGTATCTTTATGTGAAAAAGTTGGCAGTTTCTTACAGAGCAGACTGTGTATCTTTATGTGAAAAAGTTGGCAGTTTCTTACAGAGCAGACTGTGTATATGTATGTGAAAAAGTTGGCAGTTTCTTACAGAGCAGACTGTGTATCTTTATGTGAAAAAGTTGGCAGTTTCTTACAGAGCAGACTGTGTATCTTTATGTGAAAAAGTTGGCAGTTTCTTACAGAGCAGACTGTGTATATGTATGTGAAAAAGTTGGCAGTTTCTTACAGAGCAGACTGTGTATCTTTATGTGAAAAAGTTGGCAGTTTCTTACAGAGCAGACTGTGTATCTTTATGTGAAAAAGTTGGCAGTTTCTTACAGAGCAGACTGTGTATATGTATGTGAAAAAGTTGGCAGTTTCTTACAGAGCAGACTGTGTATCTTTATGTGAAAAAGTTGGCAGTTTCTTACAGAGCAGACTGTGTATCTTTATGTGAAAAAGTTGGCAGTTTCTTACAGAGCAGACTGTGTATATGTATGTGAAAAAGTTGGCAGTTTCTTACAGAGCAGACTGTATCTTTATGTGAACAAGTTGGCAGTCTCTTACAGAGCAGACTGTATCTTTATGTGAACAAGTTGGCAGTCTCTTACAGAGCAGACTGTGTATCTTTATGTGAACAAGTTGGCAGTTTCTTACAGAGCAGACTGTATCTTTATGTGAACAAGTTGGCAGTCTCTTACAGAGCAGACTGTGTATCTTTATGTGAACAAGTTGGCAGTCTCTTACAGAGGTTGGTGCACAAAGTACTGGTTAACTGCTGGAGTCTGTCCAGGAAGGGTGTTGTTAGGTAAACTGTCGCTCATATGGGCAACCGGTAGCAACGATAAATGAACTAAAAACAATTCCAACTTTTCACAGTTAAAACAATGTGTTGCATCACATTGCATAGGGTGTGAACTCATTTCATCTTGCAATGGTGAGCTAGTGA
This sequence comes from Archivesica marissinica, assembly GCA_014843695.1. Classification (NCBI taxonomy): domain Eukaryota; kingdom Metazoa; phylum Mollusca; class Bivalvia; order Venerida; family Vesicomyidae; genus Archivesica; species Archivesica marissinica. The sequence continues at coordinate 19,696,900 of CM026392.1, read as the reverse complement.
GTGGAATTTTCAACTAGTGATAAAGGGAAATAAATAATTTAGTTATAATAATAATATTATAAGTATTAAATAGTTAAGAAACCCATGAATTCACTGTTGCTAATCTTCTATGAAATAAAACATAAATGTTTGGAGCTTCATTCAGTTTTCTTCAGAGAAAAAAAGGCTTACAAACAGAAAATAATTTCCGAGTACTTTTATAAAGGGAGATAATTTATAAAAAAGACAAGAGTTACAGAACCTTTGTCGTTCTTCTGCATTGTGTGTTTTTAAATTGAAAATCTGTTCTGTATCTATAGAGGTGATTTAATTATAACATGTAAGTTGTCGTGATTGGAAATTGAACGTTAGAATGCAATTAATTTACAATAAACTTGATTGAAAACTGCGAGAGATGGATAACTTTTTAATAAATAGAACCGTTTAATATAAACTATGTATTGCAATTAATCTCCGTGGCAGCTAGTCACGATTGGAAATAAATACAATAGAATATAATCTACATGAACTTTATCGAGACAAATATTTAATAAATAGAACGGTATGTATAAATATTTACATCGCTACTGCATTTCCCTCGAGGAACGTATGTACGCTGATTGTATACAATTACGTACGAGGGTTATCCAACTAATGATATGCAGCCGACATGTGCATTCGATGTTACGGGCATGCGCATTCGCAGTGCTAGGCAGCGTTCGTCGCGACAAAAGGCATGACTTTACAATTTACACCATTCCAACGATGATCTAATTACCAGATTCCTGCCACACGATAAGTCGCAAATTTGGACTAAATAACTTTTAACCCATTCAACACCAAGTAACTCACATGGACTGGTCCATGATATTCATAAACCAATAAATGAATCAGAAAATCACATTTGGACAAGTTCATTTATCAAAATGGGTAATTATGTCTAAAAATAGTCATATCACTGGCAAAAAGTGCGGATCTACACTTTTTGTAAGCCTATTTAGAGGTCTGTGGTGTTGAAAGGGTTAATTGGAAAGTGTGATATGTTTTTCTTTGACTCATTAAAAAGAATAATTAATGTAAATATAAGGAATGAATCGCGAGTTAATAATTTCCATCGGGGTATGAACCACATTGGGTGAATGCACTTTAAACACACTCGATGTAGGTCATACCCCAATGGAAACTATTAACTCGCGATTCATTCATTAATTATGCATTACAATTACCCTCGGTTGCAGTCAGGATTGGAAAAAAAACTACAATAGAATATAATTTACATGAACTTTATCGAAAACAGCGCGAGACAGATATTTAATAAAGATGACTGTACATATAATTATGCATTACAAATTAACGCCACAGTGACACCTCATTTCCATCAATCAACAATGTTTCTGATATTGTAAATCTCTCTTAATTTACACAGACTGATTCTAAAATAACATCATTATTTATCGTGAATCTGTTCCCATGGTGATAACCTTGTATAAAAATAATATGATGAAAAGTGCTATTCTCCTATAAAACTGAAGTCCAGATTTTAATCTGGTATCATATGAAATTCAATATCACAATAACAGATGAACCCTTGTCCAATACCTTTGAGAACATTTCAACACTTTACCTTCAAACCATATACGAATAAAATCACCATGGTTTTTGTTTCCCATCAAGCTGTTTACACATTTTACATATTTATCCTCCATAGTTAAAGCATCCGTCTGTCCGCCTACGAAGCGGGAGGTCGTCACGGGTTCGTTTTGATATGGCCGGTTGGTGAGCCGCCAGCTAGTTAAATAATGGCCACCGATGGGCTACCAGTCTGGCCTACAAGCATAGGAATCGGGATACTGATGTTTATATATAAAAAAGGTGTCTCATAAGTCAGTAATGGCTGGCCCAGCCCTTTCAATAGGGGTGACACTATAATAAACAAACACTTTACTTTACTATTTAAGTAAATACGTACTTGTTGTGAAGTCATAGTTGCCCATGCTCCATTCACACGATTAATATTTTGACAAATTTACATTAAATTTGTGAAACATGGGCTCAATACGGGCTACAACAAGCTCATAGAGTATACTATATGTTGTTATATGCTTCAATTTGACAACATATTCTCTCTCGCACACTCGCTCCTTAATAAACGGCTGTCCGATTAGCGCAGTGGTTAGCGCGCTCGCTTCTCATCAATGTAACCCGGGTTCGATCCTCAGATCGGGAAGTATGTGAGAAGGTATGGCGGTCGCCAGATCAGACAGGTGCGTTTTCTCTGGGTACTCCGGTTTCCTCCCACACGAATGACCACATTTACGCTTTCATCCGCGCCAACGAGAGTGATTAATATAAGTTGTTAGAACTTGCCTTGCAATCGTTGTAAAATAAATAAAGTTTAAACTTTTTTTTTTATTAATTTGAAAAACAAAAATTTTCATCTATTAATGGGCTGGGCTATATATACTTATTAGAATCTATATTGATTTCAATGTTATTTGACACAATTAAACACAGCAAAACACCCAGGAAATGCCTCAGATCGGGAATTCTAGACACAATTAAACACAGCAAAACACCCAGGAAATGCCTCAGATCGGGAATTCTAGAGGGTGGGAAGGAAGGGATGTACATTTCATATATGAATATGATGCGTCATTTACAGCTTGCTAAATGTAAGCTGATTGCTAAATAAAATAACCGCTGGATATACAATACTTGTGATATACTGCTAAACCTGTCATTAAATTTCTTTCACGGAGAAATGGGAAATGCGATATTGCATCCTTGCATCCATGTGCGCTGAACCCAAGGCATTTACATCAAGGCATGATTTCCCACATTATTAAACTCCACATGAAGCCAATGTACCGATACATTTAATTATGATTGCTATCTATCCAAGGTCAAGAAAACAAACCTGTCAACATCACATACCCCTCAGAATGGTTAGCCACCCACACGGCATGATCCTAACACAATAAGTAAATATGAATGCAATTTTCTTTGTTATGAAGCATTTATTACTCGTCGCCCCCACAAGTTCGGGGCAACACCTCCAGAATTACATAACAAATATTCGCGCTAAATTTTGTGAATTCGCAAAAATATTTGGCGCAACTTTTTAAAAAAAAAATTTGTTTGCACATGTCTTGTCAAATGCATGGCTTCATATATTTATTTGTGAACTATATGGCTCTTAGTTGGCTCCAAGTTTTTTTAATTGGCTCCAGTGTTTTTCAATTGGCGACAGAAGTGGCGCAGACAAACATTCAGACAGAGGGAACCCTGACAATTCCACTCCATTTGACAAAATGTATGAGTTTAGTCTGGCATAGGATTTCAACACCCCTGATCATATTATTACAAACATAATTTCAGAATGATGATTAATCCAGGGAATGTACCTACATACGCCTAGACCCTCTGCCAGACACAATTCCTTCACCCAGATAAGATAATATACCTGGCATAAAACAATTACAATTGTATTCAAAATCTAGCTGTAAAATGGCAAGCCAGTTTTACATAGGTAAACTCTAGCATTAACACCTGTAATGTTGTACTAACATTCAAATATTTATCTACGGCATTTCTGATTCATAATTAACCTTCTCCTCTAACAATGTTATGCTCTTCTTGTGCTGCCAGTACAATGTAGCAAATATTTGATGTAAGTCAACACTCTTTAAGTTTGCATTGACTCTTTGCATGCTTGGTAAACTGTCCGCCTCCATGGTCGAGTGGTTAAGGTCGCTGACTTGTATACCACTGTAACCTATCATCACTGATGGTCACGGGTTCGAGCCCCGCTCAGGCCGTGTCTCATTTATATGAAAAAGTTGGCAGTTTCTTACGGAGGTTGGTGCACCCAAGTACTGGTTAACCACTGGAGCCTGCCCAGGAAAGGTGTTAAGTAAACTGCCCGCCGGCGATATAGCCCGAAATGGTGCTGATGCAGGCGTAAAACCCGAAATATAACATAATAATAACTCTTTGCATGCTGGGTAAACTAAAGGCTATAAATAGTTCAAAATAATTGTCGCTGGCAATAATTCACTATTCTTTTTGAAATATTTCATGGAATATTTTGACCGTTATTTTCACCGTTAGCGTGCAAAGTGTTGTGTTACATTAAGGGCTAACCTCCGACACGCGGATAAATATCAATGTTTGTCCCAGCTCACAATGCTGAGGAATCCTTTTAAAAAAAATTCCGGATCCAGATCTGAATCGCTCGCAAAGTGTAATGGGGGTTCGTCCTTGACCCGAGGCCCACACGATATAATAATGTATGTTCATGAACTGTTCAAGAACAAATATTCATGAACATAGTTAATGAACAGTTGGTGAATAGTTTAAGAATATTCATGAATTGTTCAAGAACAAATATTCAAACACACACACACCCCACCCCACCAATCCCCACCCACCTCACCCCACATCTCCAATCCCCACCTCACCTCACCTCACCCACCCCACATCACCAATCCCCACCCCACATCACCAATCCCCACCCACCTCAGCTCACCCCCCCCCACACACACACCACGCAGTAACAACTGTAGTAGAATGTATTATATGACAAGGGGTTATCCCAGGTTATCTTGGGGTGACACCCAGCTGATAATACATATCTCTCATTGTCTAAATACTACTGGAATGCCATATTTTTGCAGCAGTTATTTACTTATAAGACTAGATAGCTAACGACACTTATAATATAATACGTAACAAATTATCCAGTCTAGTTTGTTTGTTTGTTCTTGGATTTTGCACCGGCAATCATGGTCCACTTAGTGGGTTTAGCTTAGTTTATACAAATTTATTTTAGCTCTCCTGACCTCATTCCAGATGGAATCCATTGCCACAAGGTTGAGAGAAGCGGCAATGTGGAATTTAAAGGCACAATTGTAACGGATACAGCGGGGCGCCCCGTTAATCATTTTTGCAAACCATTTTCGTGGATGTTGTGATAGCGCAGTGGATGCACGTTCGATTCAGGTGCGAAAGGTCCGGAGTTCGAGCCCTGCTGGAGCCGTTACGATTGTGCCCTTAGGCAAGGCATTTAAATTCCATGTTGCCTCTTCTCTCCCTCGTGGCGATGGATTCCATCAGGAATGAGGTCTCGAGAGTGATTAATATAAGTTGTAAGAACTTGTTTCGCAATCGAGCTAAATTAAATTTGTATAAACTAGTAATTTTTACTGCTTAGACCATCTCATTGTACAACATCAGCTAAGACAATGATACAATGGCCTCGACTGACATGATTAAAACATAAATCACATTTTAGAACATTTCTTAACACAAAATCAATTACCCTGGTATTATCATATTTAACAGAACCCACAGATACCACTATATTGAATGGAGATATGAATTATGGCAGATCAGCAGAACCTTTATACCCATAGTATTATATCCTTTCTCATATATCCAAGCAGTTCAAGACTATCTCATTACAATCCAAGCCATAAATCTTAAAGGTCCATGATACATTTCATCTACCGTATTTAGCTATGTATAGTGCGCACATTTCTTACTGAAATCCTCATCCATTTTTATCTACTGCGCATTATACACCAGTACAGACATCAGGACATTTTTTTCCGGACCAAAATTGACCAATATTTCATGAAATTCGACCCGAAAGGCCCCACAGTCATTCTATAATTTGTTACATTCGACAAACGTTATAAACTAGCTATTAAAATCAGTTGCCGATAGTCTATATAAATAAATGAAATGAATAAGACCACAAAATTAGCATATATTGCGTTTATTTTGGCAAACTTTGAAGAATTTAATTGAAATTACTAAATGCATAAAAAATGGCGATTTGATAACATCACGTGGTTTTATCGTATGTAATATTTCCCGTACTTTTCGCGTACTTCGCCGCATAAAGCGACGCTGCCTTCATACGCTATCATAGAGGTAAAGAAACTTTGTAATTATAGTTTATTTGATTTAATATACCGTATGTTTTTAAATACGACATGATTAAAGACACGATGTGTTGGTTATTTTTACGGGAAATATTTACTATGTACAATGCATTGCATTAAACTTTTTTTGGCTGCAGTATTTCAATTGTTTGTAGCGATAATTAATTTCGACAAACCATTCACAATGGGTCCCAGTTAATTAGGTAGGCTACACGTGTTGAGAAGTTTGAGCATCTGCTGACATGTTTGAGAACGTGTTGAGATGTTTGAGAACGATATGCATGTAATTTTCATGAAATCATGCCTGAGTGCGTTACCGTTTCTCGAGTGATTAATACAAGTTGTAAAAATCACGGAGCACAATTTTTAGCGATTCTTGAGAAATGTTAAATTTTGACTTGGAAAATTGCGTTTTTCACGTGCGCAGTAGTATACATCGGAACTCAGTTTTCCCCCCGATTTTCGTGCCAAATCGTGGGTGCGCATTATACACGATAGCGCACTATACATAGCTAAATACGGTACTTTGTACACATTAAAACACAGAGATATTGTACAACACCTGTGATTAGAAATCTGGCTTACTTTTTTTGCATTTTGCATTTTGCATTACTAAATTGATTTATATCAATTTATTTTAGCTGGATTTGACAAGATTTTTACAACATTAGTTTAATCACTCTCGAGACGGAATCCATCATCATGAGGAAGAGAGAAGAGGCAATGTGGACATTAAGTGTCTTGCCCTCCAGGACACCACCACCATGGTCCTGACGAGGCTCAAACTTTCAACCTCTCAGTTACAAGGTTGATGCACTGTGTCCATTACATCGCGAAGACTCCATTATGCACTTTCTTAGAATGTGCTATATATAAACCATGCAGACATTTTATGACATTTATTAAATATACAGTTTCTTAAAATGCCTAAATCTGCAGCACATTCCAAGTAAATGCATTAACCCTTTCAACACCACAGCCCTCTAAATAGGCTTACAAAAAGTGTAGATCCAGATGAGCCGGCTCGTGACGAGCCGTCTCATCAGGATCTGCATTTTTTTCAAGTAATATTACTATTTTTTAGACAAAATTTACCCATTTTGATAAATGAACTGGTCCAAATTTAATATTCTTATTAATTTATTGGTCTAAAAATATCACGCATCACCAGTCCATGTCAGTTACTTGGTGTTGAATGGGTTAAATATCATGCACCACCAGTCTATGTCAGTTACTTGGTGTTGAATGGGTTAAATATCATGCACCACCAGTCTATGTCAGTTACTTGGTGTTGAATGGGTTAAATATCATGCACCACCAGTCTATGTCAGTTACTTGGTGTTGAATGGGTTAAATATCATGCACCACCAGTCTATGTCAGTTACTTGGTGTTGAATGGGTTAAATATCATGCACCACCAGTCTATGTCAGTTACTTGGTGTTGAATGGGTTAAATATCATGCACCACCAGTCCATGTCAGTTACTTGGTGTTGAATGGGTTAAATATCATGCACCACCAGTCTATGTCAGTTACTTGGTGTTGAATGGGTTAAATATCATGCACCACCAGTCTATGTCAGTTACTTGGTGTTGAATGGGTTAAATATCATGCACCACCAGTCTATGTCAGTTACTTGGTGTTGAATGGGTTAAATATCATGCACCACCAGTCTATGTCAGTTACTTGGTGTTGAATGGGTTAAATATCATGCACCACCAGTCTATGTCAGTTACTTGGGTGTTGAATGGGTTAAATATCATGCACCACCAGTCTATGTCAGTTACTTGGTGTTGAATGGGTTAAATATCATGCACCACCAGTCTATGTCAGTTACTTGGTGTTGAATGGGTTAAATATTATGCACCACCAGTCCGTGTCAGTTACTTGGTGTTGAATGGGTTAATGGGGGGGGGTGGTTCTATGTTCATTATGAATCAGACCTTTAGGTACAAACTCATTATGCTAATGTAATAATTTAGTTTTGACATAGACTTGCATTTACATACCTAACAAAGCAAACAGAGAGAATTTCTCAACCTTGCCGTATAGTTATAAAGTAGCATTTAAACGACATCTCAATAGCTGCTAATTAAAGGGTACATTAATTGGAACACATCTGTATTTAATTTCATCAAATAGTTCAAGAATTTCGTTGAAATTCAACAAAATTTATTCAGCATTTTCTTCCAACGTCCTGAAATTAAGCTGCAGGCCAAATCTGAAATTCCAGGCCTATTGTTTAAGCCTTGAAATCGTGATAATAATAAAACTATTGCATACAGTAGAAATCTGGGCCTCCCATTCATAAAACATCCAGCAGTCCAATCAATGAATAGATCCCCTGTATTTATTACGGCTGGTTTTATCTTACAAAGTAGTTTAATTTATCGACACTTTCATATTTTTATGTTTTGAAAAATGCTAATAAGGCTAATATAACCTAGTAAATGATGTGCCTGAGATATGATATATGGATGGTCCCTATGGGTATTGTAATTTAACCTAACTTCAAATGACAAGATGACAACCGCCTACATACACAGTTCAGACTTTTATGAATTTTCTTGAAAAGAATTGTTGCCAGCTTGCAATTTTTCTTTCAAAAGCTCTAATTTATTGGTATTTATTTTTACAATGACATAATTTATTGGGTTTAACGAATTAATACTTAACCCTTTCCTTCATAAAGATTTAGGTTAATATACTAATATATCTATACAAACGACATTTAACTATCATGCAGTGGATAAGTAGTCGCCATATCTATCCCACCTCCATAGATATTACTGGGACTACATGAGATTTAGGTTAATATATTATTATATCTCCATACCAACGACAGCCATTTAGCTATCATGCAGTGGATAAGTAGTCACCATATCTATCCCACCTCCATAGATATTACTGGGACTACATGAGATTTAGGTTAATATACTATTATATCTGCATACAAATGACAGTCGTTTAGCTATCATGCAGTGGATAAGTAGTCACCATATCTATCCCACCTCCATAGATGTTACTGGGACTACATGAGATTCTGGCCTTTATTATGAACATTGGTTTAGCTACTACATTGTCAATGTAGGTCGTATTGGTAATGGCATCAAGAGGTGCTTCTATGAGGGAAAGGGTTATGAACATTGGTTTGGCTACTACATTGTCAATGTAGGTCATATTGATAATGGTGTCAAGAGGTGCTTCTATGAGGGAAAGGGTTATGAACATTGGTTTGGCTACTACATTGTCAATGTAGGTCGTATTGGTAATGGTGTCAAGAGGTGCTTCTATGAGGGAAAGGGTTATGAACATTGGTTTGGCTGCTACAATGGCAATGTATGTCGTATTGGTAATGGCATCAAGAGGTGCTTCTATGAGGGAAAGGGTTATAATGCTGTCCGATTAAAAAAAAATACCTTAGGGAGGTTTATCCGACAGACATAGAGCTAGTATCTAAATGGACTCCAGTCACAATGAGAAGTGATTCTAATTTATAGGTGAATGCTGCAGCACCATCGTCGTCCAGAATCTATTCATGTTGTGACAAAATAAACCTTAGATGGCACGTGATCTTTTTTTTTAGGATGTCGATTATTTATACAAATTTATCTTAACTCGATTGTGAAACAAGTTCTTACAACTTATATTAATCACTCTCGAGACCTCATTCCTGATGGAATCCATCGCCACGAGGGAGAGAGGAGGCAACGTGGAATTTAAATGCCTTGCCTATGGCTCCAGCGTTGCTCGAACTCCGGACCTTTCGCACCTGAGTGTAGATTCAAAAAGCAATCATTTGTGCATAACAGACTGTACAGACGTGTGTACGTGTTGTTTCATTATCAGGCTCAAACTCAAATACCTTAGTAATATGAGACGAGCACCGATCAATTAAACCATGGATGTGCATGTGCACTGAATCGGCAGAGATTACCATGGTTACAGAATAAAAGCTATTTGATAAGACTACAGGAAACGAGAAACGACAACATAAACTGGAGACGTATATTGGGTAAAGGAAGTGGACACCATATCATAAACTGGAGACGTATACTGGGTAAAGGAAGTGGACACCATATCATAAACTGGAGACGTATACTGGGTAAAGGAAGTGGACACCATATCATAAACTGGAGACGAATACTGGGCAACGGCTACACCCCTGCACTGTAATTGTTATAGTAATATTATACAACTACGCTCCTGTACTGTAATTGTTATGGTAATATTATACAACTACGCCCCTGTACTGTAATTGTTATGGTAATATTATACAACTACGCCCCTGTACTGTAATTGTTATGGTAATATTATACAACTACGCCCCTGTACTGTAATTGTTATGGTAATATTATATGGCTACATCCCTGCACTTTAATTTCAATTGTTAGAAGAAAGGAGAGTTGAATGTAACATCTTGAATTACATGCAGTGGTATCTAAACAGATGTGTGTACATATGAATATAATTATGATATATGGAGAATATTGGGTTACTGTCTTATAAACATCAATTTATGAGGCAAGATGGATATTAAATCCAAGGCCGAAGCTCAGTGTATGAGTTGAGGCCACAACAGTTAAGCTGTCTATAATATATTCAGGGCTATTTCTAGACGACGACTTGGGCGAAATGTAATAGTCACACTGTGGACCCTGACTCGCCCCTGGGGGCATCACTTCTCCCCCTTTTTTTTTTACAATTTTCATGCAAAATTTTGTCCAGTAAGATACACTGGCCCATTATAAAGCACTCCTCCTATTCATTTATTGATACACTGGCCTATTATAAAGCACTCCTCCTATTCATTTATTGATACACTGGCCCATTATAAAGCACTCCTCCTATTCGTTTATTGATACACTGGCCCAATTATAAAGCACTCCTCCTATTCATTTATTGATACACTGGCCCAATTATAAAGCACTCCTCCTATTCATTTATTGATACACTGGCCCATTATAAAGCACTCCTCCTATTCGTTTATTGATACACTGGCCCAATTATAAAGCACTCCTCCTATTCATTTATTGATACACTGGCCCAATTATAAAGCACTCCTCCTATTCATTTATTGATACACTGGCCCAATTATAAAGCACTCCTCCTATTCGTTTATTGATACACTGGCCCAATTATAAAGCACTCCTCCTATTCATTTATTGATACACTGGCCCAATTATAAAGCACTCCTCCTATTCGTTTATTGATACACTGGCCCAATTATAAAGCACTCCTCCTATTCATTTATTGATACACTGGCCCAATTATAAAGCACTCCTCCTATTCATTTATTGATACACTGGCCCATTATAAAGCACTCCTCCTATTCATTTATTGATACACTGGCCCATTATAAAGCACTCCTCCTATTCGTTTATTGATACACTGGCCCAATTATAAAGCACTCCTCCTATTCATTTATTGATACACTGGCCCATTATAAAGCACTCCTCCTATTCATTTATTGATACACTGGCCCAATTATAAAGCACTCCTCCTATTCGTTTATTGATATACTGGCCCAATTATAAAGCACTCTTCCTATTCATTTATTGATACACTGGCCCAATTATAAAGCACTCCTCCTATTCGTTTATTGATACACTGGCCCAATTATAAAGCACTCCTCCTATTCATTTATTGATACACTGGCCCAATTATAAAGCACTCCTCCTATTCATTTATTGATACACTGGCCCAATTATAAAGCACTCCTCCTATTCATTTATTGATACACTGGCCCATTATAAAGCACTCCTCCTATTCGTTTATTGATACACTGGCCCAATTATAAAGCACTCCTCCTATTCATTTATTGATACACTGGCCCATTATAAAGCACTCCTCCTATTCATTTATTGATACACTGGCCCAATTATAAAGCACTCCTCCTATTCATTTATTGATACACTGGCCCAATTATAAAGCACTCCTCCTATTCATTTATTGATACACTGGCCCAATTATAAAGCACTCCTCCTATTCATTTATTGATACACTGGCCCAATTATAAAGCACTCCTCCTATTCATTTATTGATACACTGGCCCATTATAAAGCACTCCTCCTATTCGTTTATTGATACACTGGCCCAATTATAAAGCACTCCTCCTATTCATTTATTGATACACTGGCCCAATTATAAAGCACTCCTCCTATTCATTTATTGATACACTGGCCCAATTATAAAGCACTCCTCCTATTCATTTATTGATACACTGGCCCAATTATAAAGCACTCCTCCTATTCATTTATTGATACACTGGCCCAATTATAAAGCACTCCTCCTATTCGTTTATTGATACACTGGCCCAATTATAAAGCACTCCTCCTATTCATTTATTGATACACTGGCCCAATTATAAAGCACTCCTCCTATTCATTTATTGATACACTGGCCCAATTATAAAGCACTCCTCCTATTCATTTATTGATACACTGGCCTATTATAAAGCACTCCTCCTATTCATTTATTGATACACTGGCCTATTATAAAGCACTCCTCCTATTCATTTATTGATACACTGGCCCAATTATAAAGCACTCCTCCTATTCGTTTATTGATACACTGGCCCAATTATAAAGCACTCCTCCTATTCGTTTATTGATACACTGGCCCAATTATAAAGCACTCCTCCTATTCATTTATTGATACACTGGCCCAATTATAAAGCACTCCTCCTATTCGTTTATTGATACACTGGCACAATTATAAAGCACTCCTCCTATTCATTTATTGATACACTGGCCCATTATAAAGCACTCCTCCTATTCGTTTATTGATACACTGGCCCAATTATAAAGCACTCCTCCTATTCATTTATTAAATAACACAATTTAAGGAGGTAATCCCGCGCTTTCTCACAAAAATTATAACCTAGAATGTGCCCTGATATTGTAATGAAGTATAAAAAGGGGCCATAACTTGAGAAGCTCCCAGATGTGAACTTCCCGACAAATTTCCCATGAAACCTGTACGAGTCAAACGTCCACGTTATGTTTTTAACTTAATCATATTTTTCTTGCTCGATTCATTTTACTTACATACATGTGAATACAATACACGACAGTTTAACTCTTTGCATGCCGGGTAAAACAAAGGCTATTTCAAATAGTTGTAGCAGACGACAATTCATTAATGTGTTTTTCTTGTTTGTAGCAGAAAACTATGGAAACATGTCTTGGAATTGCATTAGAATTGTGTGTTCCAATGCAATTCCATGATATCATTGACTGTTAGTTTCATTGCTAGAGTGAAAACAGCAGGGTTCATTCTAGGTCAGAATTTTTGGGAGAAGTGAGAACCTTAAAATAGTGTTCTTTAACTCTTTGCATGCTAGCGGCAGATAAAATCACCTTTGCAAACAGCATAGAGCCAGATCAGACGGCACAGAACGTGCCGTCTGATCAGGCTCTATGCTGTTTGCTATTCGGATAGTGGAACTAAAACACTTGGCTGAATAGCAAACAACATGGATCCTGATCAGACGCGGCGCGGCATTACGCCGCGACTGATCTGGATCTATGTTGTTTGCAAATGTGATTTTATTTACTCAGCAGGCAAAGGGTTAATATACTTATGCAAAATAGGGTTAAAATGCACAGTATGACCATTAGATTCAACATTTGAATAGAAGGAGTGCTTTATAATGGGCCAGTGTATCTTACTAGACACAATTTTGTTTGAAATTTTTTTTTTAGGGAGAAGTGGGGCCCCCAGAGGGCGAAGTCAGGGTCCCTAGGGCGACAATTTCACCCACATCGCCCTCTAAAATGATCCCTGAAACAGTCAAAGAAAGTAAACAGGTCGGGCCACAAGTTCTAGCAACATTGACTTACAACTGGACTGGAAACATTACCCAACAATTACGAGCTTGTAATTTAACCCTTTCAACACCACAGGCCTCTAAATCGGCTTACAAAAAAGTGTAGATCCAGATGAGCCGTCTCATCAGGATGTGCACTTTTTGCAAGTAATATTACTATTTTTAGAAAGAAAAAATTACCCATTTTGATAAATGAACTGATCCAAATGTAATTTTCTTATTAATTTATTGGTCTAAAAATATAATGGATGAGTCCATGTCAGTTACTTGATGTTGAATGGGTTAAACAGTTTATACATTTTTACGAAGGCATCTTGATTACAAATATGCTTAAAATTTAATATTAGTATCATTTTTACAATGACTTGGCTGTTAGTTATAGCCCATTTAACAATTTACTCAAATTCAATTTGTGAACTCGCCATACATTTTTCCTCCAGCTTCCCTTAACCCTTTCAACCCCACAGGCCTCTAAATAGGCAAATGAAAAGTGTAGATCCAGATGAGCCGGCTCGTAATGAGCCGTCTCATCAGGATCTGCACTTTTTTGCCAGTAATAATTATTACTATTTTTAGATAAAATTACCCATTTTGATAAATGAACTGGTCCAAAGGTAATTTTCTTATTAATTTATTGGTCTGAAATTATCATGGACCAGTACATGTCAGTTACTTGGGGTTGAAAGGGTTAAGGCCAAAAAAACACCTGTTTCTCGCCAAACATATAGGGTTGGCCGGCAGGGAATTTTTGTGTTTTATTGTTTCACCATACAGAAAAACGTGAAAAAACGAAATTTGAATTTTTTTCTCTCTCAAAATTTCATAAACACATTTGGGTTGGAGGGTTAAAAAACGGCCCGATCTGGAAACCGAATATACAGGTTTTGTTTATTGGCCTAAGTACAGAATTTACCACGGAAAATTTAATGATGTTTTTAAACATTCCAATTTCATTCATCATTGACTGGTGGATAATGCGTGAGTTATATTTTACAGTGAATGATCAAAACCAACTAAACATTGAAGTCATAAGTCCAGGCAACCATGCAATTCGGATTAAGATGTGCTAAATGATTGAATATAAAGCCAGAATGGAAATGCATTTAATAGGTATAATAAGTTAGTTTTACTTTAATGATCAAACACAAAATGTCCATATAAGGTTAAGTTGCCCCCACTGAATTGATCTCATATCATATACAAGAAATTATTTTACCAAATTAGGATGTGAGCTTTCATTATATCGTAGCATTTTACACACGTTTCATACAATGACACCAAATTTATTATCTATGTGCAATATGCCATCATTGTACATGGCTCATTCACTTGGGCGAAATAGTCGCCTAGGGACACCAACTTCGCCCCCTGGGAGTCCTGCTGAAAACTTGTAGTGACACATAGATATTGAAAACTTGTACAGATACATAACCGCTGATAAAAACTAACAACATATTAGAGCGGAAAAACTGTACGACACATAACCGCTGCTAACTGTACAGATATATAACTGCTGCTAACTGTATGACACATAACCGCTGCTAACTCTACAGATACATAACTGCTGCTAACTGTACAGACACATAACCACTGCTAACTGTACAGATACATAACTGCTGCTAACTGTACAGATACATAACCGCTGCTAACTGTACAGATACATAACTGCTGCTAACTGTACAGACACATAACTGCTGCTAACGGTAGAGATACATAACAGCTGCTAACTATACAGATACATAACTGCTGCTAACTGTACAGACACATAACCACTGCTAACTGTACAGATATATAACTGCTGCTAACTGTACAGATACATAACCGCTGCTAACTGTACAGACACATAACTGCTGCTAACTGTACAGATACATAACAGCTGCTAACTGTACAGATACATAACCGCTGCTAACTGTACAGATACATAACAGCTGCTAACTGTACAGATACATAACCGCTGCTAACTGTACAGACACATAACTGCTGCTAACTGTACAGACACATAACCGCTGCTAACTGTACAGATACATAACTGCTGCTAACTGTACAGATACATAACCGCTGCTAACTGTACAGACACATAACTGCTGCTAACTGTACAGATATATAACTGCTGCTAACTGTACAGACACATAACCACTGCTAACTGTACAGATACATAACCGCTGCTAACTGTACAGACACATAACTGCTGCTAACTGTACAGATATATAACTGCTGCTAACTGTACAGACACATAACCACTGCTAACTGTACCGATACATAACCACTGTAACTGTACAGACACATAACCGCTGAAAATATATACAGATACATATATGCTGGAAAAAACTAGCGACTGTGACAAACAAAATAATATTAACCTCTGAAAAACCTGCACCTAAAAATACTATCTGTTATCAACATATATCTTACTGCAGTTATTTAATATATCACTTTGAATCTAGGTAAACTGCAATATTCAATTTTTCCTAATGCACATCCCCCCTGCCAAGCCATATCAAATATTGAGGTATTATCAACCGTAATCTGACAAAAGGCGACACCTAACAACTATCTATAATCTATATTGTGCATTCAATTTTACATACCATATCTGACATCTTGAATAACTTGCATTCCTACACAGTCAATGGATTGTGCATCTGCCCAACCGTACCTTCCTACACAGTCAATGGTTTGTGCATCTGCCCAACCGTACCTTCCTACACAGTCAATGGTTTGTGCATCTGCCCAACCGTACCTTCCTATACAGTCAATGGATTGAGCATCTGCCCAACCGTACCTTCCTACACAGTCAATGGTTTGAGCATCTGCCCAAACGTACCTTCCTACACAGTCAATGGATTGTGCATCTGCCCAACCGTACGTTCCTACACAGTCAATGGTTTGTGCATCTGCCCAACCATACCTTCCTACACAGTCAATGGTTTGTGCATCTGCCCAACCATACCTTTATACACAGTCAATGGTTTGTGCATCTGCCCAACCATACCTTCCTACACAGTCAATGGTTTGTGCATCTGCCCAACCGTAGCTTCCTACACAGTCAATGGATTGTGCATCTGCCCAACCGTACCTTCCTACACAGTCAATGGATTGTGCATCTGCCCAACCGTAGCTTCCTACACAGTCAATGGATTGAGCATCTGCCCAACCATACCTTCCTACACAGTCAATGGTTTGAGCATCTGCCCAACCGTACCTTCCTACACAGTCAATGGATTGTGCATCTGCCCAACCGTACGTTCCTACACAGTCAATGGTTTGAGCATCTGCCCAACCATACCTTCCTACATAGTCAATGGTTTGTGCATCTGCCCAACCATACCTTTATACACAGTCAATGGATTGTGCATCTGCCCAACCGTACGTTCCTACACAGTCAATGGATTGTGCATCTGCCCAACCATACCTTCCTACACAGTCAATGGTTTAAGCATCTGCCCAACCGTACGTTCCTACACAATCAATGGTTTGTGCATCTGCCCAACCATACCTTCCTACACAGTCAATGGTTTGTGCATCTGCCCAACTGTACCTTCCTACACAGTCAATGGTTTGTGCATCTGCCCAACCGTACCTTCCTACACAGTCAATGGTTTGTGCATCTGCCCAACCATACCTTCCTACACAGTCAATGGTTTGTGCATCTGCCCAACCGTACCTTCCTACACAGTCAATGGTTTGTGCATCTGCCCAACCGTACCTTCCTACACAGTCAATGGTTTGAGCATCTGCCCAACCGTACCTTCCTACACAGTCAATGGTTTGTGCATCTGCCCAACCGTACGTTCCTACACAGTCAATGGTTTGTGCATCTGCCCAACCGTACCTTCCTACACAGTCAATGGTTTGAGCATCTGCCCAACCTTACCTTCCTACACAATCAATGGATTGTGCATCTGCCCAACCGTACCTTCCTACACAGTCAATGGATTGTGCATCTGCCCAACCGTACGTTCCTACACAGTCAATGGTTTGTGCATCTGCCCAACCGTACGTTCCTACACAGTCAATGGTTTGTGCATCTGCCCAACCTTACCTTCCTACACAGTCAATGGTTTGTGCATCTGCCCAACCATACCTTCCTACAGTCGATGGTTTGTGCATCTGCCCAACTGTACCTTCCTACACAGTCAATGATTTGTGCATCTGCCCAACCATACCTTCCTACACAGTCAATAGTTTGTGCATCTGCCCAACCGTACGTTCCTACACAGTCAATGGTTTGTGCATCTGCCCAACCGTACGTTCCTACACAGTCAATGGTTTGTGCATCTGCCCAACCGTACCTTCCTACACAGTCAATGGATTGTGCATCTGCCCAACCATACCTTCCTACAGTCGATGGTTTGAGCATCTGCCCAATGTTGTACCCTACTCACCTAGTTCGCTGCACAAACATACAAATTAAACATTTTAACCCGTAACCTGCTAATCACGACTACAGTCACCTATGCAGACAGCATAGAGCCTGATCAGACACGGCTTTAATTATGCCTCGTCTGATGAGGATCCATGTTGTTTGCAATTCAGCCAAGTGTTTTAACTCCACTATCCGAAATAGCAAACAGCATAGAGCCTGATCAGACAGAACATTCTGTGCCCTCTGACCTGGCTCTATGCTGTTTGTAAATAACAAATATACTCGTTTGGTTTAAACATATTTATTCGACATTATATGACATAATTTACTACAAATAATTATGTACAGTCAAACCTGTGCTAGTGGTCACCTCTATTAAGCAACTGACCTGCATTAAGCAGCCAGTTTCCAGATTACAAATATGGTGTTTTATTATACACTTGACCTCTATTAAGCAGCCACCTGTGCTAAGCAGCCACTTTCAGTGATTCCCTTGGCTGGCTGCTTAAGACAGGTTTGACTGTACACAATAAATACAAGTGGATTGAAATGAAAGCTAAAAGCTCGTTTGCCGCACAGTATGGGTTAAACATGATACTTATTTCATCAATGTTCTTCAGTTGAAGGTCATGAGTTACAAAGTTTTACATCCTTGTAATACTTTGCTACAGCTTTTGCATATCAAGTTCTTCCATCAGATCTGCCCCCCCCCCCCCCCCCGGTTAGTTATAAAACTTTTCTCAGATCTCAAACTCAAGCTCAAGTGATCTAATTGACCTTTCTGCCGATTTTGATTGACAGCTGGCGTTAGCCAATCGCATCGCACCATTCGCGCACACCCCCGGCAACGGTTTATCGCCGCCATCTTGTTAGACAAACAATGCATATTAGACAAACTAGTAACGAGTAGACAAATTTGAAAAGGCGTGAATTTGATCGAAAATACGGGTTTTAAATTGTTTTAATGATGTTGAAGCTGTGTAGCGTTGGTGTGTGGGTTAGTTATAGTACAAAATTAGTCGATATCCTGGTGATCGACGTTAAATTCAACCCATTTCAAAATCCTTGGACAAATCTAAAAGTGTGTATATGAACCACAAAATACCAGACAACTGCTTTAAAAACAATGC
This sequence comes from Archivesica marissinica, assembly GCA_014843695.1. Taxonomy (NCBI): domain Eukaryota; kingdom Metazoa; phylum Mollusca; class Bivalvia; order Venerida; family Vesicomyidae; genus Archivesica; species Archivesica marissinica. The sequence goes on along the minus strand of CM026392.1, from coordinate 19,677,647 downwards.
ATCTATAAAAACACCGACTGAACCCATATAGTCATTCTTTTATCGCAAACACAGCAATCAAATGTAAGCGTGTCACACTGTTTATTGGAAGTAATCAACCAACTTACCGGTACATCACAGAGACCGCGAAAACATAATATCCCGTTAGGGGCCTACTGTCAAGATCAAAGTGTTGCACATCGGAATTTAGCACCGATTGTGCTAATAATTGGTCAATTATAAAATGTGTGCACACAATTATAGTATTGATTACTACACCGAGTCATTGTTTTATCGTTCTGTCAGACAAACGAATTATTTAGTAAAATTTTAATCAAATCTGATAACGAGTGATCGTGATCTGAAATTATTTTTTGAAAAATAATTACAAATTAATTAATGCTGTCTGTCATTGACAATGGTGAAAAGATGTAGTTACGTGCTGTTTTATTAATTTATGCTGTGTGACAGTGATAGTAGATATCCAGATCGATTAATAGGTGACGTTTAATTCGTGTCATTTCCAAAACGTAAGACAAATCTTGAAAAATGTCTAAGGTGGATTAAGTTGTGTGGACGAGCAGCTGAATACATCCAAAATTAATGCAAACAGATATATTTGCACACAAGTAAGTTGAAATTAATTATTTATGCATAATAAAATATTTCGAAAAAATATATTCTGCATTTATAGATCTACTGTTCACAAGAGATATGTGAGTATAATGGTGATTAAAATTATACATGTGGGTCATACATATTGTCGTGGATGGTGGACTAGGGATCAGATAGAAGTAATAGTACCCATGCATGTGCAGAGCTGTGGGATTCCCATATTAGCTCAGTGAACGTACTGGTGTTCAGTTTTTGGGCCTAATGTTCGAGTCTTCTAGGAGGCATAGGGTCGAGTCTCTCAAGACGGTGGCATATTTCATTTCTTTTAATGTCAAAGTTGACACGATGTGGTTGTTCATTCAGAATTCAGGTGGTTTCGTATAATCTCTTGTTCGTCTAATGGTAGTTTCGTACACTAGTGCATTCGTATAATCACAGGTTCGTATAATTGATTTAATAGTACTGCACTATACAGGCTCATTATAATAATGCTATTATTAGCTATTTAGGTAATTAGACACAATTATGAATGGGACTATGTAGCCGTGTGTTTGCCATACCAGGAGTGATTATCTATCTAGGTTTCAAGCCACTAATCAAGATTAATTAAAGTGAACGGGGGAGAATAAATAAATCATAGACCGTCATTAAAATAATATATTTATTGTACATCAAAACATTAAATTATTTACAATGACATAAAAAAGGTACATAGATTAATACAATGACAATGCAATTTACAGTGTTTATCTATTTTTTATTGTATTTGTATTGTATAATCAGCAAAAAACGCATGGAAATATAGACGCCATGGTTGTAATGAAATTGATGTGAAGAGCATGATATTTATACATGATGCAAGGGCTTGGACATATGGCACGGCTCAGCTCTAAAGCTGATACAACACGGGCATACAAGCCAGCATCACAGATGTTTGAGCCGACCAATCAAGGTGTGAAAAATAATATATTCTCCAGTAATTGATTAATTTGTCAACAGCCCATCTCATAATTGGCGTAGGCGTGATAATATACTATTAGACGAATCCACCACAATGTTTCACTCTATATTGCCTTGTATACGAAGAAGAAGTTATACGAAACCTCCTCCGTTGACTGCGAAAACATTTTCCACGAACACTTAACACGTCCTCACCCGTTAAATATATCTGTATATTAGAGAAATAACCTTCACTATTTAAAGAACCTAAACACTTGTTGACTTGCTTTCAACAAGATATTAATATCTGGGTAAAATAAAACTGAGAAATTCCACGGAATTTTATCTAGATTAACTCGATGCAGGTCTGCGTTAGACGCCATTTTGTTAGATAGCTTGTCTCGCGTAGTTACAGCGAGCACCTGTAACTATGGGGGGCGTGCCTAAGTAGCGTTTGCAGAAAGGTCAATTGGTCGATTTCGAGTGTTACTGTCAGCTGAACCAATCAGAAGTTTGAGACTGAGTTTCGAGATTGGAGAAAAGTTTTATAACCTCCAGGCCTGTATTCATTATTTATAGCTTTTAGCACTTATTGTCTACCTTTTTAAAATTAATCGTCACTTCAAAGTAATTCTGTTATCAGGTGGATACTAAGGGTGAGATTACGGAGACTATATTATTCCTATCGATACTACAATGGTGTACATAGTTTATACAAATTATTTTAGCTCGTTTGCGAAACAAGTTCTATCAACATTAGTTTTAACTGTTCTCGTCATGGAATCCATCGCCATGAGGGAGATATAAGAGGCAATTTGGACTTTAAGTGCCTTGCTGAAGGACACACTCGTAAAGGTTACAGCTGGGTGTACATACCCACGGACGGGAGTGCTGGGTGAACGGACGGGAGTGCTGGGTGAAGGATGGTGGGAGTGCTGGGTGTACGGACGGGAGTGCTGGGTGTACGGACGGGAGTGATGGGTGTACTGACAGGAGTGCTGGGTGTACTGACAGGAGTGCTGTGTGTACATACAGGAGTGCAGGGTGTACGTACAGGAGTGCTGGGTGTACGGACAGGTGTGCTGGGTGTACGGACAGGAGTGCTGGGTGTACATACCCACGGACGGGAGTGCTGGGTGAACGGACGGGAGTGCTGGGTGACGGACGGGAGTGCTGGGTGTACGTACAGGAGTGCTGGGTGTACGTACAGGAGTGCTGGGTGTACGTACAGGAGTGCTGGGTGTACTGACAGGAGTGCTGGGTGTACTGACAGGAGTGCTGTGTGTACATACAGGAGTGCAGGGTGTACGTACACGAGTGCTGGGTGTACGGACAGGAGTGCTGGGTGTACGGACGGGAGTGCTGGGTGTACGTACAGGAGTGCTGGGTGTACGTACAGGAGTGCTGGGTGTACATACAGGAGTGCTGGGTGTACGGACAGGAGTGCTGGGTGTACGGAGAGGAGTGCTGGGTGTACGGACAGGAGTGCTGGGTGTACGGACAGGAGTGCTGGGTGTACAGATGGGAGTGCTGGGTGTACGGACAGGAGTGCTGGGTGTACAGACAGGAGTGCTGGGTGTACGGACAGGAGTGCTGGGTGTACGGACAGGAGTGCTGGGTGTACATACCCACAGACTGATTTTATCATTTTTCACAACATGGCTCATTCCAGGTAAGATTTTTTGGGAGTAGTAGAAAGCTCGCGATTGCATCCATAAATGGTGTTAGTTAATAAATCTCTGCAAAATAGGGTTAAGATGCACAGGATGACCATTAACTACAACATTTGAATAGAAGCAGTGATCTATAATGATTATATATTTATATATATTATATCCAGTGTATGTTACTGGACAAAAAAATTGTTTTTTAGGGAGCGAAGTCAGGGTCCATAGGGCGACTATTTCAGCCGAGTCACCATCTAGATTGAGCCCTGGTAACATATGTTGACTAATTTTGCAACTCGATACAACAAATAGCCTTTCTGCACCACTTTTGTCGCAAATTGAAAAAAAACTTGAAATACTCCAGCCAACTAAGAGACATATAGTTCAGGGTTAAATATTTGAAGCCATGTATTTGATAAAACATGTTGCAAAAAATAAATAAATTGTTTTTATACATTAAACCTCTCCCTTGTATACCTGAACTTTTCCCTTGTATACATTAAACCTCTCCCTTTTCACACATTAAACTTCTCCCTCTCCCTTTTCACATATTAAACTTCTCCCTCTCCCTTTTCACACATTAAACTTCTCCCTTGTACGCATTTAAACTCATCCCTATTTTGATGCTCTAGCTATAATAGGTCTATGCCCCTGGAGTGATACTGGAGACTGCATTATCAACATTAATTGGCCAGGTTTGATTTGACTGTTCTTTAATTACTATAAAGCAGCCGATCACAGAAAAGATTTCTATTTAGAAGCAAGTGTAAAAAACTACTAAAATTCAACTTAAAAGGAAATGCAAATAATTGGTTGGCATTGCTTGAACCACAGGAACTTGGGTTCACATTTTTCCGGCACTGCTGCCATTTAGCCGCTACACAATATATGACATTTATTTTTTTATGTCAATTTCTTTGTGCTCGATTGATTAGATTAATCTCTCTCTCGACCCCATTCCTGATGGAATCCATCGCAAGGGAGAGATAACAGGAAATGTGGATATAAGGATGCCACACCTGTGGTTCTGAATGGGCTCGAACTCGCCTCTCAGTTTCAAGGTTGACACCGTATCCATACAGAGGCTACAAGTGTGTATGTGGGGGGGGGGGGGGGGGGGGGGAGTGGAAATAATTGACCTCTGATAACTTAAGGATGAACCCAAAGTGTGTTATTGTATGAAAAGTTAATGAGGAATCCAAAGTGTGTTATTGTATGTAAAGTTAATGAGGAACCCAAAGTGTGTTATTGTATGTAAAGTTAAGGAGGAACCCAAAGTGTGTTATTGTATGTAATGTTAATGAGGAACCCAAAGTGTGTTATTGTATGTAAAGTTAATGAGGAACCCAGTGTGTTATTGTATGTAAAGTTAAGGAGGAACCCAAAGTGTGTTATTGTATGTAAAGTTAAGGAGGAACCCAAAGTGTGTTATTGTATGTAAAGTTAAGGAGGAACCCAAAGTGTGTTATTGTATGTAAAGTTAATGAGGAACCCAAAGTGTGTTATTGTATGTAATGTTAATGAGGAACCCAAAGTGTGTTATTGTATGTAATGTTAATGAGGAACCCAAAGTGTGTTATTGTATGTAAAGTTAATGAGGAACCCAAAGTGTGTTATTGTATGTAATGTTAATGAGGAACCCAAAGTGTGTTATTGTATGTAATGTTAATGAGGAACCCAAAGTGTGTTATTGTATGTAATATTAATGAGGAACCCAAAGTGTGTTATTGTATGTAATGTTAATGAGGAACCCAAAGTGTGTTATTGTATGTAAAGTTAATGAGGAACCCAAAGTGTGTTATTGTATGTAAAGTTAATGAGGAACCCAAAGTGTGTTATTGTATGTAAAGTTAAGGAGGAACCCAAAGTGTGTTATTGTATGTAAAGTTAAGGAGGAACCCAGTGTGTTATTGTATGTAAAGTTAAGGAGGAACCCAAAGTGTGTTATTGTATGTAAAGTTGTTATTATAACATCCGTTTGTTTGGGGGGGGGGGGGGGTTAATGTCGTACCCACAATTTAGGTAATACTGGTTAACCGCTTAGGTTGGCTAAACCTGGTTAACCGCTTAGGTTGGCTAAACCTGGTTAACCGCTTAGGTTGGCTAAACCTGCCAAGGAACACAGGGACAATGTACACAACAAGCGCTGGAGGCTATATCTTTTATAGCAGTGAAAATCAGCCCAACACTTAAATAAGAGAAACACATTAATGAATTGCCGTCACAATTATTTGTGCTATTTATAGCATTTAGTTTACCCAGCATGCATTTAGTTTACCCAGCATGCATTTAGTTTACCCAGCATGCAAGGAGTTAAAATGGGATGAAGAAGGATGCTTGAAAACTGTTATGAAGACCGCGAGCCCCTGTGGTTTTAACAGTGAAGCCTATTTTGAAATCCAGTATTATTTTGTGTATTGATATTTTAAATCCATTCATATCAGCATTTACCAGTATTCCTTTTATGAATGAAAGACTTATTAAGCCTGTTGTGTGGTTCCTTCAAATTCACAAATATTTAATTTCAGCCAACACAGCAGCCTGTCATGGCATGTTTTCCTGCATATAAAATAGTATTTAGTATAAAAAAATAATATACTTTAAATGTCACAGAAACCCTGGCTCACAAAAAGAACTTCACAGTGTCTCCATGTTAAACCCGTAACATACCAGATAAATTAGACGGAATTCCACGTCTGATCAGGATCTATGTTGTTTGCTATTCAGACCAAGTGTTTTAGTTCCACTATCCGAATAGCAGACGACATAGAGCCTGTACCATCTGGGAATAGCAGACGACATAGAGCCTGTACCATCTGGGAATAGCAGACGGCATAGAGCCTGTACCATCTGGGAATAGCAGACGGCATAGAGCCTGTACCATCTGGGAATAGCAGACGGCATAGAGTCTGTACCATCTGGGAATAGCAGACGGCATAGAGCCTGTACCATCTGGGAATAGCAGACGGCATAGAGCCTGTACCATCTGGGAATAGCAGATGGCATAGAGCCTGTACCATCTGGGAATAGCAGACGGCATAGAGCCTGTACCATCTGGGAATAGCAGACGGCATAGAGCCTGTACCATCTGGGAATAGCAGATGGCATAGAGCCTGTACCATCTGGGAATAGCAGACGGCATAGAGCCTGTACCATCTGGGAATAGCAGACGGCATAGAGCCTGTACCATCTGGGAATAGCAGATGGCATAGAGCCTGTACCATCTGGGAATAGCAGACGGCATAGAGTCTGTACCATCTGGGAATAGCAGACGGCATAGAGTCTGTACCATCTGGGAATAGCAGATGGCATAGAGCCTGTACCATCTGGGAATAGCAGACGGCATAGAGCTGTACCATCTGGGAATAGCAGATGGCATAGAGCCTGTACCATCTGGGAATAGCAGACGGCATAGAGTCTGTACCATCTGGGAATAGCAGACGGCATAGAGCCTGTTCCGTCTGATCTGGCTCTATGCAGATTGCAAATGCGACTTTAGTCGTGATTGGCAGGTTAAGGCAGAAATACCTGGCCCCTCATGCAGTAGGGACGAAACTACGTATAACGGTTTTTATTTAGCGAGATGAATATTTTCGTTATATTCGCGAGATACTCCGGTAATTATTCTAACCCTTAAAATGCTGAATAAATTGGAAGGAATGTACAAACAACATAGATCCATATCAGCCGCGGCGCTACACCACGCTTGATCAGGATCTATGTTGTTTGCTATTCAACCAAGTGTTTTAGCTCAACTATACGAAGCAAACAGCATAGAGCCTGATCAGATGGCACGTCATTCTGATCTGGCTCTATGCTGTTTGCAATAACGAATACACTCGTTTCCAGCACAATAAGGGTTCATTAAGCAAAGAGAAAGTGTAAAAGAAATTGTAAATTAACCATAATGTGGTCCACCCCCAAAATTGTAAATTAACCATAATGTGGTCCCACCCCCAAAATTGCCGAAAGTAGGTGGTTCTGGATATAAGCTCCCAATATTATGCGTCCGTCGCCTATTATGTTATATTTATATTTCGGGATTTACGCCTGCATCAGCACCATTTTGGGCTATATCGCCGGCGGGCAGTTTACCTAACAACACCTTTCCTGGGCAGGCTCCAGCGGTTAACCAGTACTTGGGTGCACCAACCTTCGTACTAAAACTGCCAACTTTTTCATATAAATGAGACACGGTCTGAGCGGGGCTCGAACCCGTGACCATCAGTGATGATAGGTTACAGTGGTATACAAGTCAGCGACCGTAACCACTCGACCACGGAGGCGGACACGTCCGTCACCTAACATCCTGGATCGGTGACAGTACCTGCTGTTGACCACTATTAGGTAACAAGTCGTACGAGTTGCTAAAATCATGTTAACTATTAAACAATACCATTTGAATAGCTAGGGCATTTTTGAATATATTGACCAATAAAGTGACCTTGTAGTCTGTGGTATTACACAGGTACCATATAAAATCATAACAAAGCTCTACAGGTTTTAATTACCAGTGCCATTCAATACTGCACGAGTCAATTAAATATTGTTGTATAATATTTGCAAATGGATTTTCATCATCTTAAGAGCTTTTCACTTATCTTCACTGGAACTGTATAGAAATTCAAAATGAACTGATTACGCATACAAGATATATATAATTTTATGAATAAAACAATTTGGGTTTATTACAACATTCCATTACAATATTGCTCACTGGGAAAAGCTTATCAGTAGTGAGGTCTTATTTGGGCGTTGAATGATTGAACTTATTTACCCTTAACATGATATGAATGAGCTTTTCTTGGTCAAGAAAGTAGGACAAAACTGTAATGAGAGTTTTCATTGGTCTAAACATTGGACATCCTGAAATGACTGTTCTCATTGGTCAATAACACATGACAAACTTTATATTGGTCAAGAATGCATTAGATACATGTATTGCAATGAGTATTTTCATAGGTCAAGAATGCATGACAAACTGTAAAGTGTCTTTTCATTGGTCAAGACTGTCTGACAAACTTTAAGGAATGTTTCATGGGTTAAGAACATAATGGGCAAACATTACTGTAAGGAGTGTTTTCATTGGTCAAGAATACATGACAAAGTGTAAGGAATGTTTTCATTGGTCAAGAATGCAGACAAAGTGTAAGGAATGTTTTCATTAGTATAGAATGCAGACAAACTGTAAGGACTTCCTTTATTGGTCAAGAATGCATGACAAACTGTAAGGAGTGATTTCATTGGTCAAGAACACATGACAAAGTGTAAGGAATGTTTTCATTGGTCAAGAATGCAGACAAACTGTAAGGAGTGATTTCATTGGTCAAGAACACATGACAAAGTGTAAGGAATGTTTTCATTGGTCAAGAATGCAGACAAACTGTAAGGACTTCCTTTAATGGTCAAGAATGCATGACAAACTGTAAGGAGTGATTTCATTGGTCAAGAACGCATGACAAACTGTAAGGAGTGATTTCATTGGTCAAGAACGCATGACAAAGTGTAAGGAATGTTTTCATTGGTCAAGAATGCAGACAAACTGTAAGGACTTCCTTTAATGGTCAAGATGCATGACAAACTGTAAGGAGTGATTTCATTGGTCAAGAACGCATGACAAACTGTAAGGAGTGATTTCATTGGTCAAGAACGCATGACAAACTGTAAGGAGTGATTTCATTGGTCAAGAACGCATGGCAAACTGTAAGGAGTGCTTTCATTGGTCAAGTGTTATAAGTGAAAGCAAATAAATAGTTAGGGGCAGATCAGCTACAGTCCCTTGTTCGTGCCTCCACACCGTGCACGTCGGGAACAAGGCACAGCTCACAGCAGGAAATTGGATCACCTGTTCCGAAGTGACCAATCCACGCCGCTGACGCATACAGACGAGGACCCGCATCGACTCTTTTGAGTGTCTTACACTTTCCTAGATCAGCGACAGCTAATACTGGGGCGCTGAAGAGGCGACGAGTGACTGGGTAGGAGAGGACGGCAGTCGTTTCGCGTGGATGGCGCACTCGTCGCCTCGAACTTTTTTATCTGTCTCCAATGATGGGCGAGCGGTTGGAGACGGAGGGATGCGACCTCGACCCCGGATGCGTCAACGGGGTGGACAACAACGGAACAACCGAACCATTTTGCTGCTGTGAGCCGACTAATCGTGGAGGATGTGGCCCTAAAAAGTACCGAGAATATAACCACCTTGGACATGATGGCGGAGAGAGACACCAGTACCATAATTACCAGCACCATAATCTTCTAGACCATAATCATCTTGGAATTAATCAACTTAGACACAACCAACAAGGAATAACTATCGAGTAACATAATCATCTTGGACCGAAATCTTCACGGGAATCTACAACTTCAATCTTCAATCTACACCACTCTACAAGACACCGACGACACAACAATCATCGAATAATCGACGGTGCGAAAGCACGTTAGCTCGCCCATATGGTTTACCGGTGGCGAGGGTAAATAAACTGAATCAACAACAACAGCTACAGTCCAGTGGTTGACACGCTAGCCTGTGAATCCAGGGGACACGAGTTTGATCCCCTGTTCAACAATATCAGTCTTCTAGGTTGGACTACAACCATGTGGAATAAATTAGAATTAATGTGCAAATCCAGTTCAGCCATGTGTTATCAGGATCAATGTTGTTTGATAATCAGGCCAAGTACTTCATAATAATAAATATTGCTCAACTATCCGAATAGCAAACGGCAGAGCCTGATCAGATGGCACGTTCTGTGCCCATTCTGTGCCATCTGATCTGGCTCTATGCTGTTTTGCAAAAATGGATATACCCGTTTCCAGCACAGTGAGGGTTAAACAGAGGTCAAGTGTATCGGTATTTATCCAGCTGGTATGTAAGAGAACAAGGCATGCGTGGTGAATTGGTGGTTCTGTCTATCTTACATTACCCGTGGCCCAGTGGTTAAGGCGTCCCGCCTACGGAGCGGGAGGTCGAAGGTTCGAATCTCGTCAGGGGTTCGTTCTGATATGGCTGGTTGGTGAGCCGCCAGCTAGTTAAATAATGGTTACTGATTGCCTACCAGCCTGGCGCCTGGCATACAAGCATAGGATTCGGGAAGTACTGATTTTCATAAAAAGAGGTGTCTCATAAGTCAGAAATGACTGGCCCTTTAAATAGGGGTGACACTATAATAAACAAACACTTTTTGTATCCTCCAAAACATAAAATGAATAGCATACTTCCCGAGGCATTGCCCCGACACTCAGGTTGCTGGAGGCCACGATAAATAAACAAGTAATAATAAATTCTTTAAAATGCACCAATAGTCTGTGCCGTTTTAGCGGTTATACCAATATTCATACGGTGGAAGTCGTAATAGCGCAGTGGTAACGCGGTCGCTTCAGGTGCAAAAGGCCTGGAGTTCGAGCCTCCACTGGATTAGTTACGATTGTGCCCTTAGGCAAGGCATTTAATTGCCACATTTCCTCTTCTCTATCCCTCGTGGCGATGGATTCCATCAGGAATGAGGCCTCGAGAGTGATTAATATAAGCTGAAATTAATTTGTATAAACTAAGCACAAAAAAATTGTTATTCAAGCCAGGTTATGAAACATAATTATATTGCCTCGAGAGTGATTAACTCTTTCAACCCCAAGTAACTGACATGGATTGGTGCATGCTATTTTTAGACCAATAAATTAATAAGAAAATTACCTTTGGACCAGTTCATTTATCAAAATGGGTAATTTTATCTAAAAATAGTAATAATTATTACTGGCAAAAAGTGCAGATCCTGATGAGACGGCTCGTTACGAGCCGGCTCATCTGGATCTACACTTTTCATAAGCCTATTTAGAGGCCTGTGGGGTTGAAAGGGTTAATATAAGTTGTAAGAACTTATTTCGCAATCAAGCTAAAATAAATTTGCATAAACAATCATACGGTGCGACAAGAAATTGCCGTGTACCTATAAATTAATTATAAATTTCTGCAGCTTTCTCGGATATATGCAGCAATATCATAGAATCATATATGTAGGCAGTTCTAGCCTACAGCTGTCACGAAAATGTGATTTACAGTAAAATGTTCACAAATAATTTTAATTTCAGGAAAACAGTACAACTTGGCAACTGAACAGAGCTCTCCTGCCACCTGTTCACTCCAGTGCTGCATACAAACTCACAATAGAAAAAACACTGTTGTGATGTCATACCTTTGTACTTGCAGTCCATTATTATCAATATTGGACTGGTGTCAAAATGCCAGTGGATTACATTAAATCCTATGCGTAAATGTACGAAATTAACAATTTTAATTAGTGGGATATTGTTGTATAAGTGTGTGCTTTAAGTAAGATATAAGCCTTAAATGGATCCAATATGTAAAATATTGGTACTGTCTTCGGCGTTACGGCACCTTGCACAGTCCAATATTTTACATATTGGATCGTTTCCAGCTTATATCCTATATATAAACAGACATTGTCTGCTTATCTTCACCATGCCGTTGACACTTTTATCTAGGTGTTGTATTTTATTTTTAATCAAAATACCTGAGCAGCTTTAGAGAATGTCAACATGAGATTTTCTGGTTTCCATACTCAATCATTGATATTATTTTCTCCACTGACAGAATGCTTTAAGATAATTGCTCACAGGTCAGCGGATTTAAATGTTTCGTCATATAATTAGGCGCAGATTTTGACAATTACCTGCTTAGTTTAAATAGTTTTCTTTCCATAGTCTGATTTATCGCCCAGCTTGATTTATTGACAGCTTATTTTTATTAGGCAGTATTTTTCACAGGAGAGCTATAACAGATACATTAAGCTACAGAGTGAAATAAGCAATGTATCTATGCTGCAGATGAATAACCACCTGGAATTCTCCCCACACTGCATTCTTTAAGTCGCCCACCACTTTTAAATAAACAAATATATCATCTTAGGGGATCATTCAAGTTTTGAATTTTTGGGAGAAGTGAGAAAGCGCTTGATCGTGTCCTTAAATGGTGTTATTTAATAAATTTCAACATAATATGCTTAAAATGCACAGTATGACCATTAAATACAACATTTGAATAGAAGGAGTGCTTTATAATGGACCAGTGTATCTTAATGGACAAAATTAAGTATGAAAACTGTAAAAATAAAATATTTTTTTAGGGAGACTATTTCGCCCACATCCTAGAATGAGTCCTGAATCTGTCTCAAATTCTCAATTAAAATATATCACATGCATTTCTGATTCAAGTTTCTCGATGCACTTCTCCAAAATATTATGACCCGAGTTGCTTTTTTAGGGAAAAGCGGTGGGGTTGGAAGAGGGGTCAAGAGTCACTAGGGCAACTACATCGACCGTGTCGCCTCTTAGAATGAGTCCAGGAAATGTGTTTATTGTTAGGGGATAGAGCCAGATGGCACGGATTTCTCTGCAATATTATTATATTGCACTGCATATTTTATATGTAGCGACTGAAACAAATATGTAATGTGCACACTTGTCACACATAGTGAGTGACACAAGTGAACGTGGTTTTCACCAAACAATGTGATATTGAGAAGAGATTGGAACTGAGAACAACATCTGAACTACACTTACAAACATTTGTTTTAAAGTGATGGGTTTCCTTAGGCAGTTTTTATAAATAATCCCATAGTCAAACAAAAGTTAGTTCCCTTCTTATCAAAACGCCATTTGTAAATATGGCTAAAGCATCAGAAAACTAAATATTTTGACTGACTTTAATGCGCAGTTTTATCTTAAAAATATATACGGGTGCGGCTTTATCTTAAAAATATACGCGCGCGTAGGTGGTTAACAAAATGTACGAGAGTAGCAAGTGTTTTTCAATCAAATGACCGAGTGGGAGGACATTATATATTACGACACCACAAAGTGCATTCTGCAATTCATTCATGCACACCTGTGAATATTTATAAGTGGAGAAAACAGATAATTTCAAATATATGTGTAAAATATGCATTAAGTTTCGTTGCTTATTTGCAAAATATATAAATTTGGAAAGACAGATGGTGATTTTTTTTATTTGCATGACAAAATATTAATAAACAAAACAACCAAAGTTATGTGCGTAGGATATTTTAATAGCTTTTAATAAAGAATGATCCTTCAAATAATCTATTCTTACTGGAGGGAAGAGGGGGGGGCCCCCCAAGATAGATAGATAGATAAATATCACAGGCTTCAGATGATGTTTTCATCAAATGTTGTCACGCTTATGACTAAATATAATGGAACCCCGGAATGTAACCACACTGTTCTATTCTCCTCCGCTAATGTTATGGCAAATGAATTTTGTTTATCAATCATATTAAAATGTTCAAGCATGCTTTTGTAGAATTCGGTTTTGCATAAATTCCCCGATACACGCTGTTTATGAGTAACAGGCAATCAGTGAGTAAGTCATGTCATTTAGATATTCATCACAGCACGGCTGTTCCAGTTTCACTTACACGTGTGTTAACTTTCGTGTAAAAGTACATTTGCAAAATTAGAACATTCAGTAAATGTGCAAATGTTCTAGTATAAATCAATAAGCAATAATGTGAAGTTTGAACAAAATCGGGCAACAAAATGAATAACCCCGGCGCCATGGTAAGGTTTCTTTACAGGACATTGCCGGAATCAACTCGCCCTCAAGTTGTTATTCTTAGAAATGTAGATTCCAAACTGTGAATGACGGACGGCGTGCACGCCAATTAGCATTTATACGAAATCCATGCATGCTTCAGAAGCTTCAATAGTAGAATTGAGACTGTTGTTCTTAGCAATTGGTTGGACCTCTACAATACAATACAACACTACAATACAACACTACAATACAACACTACAATACAACACTACAACACTACAATACAATACAACAATACAATACAACACTACAATACAACACTACAATACTACAATACAATACAACACTACAATACAACACTACAATACAACACTACAATACAACACTACAATACAACAACACTACAATACAACACTACAATACAACACTACAATACAACACTACAATACAACACTACAATAACAATACAACACTACAACACTACAATACAACACTACAACACACTACAACACAATACAACACAATACAACACAACACAACACAACACAACACAAGGGATTTTTCACCGGGGGAAAAAGTGTTTGTTTGTTGTGATTCAATGCCGCTTTAAGTAAACTAGCATCAACCCTGCATCCGCATCACCCTGCATCCGCATCAACCCTGCATCCGCATCAACCCTGCATCCGCATCAACCCTGCATCCGCATCAACCCTGCATCCGCATCAACCCTGCATCCGCATCAACCCTGCATCCGCATCAACCCTGCATCCGCATCAACCCTGCATCCTCATCAACCCTGCATCCTCATCAACCCTGCATCCGCATCAACCCTGCATCCGCATCAACCTGCATCCGCATCACCTGCATCCGCATCAACCCTGCATCCGCATCAACCCTGCATCCGCATCAACCCTGCATCCGCATCAACCCTGCATCCGCATCAACCCTGCATCCGCATCAACCCTGCATCCGCATCAACCCTGCATCCGCATCAACCCTGCATCCGCATCAACCCTGCATCCGCATCAACCCTGCATCCGCATCAACCCTGCATCCTCATCAACCCTGCATCCGCATCAACCCTGCATCCGCATCAACCCTGCATCCGCATCAACCCTGCATCCGCATCAACCCTGCATCCGCATCAACCCTGCATCCGCATCAACCCTGCATCCGCATCAACCCTGCATCCGCATCAACCCTGCATCTGCATCATTCTTTGTTAATTCCCAAAGATAAAGTAAACTAACACTAAACTATAAACAAGCACACTAAAATATATCATACACTTTAGACGAAACAACATCGTCTATTTCAACAACATCGTCTATTTCAACAACATCGTCTATTTCAACAACATCGTCTATTTCAACAACATCGTCAATTTCAACAACTTCGTCTATTTCAACAACATCGTCTATTTCAACAACATCGTCTATTTCAACAACTTCGTCTATTTCAACAACTTCGTCTATTTCAACAACATCGTCTATTTCAACAACATCGTCTATTTCAACAACATCGTCTATTTCAACAACATCGTCTATTTCAACAACATCGTCTATTTCAACAACTTCGTCTATTTCGACAGAGACATCTTCAGCTATATTATATTTCTCTACCAATTATTATAATTTCTTCAACCCTCCTTCACAGCCTTAATTAATTATGCATTTTAATCTTAAATTTATGCAAAAATTAGTTATACTTGGAAACATGAACAATTTAAATAATTTGCCAAAACATGAACAAATTTAAATAATTTGTCATACTTTTAGGATAAAATCAGTTACAGCATGTTAATTTAATTGTCCTCGTCATTTGCATAGTGATAAAATTATATTACTGAACATCGCCAAGTTACCATACAGTAGTAATATCTCTCTCATCTATATATATTTGCTAGAGATTCTTGTAATTCTCAAATGCACATAATTGTGAATTTATATATTTATATTATATGTCGATTGTTCCTAATTGATTGTTCCTAATTGATTGTTCCTAACAGGAAACTAGTGATATTATATATATATATATATATCATCCAGCTAATTCATTTTTTTTAAGATCGCTATGTTTATGATAATAATCTAAAGGAAAGGATTAGCCGGATGATTTTTTATTTCCTTGAAAATGGCTAATTTTAAGTAAAGAATTTTGATGTAGAGATGACCACATAAAATGATATATATATAATTATATCTTGTATAGTTTTATGGAAACCCAACCAAAAAAATGCACAATTTTGTGCACAAATAAGTTGGTGGGTTTAGCCGAGTCGTGTACATTATAACATTCCAAAACACAAATCCGAAGATTGGTCGTTTATTCTGCAGTATGTACAACAATGCTGTCCGGGGGTGGGGGGTGCGTAGTGGTGCATTATTAAACACTCCGGGTTACAAAGCCGAACATAGTAAGTTTGATTGCCATCCAGAACGACTAACGAACATTAATTACCTTCTATTATACAATGTGCATTACACTACAACATACACGTTAATTAATCTTTAATTACATTTTAATTATAGTTACCATAAAGTTTTACTGCTCATGAATATTAATGATTACCATGTACTGGATATGACTAACTCATTCATAATTATTGGTAAGCACAGGACTGACTATAACACCTTGGTAGATGCATACCGTGCTTGGTAGATGCATACCGTGCTTGGTAGATGCATACTGTGCTTGGTAGATGCATACCGTGCTTGGTAGATGCATACCGTGCTTGGTAGATGCATATCATGCTTGGTAGATGCATACCGTGCTTGGTAGATGCATACTGTGCTTGGTAGATGTATACCGTGCTTGGTAGATGCATACCGCGCTTGGTAGATGCATACCGCGCTTGGTAGATGCATACCGCGCTTGGTAGATGCATACTGTACTTGGTAGATGCATATCATGCTTGGTAGATGCATACTGTGCTTGGTAGATGTATACCGTGCTTGGTAGATGCATACTGTGCTTGGTAGATGTATACCGTGCTTGGTAGATGCATACCATGCTTGGTAGATGCATACCATGCTTGGTAGATGTATACCGTGCTTGGTAGATGTATACCGTGCTTGGTAGATGCATACCGTGCTTGGTAGATGCATACTGTACTTGGTAGATGCATATCATGCTTGGTAGATGCATACCGTGCTTGGTAGATGCATACTGTGCTTGGTAGATGCATACTGTGCTTGGTAGATGTGTATTCTGCTTGGTAGATGCATACCGTGCTTGGTAGATGCATACTGTGCTTGGTAGATGCATATCATGCTTGGTAGATGCATACTGTGCTTGGTAGATGCATACCGTGCTTGGTAGATGCATACCGTGCTTGGTAGATGCATATCATGCTTGGTAGATGCATACCGTGCTTGGTAGATGCATACTGTGCTTGGTAGATGTATACCGTGCTTGGTAGATGCATACCGCGCTTGGTAGATGCATACCGCGCTTGGTAGATGCATACCGCGCTTGGTAGATGCATACTGTACTTGGTAGATGCATATCATGCTTGGTAGATGCATACTGTGCTTGGTAGATGCATACCGTGCTTGGTAGATGCATACCGCGCTTGGTAGATGCATACTGTGCTTGGTAGATGTATACCGTGCTTGGTAGATGCATACTGTGCTTGGTAGATGTATACCGTGCTTGGTAGATGCATACCATGCTTGGTAGATGCATACCATGCTTGGTAGATGTATACCGTGCTTGGTAGATGTATACCGTGCTTGGTAGATGTATACCGTGCTTGGTAGATGCATACTGTACTTGGTAGATGCATATCATGCTTGGTAGATGTATACCGTGCTTGGTAGATGCATACTGTGCTTGGTAGATGTATATTGGGCTTGGTAGATGTATACCGTGCTTGGTAGATGCATACCGCGCTTGGTAGATGCATACCGCGCTTGGTAGATGCATACTGTACTTGGTAGATGCATACTGTACTTGGTAGATGCATATCATGCTTGGTAGATGTATACCGTGCTTGGTAGATGCATACCGTGCTTGGTAGATGCATACCGTGCTTGGTAGATGTATATTCTGCTTGGTAGATGCATACCGTGCTTGGTAGATGTATATTCTGCTTGGTAGATGTATACCGTGCTTGGTAGATGCATATCATGCTTGGTAGATGCATACCGTGCTTGGTAGATGCATATCATGCTTGGTAGATGCATACCGTGCTTGGTAGATGCATACCGTGCTTGGTAGATGCATATCATGCTTGGTAGATGCATACCGTGCTTGGTAGATGCATATCATGCTTGGTAGATGCATACCGTGCTTGGTAGATGCATACTGTGCTTGGTAGATGTATACCGTGCTTGGTAGATGCATACCGCGCTTGGTAGATGCATACCGCGCTTGGTAGATGCATACCGCGCTTGGTAGATGCATACTGTACTTGGTAGATGCATATCATGCTTGGTAGATGCATACTGTGCTTGGTAGATGTATACCGTGCTTGGTAGATGCATACTGTGCTTGGTAGATGTATACCGTGCTTGGTAGATGCATACCATGCTTGGTAGATGCATACCATGCTTGGTAGATGCATACCATGCTTGGTAGATGTATACCGTGCTTGGTAGATGTATACCGTGCTTGGTAGATGCATACCGTGCTTGGTAGATGCATACTGTACTTGGTAGATGCATATCATGCTTGGTAGATGCATACCGTGCTTGGTAGATGCATACTGTGCTTGGTAGATGCATACTGTGCTTGGTAGATGTGTATTCTGCTTGGTAGATGCATACCGTGCTTGGTAGATGCATACTGTGCTTGGTAGATGCATATCATGCTTGGTAGATGCATACTGTGCTTGGTAGATGCATACCGTGCTTGGTAGATGCATACCGTGCTTGGTAGATGCATATCATGCTTGGTAGATGCATACCGTGCTTGGTAGATGCATACTGTGCTTGGTAGATGTATACCGTGCTTGGTAGATGCATACCACGCTTGGTAGATGCATACCGCGCTTGGTAGATGCATACCGCGCTTGGTAGATGCATACTGTACTTGGTAGATGCATATCATGCTTGGTAGATGCATACTGTGCTTGGTAGATGCATACCGTGCTTGGTAGATGCATACCGCGCTTGGTAGATGCATACTGTGCTTGGTAGATGTATACCGTGCTTGGTAGATGCATACTGTGCTTGGTAGATGTATACCGTGCTTGGTAGATGCATACCATGCTTGGTAGATGCATACCATGCTTGGTAGATGTATACCGTGCTTGGTAGATGTATACCGTGCTTGGTAGATGTATACCGTGCTTGGTAGATGCATACTGTACTTGGTAGATGCATATCATGCTTGGTAGATGTATACCGTGCTTGGTAGATGCATACTGTGCTTGGTAGATGTATATTGGGCTTGGTAGATGTATACCGTGCTTGGTAGATGCATACCGCGCTTGGTAGATGCATACCGCGCTTGGTAGATGCATACTGTACTTGGTAGATGCATACTGTACTTGGTAGATGCATATCATGCTTGGTAGATGTATACCGTGCTTGGTAGATGCATACCGTGCTTGGTAGATGCATACTGTGCTTGGTAGATGCATACCGTGCTTGGTAGATGCATACCGTGCTTGGTAGATGTATATTCTGCTTGGTAGATGCATACCGTGCTTGGTAGATGTATATTCTGCTTGGTAGATGTATACCGTGCTTGGTAGATGCATATCATGCTTGGTAGATGCATACCGTGCTTGGTAGATGCATATCATGCTTGGTAGATGCATACCGTGCTTGGTAGATGCATACCGTGCTTGGTAGATGCATATCATGCTTGGTAGATGCATATCGCGCTTGGTAGATGTATATTGCGCTTGGTAGATGCATACCGTGCTTGGTAGATGCATACCGTGCTTGGTAGATGCATATCGCGCTTGGTAGATGTATATTGCGCTTGGTAGATGCATACCGTGCTTGGTAATGTATATCGTGCTTGGTAGATGCATACCGTGCTTGGTAGATGCATATCGCGCTTGGTAGATGCATACTGTGCTTGGTAGATGTATACTGTGCTTGGTAGATGCATATCGCGCTTGGTAGATGTATATTGCGCTTGGTAGATGCATACTGTGCTTGGTAGATGCATACTGTGCTTGGTAGATGTATACCGTGCTTGGTAGATGCATACCGTGCTTGGTAGATGCATATCGCGCTTGGTAGATGTATATTGCGCTTGGTAGATGCATACCGTGCTTGGTAGATGCATACCGTGCTTGGTAGATGCATATCGCGCTTGGTAGATGTATATTGCGCTTGGTAGATGCATACCGTGCTTGGTAATGTATACCGTGCTTGGTAGATGCATACCGTGCTTGGTAGATGCATATCGCGCTTGGTAGATGTATATTGCGCTTGGTAGATGCATACTGTGCTTGGTAGATGCATACTGTGCTTGGTAGATGCATATCGCGCTTGGTAGATGTATATTGCGCTTGGTAGATGCATACTGTGCTTGGTAGATCTATGCATACTGTGCTTGGTAGATGCATACCATGCTTGGTAGATGCATACCGTGCTTGGTAGATGCATATCGCGCTTGGTAGATGTATATTGCGCTTGGTAGATGCATACCGTGCTTGGTAGATGCATACCGTGCTTGGTAGATGTATATTGCGCTTGGTAGATGCATACCGTGCTTGGTAGATGTATATTGCGCTTGGTAGATGCATATCGCGCTTGGTAGATGTATATTGCGCTTGGTAGATGCATACCGTGCTTGGTAGATGCATACCGTGCTTGGTAGATGTATACCGCGCTTGGTAGATGCATACCATGCTTGGTAGATGCATACCGTGCTTGGTAGATGCATATCTTGCTTGGTAGATGCATACCGTGCTTGGTAGATGCATACCGTGCTTGGTAGATGCATACCGTGCTTGGTAGATGTATACCGCGCTTGGTAGATGCATATAGTGCTTGGTAGATGCATACCATGCTTGGTAGATGCATACCGTGCTTGGTAGATGTATACCGTGCTTGGTAGATGCATACCGTGCTTGGTAGATGCATACCATGCTTGGTAGATGCATATCAAGGCCTTACTTATGAAGCCAAGATTTTGGAATTAACTTACTGTACTACCACTTATTGATCAGACATAAGAAATATGCCCACTATCCAACTATAATGCATTATACGACACTTAAACAGGAAATTATGAAGGTGGTCATCTTGGACTTTTATGACATTATAACTACCCAAAATGGCAGTCATGTTGAATAATATTTCAAATTTTCAAATTTTCAAATTCCATCAACCGCTTTATTTAAAGTGTGATTTTCACTATTCTTTACTCATCAGTATTGTTTGGTATTAGTATGGTCATATTTCCGAACAGGTGAAGCTTACAGTCTGTTTTAGTGTTTCCTACAAATAAAATTAAAAAATTGTGTATGAAACTTCCGACCCCTGTGATATCACAAACTTCCGCAATAAATAACTAACCCTATTAAAAAAAGGGTAGCTCTGATCTAACGGTTTAACATAAAACAAACATCGAATTGGTTTCAAAAGCTGTCGGAGATAATATATAAAAAAAAATATAATATCCCACAATGCTCATTAGCCCAAAGCAGATACAAAATAAAGAATATAAAAATAATAAAGTGTTGAAAGGGTTAAGAAGTTACAATGTGCTGCACACTGAGATATTGTAATTAATGTCTTGAGTTTCAGTTTTTCAATAAACAGTTTTGTTTGCTTTGTGGGCGTCGCACCGACAGCTAAATAAGTCATATGGCGACTCTCCAGTTGTTTTTTTTTGGCGGATATAGACCCCAGATGCCCCTCTGGGTAGCACCACCATATCCCCGCAAACCACTGGATACCTCTAATATGTTATTTAGGTTACACGTTATCAGAACAATTTTGAGGATCCGTCCAAAAATGAATGTTTTTTTTGGTGCACAAAATTACTACATGTACCCCATTTTTTTTTTTTTAGGGGCGAAGTAGGGCCCCCAGACAATCTCGCCCTCTAAACTGATCCCTGGGATCCTACATGTAATATAACTTACAGTCCCCATAATTATGGTCCTAAATCAAATGAACTACGCCCAGGTACATTCACTCATTCATTTAATTAAACTGTCCCAGCAAAGAATCTGGAAGTCTGATCTTACAGAAAAATAATTGAAGGAATTATGGGTCCACTTAAAAGGTTAAACCCTGGCTATACGTCTTAATGGTCCAGTTGATGATCTACAGGACATTCCTCGCTGCTACTGTGGGAATTTGGCTCGTTATCCAGATTGTCACAGTCGTTGTGCCCAGTACACCATGTGACCACATTTGGAATTTTGTTAATCGGGCTCTGTAGGAGACGTAATCCCCACCCACCTTTTGTGAATGGCAAGGTAGCCTGTAGTGACACTGTTGTCTGTGTCACAGTTATACAGCAGTTAACGTACACACATAGGTGCTAGCTACACTGTACATGGGTGCTAGCTACACTGCACATGGGTGCTAGTTACACTGTACATGGTGCTAGCTACACTGCACATGGGTGCTAGCTACACTGCACATGGGTGCTAGCTACACTGTACATTGGTGCTAGCTACACTGCACATGGGTGCTAGCTACACTGTACATGGGTGCTAGCTACACTGTACATGGGTGCTAGTTACACTGTACATGGGTGCTAGCTACACTGCACATGGGTGCTAGCTACACTGTACATGGGTGCTAGCTACACTGTACATGGGTGCTAGCTACACTGTACATGGGTGCTAGCTACACTGTACATGGGTGCTAGCTACACTGTACATGGGTGCTAGCTACACTGTACATGGGTGCTAGCTACACTGTACATGGGTGCTAGCTACACTGTACATGGTGCTAGCTACACTGTACATGGTGCTAGCTACACTGTACATGTGTGGAGGAATAGGTGAAAGTCTATCTTATCTAAAAGAAGAAATAGAAGCAGAAAGAAAGATAAACAAGAGGGCCACGATGGTCCTGTATCGCTCACGTGACTCGTATTTTACCCAGGGATCACCATTTTAACAACTTTCAAAGAGTATTTGTACATCGAACATTCCTAAATGTTGCCAAAATCCGACCGGTGGTTCATGAGAAAATGCTGGAAGAATTTGTGTTTGGGCTACACCCATGGACTACAACTGTGAAATTTGGCTACCATTGGCCAAGCGGTTTTGGTGAAGAATAATTTTGAAATTTATAATAAAAGAACGATCTGTTTACCATTCGGCAGCCATTATCTGATTTTGATAACAATTGCATCAGAGTGATCGTCTCTTTGATTTGATAAATGACACGACCATAGTCGCTCAAAAATACAATTTGACCCCCTCTCGGGCCACTCATATTTTTGATCCTGTCACAATTTGAACAACTTTGAAAGAGCATTGTACATCGATCATTACTAACAAGATTCGCCAAAATCCGACTGGTGGTATGTGAGAAGATTTATTTCAGAATTTGTGCTATTTTTAGACAGCAGCCATTTTGAATTACGTAACGACGAAATTTTAACATATTGACATAACGGTTAACAATATTCTTAAATAACATGCCACGCAAAAATACTTCAATACATTAGCTCACCATTGCTGAATCAGGGGCCACGCTGTCAGTCGCCACAAGAGCCAAATGGCGATTTTGCGATAGAAATGGCTCCTAAAATTTCAATTTGGCGATTTTCAGAAAATTACACAAAAAATCGGCATAAATAACGTTTGTGCCATATTTTAACCTTTCATACTCGACTGGTTTTATTTACAATTGACTACGGCGCTTTCCAGTTAAAGAAAATTCGATACACAGTCTGTGTTCATTGTATCTTTGACTGGTTACAATTTTTTTGCTCTGATATACGCTATCGTTTGGCGAAACAATCGATTCACAGTCAAAACAGCTGTGTACATGTGCTGGAGGCATGGAATATTCCCATCATAAATTGCAATCAAAACAAACTTGTAAATTAGCGGTATATGATCACACATTTACAGTGTTGTATAATGGGAATTGATTTGATAATTGAGGTCCTTTATGAAAACGGCAGTACTTGATTGGTGAAATGATGACATTGTTTGAAGATTATGTAAACATGATCGGATGACCGAATGACTGTAACTTGTGTACATAATTAGGTAATAAGTATTGGCGTTGTTTTTCACAAATATGATCAAAGGTAGTAGTTGTGAAAAATATGATTTTCGTGTCCTCAACTATAAAAAGTGAATGAAACTTGTCCAAATCGCCGATAAATAAACGTAAAAAAAATAAATCCAAATCGTCACTTGTCAAAATAGCTACTTTCGGTTTTAAACGTCCGAAATGGACTTAGTGAATGAAACCTAGACAGCCTGATGAAAATTTCCATTGACGGCCCAGACAAGTTCAACTTCAAATCGGCATTTGAAATGTGGTCCAAGAAGAACAGACGCATTTTGAACTGAATGTTGTGCAATTTGTTAGACATAGGCCTAGTGGATACTTGTATGTAATTCTGATGTATTTTTAAATTATTATGACCAAGAAAATAATTAAAGTTGTAAAAGTTCATTGGATTGTCTTCAAAAATGAATAGTATGCATGTCTTTTTTTTAGCTTAAAGTTCATTTGAAATGTAATCCTGTGTTGGCTTCCATTATTAATCACTGTCACAGGGCTACATTGTAAAATAAACTTTTAGCTTTTACAGGTACCAGTATGCATTCTTTCATTATAATTTCTATATTAATACTTCTTCCAGAAAAAAACTAGCTAGATTCTCACCATTTACAAATAAAAATACCAAAAAAAATCAAACCAGGGAGGGGACTACACCCTCCCGTAGGGGACGACACCGCTCCCGCACACACCACATCTTTCAAACAGATAAGTGGCCCCAACTTTTTTCGGCCCAGTGTGGGCCCTGTGAATGGATTTACACACCCATTGCTGAATGGATTTACACACCCATTTTGCAAATACGGTGAACAAATACCATAGGGGCATTCCTCTATCTTAAATTCAATAAACAATAATTTAAACTCGAATACTTCCTTTACATACTTGGTTAATCTGGTACATGCTTTGCAGTTTTAGTTGCAAATTCCAGCTTTCAATAGAGGCATTCTATTAAAAGTCACACATGTTTAATCAAAACATTGTGTTTTACGTTTATTTATCGTCACTACCGGTTGCCCATATGAGCGACGCCTCCTGAAGAGATTAGTCATTTTAGATATTTGGAGGATAGTGCATGGATACAGACAGAGACCCATTCCTGAGTCTCCTCTGGTTCTTTTACGTGCACGGTGTAAAGCACTGACACGAGACCTCGGTTTAATGTCCCATCTGAAAGACTGTTAATTTTATTTGGGTCAGATGGGGGATCGAATCTGCGATCCCTGGATTACCAGTCCAGCGTGTTACCACTGGTCTGAGTCGTTGGAAGATGTATGTCGTAATTCTTTATATAGCTATGTATAAAATAATTCATTCACAAACACATTTATAACAGAACTTAAAATCAGCAAACTTGCATGAACATTATTTATTTTCATCGATATCGAAATAAGCTGTAACAACTTAAATTAAATGCAGATCAAAGCGTATAATTATGTGGGAGGAAAACCGGAGAAAGCTCACATATCCGATTTGGCGACCACCGTACCATCTCCCATACTTCCCGGTCCGAGTTCTGAATCCTGGCTGCACTGGTGGTGGGTGAGAAGCGATGTTGATCTAACTACTGTGCTAATTGGACAGCCATATACAAAGTTATCAATGATTTAGTAAATATTTTCATAAAAGGGAGGTAATATTTTACAAATAATGCATTCACAGAAGAAAAACCAGTTAATTAATTTTGTTGACATATCGTTGACATATTTGCTTCAAACCTCAATAAATTATATTGAATAATGGTAATATAGTACAGCAATTAATTATCTACTCATTAGAAATTCAGCAGACAAATTTTCCAACATTTCACATTCAAGCACAAACAAATTGTTATTAAAGCCAGGTTATGAAATATAATAGTGTTTCCCCCCCCTCCCGACTGAAAAAAGGGCAGGGCGCAAATAGAAAAAAAGGGCATTTTTATTGTTGCCTGTCCTCAAATGGGCAGAATTGACATGGTTGTATTTAAGTTATTATGTTGTATTTCAATATAACCACTTAAAATTAAACGTACAAAATCAAATCATGTAGATGTTTATAAGGGCTGTTTCACCGACATCCCCGATCCGATCCGAACCTGCCTCCCTCCGTCTGACACTAATAAAATTAACAGTCTTTCAGATGGGACTTTAAACCGAGGTCTCGTGTCGGTGCTTTACACCGTGCATGTAAAAGAACCAGAGGAGATTCTGGAATGGGTCTCTGTCTGTATCATTGCACTATCCTCCAAAAATCTAAAATGACTAATCTCTTCAGGAGGCGTCGCTCATATGGGCAACCGGTAGGGACGATAAATAAACGTAAAACACACACACATCCCCGATCCGTCAGTATGCATAACCTGATGCGTGTAATTAATGCTACACAGATCTGTGTATATATACATGTATATACTGCACAAATCAAGCCGCCAGCAGAATTTCGGACACCAAATTGCAAACTCAGATTTTAATCAAGGCTTATTTATATGAGCAAGGCGGTAGCAGCTATTCGGTCACAGCATGAAATGGATTCCGTACCACAATAGATTACAGTCTCTAGAACCATTTCATACTCATAAGTAATGACTCTTTGCATGCTGGGTAAAATAATAGCCATAAATAGTTGAAATTGCAGAAAATTCATTAGCGTGTTTTTGTTATTTGTAACTGAAATGGAATTTCATTAGAATTGTGTCGACACACGACACGTTTTACTGTTATTTTAACCAGCTAGCGTCCAAAGAGTTAACAGTAGTTTTACATGGGACTATAAACCGAGGACTCGTGTATCGGTGCTATACACCGGGCATGTAGAGGGCTCGTGTATCGGTGCTATACACCGGGCATGTGGATGGACCAGAGGGCTCGTGTATCGGTGCTATACACCGGGCATGTATATGGACCACAGGGCTCGTGTATCGGTGCTATACACTGGGCATGTAGAGGGCTCGTGTATCGATGCTATACACCGGGCATGTAGAGGGCTCGTTTATCGGTGCTATACACCGGGCATGTAGAGGGTTCGTGTATCGGTGCTATACACGGGCATGTAGAGGGCTCGTATCGGTGCTATACACCGGGCATGTAGATGGACCAGAGGACTCGTGTATCGGTGCTATACACCGGGCATGTATCGGTGCTATACACCGGGCATGTAGAGGGACCAGAGGGCTCATGTATCGGTGCTATAAACCGGGCATGTAGAGGGCTCATGTATCGGTGCTATACACCGGGCATGTAGAGGTACACAGAGGGCATGTATCGGTGCTATACGCCGGGCATGTATCGGTGCTATACACCGGGCATGTAGAAGGACAACAGAGGGCTCGTGTAGCGGTGCTATACACCGGACATGTAGATGGACCAGGGATGCTTCTGGAATTGGATCAGCGTCATCTGTATTATGCACTAACCTCCAAATAATAAAATTGCTAAAATACTTCTGGAGGTGTCGCCCCGATGATGAATAAACATATCCTAAAGATACAAACAATAACGAGGTAAAAGTGATACTTTGATACAAACATTATCTACCTGCAATAACGAGGTAAAAGTGATACTATGATACAAACATTATCTACCTGCAATAACGAGGTAAAAGTGATACTATGATACAAACATTATCTACCTGCAATAACGAGGTAAAAGTGATACTATGATACAAACATTATCTACCTGCAATAACGAGGTAAAAGTGATACTATGATACAAACATTATCTACCTGCAATAACGAGGTAAAAGTGATACTATGATACAAACATTATCTACCCGCAATAACGATGTAAAATCTCCATATAAACCTCGTTTACATGGATCAGATAGGAATGTTTTGATCTCTGTAAAAGTGCTACTAATTAGCAACATAAATAGGTAAATGTAGCCTGTACTAGCTAATCTGTATAAACTGCCACTTTAAGGAATGGTTGTGCACAATGATCCGTAATAAACCCTTCAATTGTGAGAGCATTAACAGGAGCGCCACCTAGTGGTTACTACTAAAGAGTGGGCAGATTTAGCGCTGCCATATATACAGGGCTTAAGCTATGGTGCGATTAAACCCCTTACTCCACATAGAACACCTTTATCGCTTCCCACATTATAGTCATTTCTGTGTGGTTATGGCGTTTGCCTATGGAGCGGGAGGTCGAAGGTTCGAACCTGGCCAGTTTGGTGAGCAGCCAGCTGGTTCAATAATGGTTATCGATTGCCTACCAGCCGGCGCAGGCATACAAGCATAGGATTCGGGAAGTAAAATAAAACGCGTCGCTTAATAACAAATACTGTACACAATACATTTTAATAACACTATAATTACAATGTATCTTGAAGCAAGGAAACACTGTACAATATTATACACAACACATATATGATCGCCTCCGTGGCCTAGTGGTTAAGGCGTTGTGCGCCTACGGAGCGGGAGGTCGAAGGTTCTAATCTCGTCAGTGGTTCGTTCTGATATGGCCGGTTGGTGAGGGGCCAGCTAGTTAAATAATGGTTACCGATTGCCTACCAGCCGGCGCAGGCATAAAGCATAGGATTTTCGTGCCAAAAAGTGGGTGCACGTTATACATAATAGCGCGTTATACATAGCAAATTAAGGTAGAGACCCATTCCAGAACCTCCTCTGGTTCTTTTACGTGCACAGTGTAAAGCACCGACACAAGACCTCTGTTTGAAGTCCCATCTGAAAGACTGTTAATTTTATTAGGGTCAGACGGGCTGGGGTTGATCGAACCTGCGATCCCTGGATTACGAGTCAAACGTATTAACAACTGGACTTAAAGATCCGTCCGTGGACTTCAGAAATGTATTTAGCTTACATCATAATTTTATATGAACAGATTGGAGTATGCAAAATTATAATTTCTTAATTACTTCCCGTTATGGATTTTTTTCTTCTTACAAGATTATCAATGGTTAAAATGTGCATGACGTCGTTGCTAACATTAGGATAAATTTGCATATTAATTATAGTTTTATATTTCTATTCATAAAAAAAAACAACCTACTAATAGGGACTTTAATTAAACCCAAGCCGAAATTGTCAGCAGGATATTTATTTCACATTTATGAATGCATTACTCTCCATTAGCCTCAGGGCAGACTATAAACTTTTCCTCAACCTTTAATAGCGATATTATACCCGGACAACTGCACGTAATTAATACCCGCCTGTGTAGAAATTCCTATACAGGCGTTACTATTGTAAAGTGAAGGTGACCTAAAGCTGGTGTACAAGATGACCAAACTAATGTTAAAGAAAATACACACACATCTCAAATTCGTAAAGACATCTTACGCCCAGCCTAGCTTATAATTACAATGAAATAGTCTGGTCGTTTTTGTGAAAACCTTGATTAGACAATCAACACATCAATTGGCATAGTGTAGGTTTGATAAGGTTTTCAATGTCGTTATCAAAATGTCGTCATCAAAATGTCGCCATCGCACCGAAACTTGTTTTTCACTTTCTCTTTTCTGAAATAGTGTTGTCATCCAAATTGACACTTGAACATTATGACCCATAATTTATGGGTATTTATACATGTTTATTTTCACAAAGGTTAATGTCCTTTTCAACTTTGAAGCTTTTATAAATTGCCACTGATGCTACTGATTCTATCTTGTGTGCGAGAGTGTCTATCTAAGTTCAGCATTGTTCGATTGAATGGTGACGCTGGAACAAATATGGCGTCCTAATGTGGCCGTAAATTAAACGCATGGCTATGGCAGCTTGCTTACATGTACAGTAGTGACCAAGTGACAATATTTCCAAAATTAACCCTTTCAACACCACAGACCTCTATATAGGCTTACAAAAAGTGTAGATCCAGATGAGCCGGCTCATGACGAGCCGTCTCATCAGGATCTGCACTTTTTGCAAGTAGTATTACTAATTTTAGACAAAATTACCCATCTTGATAAATGAACAGGTCCGAATGTAATTTTCTTATTCATTTATTGGTCTAAGAATATCATGGACCAGTCCATGTCAGTTACTTGGTGTTGAAAGAGTTAACTCGTTCCATGCAAGTGGTGAAAATAACAGTCAATCAATATGTCATAGAAATATTCGTTAGAATTGTGGCGTAACTTTTCAAAACAATTTCATGACATATTTCCAGAGCTTTCCGTTACAAGAAAATGCTACAGTAGTCGCCAGATCGGACAGGTGGAGAAGTGGGGACACTAGGAGACATAGTCAGAATCACTGGGGGCGACTATTTTGCCCAAGTCGCCCTGTAGAATGAGCCCTAATCAGTATTGATCTAGGCGCTGTTGCAATGTACAAAAATGACATTTAGAAATTAGGAATTTCGGAAAACGACTAAGCCAGTCTCAAAGTGCCATAAGCTTCTGATTGAATCCATATTCCGTTTTGCGTACAATATTATTATTATTACCGGTATGTACTCATTATGAACGAATAAATGTGTTTAAACCAAAGTGACATTTATTTACCATCAACGATAGTACTCATTAGGGGGCAGTAATCACGATTAATAATGATCCGTTTCGCACTAGGCAAAAACAACAACCTGTGGTTACTGTTTCATTTTTTCACCATATACTACAGAAAATATGAAAAAAACGAAATTTGGAATTTTTATTTATTTTCTTCTTCAAAATTTTATAAAATAATTCAGGGTCAGTCGGGGGGGGGAGGGTAAAAACGGGTCTGTCGTGGAAACCGTAATCACAGCTTTTTTTTTTGGCCTTCTACATGTAGCTCAGAATAGTACATGTGGAGCCTTAACCTGAATATCAACCCTAGAGTTATGGGGTGTATAAATGTATAAATGAATGCATGGGGAATGGGATTTAAAAAAACAAAACATTAAATGGCTGTCGTTTTGTATGGAGATATATTATAGTATATTAACCTAAATCTCTATGAAGGAAAGGGTTAAATGGCTGTCGTTTGTACGGAGATATAATAGTATATTAACTTAAATCTCTATGAAGGAAAGGGTTAAATGGCTGTCGTTTGTATGGAGATATAATAGTATATTAACCTAAATCTCTATGAAGGAAAGGGTTAAATGGCTGTCGTTTGTACGGAGATATAATAGTATATTAACCTAAATCTCTATGAAGGAAAGGGTTAAATGGCTGTCGTTTGTATGGAGATATAATAGTATATTAACCTAAATCTCTATGAAGGAAAGGGTTAAATGGCTGTCGTTTGTATGGAGATATAATAGTATATTAACCTAAATCTCTATGAAGGAAAGGGTTAAATGGCTGTCGTTTGTATGGAGATATAATAGTATATTAACCTAAATCTCTATGAAGGAAAGGGTTAAATGGCTGTCGTTTGTATGGAGATATAATAGTATATTAACCTAAATCTCTATGAAGGAAAGGGTTAAATGGCTGTCGTTTGTATGGAGATATAATAGTATATTAACCTAAATCTCTATGAAGGAAAGGGTTAAATGGCTGTCGTTTGTACGGAGATATAATAGTATATTAACCTAAATCTCTATGAAGGAAAGGGTTAAATGGCTGTCGTTTGTATGGAGATATAATAGTATATTAACCTAAATCTCTATAAAGGAAAGGGTTAAATGGCTGTCGTTTGTATGGAGATATAATAGTATATTAACCTAAATCTCTATGAAGGAAAGGGTTAAATGGCTGTCGTTTGTATGGAGATATAATAGTATATTAACCTAAATCTCTATGAAGGAAAGGGTTAAATGGCTGCCGTTTGTATGGAGATATAATAGTATATTAACCTAAATCTCTATGAAGGAAAGGGTTAAATGGCTGTCGTTTGTATGGAGATATAATAGTATATTAACCTAAATCTCTATGAAGGAAAGGGTTAAATGGCTGTCGTTTGTATGGAGATATAATAGTATATTAACCTAAATCTCTATGAAGGAAAGGGTTAAATGGCTGTCGTTTATACGGAGATATAATAGTGTATTAATCTAAATCTCTATGAAGGAAAGGGTTAAATGGCTGCCGTTTGTATGGAGATATAATAGTATATTAACCTAAATCTCTATGAAGGAAAGGGTTAAATGGCTGTCGTTTATACGGAGATATAATAGTGTATTAATCTAAATCTCTATGAAGGAAAGGGTTAAATGGCTGCCGTTTGTATGGAGATATAATAGTATATTAACCTAAATCTCTATGAAGGAAAGGGTTAAATGGCTGTCGTTTATACGGAGATATAATAGTGTATTAATCTAAATCTCTATGAAGGAAAGGGTTAAATGGCTGTCGTTTGTATGGAGATATAATAGTATATTAACCTAACTCTCTATGAAGGAAAGGGTTAAATGGCTGTCGTTTGTATGGAGATATAATAGTATATTAACCTAACTCTCTATGAAGGAAAGGGTTAAATGGCTGTCGTTTGTACGGAGATATAATAGTATATGAACTTAAATCTCTATGAAGGAAAGGGTTTAATGGCTGTCGTTTGTACGGAGATATAATAGTATATTAACCTAAATCTCTATGAAGGAAAGGGTTAAATGGCTGTCGTTTATACGGAGATATAATAGTGTATTAATCTAAATCTCTATGAAGGAAAGGGTTAAATGGCTGTCATTTGTATGGAGATATAATAGTATATTAACTTAAATCTCTATGAAGGAAAGGGTTAAATGGCTGTCGTTTGTATGGAGATATAATAGTATATTAACCTAAATCTCTATGAAGGAAAGGGTTAAATGGCTGTCGTTTGTACGGAGGTATAATAGTATATTAACCTAACTCTCTATGAAGGAAAGGGTTAAATGGCTGTCGTTTGTATGGAGATATAATAGTATATTAACCTAAATCTCTATGAAGGAAAGGGTTAAATGGCTGTCGTTTGTATGGAGATATAATAGTATATTAACCTAAATCTCTATGAAGGAAAGGGTTAAATGGCTGTCGTTTGTATGGAGATATAATAGTATATTAACCTAAATCTCTATGAAGGAAAGGGTTAAATGGCTGTCGTTTATATGGAGATATAATAGTATATTAACCTAAATCTCTATGAAGGAAAGGGTTAAATGGCTGTCGTTTATATGGAGATATAATAGTATATTAACCTAACTCTCTATGAAGGAAAGGGTTAAATGGCTGTCGTTTGTATGGAGATATAATAGTATATTAACCTAAATCTCTATGAAGGAAAGGGTTAAATGGCTGTCATTTGTATGGAGATATAATAGTATATTAACCTAACTCTCTATGAAGGAAAGGGTTAAATGGCTGTCATTTGTATGGAGATATAATAGTATATTAACCTAAATCTCTATGGAGGAAAGGGTTAAATGGCTGTCGTTTATACGGAGATATAATAGTGTATTAATCTAAATCTCTATGAAGGAAAGGGTTAAATGGCTGTCGTTTGTACGGAGATATAGTAGTATATTAACCTAAATCTCTATGAAGGAAAGGGTTAAATGGCTGTCATTTGTATGGAGATATAATAGTATATTAACCTAAATCTCTATGAAGGAAAGGGTTAAATGGCTGTCGTTTGTATGGAGATATAATAGTATATTAACCTAAATCTCTATGAAGGAAAGGGTTAAATGGCTGTCGTTTGTACGGAGATATAATAGTATATTAACTAAATCTCTATGAGGAAAGGGTTAAATGGCTGTCGTTTGTATGGAGATATAATAGTATATTAACCTAACTCTCTATGAAAAACAAAAGGAAAGGGTTAAAGGCTGTCGTTTGTACGGAAAAATAGATAATATAACAAATCTCTATGAAGGAAAGGGTTAAATGCTGTCGTTGTATGGAGATAAAAAGTATATTAACCTAAATCTCTATGAAGGAAAGGGTTAAATGGCTGTCGTTTGTATGGAGATAGTATATTAACCTAACTCTCTATGAAGGAAAGGGTTAAATGGCTGTCGTTTGTATGGAGATATAATAGTATATTAACCTAAATCTCTATGAAGGAAAGGGTTAATGGCTGTCGTTTGTATGGAGAAATAATAGTATATTAACCTAAATCTCTATGAAGGAAAGGGTTAAATGGCTGTCGTTTGTATGGAGATATAATAGTATATTAACCTAAATCTCTATGAAGGAAGGGTTAAATGGCTGTCGTTTGTATGTATATTAACCTAAATCTCTATGAGAAAGGGTTAAATGGCTGTCGTTTGTAAGATAGTATATTAACCTAAATCTCTATGAAGGAAAGGGTTAAATGGCTGTCGTTTGAACCAAACCAAAAAATATGGAGATATAATAGTATATTAACCTAAATCTCTATGAAGGAAGGGTTAAATGGCTGTCGTTTATACGGATATAATAGTGTATTAACCTAAATCTCTATGAAGGAAAGGGTTAAATGGCTGTCGTTTATACGGAGATATAATAGTATATTAACCTAACTCTCTATGAAGGAAAGGGTTAAATGGCTGTCGTTTGTATGGAGATATAATAGTATATTAACCTAAATCTCTATGAAGGAAGGGTTAAATGGCTGTCATTTGTATGGAGATATAATAGTATATTAACCTAACTCTCTATGAAGGAAAGGGTTAAATGGCTGTCATTTGTATGGAGATATAATAGTATATAACCTAAATCTCTATGGAGGAAAGGTTAAATGGCTGTCGTTTATACGGAGATATAATAGTGTATTAATCTAAATCTCTATGAAGGAAAGGGTTAAATGGCTGTCGTTTGTACGGAGATATAGTAGTATATTAACCTAAATCTCTATGAAGGAAAGGGTTAAATGGCTGTCATTTGTATGGAGATATAATAGTATATTAACCTAAATCTCTATGAAGGAAAGGGTTAAATGGCTGTCGTTTGTATGGAGATATAATAGTATATTAACCTAAATCTCTATGAAGGAAAGGGTTAAATGGCTGTCATTTGTATGGAGATATAATAGTATATTAACCTAAATCTCTATGAAGGAAAGGGTTAAATGGCTGTCAAATCTCTATGAAGGAAAGGGTTAAATGGCTGTCGTTTATACGGAGATATAATAGTATATTAATCTAAATCTCTATGAAGGAAAGGGTTAAATGGCTGTCGTTTATACGGAGATATAATAGTGTATTAATCTAAATCTCTATGAAGGAAAGGGTTAAATGGCTGCCCTTTGTACGGAGATATAACAGGGTTAATATAGTGAGATTGGGAGATGCCTCACTACATGTATGTATGTATGTATGTACATGTAAACGATGCCTCACTACATGTATGTATGTACATGTAAACGATGCCTCACTACATGTATGTATGTACATGTAAACGATGCCTCACTACATGTATGTATGTACATGTAAACGATGCCTCACTACATGTATGTATGTACATGTAAACGATGCCTCACTACATGTACGTATGTACATGTAAACGATGCCTCACTACATGTATGTATGTATGTACATGTAAACGATGCCTCACTACATGTATGTACGTATGTACATGTAAACGATGCCTCACTACATGTATGTATGTATGTACATGTAAACGATGCCTCACTACATGTATGTATGTACATGTAAACGATGCCTTACTACATGTATGTATGTACATGTAAACGATGCCTCACTACATGTATGTATGTACATGTAAACGATGCCTCACTACATGTATGTATGTACATGTAAACGATGCCTCACTACATGTATGTATGTACATGTAAACGATGCCCTTATTGATTTTTGTAACACTGAACTCATTATAAGCAAGATGTGCTGACAAAGCAATGTGTCTCCAAGGTTATTAACTGTCTATCATGCAATACTG
Source organism: Archivesica marissinica (assembly GCA_014843695.1). Taxonomy (NCBI): domain Eukaryota; kingdom Metazoa; phylum Mollusca; class Bivalvia; order Venerida; family Vesicomyidae; genus Archivesica; species Archivesica marissinica. The sequence continues at coordinate 19,641,969 of CM026392.1, read as the reverse complement.
ATGATGCTTTCATAAATAAATATTGACCATCACTTCATTGTAAGTGTAGATTATTTTTCAGTCCGCTGATGCCATGGATAACAATTAATGCGTTAGTAACTCGGCAACAATTTAGAAGGCTGTTCTAAATGTAGGTTGAGTGATATTTGAAGCTCGTAATTTCATGTTGTTGTTGTAAATTTGATCATTTGATCATGCCCTTGATTAAAAATGCAATTATGCTGTGTAATTCTAGAGTAAGGTCTTCGTAATTGAGTAACGTCATTAAATTACACAGCAGGCCCAATTTCGTTTGTTTTGTCTATTATTATGTGTAAGGAATGTTTGCTTAGCATGTGCTGCAGCCTGCACACATATATTCTAAGGAATGTTTTCATAGAAATTGCTGCACACTGAGATACATTTGTATTCTAAGGAGATTTTCTTAGAATGGGCTGCACACTGAGATATTCTAAGGAATGTTTGCTTAGAATGTGCCGTACATGGAGATATTCTAAGGAGAATGTGCAACACAACAGATATTCTAAGGAGAATGTGCAACACACACAGATATTCTAAGGAGAATGTGCAACACATACAGATATTCTAAGGAGAATGTGTAACACACAGATATTCTAAGGAGAATGTGCAACACACAGATATTCTAAGGAGAATGTGCAACACATACAGATATTCTAAGGAGAATGTGCAACACACACAGATATTCTAAGGAGAATGTGCAACACATACAGATATTCTAAGGAGAATGTGTAACACACAGATATTCTAAGGAGAATGTGCAACACACAGATATTCTAAGGAGAATGTGCAACACATACAGATATTCTAAGGAGAATGTGCAACACACACAGATATTCTAAGGAGAATGTGCAACACATACAGATATTCTAAGGAGAATGTGTAACACACAGATATTCTAAGGAGAATGTGCAACACACAGATATTCTAAGGAGAATGTGCAACACATACAGATATTCTAAGGAGAATGTGCAACACACACAGATATTCTAAGGAGAATGTGCAACACATACAGATATTCTAAGGAGAATGTGTAACACACAGATATTCTAAGGAGAATGTGTAACACATACAGATATTCTAAGGAACGCTTGTGCAACACACACAGATATTCTAAGGAGAATGTGCAACACATACAGATATTCTAAGGAGAATGTGCAACACATACAGATATTCTAAGGAGAATGTGCAACACACAGATATTCTAAGGAGAATGTGCAACACACACAGATATTCTAAGGAGAATGTGTAACACATACAGATATTCTAAGGAACGCTTGTGCAACACACACAGATATTCTAAGGAGAATGTGCAACACATACAGATATTCTAAGGAGAATGTGCAACACATACAGATATTCTAAGGAGAATGTGCAACACACAGATATTCTAAGGAGAATGTGCAACACACACAGATATTCTAAGGAGAATGTGTAACACATACAGATATTCTAAGGAACGCTTGTGCAACACACACAGATATTCTAAGGAGAATGTGCAACACATACAGATATTCTAAGGAGAATGTGCAACACATACAGATATTCTAAGGAGAATGTGCAACACATACAGATATTCTAAGGAGAATGTGCAACACACACATATATTCTAAGGAGAATGTGTAACACATACAGATATTCTAAGGAACGCTTGTGCAACAAACACAGATATTCTAAGGAGAATGTGCAACACATACAGATATTCTAAGGAGAATGTGCAACACATACAGATATTCTAAGGAGAATGTGCAACACACAGATATTCTAAGGAGAATGTGCAACACACACAGATATTCTAAGGAGAATGTGCAACACACACAGATATTCTAAGGAGAATGTGCAACAAACACAGATATTCTAAGGAGAATGTGCAACACATACAGATATTCTAAGGAGAATGTGCAACACATACAGATATTCTAAGGAGAATGTGCAACACATACAGATATTCTAAGGAGAATGTGCAACACATACAGATATTCTAAGGAGAATGTGCAACACACACATATATTCTAAGGAGAATGTGTAACACATACAGATATTCTAAGGAACGCTTGTGCAACAAACACAGATATTCTAAGGAGAATGTGCAACACATACAGATATTCTAAGGAACGCTTGTGCAACAAACACAGATATTCTAAGGAGAATGTGCAACACACAGATATTCTAAGGAGAATGTGCAACACACACAGATATTCTAAGGAGAATGTGTAACACATACAGATATTCTAAGGAACGCTTGTGCAACACACATAGATATTCTAAGGAGAATGTGCTGGACAGAAATCCTGATCCATTTTTCAGTAATAAATTATTTCCAGTAAAATTTGAAGATCTGGTGGCCCCAAAAATTATTACCCGCAAATTATTTCCCTTCATGGACATTTATTTACAAAATTGTCAATACACTGAAATTCCTGACTTAATTTACTATAGTCAACAATACACTGGGGACACATTTGTAAATGATATAGATATATATTCTTCACAATTTCAATAAAGAGAAAAAAAACATGTGCCCTGTGCCACATAAAGAGATTTAAAACTGATAAGCTAATTTCAGTATTTTAAACATTTATAAAAACAGACACAGCATTGTCAACATGCAATTACATAAATATTAAATAATTATGTTTATATAATAGATACAAGCTTAACATTCTTGGTGGTATTTATGTCACTGGTGGACAACAGTACCCATCAGTGAACAGACCACAAAACAATAACATGTCAGATACATGCAAAGTACAGATTAAGTTGTTTTGCACTTAAAATTCTTGATTATTGAGATATACCATAAAAGATCATAGAAGAAAACAGCCTGAAGGCAAATTTGAAACATGACCATTGATCACCTCGCGACATAATTTCGGTATAATGACACATTCTGCCAATGGCCACTTTCTCACCGTACAATCGCAGGTGTCACCTTCCGATTTACAAATGAGTCTGTTTCTTTAATGGTTACACAATGTTCACGTAAAACCATGACATAAACAAAGTGCAAACAATAAAATTTGTTCATAATTTTTTTTAGCCACATACCGATCCATCGGTATCGGGATGCAAAATTATCATTAATTTGAAAATTGCTACTTTTAGATCAGAGCTGGAGGTAACAGTGTAGTTGTAATGCAACAGGAATTAAAGTCAACTAAACGCACAAATGTATCTACATAAAAAGCACTGCTTAGTGTAAGCTTAGGCGACCTGTTTGTTTGTTTTCTTGTGGCATTTTGAGATAAGATTGTATATCACGCATATTTAGCGAAGCAAGTATTTAACAACTTATATTAATCACTCTTGTTGGCGCGGATGAAAGCGTATATGTGGTCATTCCTGTGGGAGGAAACCGACCAGAGAAAACCCACCGGTCTGATCTGGTGACCACCGTACCATCTCACACATACTATGGTCATTCCTGTGGGAAGAAACCGGAGTACCCGGAGAATACACACCTGTACGATCCTGGCTACCACCGTACCATCTCACATACTATGGTCATTCCTGTGGGAAGAAACCGGAGTATCCGGAGAAAACCCACCTGTCCGATCTGTCGACCACCGTACCATCTCACATACTATGGTCATTTGTGTGGGAAGAAACCGGAGTATCCGGAGAAAACCCACCTGTCCGATCTGTCGACCACCGTACCATCTCAAATACTATGGTCATTTGTGTGGGAAGAAACCGGAGTACCCAGAGAAAACACACCTGTACGATCCTGGCTACCACCGTACCATCTCACATACTATGGTCATTCCTGTGGGAGGAAACCGGAGTACCCGGAGAAAACGCACCTGTCCAATCTGGTGACCACCGTACCATCTCACATACTATGGTCATTCCTGTGGGAGGAAACCGGAGTACCCGGAGAAAACGCACCTGTACGATCCTGGCTACCACCGTACCAGCTCAGATTCTTCCCCGTCCGAGGATCAAATTTGGGTTGCATTGGCGAGAATCGTGCGCACTAACCACTGCGCTAATCGGACAGCCAATGTAATCGGTTAGAAAATATAAATAATATAAAATATAAATATTAAGACAAAAGGAAAATAAAGTCTACATTAGTTCACTATGGGGGCTGCACATTATAGGATTAGTTCACTATGAGGGCTGCACATTATAGGATTAGTTCACTATGAGGGCTGCACATTACAGGATTAGTTCACTATGAGGGCTGCACATTATAGGATTAGTTCACTATGAGGGCTGCACATTATAGGATTAGTTCACTATGAGGGCTGCACATTACAGGATTAGTTCACTATGAGGGCTGCACATTACAGGATTAGTTCACTATGAGGGCTGCACATTATAGGATTAGTTCACTATGAGGGCTGCACATTACAGGATTAGTTCACTACGAGGGCTGCACATTATAGGATTAGTTCACTATGGGGGCTGCACATTATAGGATTAGTTCACTATGAGGGCTGCACATTACAGGATTAGTTCACTATGAGGGCTGCACATTATAGGATTAGTTCACTATGGGGGCTGCACATTATAGGATTAGTTCACTATGGGGGCTGCACATTATAGGATTAGTTCACTATGGGGGCTGCACATTATAGGATTAGTTCACTATGAGGGCTGCACATTATAGGATTAGTTCACTATGGGGGCTGCACATTATAGGATTAGTTCACTATGGGGGCTGCACATTATAGGATTAGTTCACTATGAGGGCTGCATATATTATAGGATTAGTTCACTATGGGGGCTGCACATTATAGGATTAGTTCACTATGAGGGCTGTACATTATAGGATTAGTTCACTATGAGGGCTGTACATTATAGGATTAGTTCACTATGAGGGCTGTACATTATAGGATGAGTTCACTGTGAGGGCTGCACATTATAGGATGAGTTCACTGTGAGGGCTGCACATTATAGGATGAGTTCACTATGAGGGCTGCACATTATAGGATTAGTTCACTATGAGGGCTGCACATTATAGGATTAGTTCACTATGGGGGCTGCACATTATAGGATTAGTTCACTATGAGGACTGCACATTATAGGATTAGTTCACTATGAGGGCTGCACATTATAGGATGAGTTCACTATGAGGGCTGCACATTATAGGATGAGTTCACTATGAGGGCTGCACATTATAGGATGAGTTCACTATGAGGGCTGCACATTATAGGATGAGTTCACTATGAGGGCTGTACATTATAGGATGAGTTCACTATGAGGGCTGCACATTATAGGATGAGTTCACTATGAGGGCTGTACATTATAGGATTAGTTCACTATGAGGGCTGCACATTATAGGATTAGTTCACTATGAGGGCTGCACATTACAGGATTAGTTCACTACGAGGGCTGCACATTATAGGATGAGTTCACTACGAGGGCTGCACATTATAGGATGAGTTCACTATGAGGGCTGCACATTATAGGATGAGTTCACTATGAGGGCTGCACATTATAGGACGAGTTCACTATGAGGGCTGCACATTATAGGATTAGTTCACTATGGGGGCTGCACATTATAGGATTAGTTCACTATGAGGGCTGCACATTATAGGATTAGTTCACTATGAGGGCTGCACATTATAGGATGAGTTCACTATGAGGGCTGCACATTATAGGATGAGTTCACTATGAGGGCTGCACATTATAGGATGAGTTCACTATGAGGGCTGCATATTACAGGATTAGTTCACTATGAGGGCTGCACATTATAGGATTTCCAATCCGGTCTATTGCATTATACAATGTATTTCCATTTTACAATAATAAAGTTACTCAGAATTTAATTACATTAACCCATTCAACACCAAGTAACTCACATGGACTGGTCCATGATATTCATAAACCAATAAATGAATCAGAAAATCACATTTGGACAAGTTCATTTATCAAAATGGGTAATTATGTCTAAAAATAGTCATATCACTGGCAAAAAGTGCAGATCCTGATGAGACGGCTCGTCACGAGCCGGCTCATCTGGATCTACACTTTTCATAAGCCTATTTAGAGGTCTGTGGTGTTGAAAGGGTTAATAGGGGAAGTGGCAGCGCTGTGTTCAAGGCACGACTTGGAGCGCATTTTAAGGCAATTTTGAAGATGAAGCCTTATTTAGATCCACTATCCGAGAAGTCTGAGTAGTAAAAAATCAAAAAATAGTAATATTACTGGTAAAAAGTGCACGAGCCGGTTCATCTGGATCTACACTTTTTGTAAGCCTATTTAGAGGCCTGTGGTGTTGAAAGGGTTAATGGTCATGTTGTGTATTTTAACCCTAATAGAATTTTGCAGACATTTATTAAAAGAACGCCGTATAAGGACACAATCGCGCGCTTTCTCACTTTTCCCAAAATATATGACCTAGAATGAGTCCGTACACATTGTTGGATAGCAAAAATGATATACATTTGTCCCTATCTTTGGTTATACATACAAATACATAGCATTTATATAGCGCAAAAATTAAAAATTATTCTATTGTGCTTCACAATTACAGATGCAATTTTAAACATTTACACATGACAATAATATATGGAAATATAAATAAAAAATGTTAACATAAATAGATATATCTAGGATTCTAGTAATTGGATAAGAACATAATTATTTTATCAAGATATCTACACCATTACAGTATATAAGTGAGTACATGTAATATATATCATTCAGTTAGTTAGCAATGTTACAATCACTAATATAAGCTTGATACATGGCGATTATGTTATGCTATATAAGAAAGAACAAACGTCACAACGGGTTTAAATCTCTTAAGGGGGATACTAGGAAGTCGTGATAGCGCAGTGGATGAGCGGTCGCTTCAGGTGTGAAAGGTCCGGAGTACGAGCCCCGCTGGAGCTGTTACGATTGTGCCCTTAGGCAAGACATTTAAATTCCATGTTGCCTCTTCTCTCTCCCTCGTGGCAATGGATTCCATCAGGAATGAGGTCTCGAGGGTGATTTGTAAGAACTTGTTTCGCAATTGAGCTAAAATAAATTTGTATAAACTAAACTAAATATGTGAGACTGGGTACCAAAACGTTAGTACCTGCCCAAGCTAGCTGCAACTTCTGGTGACTACACAGGGTCACAATAGACTAGACCATTCACTGATTGAGACTATTTACATACGTATGTATATATTTGATCTTATCAGTGTGGCTACAACAAGTTTACCTCGATTCCAATACAAGTTCTTACAACTTCAGTTTAATCGCTCTCGAGAACTCAACCCTGATAAAATTGTTCACCAAGATGGAGAGAGAAGAGGCAATGTGGATTTTAAGTGTCTTGCTTAAGGACTGGTTCTTGCGGGGCTAGAGTTGGGACAGGTACATGTAATTTCGTACCCGAAATCTATTACCAGTCGTACCCGAAATCTATTACCAGCCAGGTACTGGAAAACATTGCTTTCCCTGTAATAAATGTATATACATGACATCCCAGTTGTCTTTCCTTCTTCCTTGGACCTCCGTCATGGCTGCCAGTAACCATAATAGTAAAAGCCAAGTGTGGAACTATTGCAGTATACAAGTCTATTAATTCACGTGAATCACTACATTTTCAGGTAAAATATTTATTCAATAACTGATCAATCACTATCAAACTGTACATTTATATAATACGTTCGTTCTGTTTGCGCTGAATTATGCAATAATGGCAATCGATAACTGCTACATGTAATGATTTCATACCAGGGTAGTAGCTTTACCTGACCCGGTACCAGACTAAAGTGACAAAGCAAAGAAAGAGCGGAAAAGTTAGTGACCCGACGTGGGACTCGAACCAACGACCTCCTGAACACTAGTCGGACAGTTGTACCAACTGAACTAGCCGAGCCGATGTTCTACCATGCCGAAATATACTACACTCTCCCTCTTTTATTCATTAGGAGCCGCACCCCTACTCCTTTGCCCATATCATATATCCTTGTCGCCATTAAAGTGACCAAGCCAAGAAAGAGCGGAAAAGTTAGTGACCCGACGTGGGACTCGAACCCACGACCTCCCGAACACTAGTCGGATATCTCTACCAACTGAGCTAGCCGGGCCAATGTTCTACCCACGCCGAAACCTGCTGATAGTGCTGCCTGTCACCCATTCATTAAGTTCGGCAGTATGAAGGTGAAGTAAGACGTTTTGGTCAGTTTTATCTGCGAGTAACGATTGCTACAATGATTTGCTTTGATGATGATGTTTGAGTTTATGTCGTTTTCAATTTGATTTATATTAGTTATATATAAATGTATGTATGTAGCTGTTTTACTTGTTATTCATATACATATGTTGTATGTACGTATGTTCCATTAATGTCAAACCACTTGCGGGGACCTAGACATGTTTTCCTGGGCATGCTTAGCCGACAATCGCGGTTAACCAGTACTAAGCAATGTGTGTGAGGCGCCTTGATCAATGACACTACTGGCCTGACTGGGTATCGAACCTGGGACCGTTCTATTCCAAATCTGCCGTTCTACCACTGGACCATGGACGCCACACATGACCGTAACATAATTTGTATGGCGACATGATATGTTTCAGACATACCAGTGGCTACACAGACAGCTGGTACCGTATACACAACAATACATCAATACATAGTAGTAAAAGTTGATAGAACCGAAAACGAAAATCGAGTGAAATATCACTGAAGTAATTTAAAGCAATCGGGGCATGTTTCGTCGTATCAACTCTTCACAGTAGAGACGATTGTGTTGCATGGAGTGTCATACAGTGAACAGACAGTAACTGAAATCAAAGGTATACCTGTTGCCACCGGTCCTCGAGGGATGCTTGAGCCGAGAAGTAGCCGGTGTCATGAACAACTTGCAATTCACGGAAAATATTCCCACTCGGTAAAATATCCATGTTTGACAAGAATTTTGACGAGCGGTGCAAACTCCGCTTAAAGTTCGAGTCCTTTAACAGACTGTTATGTTACTTAGCTGTCTGTCGGGCATACAAAAAAACATGAAGCAAATCTCTCAATAACCTCAATTTACACAAATGAATTCATCTTTTCCATTCAAGTGATTCATCCATCACTGTACATGTAGAAAATGTAAGTATACGATTTGTTCAACCAATGAAAGCACGTCTTACATTTACCGGTATGCAAGGAATTTTTTCCAGCCAGTCGTAGACAGCGTTACATTTTAGCTACTGTTCAATCAATAATGGTTTTTGACGTTTGGGTGACGTTACAACAGCGTAAAATATCGGTCATAAGTTTTGTTCGAGAATATGAGTGAACAGCTCAATATTATATAGTAACCTTGGAGCGTGTGAATTGTTCCTCTCTCGAATTACAATGTATTGCATTAATATAATTAATATACACATTTATTTTAGCTCGATTGCGAAACAAGTTCTTATAACTTATATTAATCACTCTCGAGACCTCATTCCTGATGGAATCCATCGCCACAAGGGAGAGAGAATAGGCAACGTGGAAATTAAATGCCTTGCCTAAGGGCACAATCGTAACGGCTCCAGTGGGGCTCAAACTCCGGACCTTTCGCACCTGAAGCGAACGCGCATCCACTGCGCTATCACGACTTCCACTAATATTCTCAATAACGACACACTTCACAATATTACATACATTATATGAATTACTGAATAACACTGTTACAGTTTCCATACATGGAATATTGTGTATTTAATTAGATTGATACCATTGATTATAAAATTTCATCAATCAAATTATGCCAATTTGTTTCACAAAATCGTTCACAAAGCAGGTATATTAAATTTGACTTAGTGATCTAGAATGACCACTATAATGGTGCAATAATGTCTACATATTGATTTCTCATTGGTGTTGCTAAGAGTGCATTCTGCTTCGATATATATTTGATCAAATGCCGCACTGTTGTTCAGCTGTGCTACCGTTTAGCAGGGAATCTAGTATTAAACTTTAACAATTCCGGTAATAATCATCTTGGTGTCACACCGTCATTGGTTAATAATGTTTGGTGTTTATTGGCTTGCGTTCACGAAATTGTCATACTACTTGAACGAATGCTGTTGTCACATCTGGAAATGTGTTTAATTGATTGGTAATTTGTAGTATAGTGTTCTTTGGAAAATTTAACAGATCTCATTAATATGGAGCAATCGTATAAAGAATAAAAACGTTGGTTTGACGCTTTATGGGTCAGCTTTTCAGTGAAATTGAAAACTTTGCAAATGAATTTTGGCGTTATATTAGATCGATTGTCATACTATTATTAATTGCTCCTTTGCATGACTGTCTGTTTATTTGTAATTTCTTTGTTATTGACAGTCACACTCTGTCATACTCCTGTTAGTTATTGCACACTATTTACGAAAAGGGAGTCGCATAAATTACAAACAAATGCAGCAATGCTAATGTTAACACAGCTGAGTGGTGAGGCCATGGTCGGGATGCATCCGACCAAATTATGTGCATTAATTTCTGAGAGGTCCTGTAACTGATTTTCTGAAGTTGGATCCTTACAGCTAGCTGCTGAAATGAAGTACATTGATAGTTCCTATCCAATTTAATACAAACCTGACTACAAGTTCCATAGGAGCTGTCGTTCTAGAATTTGATATAATGACATTGTGTTTGGAGTAATGAGAGATATCGGCGAGTTACTATCCCTGAATACTCCCTAAAAGTATGTAGGTCATATTATGTGTTTTCCTCTGATTTTATCGTTGTTTCCTTTGCACAACATGCTAGCAATACTATTCCACTAACGCTTCTTATGATTATTAAATTACTATATCTTGGCAGATCTCATACAGTATATGCAATGGGTACTTATTTGTAAAACAATGTTATCAGTTAATTAACACGATTTTGATAAAAATTACATTTACCATACCGCAACATCTGGTTAGTATAGGGAACTTATTCACATTTTGGAATAAATCAAACTTTTTCTGCCAAGGGAGGTAATAGAAAATTAGAAATATCTCGTTAACATTTGAACAAAATTGTTCCTTGGATTTATTTCGGTCCATGTTGTAAACTCACCCGATATCATAATTATTTTTGTTCGATTTCGTATGCAAATTACTAACTGACCTATTAATAGCACCATATAAAATGACACAAAATATTGATGTGGAATCATTTAAACTTGGTGATTCAACTAGACACTACCACACGATATCTTCCCTAAAAGAACACCATTCAAATATACTCATGCTTAGTAATAGCATGAATGTCATGTCGTTTTATCTATCAAACTGGCGTTTATCCAGACATAGTCACATATGCAGGTGCGTATCCAGGCATGTGTGTTCGCTTGTTCCTGTAATCTTGGCAAAATTAACAATATAAGTCACAATTATGAAATAAAAATTGATCGGATGGACGGATCTGTAGCCCAGTGGTAACACGCTGGACTGGTAATCCAGGGATCGCAGGTTCGATCCTCCGTCTGACCATAATAAAATTAACAGGCTTTCAGATGGGACGTTAAACCGAGGTCTCGTGTCGGTGCTTTACACCGTGCATGTAAAAGAACCAGAGGAGACTGGAATTGGTCTCACTCTGTATCATTGCACTATCCTCCAAATATCTAAAATGACTAATCTCTTTAGGAGGCGTTGCTCATATGGGCAACCGGTAGCGACGATAAATAAACGTAAAATAAACAAAAATTGAAATGCCGCCTCTGTGGTGGAGTGATTACGATAGTTGACCTGTATACCACTGTAAACTATCATCACTGATGGTCACGGGTTCGAGCCCCGCTCAGACCGTGTGTTGTTTATAATAAAAAGTTGGCAGTTTCTTCTGGAGGTTGGTGCACCAAGTACTGGTTAACCGCTGGAGCCTGCCCAGGAAAGGTGTTGTTAGGTAATCTGCCCGTCGCTCAAATGGTCATCCGGTAGCGACGTTAAATAAACTTTAAAAAAATAAAAAATAATTGAAGACTACAATGGAATAATAAAATTTAAATTATAAATATATAATTTATTATCTAATGTGTTTCCCAATATTGATCAATTTCTCATAGTTTAAAAACTTTATTTACTTTACAACAATTGTGAAGTAAGTTTTATATTAATCACCTGTCCGATCTGTCGTCTACCGTACCATCTCACATTTTTCACGTGATGACGCGTTCTCTTCAGGTGCGAAAAGTCCAAATTTTGAGCCCCGCTCGAGCCATTACGATTGTGCCCTTAGGCAAGGCGTTTAAATTCCATATTGTCTCTTCTCTCTCCCTCGTGGCGATGGATTCCACCAGGAATGAGGTCTCGAGTGATTAATATAAGTTGTAAGAACTTGTTTCACAATCGAGCTCAGTTAAATTTGTATAAACTAACATGTAATTCCAGTAAATACATGGATGTCTCATTAGCGCAGTGGTTAGCGCGCTCGCTTCTCACCAATGCAACCCGGGTTCGATCCTCAGACCGGGAAGTATGTGAGATGGTACGGTGGCCGCCAGATCGGACAGGTGGGTTTTCTCTGGGTAATCCGGTTTCCCCCACATGAATGACCACATTTACGCTTTCATCCGTGCCAACGAGAGTGATTAATATACGTTGTTAAAACTTGCTTCACAATCGTTGTAAAATAAATAAAGTTTGGATATTATTATCTGCCAGACAAATAGATCAGGCTCAGGCTGAATGTATTATGGAATCATGAAAGAACATTTGTTTCATCAAATTGTGAGACATCGTCATAGTTACGTGTCTCTTCAGTCAGCGTGAGCGGCGTGATCAGATATGGTTTTAAATTTCTACTTTCACTTTATATTGCAAAAATACACCGTTAACTCTTTGCATGCTGGGTAAAAGAAAGTCTATTAATAGTTTCAAATCATTGTAGCAGACAACAATTCATTTATGTGTTTTTATTTGTGACTGAAAATATGTTCTGGAATTCCAGTAGAACTGTTCTGGAAATGTCCTGGAATTCCAATAGAACTGTTCTGGAAATGTCATGGAATTCCAGTAGAACTGTTCTAGAAATGTCATGGAATTCCAGTAGAACTGTTCTGGAAATGTGTCATGGCATTCCAGTAGAAATGTTCTGGAAATGTGTCATGGAATTCCAGTAGAACTGTTCTAGAAATGTCATGGAATTCCAGTAGAACTGTTCTGGAAATGTGTCATGGCATTCCAGTAGAAATGTTCTGGAAATGTGTCATGGAATTCCAGTAGAACTGTTCTGGAAATGTGTCATGGAATTCCAGTAGAACTGTTCTGGAAATGTGTCATGGAATTCCAGTAGAACTGTTCTGGAAATGTGTCATGGAATTCCAGTAGAACTGTTCTGGAAATGTGTCCTGGAATTCCAGTAGAACTGTTCTGGAAATGAGTCATGGAATTCCAGTAGAACTGTTCTGGAAATGTCATGGAATTCCAGTAGAACTGTTCTGGAAATGTCATGGAAATCCAGTAGAACTGTTCTGGAAATGTCATGGAATTCCAGTAGAACTGTTTTGGAAATGTGTCATGGAATTCCAGTAGAACTGTTCTGGAAATGTGTCATGGAATTCCAGTAGAACTGTTCTAGAAATGTCATGGAATTCCAGTAGAACTGTTCTGGAAATGTGTCATGGAATTCCAGTAGAACTGTTCTGGAAATGTGTCATGGAATTCCAGTAGAACTGTTATTTTCACCGCTAGTATGCAGAGTTAAGGATATATATAATTGAAAAATGTGTAGTAGCATTGCTAGTCAAACTTCAAATGTGTAGTAGCATTGCTAGTCAAACTTCAAATGTGTAGTAGCATTGCTAGTCAAACTTCAAATGTGTAGTAGCATTGCTAGTCAAACTTCAAATTTTAAAATATTTGTATTCTATAGTGTCGCTTCAAACCTGTCTATAGAGGCCACCCTCAAACCTGTCTATAGAGGCCACCCTCAAACCTGTCTATAGAGGCCACCCTCAAACCTGTCTATAGAGGCCACCCTCAAACCTGTCTATAGAGGCCACCCTCAAACCTGTCTATAGAGGCCACCCTCGGGAGTCTATAACGGCCACCCTCGGGAGTCTATAGAGGCCACCCTCAAACCTGTCTATAGAGGCCACCCTCGGGAGTCTATAACGGCCACCCTCGGGAGTCTATAGAGGCCACCCTCAAACCTGTCTATAGAGGCCACCCTCGGGAGTCTATAACGGCCACCCTCGGGAGTCTATAGAGGCCACCCTCAAAGTCTATAGAGGCCACCCTCGGGAGTCTATAACGGCCACCCGGGAGTCTATAGAGGCCACCCTCGGGAGTCTATAACGGCCACCCTCGGGAGTCTATAGAGGCCACCCTCGGGAGTCTATAGAGGCCACCCTCGGGAGTCTATAGAGGCCACCCTCGGGAGTCTATAGAGGCCACCCTCGGGAGTCTATAGAGGCCACCCTCGGGAGTCTATAGAGGCCACCCTCGGGAGTCAAAAAATGGCCTTTGTTGGCAGGTGGCCTCTCAAGATGGTTAAAATGCATTGAAAATGGCTCGATGGGAGAGTAAAATGGTGGTCTTTAGAGACAGGTTTTTCTTATGCGGCCTTTATTCGGAGCTGGCCTTTAGCACAGGTTTGATTGTATATCAAAGAGGGTGTTTTTCAACTCGATGTCCGCCTCCTTGGTCGAGTAGTCAAGGTCGCTGACTTGTATACCACTGTAACCTATCATCACTGATGGTCACGGGTTCGAGCCCCGCTCAGGCCGTGTCTCATTTATATGAAAAAGTTGGCAGTTTCTTACGGAGGTTGGTGCACCCAAGTACTGGTTAACCGCTGGAGCCTGTCCAGGAAAGGTGTTCTTAGGTAAACTGCCCGCCGGCGATATAGCCCGAAATAGTGCTGATGCAGGCGTAAAACCCGAAATATAACATATAATATATTTTCAACTCAAAGCCACAGTTGATCAAGTGACTAAATCATACCAAAATGCCTACAGTATATTTGTAGAATTGACAGCAGAATTTCTAAGAACTTGCATATCGATATCGGTATTACATAGGCGTCGGAGCCGGGGCCATGACCGCGGCCCAGTGTTGGACACTCGTTTCAATATGTTCCGGCCAACTTTGCCTGTACTTGAGAAAAGGTACCGGCCAAGATGAAATTGTACAGGCCAATTTTTGGCCTGTACTTAAGAATTAGTTCCGGCCAAAAATAAATGGTACAGGCCAGTGAATGTGGTTCTGTCCGGTGGCTTTGCCACCGGATGCATGTGCCGCAGGCAATTGCCATGCTAGAGGGGTCCGGGGGCATGCCCCCCACGAAATT
Source organism: Archivesica marissinica (assembly GCA_014843695.1). Taxonomy (NCBI): domain Eukaryota; kingdom Metazoa; phylum Mollusca; class Bivalvia; order Venerida; family Vesicomyidae; genus Archivesica; species Archivesica marissinica. Next base: position 19,626,741 of record CM026392.1, on the reverse strand, counting down.
TGTTTTAAGTAGACACAAATATTTGATATTTTGTTAATTCGATGAGAAAAAGCGCCTAAAATGGCGAAGATACTGTGTGTCCTGGTTCAGGCGAGTATGAACTTCAACAAACTTGCCAAGGGCTATCAAATAAGACATCGTACCATCTCACATACTATGAGATGAGATGGTACGATGGTCGCCAGATCGGACAGGTGGGTTTTCTCCGGGTACTCCGGTTTCCTCCCTCAGATACGCTTACATCCGAGCCAACGAGAGTGATTAATATAAGTTGTTCAAACTTGCTTCGCAATCGTTGTAAAATAAATAAAGTATAAAAATTAAAAAAAAATAAGACATCTCGCCACGATGTCGAGTGCGTAGTAAAAGTTTCTCGCCAGTCTAAAAACGTTATCGCCATGGCGAGTTGGCAAATGCGAGTGTTCAAATATTTTGGCCAGGCAGTCGGATTTTTTATTTTATACTTGTGGAAGTTATGTCCGCGGCCCCAATATTTTGGCAAACTGGGTGTACTTTTAATTTTATACTTGTGGAATTTATACGCCACATTGCAAGTGACGGATATGTAGTTCTACTCTGGGTTCCTACGCACTGTAAGCAGGGTGGGTAACATGTACTGGGTACCCGTTTATAGAACGTACATTTATGTTTGTTATTAACCATCGTCATCGGCAAGACGTCACCACCAATTAGCGTTGACATGACTGGAACATAATTCTATTTTTGTATAATAATATTATAAAATAGCAACACGTATTATAAAAATAAGTTTACTTTTTTACAGTATCTACATCTTAAAATTGTCCCCGGGGGAGCTTGTTCCCGGACCGCCCTAGCAGTCTCTCAAAATCTGCAGCCCCAATGTCAGCTGGCGACCAACGCGCCTGCAATATATTCTTAGCCTGTAAAGCAATTGTTGTGAAAGTACCAAATATTACTCATCCAGTTTTAAGCAATTTGTGTCAAACATGTGTTACAGATCTAGCGAAACATAAGTGTTAAGCGCAATATTATTTGGTATGGTCCACTTGACTTCATCTACGCAAGTTATGCATTATAATTTCAAATCAATGTCATACTTGAATTATTTTGTCTGTATGATGGTGACATGCTATACTTCAACACTGATTTGGAGGCCTATTTATAGCATTGATAATAGTCCTATATTATTTACAACTCCTGTCTAACAACAAAGAACCCCACCTGATGGAAGCCCTTCGAACAGTCAGCGTAACTAAAAGAACTGTCCTCCAGTGGGTACCTGCACACATAGGCATCCCTGGCAATGAAGCCACTGACCAGCTTGCCAAGCAATGTTCTACCGAGACGCAACCAGACAAAGATTTGACTTACAAGGAGAAATGCACCATAATTAAATCTGCATCAAAGCCAACAGTTGAGAAGGATGACTACCACCTTCTCACCAGACAGGAGCAAGTCACAATATTCCGGCTTAGAACAGGGCATAACCGCCTGAACTTCCATGTGTCGGAAGCTTGGACTAGCTCCATCAACTGCCTGCAGCTGCAACGTAGGGGACCAGACTGCAGAACACATCCTCCAGGAGTGTCCCAATCTTCATGGGCTGAGGAAACTAACCTGGCCAACAGATACTTCTCTCCAGACGAAGTTACATGGCTGCCGGGAGGATCTGAGGAGGACGGCCCATTTCGTGTTTGCTGCCGGCTTGTCCATGTGATTCGAGAACGACAAGAAGAAGATTTACAACTCATCTTAACAATGAACAGAGAAAATCCTCCAAGATTCACAGCTCTGCAGTATATGTGATGGAATGCAGAACACTACGCTAATATTGGGTATATGTGATGGAATGCAGAACACTACGCTAATATTGGGTATATGTGATGGAATGCAGAACACTGCTAATATTGTGTATATGTGATGGAATGCAGAACACTACACTAATATTGGGTATATGTGATGGAATGCACAACACTACGCTAATATTGGGTATATGTGATGGAATGCACACTATGCTAATAGTGGGTATATGTGATGGAATGCACAACACTACGCTAATATTGTGTATATGTGATGGAATGCACAACACTACGCTAATAGTGGGTATATGCAAACACAACACACCAAAAAGATGGAATGCACAACACTACGCTAATAGTGGGTATATGCGATGGAATGCACAACACTATGCTAATATTGGGTATATGTGATGGAATGCACAACACTACGCTAATATTGGGTATATGTGATGGAATGCAGAACACTATGCTAATATTGGGTATATGTGATGGAATGCACAACACTATGCTAATATTGGGTATATGTGATGGAATGCACAACACTATGCTAATATTGGGTATATGTGATGGAATGCACAACACTATGCTAATATTGGGTATATGTGATGGAATGCACAACACTGCGCTAATATTGGGTATACGGCTATGATTGATTGTTAGTTCTAATGCGTGTAGTAGAGATACCTCCGTATAATTGTATTCACATTTACCTTTAGCTCGATTGCGAAACAACTTTCTTCGACATTAGATTAATCGTTCTCGAGTAACTACATACATATAATATGGTAACTACATACATATAATATGGTAACTACATACATATAATATGGTAACTACATACATATAATATGGTAACTATATACATACATATAATATGGTAGCTACATACATACATATAATATGGTAAGTACATACATATAATATGGTAACTACACACATATAATATGGTAACTACATACATATAATATGGTAACTACATACATATAATATGGTAACTACATACATATAATATGGTAACCACACACATATAATATGGTAGCTACATACATATAATATGGTAACTACACACATATAATATGGTAACTACATACATATAATATGGTAACTACATACATATAATATGGTAACTACATACATACATATAATATGGTAACTACATACATATAATATGGTAACTACATACATATAATATGGTAGCTACATACATATAATATGGTAACTACATACATATAATATGGTAACTACATACATATAATATGGTAACTACATACATACATATAATATGGTAACTACATACATATAATATGGTAACTACATACATATAATATGGTAACTACATACATATAATATGGTAACTACATACATATAATATGGTAACTACACACATATAATATGGTAGCTACATACATATAATATGGTAACTACACACATATAATATGGTAACTACATACATATAATATGGTAACTACATACATATAATATGGTAACTACATACATACATATAATATGGTAACTACATACATATAATATGGTAACTACATACATATAATATGGTAGCTACATACATATAATATGGTAACTACATACATATAATATGGTAACTACATACATACATATAATATGGTAACTACATACATATAATATGGTAACTACATACATACATATAATATGGTAACTACATACATACATATAATATGGTAACTACATACATACATAAATATGGTAACTACATACATATAATATGGTAGCTACATACATATAATATGGTAACTACATACATACATATAATATGGTAACTACATACATATAATATGGTAACTACATACATACATATAATATGGTAACTACATACATATAATATGGTAACTACATACATATAATATGGTAACTACACACATATAATATGGTAACTACACACATATAATATGGTAACTACATACATATAATATGGTAACTACATACATATAATATGGTAACTACATACATATAATATGGTAACTACATACATACATACATATAATATGGTAACTACATACATATAATATGGTAACTACATACATATAATATGGTAACTACATACATACATATAATATGGTAGCTACATACATACATATAATATGGTAACTACATACATATAATATGGTAGCTACATACATACATATAATATGGTAACTACATACATATAATATGGTAGCTACATACATATAATATGGTAACTACATACATATAATATGGTAGCTACATACATATAATATGGTAACTACATACATACATATAATATGGTAACTACATACATATAATATGGTAGCTACATACATATAATATGGTAGCTACATACATATAATATGGTAGCTACATACATATAATATGGTAACTACATACATACATATAATATGGTAAATACATACATATAATATGGTAACTACATACATACATATAATATGGTAACTACATACATATAATATGGTAGCTACATACATATAATATGGTAGCTACATACATATAATATGGTAACTACATACATACATATAATATGGTAACTACATACATATAATATGGTAGCTACATACATATAATATGGTAACTACATACATACATATAATATGGTAACTACATACATACATATAATATGGTAACTACATACATACATATAATATGGTAACTACATACATACATATAATATGGTAACTACATACATACATATAATATGGTAACTACATACATACATATAATATGGTAACTACATACATACATATAATATGGTAACTACATACATATAATATGGTAACTACATACATACATATAATATGGTAACTACATACATATAATATGGTAACTACATACATATAATATGGTAACTACATACATACATATAATATGGTAGCTACATACATATAATATGGTAACTACATACATATAATATGGTAACTACATACATATAATATGGTAGCTACATACATATAATATGGTAGCTACATACATATAATATGGTAGCTACATACATATAATATGGTAGCTACATACATATAATATGGTAGCTACATACATATAATATTTATGTCCTTAAGGTGGTTTATTCAACCTTGCTTATATTGCATTTAGAACACATATTACGATGCAAATGTTTTAAAGCGACACTACATCGGTGAGAACGCAAATGTCTGCAGAATGTAATTTGCTATTATATGGTATTATTTCCCCCCCAAATATTAAGTATTTCAACAAGTAAACAAACGTCATATACGCTGTTTGTTGACATAACAAAATAATGTAAATAGGGTCGACATTCATGCGTTTATCCTGAATAACATGATGTATGGTACATATTTACCGTGATATCTCACATGTGTGCCTATGCATATTTATGTGTAGACTAGTCTTAGTTAAATTATCTCTAATCGAAAGTATCGTATGTTTAGTATTGACTCCAAACTCCAATGACAAACAAACGTCAATTCAGGAGCGCAGATGACCATTATATGAAATACTACTTTCATTTTTGAAAGTATGTATACCACAAAAACACTGTTTCAATGTTAGTGTTCGAATGTATTCAGAAGAATGTGTAGTAGCTATGCATGTATACGCATTTTATTTGCTTTTTGCGATGTAATGTCACTTTAAAGATATGCTACTGCTAGAAGTGTAATATATCTGCTTTATATTATTTTGTTTAATGTTTATTTTTAACGTCGCTATCGGTTGCCAACATGAGCGGCGGAAAGTTTACCTAACAATACCTTTTCTGTGCAGGCTCCAGCGGTTAACCAGTACTTGGTGCACCAACCTCCGTAAGAAACTGCCAACTTTTTCATATAAATGAGACACGGTCTGAGCGGGGCTCGAACCCGTGACCATCAGTGATGATAGGTTTCAGTGGTATACAAGTCAGTGACCGTAACCACTCGACCACGGAGCCTCGTACCAACCTGCATTAAACGTTTGTAGTTAACATGCATGCCAATTAATGTACGATTATTATGTGCTGTAATATTGTGGTATTACCGTATTTAAATTATTTCTTTGCACATTGATTTATGGTAATGGTATGTTTCATTATTTAAATGTGTAATTTTGTCTAAAAATAGTAACATTACTGGTAAAAAGTGCAGATCCTGATGAGACGGTTGCTTAAGACAGGTTTATATATATACCGGTATATGTTCAGTATGTATTGCTTTCTCATAACAATTGTTACATCGTCATAAATTAAAATTTAGAAGACAGTAACCCAATATTCTCTCTCCCTCGATTATTACATCGCCATAAAATGGGTAAATTAATGAGAATTAACTGTTTTTTTGGTTTGCGACGTTCAGATTCTTCTTTGCAAATTACAAAATCATCCCCCGTGTAAATGTTGTCTATCAATAATTATGAAATATAACACTACTGGAATTCCTTTCATGGAAACCGTATGCGAGCAGCAATGACGTTCATGACGAAACACAAATAGAATCGTATTCCATAGATGCAGGGAAACGCATGTACATTCTCAAGTAACCTTAGAATAAGAAAGTTATGTGCAGTTTCATCAATAAATGCAAACAAGATACCCAAATGGTTCCGAGTCACTCACCTTGAACATAGCGCCGAGTGGATTTTAATTTTGATCTAGCTGAATTTCTCGGATTTTTTCAATTTATTAATTTCGTCTTGCTTCAAAATTGGAGGTACAGTAAAAAAAACATCGAGACCACCCCTATATTAAGACCACCTCTATATTAAGACCAACTCACTATTAAGACCGCCCCTATATTAAGACCACCTCACTATTAAGACCACCCCTATATTAAGACCACCTCACTATTAAGCCGGGCTCATCATAGATCAGCATTGTTTGGGAGAAGTGAGAATTGCGCCATTAAATTGTATTATTTAGTAAACAGAATATGACCATTAAAATACAACATTTGAATAGAATGAGTGCTTTACAAATGGTCAGTGTAGCTTGCTGGAAATCTTGTATGAATATTTGTTTATTTAGTTTTTGTTACTTTTCTTTAACCCTTTCAACACCACAGGCCTCTAAATCGGCTTACAAAAGTGTAGATCCAGATGAGCCGGCTAGTGACGAGCCATCTCATCAGGATCTGCACTTTTTGCAAGTAATATTACTATTTTTAGAACAAAAATTACCCATTTTGATAAATGAACTGATCCAAATGTAATTTTCTTATTAATTTATTGGTCTAAAAATATCATGGACCAGTCCATGTCAGTTACTTGGTGTTGAATGGGTTAATTCAATAGTCTAAGAACCTTTATTCCATGACAGAAGAGGATAATTACTCATTTTTTCTCCATACTGCTGATAAGCAATAGTTACATCGTCCTAAACACTCAATATTTATGAGAATTCATAGCAGGATGGAATGCCAGTGAGAATTCATAGCAGGATGGAATGCCAGTGAGAATTCATAGCAGGATGGAATGACAGTGAGAATTCATAACAGGATGGAATGCCAGTGAGAATTCATAGCAGGATGGAATGCCAGTGGGGAATTCATAGCAAGATGGAATGCCAGTGGGGAATTCATAGCAGGATGGAATGCCAGTGGAGAATTCATAGCAGGATGGAATGCCAGTGAGAATTCATAGCAGGATGGAATGCCAGTGGGGAATTCATAGCAGGATGGAATGCCAGTGGAGAATTCATAGCAGGATGGAATGCCAGTGAGAATTCATAGCAGGATGGAATGCCAGTGAGAATTCATAGCAGGATGGCATGCCAGTGGAGAATTCATAACAGGATGGAATGCCAGTGGAGAATTCATAGCAGGATGGAATGCCAGTGGAGAATTCATAGCAGGATGGCATGCCAGTGGAGAATTCATAACAGGATGGCATGCCAGCTATATATAGGAAGAGATAAAGTAGGGGTTTTTTCTAGAGAGGAATGACAGGGCGCTCCTCCCACCACTTTTTAGCACCTGCCCTTTTGCCTATTAAAAAAAGTTTTTAATTTTGTTTACCTATTTTTATAATCAGTCTACATCCATTATGTCGAATTCCATCGGACCGAACAAAATACTCCGACATAACCGAAGATTGACTTAACGAAATTCGATATAAACGGAGCCAGTTATATGTAAAATGATAGTATCTGAAACGGGACTTTGATCCGACTTTGAGTTAACCGGAAAATTCAACATAACCGACTGTATATATATTTGTCACAACAGGCGAGTGCCTTCGGGTCGGGCAGACTTAGAACTTGCCCTCCCATTTCACCAATATACCGTCTTATACACTCTTTGATCAACCACCATAGGTTAGCAAACATTTTCTAGGGGCTAACCCCCAAAATACCCCGCCCCGCATCACGGCTCAAAATGCATCCAGCCCCCTTTTCTGACCCACCCTGCCCATTTCCACACTCCAGAATAAACCCTAGATAGTGTTGTATTGTGTTTATGTGTAGTGTTACTTAAGATCACCTATTTCAGTCCATTTAGGATAGGATCAATTTGAGCTGCTTGTGGGCTACCATTTGTCCCAATATTCTACAAGTTTCATCAAAATATACCAAACAAAATAGTTGAAGATATCCATCATGGATATAGCGATTTATTTTAAATTCACCAATGGTATGGTAAAGTGAGCGAGTATTTGGTTTAACGGCGCATCAGCACAGTTCAGGCTATATCGCGCCGAGTTAAGTATATTGTAGACAAGATAGTTAAAAATATATGTAGATAACATACATGTATGTATAGCCTGGGAACAGGCGTTGGATATATTTTGCCTGGTCAGTCATATATTTTAATACCGAGATCATTAATTGAGTTTGTGATAATGTCATTTTGCCAGAAGTAAATTGGTGAAAAATCGAGTGTTGTGTTTTTACGTTTATTTATCGTCGCTACCGGTTGCCCATATGAGCGACGCCTCCTGAAGAGATTAGTCATTTTAGATTTTTGGAGGATAGTGCAATGATACAGAGAGAGACCCATTCCAGAGTCTCCTCTGGTTCTTTTACGTGCACGGTGTATAGCACCGACACGAGACCTCGGTTTAACGTCCCATCTGAAAGACTGTTAATTTTATTAGGGTCAGACGGGGGATCGAACCTGCGATCCCTGGGTTACCAGTCCAGCGTGTTACCACTGGACTATATATCCGTCTGAAAAATCGACAGTGGAACCTAGGCTAATGTATGTAGTAAAATGACCAATTGTATGGTAAGATAAATCGAATATATATACATATATATATAGATGTTTATACAGCCACCATGGTGGTCATCCTGGATTAGATTGTTGTTTTAGCCTCTAGAGTCAGACCAGTGTCGCATAAAAACTTTTGAGGAGACAGCAAGGTTATAGATTTTCAAGATGGCTGTCAACTTGTTTCCCCGATCGGAATAATGTTAGCTAATTATCTCATCCTAATCTTGTTTGTTTTTTGGGTTTCAAGTTGCATCAACAGCTTCGGTCATATGACGACTCTCCAGCTATTATTGGTGGAGGAAGACTCTGGGAGCCTAGGAGCAGTATTTCAGCCAAAGACGGGTCCCCGGGTAGAACCACCACCCTTCCACAATCCGGCGGGATAGCTTCCTCACTTGAAAGAATTTTATTAATGAGATTCGAACATAAAGCGGCTAGGGGAAATTGGTTTGAAGTCGACCACTGTAATCACTTGGCCACAAATTACACTTAGCCTCTAATTAAATTTGTCTGACCTTTCAGACACGTGATCCATAATTGGACTAAATCAAGAGCCATAACTCTCCCATTACTAGTCTGAAAACAAAAATGCAATAATTTTATATTTTTAAAATTTTATACGTAACTTTATATAAATTACTACTGTACATCTGTAAAACGTTTTTACAATATCACATTTCCACAAACAAATCGCATAAAGTCCTTCATTAACGCAACAACATTCCTAACCGGTCACCTGGTGTTTTACAGTATTTGGAGAAACTAATAACCATAATTAATATCAATATTCATAAATCCACGTATCATCTTATTGGTTATATTTTATTACAGATCGTTATGTAATGATTTTCTATATAATAATTTTGGATAAAATGCCTTAACCCTTTCAACACCACAGACCTCTAAATAGGCTTACAAAAAGTGTAGATCCAGATGAGCCGGCTCATCACAGCTCGTGATGAGCCGTCTCATCAGGATCTGCACTTTTTGCCAGTGATATGACTATTTTTAGACATAATTACCCATTTTGATAAATGAACTTGTCCAAATGTGATTTTCTGATTCATTTATTGGTTTATGAATATCATGGACCAGTCCATGTGAGTTACTTGGTGTTGAATGGGTTAAATGACAACAGGAAAATATTTATATTGTATGATTAATTGGCTCCAAATATTACAGAATACCAGGTGATCGATTAGGAATTTTGTTGAGTGTATATTCAAATATTCTATTATATTTTATATTATCACAGTTCTAAAATGCATTGTACAAAGTCCTTCATTTGTGTTATCAGGGCCCGACAAATCCTATTGCCCGAAGTCCGGGGCAAGTCAAAACCCATGTTTGGGCAAGTGGCCGTCAACCAGAGTTTAGTCCCGGGCAAGTCAAAATTCCATGGATGTGATTATCGGACAGGTGTCGAATAAACATATCAATTAACAGAATAAACAACTAATCAACTGTTTCTTGTCATGATTGGACCCTATTATCGATTGTAAACCCTGCCCACTACATGCTATGAATGACAGGGATCAACAAAATGTTTGACCAATCAAAGCTCTCGCTACATTTCAATTGTTTTATTTGCACTTATCAAATTAGTCCTATTAAATACACTTCAGCGCTTTTGACATCTGGGCAGTTTCATAATTTCTACAAATTTCAGTCGCCGGCAAAATATCAAAGAATCTGTCAATGCCTTGCTTGCTTATATACTTGTTAATTACACCTTACTCATAGCAAGTACATTATCCACGAGTACATACACGGTAAGTACATGTTTTCTACACCTAGGGTATTGATTAATCTCGGAAGATTTCAATTGGGTCAAGTCAAATTCACATTGGGACAAGTCAGTTTGCCAGTGTCACTTGTCCCGGGCAAGTCAGTTTGAAAAAGAATTTGTGGAGCCCTGGTTATACATGGGTGTATAGTTTCCAACCTGTGTTACAAATGTCTATAAAATTTATTTATTTTACAACGATTGCGACGCATGCTTTAACAACTTATATTAATCACTCTCGTTGGCGCGGATGAAAGCGTATATGTGCCCAGTGGTCATTCGTGTCTGAAGAAAAGACCAGAGTAACCTGAGAAATCCCACCTATCCGGTCTGGCGACCACCGTACAATCTCACAAACTTATATAGCTACAAATATATAATATACTGCAGCAGGATTAAGCTATGCTTCCAACTGACATATAGTGTTTATATTAACATGGATTTAGTCTTCTGCAAGGCATGTTGCAATCGCGCAATATTGGCGTCTAACGTCGCGATTCCTGATCGAAACTTGCGGTCATCTACCGTATTAGCTGTGGTAACGGACGAGACCGATACTGATGAAACTGCATCATCATCATTATTTATTGCGCTAATCGTGGGATTATCATTCATTCCCTCGAAATATTTGCTACGTCGCATATTTCTTACAACGGGACCTTCGGATGATTTCACTGTCCTATCGTCAATTTCGCTCGAAGTTCTAAATTGTGAGACCAGTCTACTTGGAATGACCTTGTCTCTAAGGGTATTAGCAGACCGGCCCTTCGGAGGTAGGGATCTCTCGCGGTATGGTTCCTTAGGCACCACAACCGAGTCCTGCGGGTGATACTTCTGGAAATAATCTGTTACACTATATCTTGATTGTTCTACACTGACCTCTGACCCATTGATTAAATGTCTATTCTCAGCTCTTCTTTGTGGAGATAAATTTAAACATTCTCTTGGAGCTCTCCTATAAGGAGATTGTTTCTGTCTTGTTTCCCGTCTATTCATGGGAGACAACTCTAACTCACTACCATGCTCCTTGGCAACTGTGTTCTCCCAATGATCCGTATCTCTGTTTATTCTAGCATTTCCTCGTGCATCCCGATCTGGCGCTGCCCTGTCTCTCCATGTAGGCGATCTGTCTCTCCATCTGTCACACAGATCTGCACGTGCTACATGCGCTGGCTCGTATCTCAATCTAACTGGTGATGAGCTTGACGTTCGCCTGTGACCAGGCAGAGTGGAGTTTACGATGCCGTGCTCGTTAGATTTATTCTTTAAATGCATCTCAACAAACGTATCGAGGTCCGACTCGGACGCTGGTCCCCGTCGATCATTCAGCCCCATCCTATCAATCACTGGCTTGTGTCGGCGATCGTGGTATGCCAGGGCGGCACGAGTGAGACGTGCAGTGGAAGTTGTTGAATCGTTCGTATTATTATCAAAAGTACGTCTTTCTGGAGTTCTTGGTCTTCTCTTCTGCGCTTGTTCTCTGCACAATCTGAAGTATAGTTGCATGGTCATAAGCAAAGTTTGTTTGTTTCTAATGTTTAAAGTCTCACCAACAGATTTTGTCGCATGGCAACTCTTCAGCTGTTAATGGTGAAGGAAGACCCTGGTTGCCCCTTGGGCACGACTAGGCCCCGAGCTCCCGCAAGCCAGCATTCTCACATGAAACCAGTGGGATTCGAACCTACACTGGCGAGGATTACAGGGCTCATTCTAGGTCAGAATGTTCGGGAGAAAACGTGCGATTGCGTCATTAAATAGTGTTATTTAATAAATATCAACACAATAGGGTTAGCATACACAGTATGACCACAAAACATTTGAACAGAAAGAGTGCTTTCTAATGGGCCAGTTCGAGCCCCGCTGGAGCCGTTACGGTTGTGTCCTTAGGCAAGGCATTTAAATTCCACATTGCCTCTTCTCTCTCTCTCTCTCTCTCGTGGCGATGGATTCCATCAGGAATGAGGTCTCGAGAGTGATTAAGAGTTGTAAGAACTTGTTTCACAATCGAGCTAAAATAAATTTGTATAAACTAATGGGCCAGTGTATCTTACTGGACAACATTTTGTATGAAAATCAAAAAAATAAATAATTTTTTTTTACATTTTTAGGGAGAAGTGTTCCCCCAGGATGTGAAGTCAGGGTCCCTATTACGACTATTTCGCCCACATCACCATCTAGAAATGAAGCCCTGGGATCAAGTGATTAAGTCAATCACTTGGTCATGTGAAAAACCCAGGTCCATTACTCAAAGGTCATTGTCAAACATGGAGGTCAAAGATCCAATAAACTCGTTGAGAGCATATGGCGACACGTTGTGTGAAAAATCCAGTATGGAACTAGGCTGGTTTCTTATTGATAATTGTATACAAATTCATTAAGAACTTTAACATTAAGATAAATTTTAATGAAGTGAATTAAATCAATGCAATGTACCGCACATTGCTGGCCATAAGTCCACCTTTATCTCACCCAAAAATACGATTTAAAGTTTAAACATTATTTATTTTAGTTTATTTAGTTTTAACAACTTATATTAATCATTAATTTATTTATTTTACAACGATTGCGAAGCAAGTTTTAACAACTTATATTAATCACTCTCGTTGGCTTGGATGAAAGCGTATATGTGGTCATTCGTGTGGGAGGAAACCGGAGTAATCGTTGTAAAATAAATAAAGTTTAAACTAACAATTGGTACAGATTATTTACATCAGAAGCCATAGGAAAGGCTGATACACACTTCATGTGCTATATGGAAGAAATTCAACTAGATGTCTCAAATTGAGCCCAGTTTCATTCAAAAGGGAGAGAAAAATCATTGTTGTTTTGAATGTCAGTCCACAAGGTACCCTCGACTTATGGATGGATCCAGATTAACCCTTTCCCCCATAGAAGCACCTCTAGATGCCATTACCAATACAACATACATTGACAATGTAGTAGCCAAACCAATGTTCATAAACCCTTTCCCCCATAGAAGCACCTCTAGATGCCATTACCAATACAACATACATTGACAATGTAGTAGCCAAACCAATGTTCATAAACCCTTTCCCCCATAGAAGCACCTCTTGACGCCATTACCAATACAACATACATTGACAATGTAGTAGCCAAACCAATGTTCATAAACCCTTTCCCCCATAGAAGCACCTCTTGACGCCATTACCAATACAACATACATTGACAATGTAGTAGCCAAACCAATGTTCATAAACCCTTTCCCCCATAGAAGCACCTCTTGACGCCATTACCAATACAACATACATTGACAATGTAGTAGCCAAACCAATGTTCATAAACCCTTTCCCCCATAGAAGCACCTCTTGATGCCATTACCAATACAACATACATTGACAATGTAGTAGCCAAACCAATGTTCATAAACCCTTTCCCCCATAGAAGCACCTCTTGACGCCATTACCAATACAACATACATTGACAATGTAGTAGCCAAACCAATGTTCATAAACCCTTTCCCCCATAGAAGCACCTCTAGATGCCATTACCAATACAACATACATTGACACTGTAGTAGCCAAACCAATGTTCATAAACCCTTTCCCCCATAGAAGCACCTCTAGATGCCATTACCAATACAACATACATTGACAATGTAGTAGCCAAACCAATGTTCATAAACCCTTTCCCCCATAGAAGCACCTCTAGATGCCATTACCAATACGACATACATTGACAATGTAGTAGCCAAACCAATGCTCATAATAAAGGCCAGAAGCTCATGTAGTCCCAGTAATATCTATGGAGAGTTTGTATGGAGATATAATAGTATATTAACCTAAATCTCTTTGAAGGGTTAAATGGCTGTCGTTTGTATGGAGATATAATAGTATATTAACCTAAATCTCTATGAAGGAAATAGTTAAATGGCTGTCATTTGTATGAAGATATAATAGTATATTAACCTAAATCTCATGTAGTCCCAGTAATATCTATGGAGGTGGGATAGATATGGCGACTACTTATCCACTGCAGGATAGTTAAATGGCTGTCATTTGTATGAAGATATAATAGTATATTAACCTAAATCTCTATGGAGCAAAGTTTGACCCTCGACCTATGGTTGGGAATATACCGTACTGTGATCTATTTTTTATAAATAATTAACTTTGGGGGATACGCATTATAAATCACCAAGGTGGTAAACTGCTCTTTTCGGCATTGCAACACATTGCTTAGGCTGGAAATGTGTCGACACGCTGGAAATGTGTTGACATGCTGGAAATGTGTCAGCACGCTGGAAATGTGTCGACATGCTGGAATGTGTTGGCACGCTGGAAATGTGTCGGTATGCTGGAAATGTGTCGACACGCTAGAAATGTGTCGGCACACTGGAAACATGTTGACACCCAGTCCTTTATTCACAGTCAATCTTACCCAGCGTCCTCTCCAACAATTTTTACGAGTCTATTCAACCCGTAGCTGGTATTAAAGTCCCATGACTTCTCTCCAATTTTACTCTGCTCCAGCTCACCAAGTAGATCCGATATACTCTCCTTCATTGTCCTGTAAAATATAGGAAACATGTGTTTAGTTTAAACTTTATTTATTTTACAATGATTGTATGTTCAGCCTCACCCTCGTTACTACATGTCTGTATTACGGATTTTGACAAGTAACCACGTTGCAGTTGATAGATTTATATTTCGGGTTTTTACGCCTACATCAGCACCATTTTTGGGCTATATTGCCAGCGGGCAGTTTACCTAACAACATCTTTCCTGGGCAGGCTCCAGCGGTTAACCAGTACTTGGGTGCACCAACCTCCGTAAGAAACTGCCAACTTTCTCATATAAATGAAACACGGTCTGAGCGAGGCTCGAACCTGTGGCCATCAGTGACGATAGGTTACAGTGGTATACAAGTCAGCGACCGTAACCACTCGACCATGGAGGCGGACATGCAGTTGATAGAACCACCGACCTTCTGCAAGTTAGTTGAAGATATCACACTCACTCCATCATTTAAAGTTTGCAACTTATATTAATCACTCTCCTTGGCGCAGATGAAAGCGTAAATGTGGTCATTCCTGTGCGAGGAAACCGGAGTACCCGGAGAAAACCACCTGTCCGATCTGTCGACCACAGTACCATCTCACATACTTCCCGGTCTGAGGATCGAACCCGGTTTGCATTGGTGAAAAGCGAGTATGCTTATATTATAGTAAAGCAAAGAAATGAATGTGGGTAAATCAATTTTAGCAGATTTTATTAAAACTGTTGCCATAAAAAAATGGAACACTTACATACATTGTACAGCGCAATTCGTTCTTTGAGCAGGAATATGACCGTGACCCCATTTCCCCCCACTAACACGTAAAACTACTTACTCTACAATCTCAGACTGTCTAGCAATCTCATCATCTCTCTCTTGTAGCGTGATCTGCAGGATATGGTTCTCTTTCTCTATCATCTCCAGTCTGTTCATCAAAGATTCCTTGTCCCTCTTCAATATTTCAACGTCATGCTTTGTATTTGTACATTCCAGGTTCATCTCCTGTCTCAGCTTTAGTTGATCAGTCTCCTGAAATATGCATTAACGTTAACGTAGTTACTTGCTCATTGGTCGACTGTAAGCAATATTAACGTAGTTACTTGCTCATTGGTCGACTGTAAGCAATATTAACGTAGTTACTTACTCATATGTCGACTGTAAGCAATATTAACGTAGTTACTTGTTCATTGGTCGACTGTAAGCAATATTAACGTAGTTACTTGTTCATTGGTCGACTGTAAGCAATATTAACGTAGTTACTTGCTCATTGGTCGACTGTAAGCAATATTAACGTAGTTACTTGCTCATTGGTCGACTGTAAATATTAACGTAGTTACTTGCTCATTGGTCGACTGTAACGTAGTTACTTGCTCATTGGTCGACTGTAAGCAATATTAACGTAGTTACTTGTTCATTGGTCGACTGTAAGCAATATTAACGTAGTTACTTGTTCATTGGTCGACTGTAAGCAATATTAACGTAGTTACTTGTTCATTGGTCGACTGTAAGCAATATTAACGTAGTTACTTGTTCATTGGTCGACTGTAAGCAATATTAACGTAGTTACTTGTTCATTGGTCGACTGTAAGCAATATTAACGTAGTTACTTGTTCATTGGTCGACTGTAAGCAATATTAACGTAGTTACTTGTTCATTGGTCGACTGTAAGCAATATTAACGTAGTTACTTGTTCATTGGTCGACTGTAAGCAATATTAACGTAGTTACTTGTTCATTGGTCGACTGTAAGCAATATTAACGTAGTTACTTGTTCATTGGTCGACTGTAAGCAATATTAACGTAGTTACTTGTTCATTGGTCGACTGTAAGCAAAACACCTAACACCACATTGCCTCATCCCTCTCCCTCGTGGAGATGGAATCCACCAGGAATGCGTTGCCTCTTCCCCCTCCCTCGTGGAGATGGAATCCACCAGGAATGCGTGGCCTCTTCCCCCTCCCTCGTGGAGATAGATTCCACCAGGAATGCGTTGCCTCTTCCCCCTCCCTCGTGGAGATGGAATCCACCAGGAATGCGTGGCCTCTTCCCCTCCCTCGTGGAGATGGATTCCGCTACGAATGCGTGGCCTCTTCCCCTCCCTCGTGGAGATGGATTCCACCAGGAATGCATTTCCTCTTCCTCTCCCTCGTGGAGATGGATTCCACTAGGAATGCGTTGCCTCTTCCCTCTCCCTCGTGGAGATGGATTCCGCTACGAATGCATTGCCTCTTCCCTCTCCCTCGTGGAGATGGATTCCGCTACGAATGCGTTGCCTCTTCCCTCTCCCTCGTGGAGATGGATTCCACTAGGAATGCGTTGCCTCTTCCCTCTCCCTCGTGGAGATGGATTCCACCAGGAATGCATTTCCTCTTCCCTCTCCCTCGTGGAGATGGATTCCACTAGGAATGCGTTGCCTCTTCCCTCTCCCTCGTGGAGATGGATTCCGCTACGAATGCGTTGCCTCTTCCCTCTCCCTCGTGGAGATGGATTCCACCAGGAATGCATTTCCTCTTCCCTCTCCCTCGTGGAGATGGATTCCACCAGGAATGCATTTCCTCTTCCCTCTCCCTCGTGGAGATGGATTCCACTAGGAATGCGTTGCCTCTTCCCTCTCCCTCGTGGAGATGGATTCCGCTACGAATGCGTTGCCTCTTCCCTCTCCCTCGTGGAGATGGATTCCACCAGGAATGCATTGCCTCTTCCCTCTTCCTCGTGGAGATAGATTCCACAAGGAATGCAGTCTGAAGAGCGATTAAAATAATTGTAGTTGTAAGAACTTGTTTTGCAATCAAATTAAATTTGTATAAACTAACCATTGATAACATACTCTAAACTTTCAAATTTACAAAACAAACTAATTCTACAGATATTTGTTGTATAACTATTGTGTGATATGCACTACCTATCAATGGGGAAGGCTTGTGTTAGTCGTGATAGCATGTTCGCTTCACGTGCAAAAAGCTTTTTTTACCGGTTGCCCATATGAGCGACGACTCCTGAAGATATTATTCATTTTAGATTTTTGGAGGATAGTGCAATGATACAGACAGAGACCCATTCCAGAGTCTCCTCTGGTTCTTTTATGTGCACGGTGTAAAGCACCGACACAAGACCTCGGTTTAAAGTCCCAGCTGAAAGACTGTTCATTTTATTAGGGTCAGATGGGGGATCGAACCTGCGATCTCTGGATTACCAGTCCAGCGTGTTACCACTGGACTACAGATCCGTCTGTATCTAAATTCAAGGGAAATAATGTCAATAAATAAGAATTATTGAACATATTTGAACAATTTCCACTCTTTTCTGCTTTTACTTGTAAAATGAGTACTTTTCACATCCTACACTAAAGACAACACTTACCATCTTCAGTAACTACAGAATTGCTTGTAAATGGTGTAGCTGAATCAAAGGGAAGTAATCACACATTTGTTTTGCTACAGACATGAAAATACTGACCTCACTTGTCTGGGCAATCAGTATTGTTTGCAAATGGTGTATCTGAATCAAAGGGAAGTAATCACACATTTGTTTTGCTACAGACATGAAAATACTGACCTCACTTGTCTGGGCAATCAGTATTGTTTGCAAATGGTGTATCTGAATCAAAGGGAAGTAATCACACATTTGTTTTGCTACAGACATGAAAATACTGACCTCACTTGTCTGGGCAATCAGTATTGTTTGCAAATGGTGTATCTGAATCAAAGGGAAGTAATCACACATTTGTTTTGCTACAGACATGAAAATACTGACCTCACTTGTCTGGGCAATCAGTATTGTTTGCAAATGGTGTATCTGAATCAAAGGGAAGTAATCACACATTTGTTTTGCTACAGACATGAAAATACTGACCTCACTTGTCTGGGCAATCAGTATTGTTTGCAAATGGTGTATCTGAATCAAAGGGAAGTAATCACACATTTGTTTTGCTACAGACATGAAAATACTGACCTCACTTGTCTGGGCAATCAGTATTGTTTGCAAATGGTGTATCTGAATCAAAGGGAAGTAATCACAATAATACTGACCTTCTCGCTTGTCTGGGCAATCAGTTTCGACCTCTCCACCTTCATCTGATGTATCTGGCTGTAGAGATACTGTAGTTCTGCCGCTAACCTCGTCTTGATCTCCTTTTCATCTTTCAACACCTTCTGTAGTGTGTCATTGCTAGTTTGTAGGTGCATGACTGTAAAATAAGGCAACAGATCTTTGTAAAACTATGCAACAGATCTTTGTAAAACACAGTAAGCTCCCTGTTAAGGTTGTAGGTGCATGCCTGTAAAACAATGCAAAAGCTACTCCGGTTTCCTCCCACACGAATTACCACATATACGCTTTCATCCGAGCCAACGAGAGTGATTAATATAAGTTGTTAAAAGCTTGTTTCGCAATTGTTTTAAAATAAAGTTTATACGAAGAACTTACGTTCAAAATTGATGTCTTTCGGTTCATCAGTTGAGGCCAACTCTTTCTCTTTTACGTGTTGGTTCAATAAACGTAACTTCCTGAAAAGATATTTTTTAAATAATTTTTTGTTGTTCCCACAAATCCGGACAATGCTTCCGTAAGTATATTAGTTATTTGTGGGGACAGCATACAGGAAGACACCCAAATTCCAATTGTGTCCCTGGTTCTGTTACATGTCAGCTGGGGGTGGGGCATTGTGGACGGATTGCGACCCCAGGATTTGCAGTCCAATGTGTTGACCCACTGACCAGTTTGTTTAAAGTTGCCACTGTCCGCATAAATGTATTTGGGCGACTAGAGACAGGCCACTGTCTATATAACATTCTATGTAGTGTTATCGACACACTCTGTTCATTAGTCCGTACTTGTCTTTCCGATTAGCACGCTCGCTTCTCACCAATGCAACCCGGGTTCGATCCTCGGACTGGGAAGTATGCGAGATGGTACGGTGATCGCCAGATCGGACAAGTGGGTTTTCTCCGGGTACTCCGGTTTCCCCTCAAACAATGACCACATATACGCTTTTGGGCGACTAGAGACCCAACTTCTCTTTTCATATAAAAGCTTGTCCAGTAAGATACATTGGCTGATAATAAAGCACTTCTATTCAAATGTATTTAATGGTCATATTGTGTGTTTTAAGGACGCAATCGTGAATGAGCCCTGCTAAGCAACGTTGCATCATTGTATATTTTATATCACATACATGATCGTATTTAACTTATACAAAAATACTAGAATAAATCAACAGTTTACTTCAATTATTAGTAAATACCATCTTCCATGTTTATTATATGTTATATTTGAGGGCTGTTAATGTAACAAATTCTTGACAGGATACTCTCCCTGGGAAGGTGTGAAGTGGTAGTGAGGTCCTGGTTCCAGGGAAGCTGTGAGGTGGTAGTGGGGGCCTTGGTTCCCGGGAAGCTGTGAGGTGGTAGTGGGGGCCTTGGTTCCCGGGAAGCTGTGAGGTGGTAGTGGGGGCCTTGGTTCCCGGGAAGCTGTGAGGTGGTAGTGGGGGCCTTGGTTCCCGGGAAGCTGTGAGGTGGTAGTGGGGTCCTGGTTCCAGGGAAGCTGTGAGGTGGTAGTGGGGTCATGGTTCCCGGGAAGCTGTGAGGTGGTAGTGGGGTCCTGGTTCCCTGGGAAGCTGTGAAGTGGTACCCCCAAAAACCCCAAAACCCCAAAACCCCCAAACAACCCCAATGTGAAGTGGTAGTGGGGTCCTGGTGCCCGGGAAGCTGTGAGGTGTTAGTGAGGTCCTGGTTCCTGGGAAGCTGTGAGGTGCTAGTGGGGTCCTGGTTCCTGGGAAGGTGTGAGGTGCTAGTGGGGTCCTGGTTCCAGGGAAGGTGTGAAGTGGTAGTGGGGTCCTGGTTCCAGGGAAGCTGTGAGGTGGTAGTGGGGTCCTGGTTCCAGGGAAGGTGTGAGGTGGTAGTGGGGTCCTGGTTCCAGGGAAGCTGTGAGGTGGTAGTGGGGTCCTGGTTCCCGGGAAGCTGTGAGGTGGTAGTGGGGTCCTGGTTCCCTGGGAAGGTGTGAGGTGGTAGTGGGGTCCTGGTTCCCTGGGAAGGTGTGAGGTGGTAGTGGGGTCCTGGTTCCTGGGAAGGTGTGAGGTGGTAGTGGGGTCCTGGTTCCTGGGAAGGTGTGAGGTGGTAGTGGGGTCCTGGTTCCTGGGAAGGTGTGAGGTGGTAGTGGGGTCCTGGTTCCTGGGAAGGTGTGAGGTGTAGTGGGGTCCTGGTTCCCTGGGAAAGTGTGAGGTGGTAGTGGGGTCCTGGTTCCAGGGAAGCTGTGAGGTGGTAGTGGGGTCCTGGTTCCCTGGGAAGGTGTGAGGTGGTAGTGGGGTCCTGGTTCCAGGGAAGCTGTGAGGTGGTAGTGGGGTCCTGGTTCCCTGGGAAGGTGTGAGGTGGTAGTGGGGTCCTGGTTCCTGGGAAGGTGTGAGGTGGTAGTGGGGTCCTGGTTCCTGGGAAGGTGTGAGGTGGTAGTGGGGTCCTGGTTCCTGGGAAGGTGTGAGGTGGTAGTGGGGTCCTGGTTCCCTGGGAAAGTGTGAGGTGGTAGTGGGGTCCTGGTTCCAGGGAAGCTGTGAGGTGGTAGTGGGGTCCTGGTTCCCGGAAGCTGTGAGGTGCTAGTGGGGTCCTGGTTCCCTGGGAAGCTGTGAGGTGGTAGTGGGTCCTGGTTCCCTGGGAAGCTGTGAAGTGGTAGTGGGGTCCTGGTTCCCGGGAAGCTGTGAGGTGGTAGTGGGGTCCTAGTTCCCTGGGAAGCTGTGAAGTGGTAGTGGGGTCCTGGTTTCCGGGAAGCTGTGAGGTGGTAGTGGGATCCTGGTTCCCTGGGAAGGTGTGAGGTGCTAGTGGGGTCCTGGTTCCAGGGAAGGTGTGAAGTGGTAGTGGGGTCCTGGTTCCAGGGAAGGTGTGAAGTGGTAGTGGGGTCCTGGTTCCAGGGAAGCTGTGAGGTGGTAGTGGGGTCATGGTTCCCGGGAAGCTGTGAGGTGGTAGTGGGGTCCTGGTTCCCTGGAAGCTGTGAGGTGCTAGTGGGGTCCTGGTTCCCGGGAAGCTGTGAGGTGCTAGTGGGGTCCTGGTTCCCGGGAAGCTGTGAGGTGCTAGTGGGGTCAAAGGTGAGGTCTTTGGGAAGCTGTGAGGTGTGGAAAAATGGGCAGGGTGTCCGGTGAGGCAGAAAAGAGGCAAGGTGCATGTTGAGCAATGAAGGGGGCAAGTGTGAGTGGTTATTTGCGGTCACCCCCTACAAAAGTTTGCTAACTAACTGTGATTGACAGCCAATTATGCTTGATGAGAGAGGCAGTAGGGCGGTACATGTTGATCAAACTGGTGGACGAGTTTGAGTTTATAAAAGTCTGCCATCCCGAAGGTGCTCACCGGGTGTATCCAAAATATTAAAAATGTGAACGGGTGGACATAAAGAGCAAAAGGGCAAGCTAAAAATGGAACGGTGAGTCGCTAAGCGTGCTTAGCTAATAGGGTCCAGGGGCATGCTCATTGGAAATCTGTGAGGTGCTTAGTTAATAGGGTCCAGGGGCATGCTCATTGGAAAGCTGCGAGGTGCTTAGTTAATAGGGTCCAGGGGCATGCTCATTGGAAAGCTGTGAGGTGCTTAGTTAATAGGGTCCAGGGAATTGCTCATTGGAAAGCTGTGAGGTGCTTAGTTAATAGGGTCCAGGGAATTGCTCATTGGAAAGCTGTGAGGAGCTTAGTTAATAGGGTCCTGGGGGCATGCTCATTGGAAAGCTGTGAGGTGCTAGTGGGGTCCTGGGGGCATGCTCATTGGAAAGCTGTGAGGTGTTAGTGGGGTCCTGGGGGCATGCTCATGGGAAGCTGTGAGGTGCTAGTGGGGTCCTGGGGGCATGCTCATTGGAAAGCTGTGAGGTGCTAGTGGGGTCTTGGAGGCATGCTCATTAGAAAGCTGTGAGGTGCTAGTGGGGTCCTGGGGGCATGCTCATTGGAAAGCTGTGAGGTGCTAATGGGGTCCTGGGGACATGCTCATTGGAAAGCTGTGAGGTACTAGTGGGGTCCTGGGGACATGCTCATTGGGAAGCTGTGAGGTGCTAATGGGGTCCTGGGGACATGCTCATTGGGAAGCTGTGAGGTGCTAGTGGGGTCCTGGGGGCATGCTCATTGGGAAGCTGTGAGGTGCTAGTGGGGTCCAGGGACATGCTCATTGGGAAGCTGTGAGGTGCTAATGGGGTCCTGGGGACATGCTCATTGGGAAGCTGTGAGGTGCTAGTGGGGTCCTGGGGGCATGCTCATTGGGAAGCTGTGAGGTGCTAGTGGGGTCCAGGGACATGCTCATTGGGAAGCTGTGAGGTGCTAATGGGGTCCTGGGGACATGCTTCATGGCAGTTTGCAAGGTGCTCATGGGGCACATGCACATTTACCTCCGCAGCTGACAGTTCTCACTCCTCATTGGTTGAATGGCTAAATCAATCTCCGTCTGCAGGTTAAAGGTCAAGGCCAACTGTGGAATGACACCAACAGCATTGTCGATCTCCGCAATCAGCCTACACACCTCCACATCTTCTGAAAATATATGTGCATTCATTGGGCTACAGTAAATTACTGGAACCGACCAAATTACCAGAAACTATAATCATAGAAAATAAATACAGTGCACATTTTGAACATTTAGCTTTGTGAAAGCAATCAAGATCAATAAAGTGGAAGCGGAAGTCGTGATAGCGCAGTGGATGCGCAGTCGCTTCAGGTGCTAAAGGTCCGGAGTTCGAGCCCTGCTGGAGCCGTTACGATTATGCCCTTCAAGGCATTTAAATTCCACGTTGCCTCTTCTCTCTCCTTCATGGCGATGGATTCCATCAGGAATGAAGTCTCGAGAGTGATTAACCCATTTCATTCTGGATACCGTTCAAACGGTATCTGCAAAGAACATAGAGCCAGATCAACCGCCACGGAACGTGCCATCTGATCAGGATCTATGCTGTTTGCTATTCAGATGATCTTGCTAAGACACTTGGCTATGCAGCAAACAACATAGATCCTGATCAGCATGCAGCGTCACGCTGCATCTGATCTGGATCTATGTTGTTTGCAAAAGCCTTTAAATATATCCAGAATGAAATGGGTTAATATAAGTTGAAATAACTTGTTTCGCAATCGAGCTAAAATAAATTTGTATAAACTAAGATCTAATAATTGATTAATGTAAGTATGAATCAATAATTTGTCACATAGTGTTTTATTGGTTATCGATATATCAGTAATTGATATAAAACTTAATAAATAGGACGGATCTGTTGTCCAGTGGCGAACACGTTGGGACTGGTAATCCAGGGATCGCAGGTTCGATCCCCCGTCTGACCCTAATAAAATTAACAGTCTTGCAGATGGGCCGTATCTAGCGGGTTGGTCGGGAAATGGGAAACAAACACCTTTTGAAGTGGAAGTCGTGATAGCGCAGTGGAAGCTGTGCAAAAGGCCCGGAGTTCGAGCCCCGCTGGAGCCGTTACAATTGTGCCCTTGGGCAAGGCTTTTAAATTGAACATTGCCTCTTCTTTCTCCTTCATGGCGATGGATTTCATCAGGAATGAGGTCCCGAGAGTGATTAATATAAGTTGAAAGAACTTGTTTCGCAATCAAGCTCAAATAAATTTGTATACAGTCAAACCTGTCTTAAGCGGGCAGCCAAGGGAGTGGTAAAAAGTGGCTGCTTAACACAGGTGGCTGCTTAATAGAGGTTAAATGCTGAACGAATTGCCATAGTGGGAGTTTGGTTACTGGCTGCTTAATAGAGGTTGGCTGCTTAATAGAGGTTAAATGCTGAACCAATTGACACAGTGGAAGTTTGGTTACTGGCTGCTTAATAGAAGTTAAATGCTGAACCAATTGCCACAGTGGGAGTTTGGTTACTGGCTGCTTAATAGAGGTTAAATGCTGAACCAATTGCCACAGTGGGAGTTTGGTTACTGGCTGCTTAATAGAGGTTAAATGCTGAACCAATTGCCACAGTGGGAGTTTGGTTACTGGCTGCTTAATAGAGGTTAAATGCCGAACCAATTGCCACAGTGGGAGTTTGGTTACTGGCTGCTTATTAGAGGCTAAATGCTGAATCAATTGACACAGTGGGAGTTTGGTTACTGGCTGCTTAATAGAGGCTAAATGCTGAATCAATTGACACAGTGGGAGTTTGGTTACTGGCTGCTTAATAGAGGTTAAATGCTGAACCAATTGCCACAGTGGGAGTTTGGTTACTGGCTGCTTAATAGAGGTTAAATGCTGAACCAATTGCCATAGTGGGAGTTTGGTTACTGGCTGCTTAATAGAGGTGAGCGCTAACACAGGTTTGACTGTAAACTAAACACATTTTTTAATTATGGTCTGAATAACTCACTGGAGACTTTGGTGCATTCTTTGAGTTCCTTCATTAGATATCTCAACTTTCTCACACCTATATCTCCAACAGCAATGGCCTGAGCATGAAGTGCACTCTGATACCCTGACCCCTCTTGCGGCCCCTGATGTGACGACTGTGATGTTGACTGCACCCCCTGCAGACTTACACCCGATGAAAGAATACTTCCTGAATGCAGGGCATTGTCAGCTGTAAGAGGCACGGTGATTGGCTGATTTGGAACGGGAATTGTGGGTAGTCCAGGAATATAGCCAATCACATTCTGAGTATTTGAATCATTTGGAATAAACACAATCCTGCCTCCATAGCTACTAGTGCTACCAGTTCCGCTTACATCCTGGTTCCTAGGTGTAGATGTGCTCGGAGTGGAACCGGTTACTTCCGACACATTCTGCAAGTCATTTTTCAACGGTAAGATCTTAAAACTGCCATCGTTAGATTGATGTGAAGGAGCAGACGGGGCTTGTGAAGGAGCAGACGGGGCTTGATTATGTTGAACTGTAATATCTCTTTCAGGAACTTCGTCCGGTGACCCCCGACCTTGAACTTTAGCTACAGATTCAACTTTGTCCGATTTAGTTTCACTTGAACAACTCACCGTGTCTTTCTTCTGATGGATTTGAAACAGACCGTTTTGTTTTTCGTACACAACCGTTGCCGCTTGTGGTCCTGCACCGGACTCGTGGCCGTCAGATCTTGGTGGTAACACAGCATAATCACTCGCCTTGCTAACTTCAGAGTAATCACTTCTTCCAGACATTGGTAGATCTGCAGCTGCTGCGTTCTCAACAGTGCCATGCGTATTGTAAGCACCGGCATTTATCTCCACAGCGTCAGTTTGAGGACAAAATGTTCGAATTCTATTATTTTGACCATCAGTTTGACGATCAACTTGCACCTGTCCCTGATTTTGAGAGTGCGTATGTTTTAACCAGGCTTGCGGTAGGAGGACTTCCTGCGAGTCACTGGTCAGATACGGCTGAAACGCTGTCAAACTGCTATTCCGAGTATTTGATTCTAATGAGTGTGATCCCTGGTCGACAGGTCTGAACGCAGTATCAGCTTGGGGCAATACAAAACCCAGACTCTCGGTAGCGATAAAACCACCTGACTCCCTACCAACCACCTGCCCGGAAACATCCGTGGAAACGCCGGGTCCACTGGCACCGGGAGCATCATGGGTATCTACAAGTGGAAGAGGGGTGGAAGCTTGCAATGTTTTGAATTTTTCTAGTTCTGCCCTCGCTGCAGCTTCCTGTAACTGCACTACTTTGTTATATTCGAGCGTGTTGTAAATGTCTACCATGTCAGCCATGTTTTGGAGATGAGTGAAACTTGGCGGGACGGATGACACAGCAGATATATCTCGCTCTGGCACGTCCTGGCTAACTTGATCGGTGCCAATTGGAAGCTTGCCGTCAGAGATGTCACCTAGTTGC
Organism: Archivesica marissinica; assembly: GCA_014843695.1. NCBI lineage: Eukaryota > Metazoa > Mollusca > Bivalvia > Venerida > Vesicomyidae > Archivesica > Archivesica marissinica. The sequence goes on along the minus strand of CM026392.1, from coordinate 19,599,717 downwards.
TTCTCTGGATCGGGCGTTGAAGATGCGAGTCGAGAATTAAATATTGGATTGTTTGCGTATTCCTGAGATTGAAGTTGCCGTAGGAACAATGCTGTACCATATGGATACGTCGTCCCATATATCGAACTCAACCCTGAAATCATCAACACAGTCTAATTATTGAGTCATAATAATAAATATCAAATGCTGTCCAATTAGCGCGCTCACTTCTCACCAATGCAACCCGGGTTCGATCTTCGGACCGGGAAGTATGCTAGATGGTACGGTGGGCACCGAGGACACGAATGACCACATACTTTCAATCGCTCCAACGAGAGTGATTAATATAAGTTGTTTCGCGATCGTTGTAAAATAAATAAAGCTTAAACGTTTTAAAAATAAATATTTAACCTTTTACTTCACAACAGAAGAAGCAAATTACTCATTTCATCTCTATACGGCTGATAAGCAATATCAATATCTATGGAAATAGACGTGGACCAGGGATAAGTGGACCGGGGATGGGGATAAGTGGACCGGGGATGGGGATACATGGAAAATTCATCAAGAGATGAGTGCCTTCAGCAGGGTTCCCTCTGTCTGAATGTTTGTCTGCACCACTTCTGTTGCCAACTGAAAAACACTGGAGCCAATAAGCAACATCTATGGAAATAGACGTGGACCGGGGATACGTGGACCAGCATTTATAGTATAATTTCGATCTGATAATATAGGGGTTTTGCTAGAGTGCAAGACGGCCCTTTAATTTTTTTATATAAGCCTCAACAGGCGAGTACCTTCAGGCGGGCAAACCTTTAAGAAACTAGAACTTATCCGCCCTATCAACCGATACGTACCGCCCTACACTCTCTGATCAAGCATAATTAGCTGTCAATCACAGTAAGGGGTATACGGGAGCATAGTATTAGGCAGAAATATCAAAATGGGAGTCTAAAAAAATAAGTCCAGCCCCAGAGCGGGACCCGAATGATGACGGAAATTGCCGCACGGACTCGATGTGAGAATGGCAAACTGACGTGATCGAAATGCGGCAGAAACTGGGAAAGCCCGGGTGGGAAAGCCTCTCCAAAAAGGAATTGCGAACAATATTAGCCTATTATAGGGTCCAGTTCGTGTCATTGTTTTACAGCTGCATATATATGTTAACAAACCTGCTGAGGTCTCGGAGAAAGAAAAAAAACACTGTTATCAGCCATTTTTTTAACTGGCCGTCGGTAACCGTTGCCAATATAATTGACCGTCTTATTAGGTGATAGGCCGTCGAAAAGACGGCCCGACGGCTCTCTGCCTAATACTGTGTACGGGAGTTACCTGCACCTACCCCCCCTTTGTGGCTCAATAAGGCACCCTGCCCCTTTTCTGACCCATCCTGCCCTTTTTTCCAATCTAGAATAAACTCTAATTTGTTATAAAGAAATTGACTTCGACTATTTACATATGTTATATTCTTTTCCCACTATGACAAAATAATGCTGCGCCATTTCCAAAATTTAGATACAACACAAGCACACATGTTTTATGAACATTTGCTAAGACATCCCCTGCATTAATTCATGAACATTTGCTAAGATCCCTGTATTAATTCATGAACATTTGCTAAGATATCACCTGCATTAATTCATGAACATTTGCTAAGACATCCCCTGCATTTCATGATCGGTCACATCTATAAATACAATTACAAGATCTAAGTCACTGAGTAGTGCGCATACCTCAAGATCTGGTTCAGAGATTAATGGATTGGCAGACGTTTTAACAGATTGGTTCCAGACACATGGCAGACCTTCTAACTGATTGGTTCTAGACACATGGCAGACCTTCTAACGCATTGGTTCTAGACACATGGCGGACAGTCTAACGGATTGGTTCTAGACACATGGCGGACAGTCTAACGGATTGGTTCTAGACACATAGCGGACAGTCTAACGGATTGGTTCTAGACACATGGCGGACAGTCTAACGGATTGGTTCTAGACACATGGCGGACAGTCTAACGGATTGGTTCTAGACACATGGCGGACAGTCTAACGGATTGGTTCTAGACACATGGCGGACAGTCTAACGGATTGGTTCTAGACACATGGCGGACAGTCTAACGGATTGGTTCTAGACACATGGCGGACAGTCTAACGGATTGGTTCTAGACACATGGCGGACAGTCTAACGGATTGGTTCTAGACACATGGCGGACAGTCTAACGGATTGGTTCTAGACACATGGCGGACAGTCTAACGGATTGGTTCTAGACACATGGCGGACAGTCTAACGGATTGGTTCTAGACACATGGCGGACAGTCTAACGGATTGGTTCTAGACACATGGCGGACAGTCTAACGGATTGGTTCTAGACACATGGCGGACAGTCTAACGGATTGGTTCTAGACACATGGCGGACAGTCTAACGGATTGGTTCTAGACACATGGTGGACAGTCTAACGGATTGGTTCTAGACACATGGCGGACTTTCTAACGGATTGGTTCTAGACACACGGCGGATCTTCTAACAGATTGGTACTAGACACATGGCGGATCTTCTAACAGATTGGTACTAGACACATGGCGGACCGAAACAAAATTCATGAACATCCGTCCGTAAAGTTTTGCATAATCCAGCTAACAGACAGAGAGACAAACAAACTGGGGTGAAAATATAACTTCCTGGAATCGTGATGGAGGTAATAATCGACGTTACCTGGAATCGTGAGGGAGGTAATAATCGACATTACCTGGAATCGTGAGGGAGGTAATAATCGACGTTACCTGGAATCGTGAGGGAGGTAATAATCGACGTTACCTGGAATCGTGAGGGAGGTAATAATCGACGTTACCTGGAATCACATCCGTTCTCACTGGATTCTCGTTCAAAGACTTTGGTAAATTGCTTTCCTTTTTCTTCTTCTTGACTTTAGATTTATGATGTTTTTCTGATTCTGCAATTTGAATAATTTTCTTGGTTTAGTTGTGAACAGGTTTATAGCAACCTCCCTGCTTTATCTGGTGGACAGATACTCAAACATTCACATCCAAAATAACAATTCAATACATATATGAAGTGTATACACATGGCTCATTGTAGATCGGAATGTTTGGGAGAAGTGAGAAAGCGCGTGATCACATCTTTAGATGGCGTTATTTAATAAACAAAAAGTTGTTAAAAACTTGTATTGCAATCGTTTTCAGGGATCAGTTTAGAGGGCGATGTGGGCGAAATTGTCGCCCTAGGGACCCTGACTTCGCCCTCTGGGGGCCCCACTTCTCCCTTAAAAAAAAAATATTTTTAGGTTTTTACGATTTTCAAACAAAATTTTGTCTAGTAAGATACACTGGCCCATTATAAAGCACTCCTTCCATTCAAATGTTGTATTTAATGGTTGTACTGTGCATTTTAACCCTATTTTGCAGAAGTATATTAAAGAACACCATTTAAGGAAGCGATCACGCACTTTCTCACTTCTCCCAAAAATTCTGACCTAGAATGAACCCTGAATATGCTTAACCCTCTCCTTCATAGAGATTTAGGTTAATATACTATTATATCTCTATACAAATGACAGCCATTTAGCTATCATGTAGTGGATAAGTAGTCACCATATCTATCCCACCTCCATAGATATTACTGGGACTTCATAGAGATTTAGGTTAATATACTATTATATCTCTATACAAATGACAGCCATTTAGCTATCATGCAGTGGATAAGTAGTCACCATATCTATCCCACCTCCATAGATATTACTGGGACTTCATAGAGATTTAGGTTAATATACTATTATATCTCTATACAAATGACAGCCATTTAGCTATCATGCAGTGGATAAGTAGTCACCATATCTATCCCACCTCCATAGATATTACTGGGACTTCATAGAGATTTAGGTTAATATACTATTATATCTCTATACAAATGACAGCCATTTAGCTATCATGCAGTGGATAAGTAGTCACCATATCTATCCCACCTCCATAGATATTACTGGGACTTCATAGAGATTTAGGTTAATATACTATTATATCTCTATACAAATGACAGCCATTTAGCTATCATGCAGTGGATAAGTAGTCACCATATCTATCCCACCTCCATAGATATTACTGGGACTTCATAGAGATTCTGGCTTTTATTATGAACATTGGTTTGGTTACTACATTGTCAATGTATGTCGTATTGGTAATGGCGTCAAGAGGTGCTTCTATGAGGAAAAGGGTTTATGAACATTGGTTTGGCTACTACATTGTCAATGTATGTCGTATTGGTAATGGCGTCAAGAGGTGCTTCTATGAGGGAAAGGGTTTATGAACATTGGTTTGGCTACTACATTGTCAATGTATGTCGTATTGGTAATGGCGTCAAGAGGTGCTTCTATGAGGAAAAGGGTTTATGAACATTGGTTTGGCTACTACATTGTCAATGTATGTCGTATTGGTAATGGCGTCAAGAGGTGCTTCTATGAGGAAAAGGGTTTATGAACATTGGTTTGGCTACTACATTGTCAATGTATGTCGTATTGGTAATGGCGTCAAGAGGTGCTTCTATGAGGAAACGGGTTTATGAACATTGGTTTGGCTACTACATTGTCAATGTATGTCGTATTGGTAATGGCGTCAAGAGGTGCTTCTATGAGGAAAAGGGTTTATGAACATTGGTTTGGCTACTACATTGTCAATGTATGTCGTATTGGTAATGGCGTCAAGAGGTGCTTCTATGAGGAAAAGGGTTTATGAACATTGGTTTGGCTACTACATTGTCAATGTATGTCGTATTGGTAATGGCGTCAAGAGGTGCTTCTATGAGGGAAAGGGTTTATGAACATTGGTTTGGCTACTACATTGTCAATGTATGTCGTATTGGTAATGGCGTCAAGAGGTGCTTCTATGAGGGAAAGGGTTTATGAACATTGGTTTGGCTACTACATTGTCAATGTATGTCGTATTGGTAATGGCGTCAAGAGGTGCTTCTATGAGGGAAAGGGTTTATGAACATTGGTTTGGCTACTACATTGTCAATGTATGTCGTATTGGTAATGGCGTCAAGAGGCGCTTCTATGAGGGAAAGGGTTCAAATGCACAGTATCGCCATTAAATACAACATTTGAATAGAACGCGCGCTTTATAATGGGCCAGTGTATCTACTGGTATCTCACTGGACAAAATTTTGTATGAAATATGTTGAAATTGTTTTTTTAGGGAGAAGTGAGGCCACCAGGGGGACGAAGTCATTGACTATTTCGCCCAAATCGCCCTCTAGAATGAACCCTGGTATACACATACCAAATAACTGACAATATGTCACAAACTATACATGTATGTAATATCAAACTATGTATATACCTGATGCATGTATGAATGTGTAACTGTGTGTATGATATATATATGTATGAAAATAAACAAGGCTACCCGAGAGGGGTCCCAAAAATTAAAAGAAAAGGTACTCAAACAATGCATATAAACGTGGCATGCGTGAACCAGTTCGGACAGTTGAGACAAAAACAAAATGTCAAAAACAAAATAACGTTGCAGGATTTAACACAATAAACATACTAACTGTCTGGCAGGAAAAGCAAAACACTTCAAAAATTTTTTTGATTTCAGCTCGATTGCGAAACAAGTTCTTTCAACTTATATTAATAACTCTCGAGACCTCATTCCTGATGGAATCCATCGCTACGGGGGAGAGAGAAGAGGCAACTGGAATTTAAATGCCTTGCCTAAGGGCACAATCATAACGGCACCAGCGGGGCTCGAACTCTGGACTTTTCGCACCTGAAGTGAACGCGCATCCACTGCTCTATCACAACTTCCACAACCATATTGCAAACTTCTGGCACCTTCTGCTGGACTCAATTCATTTACAGTCAAACCTGTGTCAGGGTTCCCGCTGTCGGTCGCCAATGGCGCCCCAAAAAATATTGGCGCTAAATTTTGTGAATTGGTGAAATTATTGGCGCAACATTTTTTTGGCACATGTTTTGTCAAATTCATGGCTTCAAATATTTATTTGTGAACTATATGGCTCTTAGTTTGGCTCCCAAGTTTTTTAAATTGGCTCCAGTGTTTTTCAATTGGCGACAGTAGTGGCGCAGACAAACAGAGGGAACCCTACATATCTACAGTCAAATCTGTGTTAGTGGTCACCTCCGTTAAGCAGCCAACCTGTATTAAGCAGCCAGTCTCCAGATTACCATTATATGGTTTTATTATACATTTGACCTCTATTAAGCAGCCACCTGCACTAAGCAGCTACCCTCTGTGATTCCCTTGTTTGACTGTATTAACGTTTGGTAGGTGTTCCGTTACCTTTTTGTTTATGCTTGATTTGAGTGAGTATTTTCTCGCAGGCTTCCATCTCGCTTACTGCAGTTGCCACCTGGTCTTCACTGTCACTGGAGTAAAGACAATATCCTGCATCGTGTCTTGGTGGAGGTTTTAGCGACTTTTTCCCATCAGGTTTGATCCTGTAAAGTCAAGTTATTGTTAGTGTATACAAATTTATTTTAGCTCGATTGCGAAACAAGTTATTACAACTTATATTAATCACTCTTGAGACCTCATTGCTGATGGAATCCATTGCCACGAGGGAGAGAGAAGAGGCAACGTGGAATTTAAATGCCTTGCCTACGGGCATAATCCTAACGGCTCCAGCGGGGCTCGAACCCTGGACCTTTGCGAACGCGAGGTATTGTTACTGGTTGAATTAAAACCAGAAATTGGTAAAACGAGAACATGTGACGTGTACTAAAACATGGTTGGAAAATGTTTCAAATCTAGAAATGAATATTCCAATGGAATATAAGACAACATCCTGCATTGAAGTTTGTGTTGGAGATTTAAGCGACTTCGTCCTACAATATAATATATACTATCACTGGTAGTGTTGAAACGAAAAATATGTATGCATACATGTATAAGCTATTTAGCTGTGACACGTTGTTTCTTGAAAAGATTTATTGGAGCTCACATCAGTATTCTGTCATATAACTATTGCGTACTAGCATTAATGTCTTTAAAATAAAATTAGTCTCAAAAAACTGGAATCATGTGAACAAATTTCCCACTCAGGGATCCCTCTGTCTGTCACCATTTGAAAAATACTGGAGCCAACTAAGAGCCATATAGTTCACAAATAAATATTTGAAGCCATGTATTTGACAAAACATGTGCAAAAAAATAAAATAGTTGCGCCAAATATTTTCGCCAATTCACAAAATTTAGAGCCAATATTTATTTTTTGTAGCAATACGCCAATTGACGACCGACAGCGGGAACCCTGCATCCTGAAATGGGGCGACCGACAGCGGGAACCCCGCCACTTCATACTGTTTGAGTGTTGATTGGTATTTCCTGGTCAACCCTATTCAATGGAGATAATCTCAATAAGCTTTAAGCTTTCAATTAAATCCATTTTCATGATGATTTCATATGTTTAAACAAACCCTATTCAAAACAGAAGGGGTCATTTAAAATATTTAGATTGCACAGAGAAGGAAAATTATATGCTCTGAAATTAGAAGTTTTCCATTTTGCTCATTTTGAAGATTATAATGTTAAAAGTGTTAAAGGGGGATTACTCTGTGTGCATGACACATGAAAATGCACTTACTTCTTACCCTGTGGGGCCTTCACACCCATTTTTACACTAACAGTTTTGGGTTTGTTCAGGTTCTGAAAGAAATTAAGAATGGAGTCAACCAAGAGAATACAAACTGGAGTTTTATATATATGTTATAATTCGGGTTTTACGCCTGCATCAGCACCATTTTGGGTTATATCGCCGGTGGGCAGTTTACCTAACAACACCTTTCCTGGACAGGCTCCAGCGGTTAACCAGTACACCAACCTCCGTAAGAAACTGCCAACTTTTTCATATAAATTAGACACGGTCTGAGCGGGGCTCGAACCCGTGACCATCAGTGATGATAGGTTACAGTGGTATACAAGTCAGCGACCGTAACCACTCGACCACGGAGGCGGACCCAAACTGGAGTTTTATTTTGGGTAAATGTTTCAATGACGTACAACAACACGCAACCAAATCTGGAAACAAACATTACTGAGATATAGGCAATTGCATACAGGCATGTGGGCACTATAGTCCAAATATTTAGACTTGAAAAATGTGACATTTTACTATCCAGGCATTTTTCAAATAACAGAAATTAATTTTTATAAGTAGAGGTCTTATTTATAGGACTAATGGGCCCTCCCTCCATCCCTGGGATGGAAATTATAGGTATTTTCTTGAGTGAAATGACCCCCTCAGCCTTCCCCTATTTAGTCCTGCCTTTTTCGTCTGTCCTATTGTCTCTTTGATCAAGCATAATTAGCTGTCAATCACCTTAAGATAAATCTTTTAGCGGGCACCCCATAATACCCCCTCCCGCACCAACAGCTAAAAATGCACCCTAATTAGTTTATACACTTTAGTTTAGATCAATTGCAAACATGTGACGTGTACTAAAACATGGTTGGAAAATGTTTCAAATCTAGAAATGAATATTCCAATGGAATATAAGACAACATCCTGCATTGAAGTTTGTGTTGGAGATTTAAGCGACTTCGTCCTACAATATAATATATACTATCACTGGTAGTGTTGAAACGAAAAATATGTATGCATACATGTATAAGCTATTTAGCTGTGACACGTTGTTTCTTGAAAAGATTTATTGGAGCTCACATCAGTATTCTGTCATATAACTATTGCGTACTAGCATTAATGTCTTTAAAATAAAATTAGTCTCAAAAAACTGGAATCATGTGAACAAATTTCCCACTCAGGGATCCCTCTGTCTGTCACCATTTGAAAAATACTGGAGCCAACTAAGAGCCATATAGTTCACAAATAAATATTTGAAGCCATGTATTTGACAAAACATGTGCAAAAAAATAAAATAGTTGCGCCAAATATTTTCGCCAATTCACAAAATTTAGAGCCAATATTTATTTTTTGTAGCAATACGCCAATTGACGACCGACAGCGGGAACCCTGCATCCTGAAATGGGGCGACCGACAGCGGGAACCCCGCCACTTCATACTGTTTGAGTGTTGATTGGTATTTCCTGGTCAACCCTATTCAATGGAGATAATCTCAATAAGCTTTAAGCTTTCAATTAAATCCATTTTCATGATGATTTCATATGTTTAAACAAACCCTATTCAAAACAGAAGGGGTCATTTAAAATATTTAGATTGCACAGAGAAGGAAAATTATATGCTCTGAAATTAGAAGTTTTCCATTTTGCTCATTTTGAAGATTATAATGTTAAAAGTGTTAAAGGGGGATTACTCTGTGTGCATGTACACCAACCTCCGTAAGAAACTGCCAACTTTTTCATATAAATTAGACACGGCACCCCATAATACCCCCTCCCGCACCAACAGCTAAAAATGCACCCTAATTAGTTTATACACTTTAGTTTAGATCAATTGCAAAACAAATATTACAACATTACACTTAGTTAGACTATTTGCTCTCCAGACCCCTGTCCGGATGGAATCCATCGCCATGAGAGGATGATTTCTGAATATACGTGTCTTGTATGTGGATATTACTGAAGAACATGATCAGTGCGGCTGTTTCAGACCTTAAATTAACAATCCCTCCGACACGAGACAGACACTGTACGAAATTAACACACAACAATGGTTTCAACATCCCAATGCTAAGACAAAACATGCCCTTGCCCTTTTGGTTGACAAGACATTTGAGCAATTTATGAGCAATATAGTTAGATAAAATGCCATACAAAATATAGTTGAAATCAATTGAACAAATTTCCGTCTATTCCTGGCTAATACAGTGTTGGACACTCGTTTCAATATGTTCCGGCCAAATTGGCCTGTACTTGAGAAAAGGTACCGGCCAAGATGAAATTGTACAGGCCAATTTTTGGCCTGTACTTAAGAATTAGTTCCGGCCAAAAATAAATGGTACAGGCCAGTGAATGTGGTTCTGTCCGGTGGCTTTGCCACCGGATGCATGTGCTGCAGGCAATTGCCATGCTAGAGGGGTCCAGGGGCCCCTAACCCCACGAAATTTGTTTTAAGTAGACACAAAATGGTGCATTCTGGTGGACTTTGGGGTAAAATCAACCTCTTTTTTTTATCTTAAATTTTGTCACTTTTTTAGAGCCAACGAGAGTGATTAATATAAGTTGTTCAAACTTGCTTCGCAATCGTAAAATAAATAAAGTATAATAAAAAAGACATCTCGCCACGATATCGAGTGCGTAGTAAAAGTTTCTCGCCAGTCTAAAAACGCTATCGCCATGGCGAGTGTCCAACGCTGTAATGTTATTGTATTTGTATTAGAACCTGTTCCGCTTTTATACTTGTAATGTACAGTCAAACCTGTCTTAAGCAGTGAAGGGAATCAAATGGCTGCTTAGCACAGGTGGCTGCTTAATAGAGGTAAAATGTATAATAAAACAACATATTGGAAATCTGGAAACTGGCTGCTTAATACAGGTTGGCTGCTTAATGGAGGTGACCACTAACACAGGTTTGACCGTATATATGAAATAACATTTCATATTTATTTAATAAAAATGTGTGAATAGTATTAAAATAATCAATTAGCAATTTAGCATACATGTACCTTTTGTTTTGTAGCCGAAGTTGAAGGCTTCTTTGCAATTGCAAGAGGCTTTGCAAACATCCTGCTGGATTCAGTAGCTCAGATTTTATTTCAAGCCTCTGAAACGAAATAAAGCAATTTCGGTGAATTATGAAATGATTTTCAACAAAATTCATGATGTACAATGTATATGTAAATAATTGCGTTCTCTGCGCGAGGACGAACATTTGTAGCCATCCAATTTATGATAGCACCTCCGTGGTTAACTCACCCTTCACCTCAATCATCAGGGCTGCAGCATCGCTCCCCATTAGGGACTGTAAGTGATTCAGTCACTTGTAGAGGTTGGAGAATCGAGTACTGGTTTCTACTCAGGAAATGTGAGTGGTCTCCTCCACCGCAACATACTGACTTTGTATGATATTGCTTCAATGTGGTCCATGTAGAAATTAAATGAAGAAAATTATGAGTTTGATAAAATTGCTGTACATACATATATACATTAATAAGCTTACCCAGCCTTGATGACATCCAGTATACGGGCGGTGGTCATACGATGTGGTTTTGCAGTTGAATATCACTTCACCACCTGCCGGGTAAGCTGTACTACACTGTACTGTACTCACTTGCACTACCGTATTTAGCTGTGTATAGTGCGCACATTTCTTACTTTCCAAATGACTTAGTAGCAAAATTACTAAGTTACTGGGCTTAAGTCACATGTACAAAGTTCGATACTCGGTGAGGGCACGTATGTATCGTCCTTGAGTAAGATACCCCTCACACTTTGTTTAGTACTGGTTATATATGTATGTTCCATTAATGTCAAACCACTTGTGGGGACCTAGACATGTTTTCCTGCGCATGTTTAGTCGACCTAAGCGGTTAATAAGTACTAAGCAATGTGTACGAGGTACCTTGCTCAATGACACTATATATGTGGCGTGTGTACGTGACAGACACCGGCCATTCATATAAAAGCCACTCTGGCGTAGGTTCGTTCGATATAAATTCTTTATTCCGAGCGTAAAACATAGTTAAATGACATGCATCAGAGGACATAGGAAGAATAAGTATGAAACATTTCAATAATTGCACAAATTTACATTATTCAATCCATGTGTACATGTAGAAAAGTTATATTAACATAATATAAATCTTACTGGTCACAGTGTAAAATAAAACTCTTTTAATATAAATTGAAAGGTAAATATTCTCTGTGTAGTTTTGACTTTACTCGCAAGAGTTTCCCTGGGTTCTGACCATGGGTGGAGGTATCATTGTGCAAAGAAGATTTATTAGTCCAATGCATGCAGAGCTTTCATTCATGCATATACAACAAACAAAACGATTAGACACAGAACAAGACATTGACATGTGTCCACGAAACAAAACACGTGCATGACAATATTGACTCAGGAAACATCGGAATTTAGTCTCCAACATAGATTGTCGAGTATCCCTGATTCAATACTGTTGCATACAACACAAAGAACGATGAAACACGAATTGGAACGGCTATGCGCGAATATTAGTATTTATAAATAAATGTATTATGGAAAACCGTTTACGCTATATAACTCCGAAGTACTCTTAAGTACAGCCGGTGACATGTATATTAATTAAAGTTGTCACCACATGCATTTGAGCGAATAACATAAGTCCGGGTTCGATACTCATTCAGGCCACGTATGTAGTGTCATTGAGCAAGGCACCTCACACACATTGCTTAGTACTGGTTAACCACTTAGGTCGGCTAAGCATGCCCAGGAAAACATGTCTAGGTCCCCGCAAGGGGTTTGACATTAATGGAACATACATAAGTGGCCTGATCGAGTATTGAACCCGGGATGTTTGATTCCAAATTCGATGCTCTACCACGGATGCCACGCGATTAACAGCCTAGGTCGGCTCATGAAAACATGTCTAAGTCGCTGCAAGGGCTTTGACCATAAATGAAACATACATATTTTATAAACTGTAAGCCTGTTGAAAAGGACATCATACAATGATACATGTTGGAACATGTTACACTTACAGTTATATGTATTGATTCAATATGATTACCAACTGATATCAACGAGTTACCTGTTGACAAATCAACAGCCGTTATAGTAAAAACAACCATGACATCAGTATGTAGAGAATACGTATACTTTAAGTGACATACAAGATTTACCAGGAGTTTAGTAAAAAATCAACTTGAATTTGGAACCATTTCTTGACCCAACAACACATCCGCTACTTCTTACTACGATATCCGGACAATTCGTATTCAAACATTTTACGTAAATATTTGGCTTCTACTGGACAGTTATTCTCTATAGTATATAAACAGCTCTTTTCTTCTTTTTTTAGAATAAATAATTGGCCAAGAGCAGCTAAATTTAAACGTAAAATGTTCGACGTTGAAATACGCGCATTAATATAAACTTTACGAATACATTTCTACAAAATTGTTATCGTCGACAATTGTTTATCTCGCAATGAAACACTATTTGGGCAGGAGCTGGGTTCGTCAAAGTTATCGAAATGATAGGGAACAATACCTAAGCACTATAAATGGAATGAATTATATAACGGACAATTTGCTCAATCACACACATACCAATCATAAAGAAAATTAAAACACAAAATGACACCACATTACTCCAAGAAGATATTGATTCAGCTGGTAGATGGGAGCAAGATTGGCTCATGAAATTTCACCCCGATAAATGTAACCTAATCAGCATCACATAAAAACGCAAGCCATTTCTCTTTACATATAAACTCCATAACCATCCCCTTCAAAAAGTAAATGATGCAAAATATTTAGGCCTAACCTTGCAAAGCAATCTAAAATTGGACAAACATATTAACTCGATAACCAATAAAGCAAACCAATCACTAGGATTCTTGAAACGCAACCTAAAATTCACATCATCTAAAGCAAAAGACCATGCATACAAAGCACTAGTAAGACCCAAGCTAGAATTCTCCAGTACTATCTGGGACCCACATTCTAAAACACAAAAACACCAAATTGAGACGGTACAGCGACGTGCTGCCAGATTCGTTACCAACCGATACCATAATACTAGTTCAGTCTCCGAAATGATCGACAACCTAAACTGGCCAACACTTGAAACACGCAGATTTAGATACAGATTGATTCTCTTCTATAAAATAATACACCAAATAGTAGCTGTAAACATTCCCATAAACCTTTTGATACCCGTAGACAACATAACCAGACACACAAACCCATATTGTTATAAACACATCCCTGTCAACAAAGATTCATACAAATTCTCTTTTTATCCAAGAACCGTCATCCAATGGAAATTGTTACCACTTGCCGCACATGAAGCAATAACAGTTGATGGCTTTAAAGCACTCATCCCTGTTTCTGCCGTCCCAACCATGATCTAAAGCATTCATTCTATGTACAAAATCTTAAACAAGCACTGTAGTATATTTGTCTTTGGACATTCACTTATTTGTTATTTGTTAATTAATCATTGTAAATATCATTTCAAAATTCACCAGCGATGACACATAATCCTCAATATTGAAGGAGTGCCGAAATCACCAAGAAGAAATGTAACGTTAGGCTTAATCTTCAACAGTTCATTGTGCTGTTTGTCTTGTCCGTGATACGACTTAGACAAGTTCCACATAATAAAAACCAGAACAGATGTCTGCTCCAATGTATTAAGCAGCATACAGTCAATAATTTCATTCAGGTTGTCTGCCATTACGTGGTCCTGGAAGGTGCAAGTGTCAGTGATTCCTGAAAGAGTGCTGGTGATTCCTGGAAGTCTGTAAGTCGTTCCTGCAAGAGAGCTGGTGATTCCTGGAAGTCTACAAGTGGTTCTTGTAAGAGTGCTGGTGATTCCTGGAAGTCTATAAGTGGTTCTTGTAAGAGTGCTGGTGAATCCTGGAAGTCTACAAGTGGTTCCTGTAAGAGTGCTGGTGATTCCTGGAAGTATGTGAGTGGTTCCTGTAAGAGTGCTGGTGATTCCTGGAAATCTATAAGTGGTTCCTGTAAGAGTGCTGGTGATTCCTGGAAGTATGTGAGTGGTTCCTGTAAGAGTGCTGGTGATTCCTGGAAGTCTATAAGTGGCTCCTGTAAGAGTGCTGGTGATTCCTGGAAGTATGTAAGTGGTTCCTGTAAGAGTGCTGGTGATTCCTGGAAGTCTATAAGTGGTTCTTGTAAGAGTGTTGGTGATTACTGGAAGTCTATAAGTGGTTCCTGTAAGAGTGCTGGTGATTCCTGGAAGTCTATAAGTGGTTCTTGCAAGAGTGCTGGTGATTCCTGGAAGTCTATAAGTAGTTTCTGTAAGAGAGCTGGTGATTCCTGGAAGTGGTTCCTGTAATAGTGCTGGTGATTCCTGGAAGTCTGTGAGTGGTTCCTGTAAGAGTGCTGGTGATTCTTGGAAGTCTGTGAGTGGTTCTTGTAAGAGTGCTGGTGATTCCTGGAAGTCTACAAGTAGTTTCTGTGCGAAAGCTGGTGATTCCTGGAAGTGGTTCTTGTAAGAGTGCTGGTGATTCCTGGAAGTATGTAAGTGGTTCCTGTAATATTGCTGGTGATTCCTGGAAGTCTATAAGTGGTTTCTGTAAGAGTGCTGGTGATTCCTGGAAGTCTATAAGTGGTTTCTGTAAGAGTGCTGGTGATTCCTAGAAGCATGTAAGTGGTTTCTGTAAGAGTGCTGGTGATTCCTGGAAGCATGTAAGTGGTTCCTGTAAGAGTGCTGGTGATTCCTGGAAGTCTATAAGTGGTTCCTGTAAGAGTGCTGGTGATTCCTGGAAGTATGTGAGTGGTTCCTGTAATAGTGCTGGTGATTCCTGGAAGTATGTAAGTGGTTCCTGTAAGAGTGCTGGTGATTCCTGGAAATCTATAAGTGGTTCCTGTAAGAGTGCTGGTGATTCCTGGAAATCTATAAGTGGTTCCTGTAAGAGTGCTGGTGATTCCTGGAAGTCTATAAGTGGTTCCTGTAAGAGTGCTGGTGATTCCTGGAAGTCTGTAAGTGGTTTCTGTAAGAGTGCTGGTGATTCCTGGAAGTCTATAAGTGGTTCCTGTAAGAGTGCTGGTGATTCCTGGAAGCATGTAAGTGGTTCCTGTAAGAGAGCTGGTGATTCCTGGAAGTCTACACGTGGTTCTTGTAAGAGAGCTGGTGATTCCTGTTAGTCTGTAAGTTGTTCTTGTAAGAGAGCTGGTGATTCCTGGAAGTCTACACGTGGTTCTTGTAAGAGTGCTGGTGATTCCTGTTAGTCTGTAAGTTGTTCATGTAAGAGTGCTGGTGATTCCTGGAAGTATGTGAGTGGTTCTTGTAAGAGTGCTGGTGATTCCTGGAAATCTATAAGTGGTTCCTGTAAGAGTGCTGGTGATTCCTGGAAGTCTATAAGTGGTTCCTGTAAGAGTGCTGGTGATTCCTGGAAGTCTGTAAGTGGTTTCTGTAAGAGTGCTGGTGATTCCTGGAAGTCTATAAGTGGTTCCTGTAAGAGTGCTGGTGATTCCTGGAAGCATGTAAGTGGTTCCTGTAAGAGAGCTGGTGATTCCTGGAAGTCTACACGTGGTTCTTGTAAGAGAGCTGGTGATTCCTGTTAGTCTGTAAGTTGTTCTTGTAAGAGAGCTGGTGATTCCTGGAAGTCTACACGTGGTTCTTGTAAGAGTGCTGGTGATTCCTGTTAGTCTGTAAGTTGTTCATGTAAGAGTGCTGGTGATTCCTGGAAGTATGTGAGTGGTTCTTGTAAGAGTGCTGGTGATTCCTGGAAGTATGTAAGTGGTTCTTGTAAGAGTGCTGGTGATTCCTGGAAGTCTATAAGTGGTTTCTGTAAGTGTGCTGGTGATTTCTGGAAGTATGTGAGTGGTTCCTGTAAGAGTGCTGGTGATTCCTGGAAGTCTGTAAGTGGTTCTTGTAAGAGTGCTGGTGATTCCTGGAAGTCTATAAGTGGTTCTTGTAAGAGTGCTGGTGATTCCTGGAAGTCTATAAGTGGTTCTTGTAAGAGTGCTGGTGATTCCTGGAAGTATGCAAGTGGTTCCTGTAAGAGTGCTGGTGATTCCTGGAAGTCTATAAGTGGTTCCTGTAAGGGTGCTGGTGATTCCTAGAAGTATGTGAGTGGTTCCTGTAAGAGTGCTGGTGATTCCTGGAAGTATGTGAGTGGCTCCTGTAAGAGTGCTGGTGATTCCTGGAAGTCAATTAGTGGTTCTTGTAAGAGTGCTGGTGATTCCTGGAAGTTTATTAGTGGTTCCTGTAATAATGCTGGTGATTCCTGGAAGTATGCAAGTGGTTCCTGTAAGAGTGCTGGTGATTCCTGGAAGTATGTAAGTTGTTCTTGTAAGAGTGCTGGTGATTCCTGGAAGTATGCGAGTGGTTCCTGTGATAGTGCTGGTGATTCCTGGAAGTCTGTAAGTTGTTCTTGTAAGAGTGCTGGTGATTCCTGTTAGTCTGTAAGTTGTTCATGTAAGAGTGCTGGTGATTCCTGGAAGTATGCGAGTGGTTCCTGTGATAGTGCTGGAAGTATGCAAGTGGTTCCTGTAAGAGTGCTGGTGATTCCTGGAAGTCTGTAAGTTGTTCTTGTAAGAGTGCTGGTGATTCCTGTTAGTCTGTAAGTTGTTCATGTAAGAATGCTGGTGATTCCTGTTAGTCTGCAAGTTGTTCATGTAAGAGTGCTGGTGATTCCTGGAAGTCTGTAAGTGGTTCCTGTAGGAGTGCTGGTGATTCCTGGAAGTATGTGAGTGGTTCCTGTAAGAGTGCTGGTGATTTCTGTTAGTCTGTAAGTTGTTCATGTAAGAGTGCTGGTGATTCCTGTTAGTCTGTAAGTTGTTCATGTAAGAGTGCTGGTGATTCCTGTTAGTCTGTAAGTTGTTCATGTAAGAGTGCTGGTGATTCCTGTTAGTCTGTAAGTTGTTCTTGTAAGAGTGCTGGTGATTCCTGTTAGTCTGTAAGTTGTTCTTGTAAGAGTGCTGGTGATTCCTGTTAGTCTGTAAGTTGTTCATGTAAGAATGCTGGTGATTGCTGTTAGTCCATAAGTTGTTCTTGTAAGAGTGCTGGTGATTCCTGGAAGTATGTGAGTGGTTCCTGTAAGAGTGCTGATGATTCCTGTTAGTCTGTAAGTTGTTCATGTAAGAGTGCTGGTGATTCCTGGAAGTCTATAAGTGGTTCTTGTAAGAGTGCTGGTGATTCCTGGAAGCATGTAAGTGGTTCTTGTAAGAGTGCTGGTGATTCCTGTTAGTCTGTAAGTTGTTCATGTAAGAGAGCTGGTGATTCCTGGAAGTATGTGAGTTGTTCCTGTAAGTGTTGGTGATTCCTGTTAGTCTGTAAGTGGTTCCTGTAAGAGTGCTGGTGATTCCTGGAAGTATGTGAGTGGTTCCTGTAAGAGTGTTGGTGATTCCTGTTAGTCTGTAAGTGGTTCCTGTAAGAGTGTTGGTGATTCCTGGAAGTCTATAATTGGTTCTTGTAAGAGTGCTGGTGATTCCTGGAAGTCTATAAGTGGTTCTTGTAAGAGTGCTGGTGATTCCTGGAAGTCTATAATTGGTTCCTGTAAGAGTGCTGGTGATTCCTGGAAGTCTGTAAGTGGTTCTTGTAAGAGTGCTGGTGATTCCTGGAAGTCAGTGTTGCTTATTTGTCCCTGTAAGTGATTCCTGAATTTCTGTGAGCAGCTTCTTGTAGTTTGTGAGAGTGGTTCCTGTCAGACTGCTGGTGATTCCTGAAAGTCTACCAGCATTTTCTGGAAAAATTCAGGTGTTGTCTGAAAGTTTGTGAAATGCTTCTGAAAGTCCAATCAAGTGGTTTCTGGAAATATGTGATATGTTCCCAGCAGTCTGTGAATGGTTCCTGAAAATCTGCATGTGGTTACTGCAATAAGTATTTTGTTTGCTCCAGGAAATCTGCAAATGGTTTAACAAAGGTTTGAGTGGGTTCTGGCAATCCATGAAATGCTCACCAATGGCTTCTGAAAGTCTGCAAGTGGTTTCTGAAAATTTGCGAGCGGTTCTTAAAGTTGGTTCTAGAATGTCTGCAAATATGTTCTGAAAGTCTGGGAGTGATTTCTTTAATTATGCCATCAGTTATATCATACTATATTACAATATAGTACACCGTTAAATGGTGACCTCAACTACCGAGTCCGTGGTCCAGTGGTAGAGCGTCAGATTTGGAGTCAAACCGTCCCGGGTTCGATACTCGGCCAGGTATGTATTATCATTGAGAAAGTCACCTCACACACATTGCTTAGAACTGGCTAACAGCTTAGGTCGGCTAAGCCTGCTCAGGAAAACATGGCTAGGTCCCCGCAAGGGGTTTGACATTAATGGAACATACATACATACAGACTGCAGTTTTCATCCAATTGAATGGGGACTCTTCGTATACAGTCAAATCTGTCATAAACAACCAGTCAAGGGAATTACAGAAAGTGGCTGCTTAGCAAAGGTAGCTGCTTAATAGAGGTCAAATGTATATATTTATTTATATTTCAGGTTTTACGCCTGCATCAGCATCATTTTTGGGCTATATCGCCGGCGGGCAGTTTACCTAACAACACCTTTCCTGGGCAGGCTCCAGCGGTTAACCAGTACTTGGGTGCACCAACCTCCATAAGAAACTGCCAACTTTTTCATATAAATGAGACACGGCCTGAGCGGGGCTCGAACCCGTGACCATCAGTGATGATAGGTTACAGTGGTATACAAATCAGCGACCTTAACCACTCGACCACGGAGGCGGACTCAAATGTATAATAATGTAGAGAATTACCATAAGCTCTTGTAGCTTTCAATTCAATCCACTTGTCTTGATAGTATATGTCATGTTTATCTTGATAAATAAAATATGCTTAAACCAACAATGTAACATATTTGGAATCTGAAAACTGGCTGCTTAATGCAGGTTGGCTGCTTAATAGGTGACCACTAACACAGGTTTCACTGTACATCTCCTACATCAAATGCACAAGCCATTAGGTCCATTAAATATTTCTCAGTTACAATATAGTACATTTGACAATGCAGGCATCCACTCCGACATGTGTTCATCCAATGAGAGACATCTCAAATTTTCTATTACCTCCCTTGGCAGATAAAATCCGATTTATTCCAAAACGTAAATAGGTCCTTTTAGTTAGAATCCTTTGTTTTTATTGTTGTTCCCTAGCCAGTTGTTGTGGTATGATAAATGCATTTTATCAAAATCGTGTTAATTAACTGATAACATTGTTTTACAAATAATTACCCACTGTATATATATATATACTATAGGAGATCTGTCGAGATGTAGTATTTTATTAATAATAAGAAGCGATAGTGGAATAAAATTGTTAGCATGTTGTGCAAAGCAAACAACAATAAAAACAGAGGAAAACACGTAATAGGACATTTAGGGAGTATTCAGGGGCAGTAACTCATCAATGTCTCTCATTGAATCAAGACACCTAGTGAACAAATGGTCCAATATAGGTTTCTTGAATAATGCCACCTTTTGTCCTTTGCTACATTATAATATTACAGCGCATTCAAGTCTTGTGGCATCAACTCCTGTTTATTGTGGAAGTCATGATAGCGCAGTGGTAGATTGTTTACTTCAGGTGCGAAAGGCTCGGACATTGAGCTCGCTGGAGCCTTTACGATTGTGCCCTCGGCAAGGCATTTAAATTCCACATTGCCTCATTGCTCTCCCTCATGGCGATGGATTTCATCAGGAATGAGGTCTCGAGAGTGATTAATATAAGTTGCAATCAAGCTAAAATAAATTTGTATAAACTAAATAACCTCCTTTTATCTGCATACTGCTGATAAGCAATAGGCTCATTGTGCTACGTACTCAATAGATAACAACATCGCCCAGAAGGCGTCTATGTGGAGTAAAGTATTAAATTCATAAACTTGTGTATGAGCAGATTTCTTGGCTTATACCGACTGTAAAGGGATGCTGCTCATAACGGCCACAAATAGATATATATATAGACATTAAATATATAGACACTAAATATTTGTAATTCTTATATTTATTGCCCGACTTTCCCAATTCTTTCAGCTACCGGTATGATCATACCTCGTCAATCTCTATCACAATGTTCTGGTTATTGCAACTACCCTTTGTATCCCAGAACTTTAACAAAACACATGTGTGCAAGAATATAACAAAATTTGAATGTCCGAGACAAGATCTACAGTCAAACATGTCTTAAGCATAATAATACAGGTTGGCTGCTTAATGGATGTGACCACTAACACAGGTTTGACTGTATGTAATGGATGTGACCACTAACACAGGTTTGACTGTATGTAATGGAGATGAGCACTAACACATGGTTTGACTGTATGTAATGGATGCGACTACTAACACAGGTTTCACTGTATGTAATGTATGTGACCACTAACACAGGTTTCACTGTATACAACTTGGCTCGATTGTGAAACAAGCTACATCATTAGATTAATCGCTCTCTAGACCCGATTTCTCATGGAATCCATCGCCATGAGGGAGAGAGAAGAGGCAATGTGGATTTAAGTGTTTTGCCTAAGGACACCGCCACAACGGTGCTCAAACTCACAACCTTTGGTGCAAAAGGTCCGGAGTTCGAGCCCCACTGGAGCCGTTACGATTGTGCCCTTAGGCAAGGCATTTAAATTCCACGTTGCCTCTTCTCTCTCCCTCGTGGCGATGGATTCCATCAGGAATGAGGTCTCGAGAGTGATTTATATAAGTTGAAATAACTTGTTTCGCAATCGAGCTAAAATAAATTTGTATAAACTAACCTTTGGCTAGACACCGCCACAACGGTGCTCAAACTCACAACCTTTGGCTAGACACCACGGAGGTCTCAAGATAAATATTACCGATATGACCAAGACCCACAAGTTTGCAACAAATCGAGAACATATTCCGCACTATCAACATAGTCTATGGTCAACGTCTTATAATCAACATCAGAGATTATTTCCGTAACTATTTCCTGAATACGACATAAATCAAACATTAAATAGTCGTCTTTTGTCCACGCAGTTTGAAATGATTCAACATGTGATATATCTCGTGCAGAGGCTATTTTTTCTCGCGAATTTTTGCACGCATATAATGTGTTATTTCCTGTCCCTTTGACAAGTCCTTGATCCGCTTCGTTACAACCAATGTCCGTTAAGTTGGCTGTTCTTCTTCGCTGTGAAGACAAGTTGCAATGATCGACACTAGCTATATGACATTTATCACATCTACAAGGGTCGTTAGTTTCTTTATCACATCTACAAGGGTCGTTAGTTTCTTTATCACATCTACAAGGGTCGTTAGTTTCTTTATCACATCTACAAGGGTCGTTAGTTTCTTTATCACATCTACAAGGGTCGTTAGTTTCTTTATCACTTCGACACACGTCATCATCCATTTTATCAACCCCGTAACCAGTTTCTACTGGCATTAACTTGTCACCATCCATTTTATCACCACCGTAACCAGTTTCTACTGGCATTAACTTGTGACATGGGTCAATATATTCATGCTTCGGTGATCTTTCTGTCCCGTTATCTGGTAAGCGATGATGCACGATTGTGGAACACGCCTGCGGAAGTTGTTTACACTGTTCTATTCTGTTCTCGGCTATCACACGGAGCAGGCGGATAAACTGTGCATAGTCAGTTCCAGCACATGCCTTTAGGATAAGCTGCAATAAGAAAGTTATTTTAGTTTATACAAATTTATTTTAGCTCGATTGCGAAACAAGTTCTTTCAACGTATATTAATCACTCTTGAGACCTCATTCCTGATGGAATCCATCGCCATGAAGGAGAGAGAAGAAGCAATGTGGAATTTAAATGCCTTGCCTAAGGGCACAATCATAACGGATCCAGCGGGGCTCGAACTCAATTTAAGGGTGAAATGGCGACTTTCGAGTAGTTACAGCTGTACGAGGATCCCAGATGCCCTATCGGACAGTATACATGCATGGACGGGCACCCAGGCAGAACCACCAACCTTCTGCAAAGAGGATAGCTTCCTCATATGAAATAGAAAGAAAAGTTCTATACAGACTCGGAGGTTATCGAGAATGCATGAAAATGCAGACGGACCATTGGTCTATCAATACTGGAGATATCGAGGATAGAAGATGCAGACAGAACATTGGTCTATCAATACTGGAGATATCGCGGATAGAAGATGCAGATGGAACATTGGTCTATCAATACTGGAGATATCGAGGTCTATCAATACTGGAGATATCGAGGATAGATGATGCAGACAGAACATTGGTCTATCAATACTGGAGATATCGCGGATAGAAGATGCAGACAGAACATTGGTCTATCAATACTGGAGATATCGAGGTCTATCAATACTGGAGATATCGAGGATAGAAGATGCAGACAGAACATTGGTCTATCAATACTGGAGTTATCGAGGATAGAAGATGCAGACAGAACATTGGTCTATCAATACTGGAGATATCGCGGTCTATCAATACTGGAGATATCGAGGATAGAAGATGCAGACAGAACATTGGTCTATCAATACTGGAGATATCGCGTATAGATGATGCAGAAGGAACATTGGTCTATCAATACTGGAGATATCGAGGTCTATCAATACTGGAGATATCGAGGATAGAAGATGCAGACAGAACATTGGTCTATCAATACTGGAGATATCGAGGTCTATCAATACTGGAGATATCGCGGATAGAAGATGCAGACAGAACATTGGTCTATCAATACTGGAGATATCGCGGTCTATCAATACTGGAGATATCGAGGATAGAAGATGCAGACAGAACATTGGTCTATCAATACTGGAGATATCGCGTATAGATGATGCAGAAGGAACATTGGTCTATCAATACTGGAGATATCGAGGTCTATCAATACTGGAGATATCGAGGATAGAAGATGCAGACAGAACATTGGTCTATCAATACTGGAGATATCGAGGTCTATCAATACTGGAGATATCGCGGATAGAAGATGCAGACAGAACATTGGTCTATCAATACTGGAGATATCGCGGATAGATGATGCAGACAGAACATTGGTCTATCAATACTGGAGATATCGAGGTCTATCAATACTGGAGATATCGCGGATAGATGATGCAGACAGAACATTGGTCTATCAATACTGGAGATATCGCGGATAGAAGATGCAGACAGAACATTGGTCTATCAATACTGGAGATATCGCGGATAGAAGATGCAGACAGAACATTGGTCTATCAATACTGGAGATATCGAGGTCTATCAATACTGGAGATATCGAGGTCTATCAATACTGGAGATATCGTGGTCTATCAATACTGGAGATATCGAGGTCTATCAATACTGGAGATATCGCGGATAGAAGATGCAGACAGAACATTGGTCTATCAATACTGGAGATATCGAGGTCTATCAATACTGGAGATATCGAGGTCTATCAATACTGGAGATATCGTGGTCTATCAATACTGGAGATATCGAGGTCTATCAATACTGGAGATATCGTGGTCTATCAATACTGGAGATATCGAGGTCTATCAATACTGGAGATATCGTGGTCTATCAATACTGGAGATATCGAGGTCTATCAATACTGGAGATATCGTGGTCTATCAATACTGGAGATATCGAGGATAGATGATGCAGACGACCAGTGGTCTATCAATACTGGAGATATCGAGGTCTATCAATACTGGAGATATCGAGGATAGAAGATGCAGACGACCAGTGGTCTATCAATACTGGAGATATCGAGGTCTATCAATACTGGAGATATCGAGGATAGATGATGCAGACGGACCATTGGTCTATCAATACTGGAGATATCGTGGTCTATCAATACTGGAGATATCGCGGATAGATGATGCAGAAGGAACATTGGTCTATCAATACTGGAGATATCGCGGATAGATGATGCAGACGGACCATTGGTCTATCAATACTGGAGATATCGCGGATAGATGATGCAGACAGATCATTGGTCTATCAATACTGGAGATATCGAGGTCTATCAATACTGGAGATATCGCGGATAGAAGATGCAGACAGAACATTGGTCTATCAATACTGGAGATATCGAGGTCTATCAATACTGGAGATATCGTGGATAGAAGATGCAGACAGAACATTGGTCTATCAATACTGGAGATATCGAGGTCTATCAATACTGGAGATATCGCGGATAGAAGATGCAGACAGAACATTGGTCTATCAATACTGGAGATATCGCGGATAGAAGATGCAGACAGAACATTGGTCTATCAATAATGGAGATATCGAGGTCTATCAATACTGGAGATATCGTGGATAGAAGATGCAGACAGAACATTGGTCTATCAATACTGGAGATATCAAGGTTTATCAATACTGGAGATATCGCGGATAGAAGATGCAGACAGAACATTGGTCTATCAATACTGGAGATATCGAGGTCTATCAATACTGGAGATATCGTGGATAGAAGATGCAGACGACCAGTGGTCTATCAATACTGGAGATATCGAGGTCTATCAATACTGGAGATATCGCGGATAGAAGATGCAGACAGAACATTGGTCTATCAATACTGGAGATATCGCGGATAGAAGATGCAGACAGAACATTGGTCTATCAATACTGGAGATATCGAGGTCTATCAATACTGGAGATATCGAGGATAGATGATGCAGACGGACCATTGGTCTATCAATACTGGAGATATCGAGGATAGAAGATGCAGAAGGAACATTGGTCTATCAATACTGGAGATATCGCGGATAGATGATGCAGAAGGAACATGGTCTATCAATACTGGAGATATCGAGGTCTATCAATACTGGAGATATCGAGGATAGATGATGCAGACGGACCATTGGTCTATCAATACTGGAGATATCGAGGTCTATCAATACTGGAGATATCGAGGATAGATGATGCAGACGGACCATTGGTCTATCAATACTGGAGATATCGAGGATAGATGATGCAGACGGACCATTGGTCTATCAATACTGGAGATATCGAGGTCTATCAATA
Organism: Archivesica marissinica; assembly: GCA_014843695.1. Taxonomy (NCBI): domain Eukaryota; kingdom Metazoa; phylum Mollusca; class Bivalvia; order Venerida; family Vesicomyidae; genus Archivesica; species Archivesica marissinica. Next base: position 19,574,182 of record CM026392.1, on the reverse strand, counting down.
CCGGAGATATCGAGGATAGATGATGCAGCCAGTTTCCAGATTCCTAATATGTTGTTTCATTATACATTTGACCTCTATTAAGCTGCCACCTTTCCTAAGCAGCCACTTTCTGCGATTCCCTTGGCTGGCTGCTTAAGACAGGTTTGACTGTATGTGTTCCATTGGCTGGCTGCTTAAGACAGGTTTGACTGTCTGTGTAATGGAGTGTTTAGCTGTTACATTACCTGGCACTGTATATTCCAGCCTTCCATATCTTTACAATCTTCAATCTCTTGTTTTACACCGGTTAAGCTGTCCCGCACGTGTTTCCAGCATATGTCTATGTTACAACCATTTAACCAGTTGTGATTAATCGAGATGGTATCTTCCTGGAAGATAAAGCCACATAATGCATTTATTTATTGAGTGTTTTACGTTTATTTATCATCGCTACCGGTTGCCCATATGAGTGACGCCTCCTGAAGAGATTAATCATTTTAGATTTTTGGAGGATAGTGCAATGATACAGACAGAGACCCATTCCAGAGACTCCTCTGGTTCTTTTACGTGCACGGTGTACAACACCGACATGAGACCTTTCCAGAGTCTCCTCTGGTTCTTTTACGTGCACGGTGTACAGCACCGACATGAGACCTTTCCAGAGTCTCCTCTGGTTCTTTTACGTGCACGGTGTACAGCACCGACATGAGACCTTTCCAGAGTCTCTTCTGACTATTTTGCGTGCACGGTGTACAGCACCGACATGAGACCTTTCCAGAGTCTCCTCCGACTATTTTGCGTGCATGGTGCGAGGCGTCGGTGAACACTGGGCGGCAGACAGGCAGACACCTCAAAACAACATACCTCACATTCTTCGAAAGGAAAATGAAAAGAATATTTTACACATGCGTTTGTATCTTTCTGAAATTAGCAAAGGGGCTAATGTCTGCCTATGCAAATTTGGGAAGGTGCTATTTTCCACCTCTACGTTTCAGCATTGGGGCTACTGTCTAGAGGTGCTACTTTCAGTGGCTGTCCGATTAGCGCAGTGGTTAGCACGCTCGCTTCTCACCAATGTGACCCGGGTTCAATCCTCGGACAGGGAAGTATGTGAGATCGTATGATGGTTGCCAGATCGGACAGGTGGGTTTTCTCCGGGTACTCCGGTTTCCTCCCACATGAATGACCACATATACGCTTTCATCCGCGCCAACGAGATAAATTAATATAAGCTGTTAAAACTTGCTTCGCAATAGTTGTAAAATAAATAAAGCATAAAAAAAAAAATACTTTCATAAACTCCTGCTGACTGGTTACATTGATATACAGTTAGACATACATACCAAATTTATCACCTGATGGTGCCATCCGCTAGGTACAAATATTATTTGACCTTCACCTTGAATGACCTCGAGCATTTCACCTTTGACCTTGTGTGCATTTGGATACTTGTTTTCATTATTTAGTTCTGGAGATGTTACATCATAGATTAGGTTTCCAAGCTGGTCTTTTAAATTCTCTTCACAGCCTGTTACGGAAGACAATAAAGATGTCCGCATTGTAGATCATAGAGTGTAGGCCCCTTTTGTGTAGAACTAGTGGAACAAAGAAACTACACAAAGAATAGTCCGCCTCCGTGGTCGAGTGGTAACAGTGGCTCGCTTGTATACTACTGTAAACAATCATCACAGGATCAAGCCCCGCTCAGACCGTGTCTCTTTATATGAAAAAGTTGGCAGTTTCTTACGGAGGTTTGCGCACCAAGTACTGGTTAACCGCTGGAGCCTGCCCAGGAAAGGTGTTGTTAGGTAAACTGCCCGTCGCTCAAATGGGCAACCGGTTAAATGAGTGGTGATAGCTTCCTATATTCAACATGCAGCGTCCAGGAACAACAATATAAAAGAGAAAGACATACAGTAAAATATCTGGTTTTATCTCAACGATAAATCACACTGTTTCACCGGAAATCATAAAATAAATTAAATATAATACAGCACAGTGAAACCTGTGTTAGTGGTCACCTCTATTAAGCAGCCAACCTGTATTAAGCAGCCAGTTTCCAGATTCCCAATATGCTGTGTTATTATACATTTGACCTCCATTAAGCAGCCACCTGTGCTAAGCAGCCACTTTCTATGATTCCCTTGGGTGGCTGCTTATGACAGGTTTGACTGTATATACTTGTCTGTAAGTCGACCTCAAGTGGTGTTTTTACACTCAAGTGGTGTTTTTACACTCAAGTGGTGTTTTTACACAAATTGATTTGGGTTAGAATGCGAACAAGTTTCTATAATACATGGCCTGTGAAAATAGTCAAAAACACAGATAAGATCTTATCTTGGCAAGTTTTATTAATGGCAATTTTATGATTTTACTAGTAATTCTGTAATTGCAATAACTTTATTAATTTTGGTTTCTTAATATAAAATTTGGTATGATTTTAAACGTATTGAAAATACACTTTTTAAATATTACTTTAATTTTTGACAATGATGTATGGATTATAAATTATAAGAACTTAGCTTGCACCTATATTTCAGTCTATTTTCACAGTTGAAATATTAATATACAGGTAAATTATTATGTATTCATTATTGATACGAAATTTGTGAAATGATACAAAAATATGTCCATTGAGAGCTTTCCAACAATGTATGAACCATGGTTATGGGATGAAAAATAAATATTTTATGAAGAAAACAAAAGTGGTGGTTTTACGTTTATTTATCGTCGCTACCGGTTGCCCATATGAGTGACGCCTCCTGAGATTAGTCATTTTCGATTTTTGGAGGATAGTGCAATGATAGAGACAGAGACCCATTCCAGTCTCCTCTGGTTCTTTTTCGTGCACAGTGTAAAGCACCGACACAAGATCTTGGTTTGAAGTCCCATCTGAAAGATTGTTAATTTTATTAGGGTCAGACGGGAGATCGAACCTGCGATCCTTGGATTACTAGTCCAGCGTGTTACCACTGGACTACAGATCCATCTGTATAAACAGGCATTATTTACACACGCACCTGGTGGGTAAAAGATCCATTTTTTCTTGCCACAGATATTGGCTGACCAGCTGTACGATCTATAAACATCGGCATGAAATGGTGTCCTGGTAAATATAAGATAATTGTTTATTATAGTGACTTGTGTTTTCCAACATATTTACAACATATATTCAGTATAAGATAGGTATAAGTTTGGGACATTCATAATGAATAATCCATCCATAATTGAGCATGTGATAGAACCACCATCCTTCCACAAGCTGAATATAGTATTTTAATAATTAGATGAGAAAGTGTACGAACAATGATAGAATGCTGTGCAAAGGAAACAACGATAAAAACAGAGGAAACCACTTAAGAGGACCTATCTACATGTACTCTTATGGAGTATATGGTCCGCCTCCGTGGTCGTGTGGTTACGGTCGCTGACTTGTATACCACTGTAACCTATCATCACTGATGGTCACGGGTTCGAGCCCCACTCAGGCCGTGTCTCATTTATATGTAAACGTTTGAACGGTATCCAGAATGAAATGGGTTAATTGAAATGATCTCTCTAAGTCTGGTTATCATGAACATTTTAGAGCAAGGAGTGGCACTTCCAACTAAGTTTAGTGATTTTAACACATTTATAACCTGGTCAACTGAAATAACCATGATATAAACATATATTCATTCTTTAATAGCATTTCTTACGGAGGTTGGTGCACCCAAGTACTGGTTAACCGCTGGAGCCTGCCCAGGAAAGGTGTTGTTAGGTAAGCTGCCCGCCGGCGATATAGCCCAAAATGGTGCTGATGCAGGCATAAAACCCGAAATATAGCATAACCAGCTGGATAGCTGCCTCACATGACATTCCCAGTGGGAATCGAATCTACAGCGGGGGGGGGGGGGGAGAGAGAGATGAATTGAAGTCAATGATCGTAACGACTTGGGCACGTAGGCCCCTACGTACGTCTATAATAAATTGGCCAATTCTGGCAAATATTCGGATTCGGCGCATTTGGGCATACATGTATATCGAAAAAATGGACGATTTATAAATATCTGCTTGGACGTAATAAACCGTGACACATATTTATGGTTATTAATCTACAGCATCGAAGCACATTCATTGTTAATTATCTTTTTTTCAGGTGAGTGCCTTTGGGCAGGCAGACCTATATAAATTAGAAATTGTTTGCCATTTTGACCAATATGTACTGCCCTACTGCCTCTTTGATCGCGCATAATTAGCTGTCAATCATCATATATTAGCTAACTTTTCTAGTGGGTAACCCCCAAATACCCCTTACAGCACAGACAGTTCTCCTTCTCGGCTCAAACTCCATCTAGCCCCTTTTCTGACCCAGCCTGCCCTTTCTGACCCAGCCTGCCCTTTCTGACCCACCCTGCCCTTTCTGACCCACCCTGCCCTTTTTCTGACCCACCCTGCCCTTTCTGACCCACCCTGCCCTTTTTTCCACTCTAGAATAAACCCTATGGTGCCTTATGGATACAATTTCAAGTTCATGTGGTCAATATATACATACCATGTTCCTTTAGGTCCCATATAAACAAATCTATAGTCATCTTCCGGCAAAGTATCCCAGAATTCATTGAGCCAGTCTGACTGGAAATACACTGGTGTCATATATGCCTTGTAATCCGTAAAACTCCTGAAAATTAAGGTCAAGAGACTATACCGGTAATAATAATGTAAATGGCATATTCAATCTAAGGGAGGTAACTTGTGAGTTATTAAAAGCTAAGGGAATTTTCAAAAAGGAGAGGTAACTCTTACTCACTTACAAATGTTGCTTTAAAGCAAGGGAGGAAACTCACACTTGCTTAAGATGCAAATAACATGTTAAAAAAGGAGAGAATAAAGATTTCTGACAATTCAAGTTACAATGTATCTGGAGAGTGTGTACATAAATGTCAATAAAGAGAAAGCAATTTACAAATAATAATTTTAAAGAAACCAGTTCAATTAGGGACAGAACTTTTAATCTTACTTAAAATCTGAACAATTTAGTGTTGAATAATGGAATTATATGACGGTAATAATGATATTTAATCACGTAATAATCTGTGGAGCATATTCTAATGAGAGACATTAGTCAGTTACTGCCCCTGAATATTCATGAAAGTAGATTGGTCTTCTTAATTGGCTTCCTCTGTTTTTATCGTTGTTTCCTTTGCACAACATGCTATCTGTTTTCATTAGTTTACTTATCTTATAATTATTAAATTACTAAATCTTGACAGATATCCTACAGCCTATCCAATGGATACTTTACTGTAGAAATTAATTAATTAACATGCTTTTGATAGAATCACATTTATCATACCGCAACATATGGTTAGGGAACACCAATAAAAAGGCTTTCAACAAAAAGGACCGCAACATATGGTTAGGGAACACCAATAAAAACAAAGGCTTTCAACAAAAAGGACCAATACACATTTCGGGTTAAATTGGACTTTTTCTCTCAAGGGAGATAATCTAAAACCCAGTAATGTCTCTCATTAAACACACATTTTGGGATAATTGCATTATCACCTACTTGGCAAAGTGCCAGTCTTTGAGATAAAGGCATGCTTCACTCTCAGGGTATCCTTCTGAGCAGTATCTCTCCCAGTAATCCAGGTAGTCTGATAACATCATGTCCTGCTTTGGTTGAGAACTGTATTGTACTGCTTTACAATCTGCCACTGGTACACTAGCTTCTCCTATGAAAGTAAACAAGGTACACTTTGTTATTGGTAGGTATTGGTACACAGAATTATACTCAGGGTTACCGCTGTCGGTTGCCAATGGCGCCAAAAAACAAATATTGGCGCTAAATTTTGTGAATTGGCGAAAATATTTGGCGTAACATTTTAAAAAATTTTTGTCAAATACATGGCTTCAAATATTTATTTGTGAACTATATGGCTCTTAGTTGGCTCCAAGTGTTTTCAATTGGTGACAGAAGTGGCACAGACAAACATTCAGACAGAGGGATCCCTGATACTGCAAACCTACCATATGTTAGCATTGATCCATATTAAGCAGCCAATCTGATTAATCCATTTAATTCTGGATATATTTAAAGGCATTTGCAAACAACATAGATCCAGATCAGCTGTTATTGGTACACAGAATTATACTAAGATAAGATAAATTTTATTTTGAGTCGGCAAGACATATCACAAATAACATAAGCTCTGATGAGCTATTATAAACGACTATATAACAACATGTGTATATGAATAACAAGAGTAAAACAGCTATGGGAAATAAAAATTTGAATTAAATTAGACATTCTATGCTAAAACAGAACATGCTTATTTAGTCGAACAGTAAAATTAGACATAAGATACTGCAAATCTATGTTAGCAGTGATCCATATTAAGCAGCCAATCTGATTTAGTTTATACAAATTTATTTTAGCTCGATTGCGAAACAAGTTCTTTCAACTTCAATCACTCTCGAGACCTCATTCCTGATGGAATCCATCGCCACGAGGGAGAGAGAAGAGGCAATGTGGAATTTAAATGCTTTGCCTAAGGGTATAATGGCTCCAGCGGGGCTCGAACTCCGGACCTTTCGCACCTGAAGCGAACACGCATTCACTGCGCTATCACGACTTCCACAGGCAGATATGGATTAAGCAGCCAGTATACAACATAGTTCTCTAATTATTAAAATGTTTTATCGCTCTCTCACATCATTGGGACAGGTATACATCGTTCTCACATCATTGGGACAGGTATACATCGTTCTCACATCATTGGGACAGGTATACATCGTTCTCACATCATTGGGACAGGTATACATCGTTCTCACATCATTGGGACAGGTATACATCGTTCTCACATCATTGGGACAGGTATACATCGTTCTCACATCATTGGGACAGGTATACATCGTTCTCACATCATTGGGACAGGTATACATCGTTCTCACATCATTGGGACAGGTATACATCGTTCTCACATCATTGGGACAGGTATACATCGTTCTCACATCATTGGGACAGGTATACATCGTTCTCACATCATTGGGACAGGTATACATCGTTCTCACATCATTGGGACAGGTATGCATCGTTCTCACATCATTGGGACAGGTATACATCGTTCTCACATCATTGGGACAGGTATACTGGTTCACTAACAATGCATCTATAATTCTATTGGCACAAAGCATCTACTATACTGGCCTCATGATGAGATAATGGTGGAAGGTTCCATTGTATTGTTCTGGGGTATGTGGAAGGTTCCATTGTATTGTTCTGGGGTATGTGGAAGGTTCCATTGTATTGTTCTGGGGTATGTGGAAGGTTCTATTGTATTATTCTGGGGTATGTGGAAGGTTCTATTGTATTGTTATGGGGTATGTGGAAGGTTCCATTGTATCGTTCTGGGGTATGTGGAAGGTTCCATTGTATTGTTCTGGGGTAAAGTATTTTTGTCTCTTTGAAAATTCTATCATGAGGTACAGACACAGGAACCGGTCACAATATTCTAATTTGATTGTTGTAACTTAGTTTTAGTGTTCTATAAATTTGCATACCACAAATAGTTGCTTTAACTGCTTTTTATGTATTTTGTTTTAAGATACCTGTGAGGTAATTGCTGATCAGTTCCTTTCCAAATCTGATTTGGGGGATAACTGTTTTTTTTAAAACATATCTTAATTTCACAGTAGTGTACCTTTTTGCCTGTCAGTGTCTTAACATTTTTTGTTCTTTGCAGTTTTTAGGCCACAGGTCAAGATCAGCAACTACAACACAGTGTATCAATCAATAGTGTATTTCTATTTGAATTCTTAAGATTTATCTATATTATATAGTTGCTTGTATCTTAAGCTGTATGTTATCCTTAAATTGTTAAAACTATTAACACAATGTATTAATTTTATTTTTGTCTTTTAGGTGCTCGCTTTAACATGTTTTAATTATGCTATGTCCTGTGTTGTATTCATGTTTAAACCAACTTTTATTTCTTAGCTGTTTTTTCTTATGTTTTGATTATAATATATGTTTGTCGGAAAAATAGCTTATTAGCTAATGTTATTTGTAAATGTAATCCGAAGTTAAATAAAGCTTCTTGTATCTTGTACATGGTCTTTAAGAGGCCATAATGTTCTGTATCTATTAACCCATTCAACCCCAAGTAACCGACATGGACTGGTGCATGATATTTTTAGGCCAATAAATTAACAAGGAAATTAACTTTGGACCAGTTCATTTATTAAAATGGGTAATTTTATCTAAAAATAGTAATAATTATTACTGGCAAAAAGTGCAGATTCTGATGAGACGGCTCGTCAGGCCATAGTGTTCTGTATCTATTAAATACCTTGCAACCGGTTTTCGTGGCATCGTAGTATACACTATAAGTGAACAAGCAAAGAAAAAGCATAAAAGGTGGTGACCTGACGTGGGGCTCAAACACACAACCTCCCGAACACAAAAAAAAAGTTTAAACTTTAACAACTTATATTACCGGTAATCACTCTTGTTGGCACGGATGAAAGTGTATATGTGGTCATTCGTGTGGGAGGAAACCAGAGAAAACTCACCTGTCCGATCTGGCAACCACCGTACCATCTCACATAATTCCCGGTCCGAGGATCGAACCCGGGTTGTATTGGTGAGAAGCGTGCGCGCTAATCGGACAGCCAAACACTAGACTCCCGATCACTAGACGAACATCTCTACAAATTTAGCTAGATTAGTTGATGTTCTACATTTGCCGAAATACACTACACTCTTTGCTCTTTTATACTTTAACAACCAAACTCCCCATCCTTGGAGGCTCACTCCGATTCCTTTACCTGCAACATGCTGTACTATATAACCTCGTCGCCATTGTCAAAGCAAACAAGCAAGGAAAGAGCTGATATTGCCAGGTCGTAGTTCTACCAATTTCAAAATACACTACATAATCACGAGTATATCTATCGCACAAATAAGGAGGTTAAAAAACAAAAAAAGAAGTCACGTTTGAAAATGGGGCAAGTGACGTTAGTCACGATAATTGATAATTTACGTGCACACTGTATAATCAATAGATAATTTACGTGCACACTGTATAATCAATAGATAATTTACATGCACACTGTATAATCTTTAGATAATTTATGTGCACTGTATAATCTTTAGATAATTTACGTGCACACTGTATAATCCTTAGATAATTTACGCACACTGTATAATCTTTAGATAATTTACGCGCACACTGTATAATCTTTAGATAATTTACCCGCACACTGTATAATCTTTAGATAATTTACGCACACTGTATAATCTTTAGATAATTTACGCACACTGTATAATCTTTAGATAATTTACGCGCACTGTACAATCTTTAGATAATTTACGTGCAGTGTATAATCAATAGATAATTTACATGCAAACTGTATAATCTATAGATAGTCATACTTACCAAACTTTGTTCGTAGAAAGTTAAAGTTTGGTGTGCCATTTCCAAGTACCCATTCAAGTCTACTGGTCCAACATTTTGTTTCATTTTGAGTAAAAATACACGGCCTGTTTAGCAAAAGGAATTGTTTGAAAAAGTCTGTGTAGTCCACTCCAGTAAATTCTTCGAAGTGTGCGAGTGTGTAGGACTGTTGTCTCAGAGAAATCAATCGCTTAAATGAAATTTCGTGTAAATCTGTTAAAGATTCCATAGTGGCTTCCCTTGGAAGAGTGCTTACAAATAACGAGTTCGATCACGAACCATGTAATCATTCTACGTTCTCTATTTCACGTACATATTCCGTACCATATCGTAATTATAAAATATAGTTTATTTCGAAATTCCAAATCCAATAAGCCAGAGGTTAATGTGAGCATACAATAAACATAAACATAATATAGTGACGCAACAGGATGAGAATGAAATCAACATAAGGCATAATATAAATACAGCATTGTATAATACATCCAGTGTAAAAAGCCGTTGGGACGGCATCTTACGGCTTTAAGATAAATATTATGTCGTTACACCATCCAGTGCAACGTTGACATAGTTCCCGATTCAAAAAGTATGCATCATCAATCGAAGGAAATGATACGTTTGTTCAACACAGTCCACACATAGATATATACGGTTGTCACTTATGTTTATATTATTTATTCGATTTTCTAGAACACTAATAAGGAATTGATTTGTTTATCTGTATGGGTATGCTGTCATTTGGGTGCAGGGGATACTTACGGTAAGATACTAAAGTAGTGAAAGGTAGGGATATTGTACATCAACATGCGACGTCGCAACATTCGATACCGACCATAGCTGGGAGGCGCTTTTGTCAGTGACAGTGGTTACTGCGCTATCTACGTGATACAGCCTATCACTGAATGATGAGTATAAATGGAGGCAACTTTGTCATACTTCTACAAGTTACTGGCCAAGTTCAACAAACTGAACATTATTGCCAGGTGGGTGCGCATAGAGAAAGAATTGGAATAAAAGTGATAGTATGTACAGTGGAGAGTTAAAATAAATAAAATAAGACTGTTAGGAGATTAGATAAAGATGGTGGCTAGTTGAGCCTTGAAGGCGTCAACTGTGCCAACTGATATAGACAGTGGTTCAAATATCATTTTAATAGTAACTATGTACCGATGTTAACTCTTTCACTGCCAATGTCGCATAAAAGCCACTTTGTAAAAAAGTAGAGAACCCGATCGGACAGAACAGAACCTGCCGTCTGATCAGGCTATATGCTGATTGCTCTTCAGACAGTGGAGCTGAAGCACCTGTCCGAATAGCAAACAACATAGATCCTGATCTGGATCTATGTTGTTTGCACATGTTCTGAATTTATTCGGCGCTGAAAGAGTTAAACGACATGTATTGGGTTATATGAGATCGGTACAGTGGTCAGTAGCTCATTAACAATGATAAGCATGGGGTGGACTGTGCATGTTACTAAAGTAGGGAGTACCATCAGCTTGGCTGTTTATGGTACTGGTCAATTACCATATCACCTAGCCACCAATTGTGCCATGGACTGTTCTGCCTAGCTGCTTTTAGCTAAATAACATATTTTTCATTTCTCTTATAACTATTTTGCAGGCAGGTAGGCAGGATATATTAATTTTAATATGATACTATTTATTTTCCAGTAGAATTTGAAGGAAGACTCTAGATCTCTGTCACTTCATTGTTGACATCACCTCCGCTTATAATGTTCACCATTCTGTTTGGTTTGCACTTGGTAAGTATTTAATGATTGTCCATTCTGGAGTTATACACATTTATTATATTTCAACAACCTCATTTTACCATGAAAACGGTCTCATAAATGTGGATGTTTGCTGGGGGAGAATTATTGAAGATCAAGAACATAATTTCTGTAGGTGTGTGTTAGTTCCAGTAACCTCCCCTGAAGTTCTACATGTCATCTGACCATTCAGGGATGATGTTTCAACCCTACTAGAGTTATATTCTTTCAGGAAGCTATACAGCTTGAATTGCATGCGGAAGGTTGGTGGTTCTACCCATATGCCCGTCAGTGTTTGAAATGAAACTAAGATCTGGGTGTGTTCCTGTGCTAGGTGTGTATGAATCAATACTCAGAGGGGCACCTTGGGTCTTCCTGTGCTAGGTGTGTATGAATCAATGCTCAGAGGGGCACCTGGGGGTTCTTCCTGTGCTAGGTGTGTATGGATCAATGCTCAGAGGGGCACCTTGGGTCTTCCTGTGCTAGGTGTGTATGAATCAATGCTCAGAGGGGCACCTGGGGGGTCTTCCTGTGCTAGGTGTGTATGGATCAATGCTCAGAGGGCACTGGGGGGTCTTCCTGTGCTAGGTGTGTATGAATCAATGCTCAAGGGGCACCTGGGGGTCTCCTGTGCTAGGTGTGTATGAATCAATGCTCAGAGGGCACTGGGGGTCTTCCTGTGCTAGGTGTGTATGAATCAATGCTCAGAGGGCACTTGGGGTCTTCCTGTGCTAGGTGTGTATGCACATACTCAGAGGGGCACCTGGGGTCTTCCTGTGCTAGGTGTGTATGGATCAATGCTCAGAGGGCACTTGGGGGTCTTCCTGTGCTAGGTGTGTATGAATCAATGCTCAGAGGGCACTTGGGGGTCTTCCTGTGCTAGGTGTGTATGAATCAATGCTCAGAGGGGCACTTGGGGGTCTTCCTGTGCTAGGTGTGTATGAATCAATGCTCAGAGGGGCACCTGGGGGGGGGCTAGATGTGTATGGATCAATGCTCAGAGGGGCACCTGGGGGTGTTCTTGTCACTATACTTACGAGTTAGAAAGCTATCCAGCAGGTCTTGCATATGGAAGGTATGTAGTTATACCTATTTGACTGTCAGTGTCTCCATCAATGCTTAGATGGGCATCAGGGATCTTCCTCCACCAGATGATCATAACATTTATATTTGCAGCTGCCGCTGAGACTAAATGTAATAAAGAAAGCAATTAATGATTCAGGTTATACGGGGATTGATTGATTGGTTATGGAATGAAGAGGCTGGAGAAAATGATCACCCTGTACACAAGGAACCACGCACGCACCACCTAGATAGCAATTGCAATGCCAGTACGGATGGAAGCGATGGGTCAAGAAGAAAGCCTCTGTTTGAACCATTGAATGTTGGAGTGGGAACCAGCAATGTTACTGATGAGAAAGCTGGAACCAGCAGTGTGAAGCTAGGTGGCATACTTAGTCAAAGTGTTGATAGTGTTTATTCGGAACACGAAGAGGTTTTGGTACCTGTTGATGCAACACAAGTTTGTTCGGCTAGCACAGTGCGGAGGAACCAGGAACGATTTGATGTAAGATGTATTTCTATGTTACCGGGGTGTCTTTCGCCTCTATGCTACGAAATAACACCAACGATTGTTTGAGGGTTCAAATCTATGTTTATTGTTCAGTGTATTCACCAGTCATATTCCCAAACCGACTCGCTGAGTCACTCAGTCTAAGGGATTGAGTGTACCTCCACTTCACCATACAGTCTCCACATGCACAGTGATAAGCTGGTGCATCCAAGATATCCATTTATTTTATACTATTAAAATTTGGTAAAAAACCATGACTGCTGCTCAAGACACCAAACAAGCATCTGAGTTCTGATTGATTGAACTGAGTCATGTGACACTTTTGGAGGGAACTTAAAAATAGAATTTTATCAATCAAGGGAAGTAACTCATATACAAACATGTCCAAAAGTACAGTCTGTTACTAGAGAGTTTTCCCCATTTTTAATTAATTTTTACAGCCTATGCAAAGCTACTGTGCTTTCAAAGTAAAGTAATAATACCGTTGGAATATTACATTACTGTATAGGTAAGGCAATATACGATAGCTTACAGGTACTGCGATTTATTGTTTAATAGGTTATACCTGACTTACCTATAATGCAATAGTGTATCGAATGTTTGTCTACAACCGTTATTACTTTACTTTGATTGGTCCGCCTCCGTGGTCGAGTGGTTACGGTCGCTGACTTGTATACCACTGTAACCTGTCATCACTGATGGTCACTGGTTCGAACCCCGCTCAGGCCGTGTCTCATTTATATGAAAAATTCTTACGGAGGTTGGTGCACCCAAGTACTGGTTAACCGTTGGAGCCTGCCCAGGAAAGGTGTTGTTAGGTAAACTGCCCGCCGGTGATATAGCCCGAAATGGTGCTGATGCAGGCGTAAAACCCGAAATATAAATAAATACTTTACTTTGAAAGCACAGTACATGTATAAGTAAAACGATTTGATTTGTTGCATTTCATTGACAGTCAATGCACATTTTAGGGTATATAATGATACACAATATAGGAAAACCAAACTAATGATCTCAAACCTCATTTTGCAGGTAAAAAAGTACACCGCTATATTACACTGCCATACTTCAGCTGTAGCTGTGACAGGCCCGGAGTTCGAGACCCGCTGGAGCCGTTATGATTGTGCCCTTGGCCAAGGCACTTAAATTTCACGCTGCTTCTTCCCTCTCGTACCCTTAGGCAAGACATTTAATTTCCACGTTGTTTCTTCTCTCTCCCTCGTGGCGATGGATTCCATCAGTAATGAGGTCTCGAGCGTGATTAATATAAGTTGCAAGAACTTGTTTCATAATCGAGCTAAAATAAATTTGTATATACCACTACTTGAGTGGTAATTATGAAGTGAACTTTCTCAAATGTTCTCTTATCGTATTCATAATGCTGTTAACTAATTTCAAAGATTAACATTTTGCAGGTGACAAAAGTACACGGCTTCCATAAACTGCCATACTTGAGTGATAATGATGCAGTGAACTTTATCAATCATTCCCACACCATATTCATCATGCGTGGTCTCCCGGGGAGTGGTAAATCCACCCTGGTGAAATGCCTACAGGAAGTGTACAGAGATGACGTGGTAGTTTGCTCGGCAGATGATTTCTTCCTATCCCGTGATGGAACTTACAAGTGAGTTTATAAGATTTCTTCCTAGCCCGTGATGGAACTTACAAGTGAGTTTATAAGATTTCTTCCTAGCCCATGATGGAACTTACAAGTGAGTTTATAAGATTTCTTCCTAGCCCATGATGGAACTTACAAGTGAGTTTATAAGATTTCCTAGCCTGTGATGGAGCTTACAAGTGAGTTTATATAAGATTTCTTCCTAGCCCGTGATGGAACTTACAAGTGAGTTTATAAGATTTCTTCCTAGCCCTTGATAGATCTTACAAGTGAGTTTATAAGATTTCTTCCTAGCCCGTGATGGAACTTACAAGTGAGTTTATATAAGATTTCTTCCTAGCCCATGATAGAACTTACAAGTGAGTTTATAAGATTTCTTCCTAGCCCATGATAGAACTTACAAGTGAGTTTATAAGATTTCTTCCTATCCCGTGATAGAACTTACAAGTGAGTTTATAAGATTTCTTCCTAGCCCATGATAGAACTTACAAGTGAGTTTATAAGATTTCTTCCTAGCCCTTGATAGAACTTACAAGTGAGTTTATAAGATTTCTTCCTAGCCATGATGGAACTTACAAATGACTGACCAGGCAACATATATCGACGCCTGTTCCCAGGCTACTGAGTACTGTACATTGACTAGAATTTAGTCCTATTAGCCATCCAGTGTAAATCCATATGTTCAAAATGAAAGATCAAATCAAAACGATTAAAATCATACTTCATCAAACATTTTAGATTTGCTGCGAGTAAGCTACCCGACGCTCATCAACGCTGTCAACAGAAGGCCGAGTACCACTGCGGTAAAGGCACCCGTGTTGTAGTGATAGACAATACAAACATACAGCAATGGGAAATGGGGTTTTACATGAAACTTGCTCAAAATCGATTTTACTACCATATGATAATTGCGGAACCCCAGACACCGTGGCGATATGTACCGACGGAACTCGCTAACAGGAACAAGCATAATGTTGAGATAGATGTCATTTCTAAGAAATTACAAAGTTTGAAAAGCAGTCCTTGCAGTCCTTTGTATTATGGGTAGGTAGTTTTTTATGTTATTTTCTAAGAAATCTTAAATGGCCTGTTTATTGTTTTTTGTTATGGATAGGTCAGACGAATCTGTAGCCCAGTGGTAACACGTTGGATTGGTAATCCAGGGATCACAGGTTCGATCCTCCGTCTGACCATAATAAAATTAATAGTCTATCAGATGTGACGTTAAACCGAGGTCTAGTGTCGGTGCTGTACACCGTGCACGTAAAAGAACCAGAGGAGACTCTGGAATGGATCTCTGTCTGTATCATTGCACTATCCTCCAAACGTCTAAAATGACTAATCTCTTCATGAGGCGTCGCTCATATGGACAACCGGTAGCGACGATAAATAAACGTAAAACACGCATGTGACTAGTCTCAACTATTGCGGACACACCGATAAAACCGGTATAGTAGCGTGTGTTTTACGAATTTACGATAAATAAGCGTAAAAACACACACAGGTCATTATTACAAGGCAAAGTTTTATGTTATTTCCTGTGATTTGCACTTATGTTTTTTTTTCTTTATACGTGTGTTCAATATTGTTCGACCGAGTAGAGATGTTAGTTTGGATCTTCGTATGATCCCTATTGAAATTGCGAAGGTCACGCAGGGTTCACTCTGACTAAATGTTTGGCTGCGTCACTTCTGTCGCCAATTGAAAAACACTGGAGCTAACTAAGAGCCATATAAATATTTGAAGCCATGCATTTGACAAAACATGTGCCAAAATGATCAAATATTTTTGACAATTCACAAAATTTAGCGCCAATATTTATTTTTTGTCGCAATTGGCACCTTTGGAGACCGACAGCGGGGACCCTGTCATGGCGACTTGCATCAGTAATCGCTTGTCTGCTCAATAAGGTGAGAATGGTCTTGCCTAGGTTCTTATAGTAAGATTTGTTTTGTTTGTTTGTTTTTTAAAATTTATTATTAAACGATTGCAAAGCAAGTTTTAACAACTTCTATTAATCACTCTCGTTGGTGCGGATGAAAGTGTAAATGTGGTCATTCGTGTGGGAGATTTGTTGTAACCAGTGGATGACCTCTATTGATGCTGGGTTCAGTAGGTTAAATGTCAAGGCTGTGGTGACGTCTGTTAGGTGGATGTGGTGTAGTATAATGTATGCTTTACAAATATATCTTGTTCCAGCTGGTTCCTGTGTAAGGAGGACTCGTCCATGCTGGCACAGAGATCTAGAGATGTGTTTGAACAGTGTTTGGATGAAGGGGTGTGGTGTGACCCTTCAGTCTTAGAAGGTATTTACATGGAGTTTTGTCGCTTACATTGTATACGTGACCATTTCTTAAAGCGACATTTGCTTTAAATGTCATGTTTCTTAAAGCGACACTACATCGCAAAAAGCAAATAAGATGCATGTTTTCACATATAAATGCATTGCTACTACAAATTCTTCTGAATACATTCGAACACTTACATTGAATAAACTGCTTTTGTGGTCTACAAACTTTCAAAAGTGAAAGTAGGATTTCATACAACGGTCATCCACGCTCCTGAAATGACGTTGTTGGAGACAATACTAAACGCGTGAAACTTTCGTTTAGAGATAATTTAACTATTATTAGTCCGAGATATAACGGTAAATCTGTATGATAAATCGTGTTATTCAGGATACACGCATTGTATTACGCATGCATGTCGACTATATTTACATTATTTTGTTATGTCAACAAACCGCGTATACGACGCTTGTTTATTTGTTGAAATACTCAGTTTTTGAGGCAAATAATGGGGAAAAAATTATACCATATAATATGAAATTACATTCTGCAGACATTTACGTTTTCACCGATGTAGTGTCGCTTTAAGTCTATGGATGTTTAATAACCAAGGCTGCAATTATGCTGTTATTTCGGTGAGGAATATTGATTATTGATGACTGTCCGTGCATTTGTCCGGATCCATTTCTCAGTAACCAATGGGTGGAAGAAATTTCATAAAACTTGTAAAAATATCTATCACCATGGTGTTGTTGTGCATGTTCACGTTTCGTCGTGATTGACCTAGTAACACCAGTTATTGCCTTTTAATTAGCTAAAAATGCACAAATGTTTCCGTCGGGGGCGTGTTCTCAGTACCCATGGGTTGAATATTACGAGGCTAATATCACCATAGTGTGCTAATATCACCATAGTGTGCTAATATCACCATAGTGTGCTAATATCACCATAGTGTGCTAATATCACCATAGTGTGCTAATATCACCATAGTGTGCTAATATCACCATTTGAACATGATTTTTGACTGGATCGAGCCAGTAACACCAGAGTTATTGCCCTTTAATTGACTAAAAATCTACAAATACTACAAATATGTGGGAAGAGAATTGATATGTAGCCATTCCTTTCAGACCATACAAATTAATTTAATTAAATTGGATTGAAACTTGGTATATATCTGCCTTTTGCAGCGAGGGATATAAATGCTTATTCATTAGTGCCTAAATATATTGCTAAATATTTCAGATATTTTTGATGCGTCATTCACTGATCCAAGGCCTATGTTACACTGCACTGCAGCATACCTGGCTGGGAAAAGCAAGGATCCCTACCACACGGATGAAACTGTTAATAAAGCAATCAGCCAAACATTTACTCTCAGCATCTCAGGATTTGTGTACAGTAAACGAGCTACCAGTGCAAGGGTTAATTTATGGTTGGGAAATGTGGGGTCTGGAAATCATAGAAGTGTCAATTTGCGAAATGTGGGGATTGAGGATGGGCAGTTGGAATTAGAGGATAGAACATGCATTGAATCAGAAAGCAGCAATGAATATTCAAATGGCAGTACACAGTTATTACGCCTGTACGTAAAGGGTGAAGAAGAAGTTCTACGTGCAAAGCTCAAGGATGTGCATTTAGGAACAAGAGTTAGTGATGAGAAGCATGCAGTATTTAATCATGGCAGCAGTGCACACATAACAATATCTTATGCAATAGATGGTGAATCAAAAAATAGTGGAGAAGACATCTTGAATATTTTAGAACTGGAGTTCTATGGGAAATTAATACAAAAAAGAACAAGTTTGGGCTTAGTGTCCATGAATGGTCATGATTCATTTCAGATCAAACTAGACAAACCTATCCAAATGACGTGTCTCTTTCATGGATTTTATTCCAGTAGGAGATGATTTTGATGTTTTAACTCTTTGCATGCTGGGTAAAATATAATCTATAAATAGTTTAAATAATTGTAGCAGCTGACAGTCTTTCATATGGGACTTTAAATCAAGGTCTCGTGTCGGTGCTGTACACCGTGCACGTAAAAGAACCAGAGGAGACTCTGTCTGTATCATTGCACTATCGTCCAAAAATCTAAAATGACTAATCTCTTCAGGAGGCATCGCTCATATGGGCAACCGGTAGCGACGATAAATAAACGTAAAACACACATAGCAGCCATTAATATTTCAAAAGTGAAACTAGCCAATAAATATTAAATAATAGCTAAAATAATTTAGATTGGGAATCCAAGACTTGAAAATCTATTTCAATCCTCTCCTCCTGAACCACTTTGCCAATTTTGCTGAAATTTGGTATTGAGTATCAGTACACAGAGAGAGAAACACTTATCTAGCCTGGGAACGGGTTTAAAGTCCCATCTGAAATACTGTTAATATTATTATGGTAAGACGGGGGATCGAACCTGTGATACTGTGATTCGCAGTCCAACGTGTTAACTAACCACTGTATCACGGACCCTAGACTGGGAACAAGCATCGATGTATTTTACCTGGTCAGTCAAATAAATATATTTTAACACCGAGACTATTAATTGGGCCATATTGAGTTTCTGATAATATCATATTACCAGAAGTTAAAAATCAACAGACTGGCACACAGGCTAGCACTTATCATGTGAACAAAACAAGTAGATTTTCTGAGTGTACAGAGAGATATATCTTCTACAAAACAAGCAGATTTCCTGGCTGTACAGAGATATATATCTTCCACAAAACAAACAGATTTCCTAAGTGTACAGAGACATATATCTTCCACAAAACAAGCAGATTTCCTGAGTGTACAGAGATATATATCTTCCACAAAACAAGCAGATTTCCTGAGTGTACAGAGATATATATCCACAAAACAAGCAGATTTCCTGGGTGTACAGAGATATATATTTTCCACCAATCGGGTTGAGTCATATTGAGGATTTGCCTTGGTAGTCCTTGCTGGTTTGTCAAACACTGCAATTTCATTTCTGTATCTTTTGATTTTGGATTTATCATATTAAATTTTGGAGAGGAATTTACCAGCACATAGATCTGTTGCATGGCATTATATATATATACAGTCAAACCAGTGTTAAACAGCCAGACAATGACACCATAGAAGGTGCCTGCTTAGCACAATAGAGGTCAAATGTATAATAAAACAACATATTGGGAATCTGGGAACAGGCTGCTTAATACAGGTTGGCCGCTTAACTAACTAACACTATGTTTAAACTAGGACAACTAGTAGATCAAATAAAACACAAGATATGATTAGAGTCAAAATGTGGGAGGAAACCGGAGTACCCGGAGAAAACCCACCTGTCCGATCTGGCGACAACCGAACCATCTCGCATACTTCCTGGTCCGAGGATCAAACTCAGGTTGCATTCTGTACCTTGCACTATCCTCCAGTAAATAAAATCACTAAACTACTTCATTGTACCGGCAGTGAGAGGAAGCATACTATAGTTGACAATGTTATTATGATTTATTAATGAGACACAAATAGGGCAGCCACGTTACTATGGTGATATATTATGGACGTTGATGATATTTTGAAGACACACTATATGACACACCAAATGAAAAGCATCCTCTGCATGGCTCATTTCCAACACTGAGAATGCAGTGTCAGTTTCGAAGGGCCATTGAACACGTTGCTCTAAAAGTGTTTGTTTATTATAGGTCCACCCCTATTTAAATTTCCAGCCATTTTTTTATGAACATCAGTACTTCCCGAATCCTATGCTTGTATGCCAGGCGCCAGGGTTGTAGGCAATCGGTAACCATTATTTATCTAGCTGGCGGCTCACCAACCGGTCATATCAGAACGAACCTTCGACCTCCCGCTCCGTAGGCGGACGGACGCCTTAACCACTTGGTCACGGAGACGGATTAATGTGAATTCGGATTTGAGTCGCACAAGGGTAAATAGATCAGGGAAATTCCAGCTAGTATTAGTTTGTTCTGGGGCAATAGAGGTCATAGAGTCAAAGGTGGCACTGACGAAACAGTTGCGTCTCATTGTACTCAGGTGAGCGAAATAGGGTCTTTTGTACTCAGGTGAGCGAAATAGGGTCTTTTGTACTCAGGTGAGCGAAATAGGGTCTTTTGTACTCAGGGGAGTGAAATAGGGTCTTTTGTACTCAGGTGAGCGAAATAGGGTATTTTGTACTCAGGTGAGCGAAATAGGGTCTTTTGTACTCAGGTGAGCGAAATAGGGTCTTCTGGACCTCTTGTTTATTCTGGACACTATTCAATACAAGTTATTATTAGAATTTGCTTGATTGCAGTATGTATATAGTTCTGATATGTCGCACTGGTGAATGCAGCATTCGCACACTATTCCTTGGTAGTAGTAACTCCCTCTTTTTACAAGAAATCCATTTGCCTCCGCTCGACCAACCAGAATGTCTTGCAGTGGAGTGCTTGATCCTGCAAAAACATAATAGATATATCACATAATGCTCCACAGTTCTAATATACAGCCAAACTTGCTCGAAAGACCACACCTATTATGAGACCACTTGTATTAAGAGACCACTTGTATTAAGAGACTACTTGTATTAAGAGACCACTTGTATTAAGGGACCACTTGTATTAAGAGACTACTTGTATTAAGAGACCACTTGTATTAAGACATCTCTTGTATTAAGAGACCATTTGTATTATGAGACTACTTGTATTAAGAGACCAAACACCTCTTGTATTAAGAGACCATTTGTATTATGAGACCACTTGTATTAAGATACCACTTTTTCAGTTCCCGTTTGTGATTGTATTGAACAAATTAGTCTGTATTTGTATTAAGGGAACATTCCTGCTTAGGGACCACTTTTTGACCCCCCCCCCTCCTTCCATTTGGTAGTCTTTTAATGCAAGTTTGACTGTACAGGCAAAATGTATGTCTTCAAGTGTCTTGTCATCACTATTCTAAGAAGTGAGGGGTCGTGTACAGTGTACATGTTGGACATTTAATTGTAATGTATATAGATACAGATTGTATCACACGATCGTTGTAACAAACAGCTTCACCCTCGTTACTAAATGTCTGTATTACGGATTTTGACAAGTAACCACGTTGCAGTTGATAGAACCACCGACCTCCCGCAAGTTAGTTGAATACATCACACTCACTCATCATTTCTTCTTCTATTCCACTTTATAAAGCTGTATCAGCCCGACGGCACTGTAAGTGAACGACATTAGCTCAACCGTTGCGACTTTACCCCCCCCCCCCCCCAACGTGTACTCTTTAACGTGTTAACCCTTCATAGAGATTTGGGTTAATATGCTATAATATCTTCAGACAAACGACAGCCATTTAGCTATCATGCTTTGGCTACTACATTGTCAATGTATGTCATATTGATAATGGCGTCAAGAGGTGCTTCTACGAGGGAAAGGGTTAAAGATATGATTTGGGTTCGAAATGTGTAAATATTGATAGAAAGTTAAAAACAGCGTATTTTATTTGTTCGCGTTTGTTCGCGTTTTACGCCTTCATCAGCACCTTTTTGGGAGATCTAGCCGGCTGGCAGTTTACCTAACAACACCTTTCCTGGGCAGGCTCCAACTGTTAACCAGTACTTCAAACTTGGTGCACCAACCTCCGTAAGAAACTGCCAACTTTTTCATATAATGAGATACGGTCTGAGTGGGGCTTGGACCAGTGGACACCACTGATGATAATTTTCAGTGGTATACAAGTCAGCTAACTTAACCACTCGACCACGGAGACGGACTGTTTGTTCTGTCTACTTGATGTGAATTTTGATTTGAAACTAATATTTGCATTTTTGGTTAATAAAACCAGTTCAACTGTGCTTCCATTGATCTATCAGGTTTGTTTGTATTGGAAACTGTCTCTAGACAAGATCATACAATCTCTGACCAGTTCACGAGTGCCGAGTTTATATGCACATTCCTAGTGCTTGCTGGCCGTTAAATGAAATACTACTTGGGACTAATGTCGGCTAGACCGGAAAAAACATTGTCATTTTATTGAACATCATATTTCCGAAGTATTTGTTATAGCAATGCAATACGTTATGTACAAAACGCTTTCTGCGATGTAATGTCGCTTTAATAATATGTTATGTACAAAATGCTTTCTGCGATGTAATGTCGCTTTAATAATATGTTATGTACAAAATGCTTTCTGTGATGTAATGTCGCTTTAATAATATGTTATGTACAAAATGCTTTCTGCGATGTAATGTCGCTTTAATAATATGTTATGTACAAAATGCTTTCTGCGATGTAATGTCGCTTTAATAATATGTTATGTACAAAATGCTTTCTGCGATGTAATGTCGCTTTAATAATATGTTATGTACAAAATGCTTTCTGCGATGTAATGTCGCTTTAATAATATGTTATGTACAAAATGCTTTCTGCGATGTAATGTCGCTTTAATAATATGTTATGTACAAAATGCTTTCTGCGATGTAATGTCGCTTTAATAATATGTTATGTACAAAATGCTTTCTGCGATGTAATGTCGCTTTAATAATATGTTATGTACAAAACGCTTTCTGCGATGTAATGTCGCTTTAATAATATGTTATGTACAAAATGCTTTCTGCGATGTAATGTCGCTTTAATAATATGTTATGTACAAAACGCTTTCTGCGATGTAATGTCGCTTTAATAATATGTTATGTACAAAATGCTTTCTGCGATGTAATGTCGCTTTAATAATATGTTATGTACAAAATGCTTTCTGCGATGTAATGTCGCTTTAATAATATGAATGTGTGCGCGTACGTGCGTGAAATAAAAAAATATTATAACACTTGCTCCATAATTAATGCATGAACTATACTTCACCTATATGGGAATTCCGTTTAATTGTATTATATGAGTAATCACGGTTGTTGAAACCACCTTCACTACATGTCGTACTTAGGAGCTCGTCCAGGCTAGCTCCACAGTTCCCCATTGGAATGCTGTTAGGCGAACACCAGTGGCCGTATTTGGCTGTAACTATGTGGAAATACATTGAGATTAGTGTAGCCACGCCCCATTTCGCTGTGTTCATGATAATGGTATATGTCTGAAATAATAATACATGGTTTATGCAAAATTACGCAATACATAATGTTCATACACCACAAATGGGCAGATAATGGCGAAATAATCCGCTCTTCTTTTACACACAATGCCAAGATGTGCTGTTTTACAGACAGATCTGTAGTCCAGTGGTAACACGCTGGACTGGTAATCCAGGGATCGCAGGTTCGACCCCCCGTCTGACCCTAATAAAATTAACAGTTTTCCAGATGGGACGTTAAACCGAGGTCTCGTGTCGATGCTGTACACCGTGCACGTAAAAGCACCAGAGGAGATTCTGGAATGGGTCTCTGTCTGTATCATTGCACTATCCTCCAAAATATAAAATAACTAATCTCTTCAGGAGGCGTCGCTCATATGGGCAAACCGGTAGCGACGATAAATAAACGTAAAACACACACATGTGCTGTTTATGTGTCGGTTTGTGTTTTAATGTCTATTGTGTGTTCTATGAGTGAATCTTTGATAGCATTTTCATATAAATGAAAAGTGCAATTAAAGAAAATTTGCATTGAGTTACAGAACTTGTGGTAAATAAAGATGCATGAACCCTATGTGTTGACCTTTTGACAGGCTTCTCTTAGTCTCTCTGTCGATTTTTCACGTTGTTACTTCTGGCAAAATTTGATATTATTTGTCTGGGCGTTAACAATATATTAACTGACTGACAAGGCAAACTATATAAACGCCTGTTCACAGGCTTCTCTCAGAGATATGTTATTAGAGTATTTAAAGGCCTGCAGTTTGACCCCGTCCAATTGTAAAGATTTATACTTTACTACCTGTTCCATGTGATTAGTGGCTTGTATCAACAATGTAGCAGTACGTTCAGTATAATAACGGTTAATATGCACGATCACTCTGTGAGCTGAGAATTAGTCAAAATGAGGCCCTGACAATTTAAGTAAACGTATATTATTGATTGTAAAGAAAATTGATAGTTATGAGTATTCAAACTACATAATCCAGATCAGCCCAGGGACATAGATTACATGTTATGTAGGTGCCTGATCAGCCGTAGCGTAATCACTGAGACTGATAATTTGTATGTATGTATATAATATGTATGTATTTATATGAATAAACTATATGTGTTCGTTATATGGTAACCTTCATACTTCATTTAATTATATATCTACAGTATTATTCGCAAGTTTTCTGTTATATTTTAAATATTTCTCTGTGTCAGTGTGTGTTTACCGATATTGATGCTACATAATAATCACAGTGAATGCTATGAGTACATGTATAATATTATAATTATAATCTCTTGAACATACGAGTATTACACATATTCTGCCGATTTCTACAAGATACCATTGAGTAAAATAACAATGTATGTAACTGATGAGCAGAGAAAAGAATTGCTGACTTTCTTGCAAAATAAGAACTGGGAAGTAGAGATGGAAATAGAAGAAACAGCCACCGCCATGCCCGTTGCAGAGGCTGCTTACGTACCTCCCCCTATGCCTCAGCATGCTGAAGGTGTTGCTGAGTGTCCACTGTGCTTGTGTTCCCCTTGCATAATAAATGAACAGAACAAACAACTTTGGTGGCCTGCTAACAATCGTCCACCGCATAATCTAAATTCACATGAGAGAAAGCTTCTATACAGACAGGAGGTTTTGGGCAATGCTATATAATTGTGGCGCATGGAAAGATGTCAGATATATAGAGAGAAAAGTAGCGGCTAGAAGAGGAGACTGTACATGGCATAAGAGGGAACTGATGCCTGAATGTGTGGTACAGCAATGCAGGAACTGGCTGCCTAACCCGCGCAACCAGCCTTATTTGGGCCATAAGTGGAGTTGAATTGTTTATACCAGTTGTAAGTACTATAAAAATACAGAACTTCAATTTCAGCAATTTATAACCTCTGATATGTACGTGGGTCATAATAGATATAAGTGGTGCTCATGTATTAGATGTATACCATGCAGGGCCTCGCATGTGGCAAATACGATGTGCGTCGACCGTCACATTTGTACCGCTATTCCTCGTGTGTTTAAGGTCAAATATAGGTCAACCTGCAGGCCTTTAAGTTAAAATGTGACAGACTCAGGGAGACAACTCTGACATGCATGTTGATTTCATATGGTGTGTGATTTGCGTTTATTTATATATTTATTAACGGTTGCCCATATGGATCAATATGAGCGACACATCCTGAGGATAGTAGTCATATTAGATGCTGGAGGATAGTGCAATGATACAGACATAGATCCTTCCAGAGCATCCCCTGGTTCTTTTAAGTGCACGGGTGTAAAGCACCGACACGAGACCTCGGTTTGAAGTACCATCCGAAACACTTAATATTATTATGGCCAGACGGGGGATCGAACCTGCGATCCCTGGATTCGCATTACTACGTGTTTACCACTGGACTACTGACCCATCTATTGTTTCATATAGTGATGGTGGTGATTGAGCTTATTTACCCTCGCCGCCGGCTAACCATATGGGCGAGCGTACTAAGGCGTGGTTATTTTGAGGGCAGAAGTAATACTATTTTAATGGTCAGTCCGGCCATAGATTAGACTACAAGCACCAACATGTATAGGGCCAGTACAGAAGTCACTCTATACTGTCCCACATTTCATATATGTTGATGTGTGAATATGTTGGATAGATTATATTATTTGAATGCTCAGCCCGGCCATAGATTAGGCTACAAGCACCAACATGTACAGGGCCAGCACAGGAGTCACGCTGTACCATCCCACATTTCATATATGTTGATGTGACAGTGTGAATATGTTGGATAGATTATATTATTTGAATGCTCAGCCCGGCCATAGATTATGCTACAAGCACCAACATGTATAGGGCCAGTACAGGAGTCACTCTATACTGTCATATAATTATGTTGATGTGTGAATATGTTAGATGAATACTATTATTTGATTGCTCAGGCCGGCAATGTAGGTGTATATAGGTTCATATATATATATATTTTAATTTACGTTTATTTAACGTCGCTACCGGTTGCCCATTTGAGCGATGGGCAGTTGATGTAACAACTTTCCTGTGCAGACTCCAGCGGTTAACCAGTACTTGGTGCACCAACCCCCGTAATAAACTGCCAGGTTTTACACATAAAGGGACACGTCTGAGCGGGGCTCGAAGTCAGCGACTTTAACCACTCTTCCACGGAGACGGTCAGTTCATATATAGTGCGTGTGTGTGTTTTACGTTTATTTATCGTCGCTACCGGTTGCCCATACGAGTGACGCCGTCTGAAGAGATTAGTCATTTTAGATTGTTGGAGGATAGTGCAATGATGACCCAGTCCAGAGTTTCCTCTGATTCGTTTACGTGCACTGACACGAGACCTCGGTTTAAAGTCCAATGTGAAAGGCTGCTAATTTGATTAAGGTCTGACGGGGGATCGAACCTGCGATCCCTGGATTACCAGTCCAGCGTGTTACCACTGGACTACAGATCCGTCTTCATATAGTGTAGTGAATGATTACTATGTATACCCCTCACATCTAAAAACGGTCTGTCTAATGACCAATTAACGTGTGATGTGATAACTCTTCATGACGTCATAACATTAGCTGATACATGTTGCTTTAAAATGTACTGGCTAATTAACTTCTTATACAACAACTCTATATGACGTCATATGTTCGCATATAGTATGATATCTTATCTTGTAATCTTTGCCCACTAAAACATTTGACAATTAAGGCAGAAATCTATATATATGTGTAGTCTTTAACACAGATCGGTGATGACATTCGATACTTCATCATATTCACTGTTTAAATTTCATGAATTCACTATTTCAACTATAAGAATTCACGATTTCAATTAAACGACCTAACGAATTCACACTTTCAACTTTAAGATTTTGACTTCCTTCGGCCTCAACGCATTTTAAGCACGCACAATGTAGTTCATACACAAGTGGAAACTATGTTCAGCTCGCGATTCATTCCGTAAGTGTATCTAGAGAGACGCACAGACGTATGTTTCCATGAAAAACGTACTGCTAATTATTTTTCAGATAACAAACTCGTCATTATTACGGAAATACGGCACAATTACTGAAATACGGCACAATTATTGAAATACGGCATCATTACTGAAATACGGCATTATTACTGAAATACGGCATAATTACGGAAATACGGCATAATTACTGAAATACGGCATTATTACTGAAATACGGCATAATTACGGAAATACGGCATAATTACGGAAATACGGCATAATTACGGAAATACGGCACAATTACTGAAATACGGCATACTTACGGAAATACGACATTATTACGGAAATACGGGATAATTACGGAAATACGGCATAATTACGGAAATACGGCACAATTACGGAAATACGCCATTATTACGGAAATACGGCATAATTACGGAAATACGACATAATTACGGAAATACGGCATAATTACGGAAATACGGCATCATTACGGAAATACGACATTATTACGGAAATACGGCATAATTACGGAAATACGTCATTATTACGGAAATACGGCATACTTACGGAAATACGGCATTATTACGGAAATACGGCATAATTACGGAAATACGACATTATTACGGAAATACGGCATAATTTCGGAAATACGGCATAATTACGGAAATACGGCATTATTACGGAAATACGGCATAATTACGATTGCGAAACAAGCTTTCGCTTCAAGTGGCAAGGCATTTAAATTTCACATGCCTCTTCTTTCTCCTTCGTGGCAATGGATTCCATTAGGAATGAGGTCTCGAGAGTGATTAATATAAGTTTTAAGAACTTGTTTCGCAATCGAGCTAAATAAATTTGTAGTAAATAAAAAATAATAAAGTAAAGCAAAGATATATATACATACTGAAACCATAACAAACTGTGCACTTTTATATTGAGCGTTACTTTTTCGTTACGATTTTAGAATTATGGATTTTACTATCATGAGTGAAGAAAATAATCCTTCACACAAAATAATCATACCCACTATTTAAGCGTGTAGACGTCCAACTTTGCTTATACTATTTTCTAAAAGAATATACATTTAACCTCTAAGGCAAGTGCACAGTTTATTGTCGGTGTCAGTGTATATATAAATACATATAATATATAATATATATATATCATAACTTGGAACATATAAATAGTTTATGACAACTATTTAAAGTAGTTCAGCATAAACTGCAAATGGGCAGACAACGACAAACCTTTCAGAAAATAGTTCCATATATCTATTTCGACACCTTATTTGTCTAAATGTTTTTCTAAGAATAATGTGGGCACCACATTTAGTCGGTTGCGAGGTTACAACTAACACGCGCAAACGTACTGAATCCGGCATGATGGAAAACTGATACAGGCGTGATACCAAATATAGAAATTACTAATACGTGTTCATATCTACACTGCATATAAAAGTAACGGCACATATACAATGAGTATTTATAGATTCAATCGGTGTATTATATTATTTATAGCCGTTAACCTAATATACTGATAATTTATAATTATGTATAGGATATAAGCCGAAAACGATCCAATATGTAAAATATTGGATATGTTAAATAGTGGACTGTGTGAGGTGCGTAACGCCGAAGACAGTAGGCCTACCAATATTTTATATATTGGATCGGTTTGAGGCTTATATCTTAATTAAAACGCACGCACGCGCACGCAGGCAGGCGCGCGCACGCACCCACCCACCCACACAAGAATATCCTTCCATGTACGTTTAGTATTTAATATAATACTCTGGTCTTTTGACACCAGTTCAATATTAATAATAATGGACTGCAAGTACAAAGGTATGACGTCACGACATTGTTTTAAACATTTGTATAAGTGTAGCATGGGTGAGGTTTGGTGTTTTTTCCTATCAATTACCAACACCTCCATGGGTCCAGATTAATATTTATTTATTCTCCATGTAGATAGCGTGGATTATGATTCATCAGAATAAATACAAAAACAATTACAAATATGCATATTACTAAAATTGCTATGACCTATAGATATCCTGCAATAGATATAGTCATACATGATATAAAACGAGTCTAATGGCATAACGATATGCCCAGTGCTTGGGTTCTTCTACAACATATGGGTAATCAACACTCGGGCTTATATATACGATATGTAATAAACAATCGGGCTATATATACGATATGTAATCAACAATCGGGCTTATATATACGATATGTAATAAACAATCGGGCTATATATACGATATGTAATCAACAATCGGGTTTATATATACGATATGTAATCAACACTCGGGCTTATATATAGGATATGTAATCCACAATCGGGCTTATATATACGATATGTAATCAACACTCGGGCATATATATACGATATGTAATCAACAATCGGGCTTATATATACGATATGTAATAAACACTCGGGCATATATATACGATATGTAATCAACAATCGGGCGTATATATACGATATGTAATCAACACTCGGGCATATATATACGATATGTAATCAACAATCGGGCGTATATATACGATATGTAATCAACACTCGGGCTTATATATAGGATATGTAATAAACAATCGGGTTTATATATACGATATGTAATCAACACTCGGGTTTATATATACGATATGTAATCCACAATCGGGCTTATATATACGATATGTAATCAACACTCGGGCATATATATACGATATGTAATCAACAATCGGGCTTATATATACGATATGTAATAAACACTCGGGCATATATATACGATATGTAATCAACAATCGGGCGTATATATACGATATGTAATCAACACTCGGGCATATATATACGATATGTAATCAACAATCGGGCGTATATATACGATATGTAATCAACACTCGGGCTTATATATACGATATGTAATCAACAATCGGGTTTATATATACGATATGTAATCAACACTCGGGCTTATATATACGATATGTAATCAACAATCGGGCTTATATATACGATATGTAATCAACAATCGGGCTTATATATACGATATGTAATCAACAATCGGGCTTATATATACGATATGTAATAAACAATCGGGCTTATATATACGATATGTAATAAACAATCGGGCTTATATATACGATATGTAATCAACAATCGGGCTTATATATACGATATGTAATCAACAATCGGGCATATATATACGATATGTAATCAACAATCGGGCTTATATATACGATATGTAATCAACAATCGGGCTATATATATACGATATGTAATCAACACTCGGGCTTATATATACGATATGTAATCAACACTCGGGCTTATATATACGATATGTAATCCACAATCGGGCTTATATATACGATATGTAATCAACACTCGGGCATATATATACGATATGTAATCAACAATCGGGCTTATATATACGATATGTAATCAACACTCGGGCATATATATACGATATGTAATCAACAATCGGGCGTATATATACGATATGTAATCAACACTCGGGCATATATATACGATATGTAATCAACAATCGGGCGTATATATACGATATGTAATCAACACTCGGGCATATATATACGATATGTAAGCAACAATCGGGTTTATATATACGATATGTAATAAACAATCGGGCATATATATACGATATGTAATAAACATACCGACAGTACGACTTACGAGCGACGACAATTCATTCTACAGTAACAATACGACATTATAACAAACTACAAGCGACAATTCATTCTACGGTAACAATACGACATTATAACAAACTACAATTCATTCTACGGTAACAATACGACATTATAACAAGCGACAATTCATTCTACGGTAACAATACGACATTATAACAAGCGACAATTCATTCTACGGTAACAATACGACATTATAACAAACTACAATTCATTCTACAGTAACAATACGACATTATAACAAGCGACAATTCATTCTACGGTAACAATACGACATTATAACAAACTACAATTCATTCTACAGTAACAATACAACCAACAACAATACCTGTATCTATCTTGCTCTAATGTCGAACCCCTCGCTGGGATGTAGACATGTTAATGCATAAACATAGTGTAGATCCTCAAATAAACGTATATATAGAATATCTCTGTATATCATACAATGGATCTAAAAGTCAACCTTCTACAATGTGTAATATCAACTGTCTCGAGGAAATGTGCGGAAACCGTTTCGGTTGATTAACACAGGTGAGCTAAATCTACGCTTGAATGTGTCTCAACTGGCATTAGCTATTGTTATGATAAAAGTATAAAATAGGGCCCTATTACATAAGTATTAGCCCAGTGGCAACACGCTGGACTGGTAATCCAGGGATCGCAGGTTCGATCCCCCGTCTGACCTGAATACAATTAACATTTTTTCAGATGGGACATTAAACCGAGGTCTCGTGTCGGTTCTGTACACCGTGCACGTAAAAGAACCAGAGGAGACTCTGGCATGGGTCCCTGTCTGTATCATTGCACTATCCTCCAACAATCTAAAATGACTTGTGACTTCAGGAGGCGTCGCTCATATGGGCAACCTGTAGTGACGATAAATAAACGTAAAACACAAGTATTAGTTCTTGCAGCTTATATCTCGTGTATCCGGGTGTCTGACGCTAATCAGAATACAAGTATTTCAAATGGGACTTTAAGCCGAGGTCTCGTATCAGTGCTTTACACCGTGTACGTAAAGGAACCAGAGGAGACTGGAATGGGTCTCTGTCTGTATCATTTCACTATCCTCCAAACTCTAAAATGACTAATCTCTTCTGGAGGCGTTGCTCATATGGGCAACTGGTAGCCGGCGAATTACGTTGATTAATTAATGCATTAATTGGAATTACTTGCCAACATTAAGCATTTATTAGCATTGGTATTACTGGCAGGCCCGTAGCCACACTGAGGCACACCGAGCCACACTGAGGCACACTGAGCCACACCGAGGCACACTGAGGTTGCCGAAGTTCAAATTTCCAAAACAAACATAAATAAATGAAAAATTAAATAAATAAAATGCAAAAAATATCCCGTTGCTCTATAAAATGTTGACTGCTAGAAATTGCTTCTATACCACAATAATGCTAAGGGGCAACATGCCCCCGGACCCCTAGATTGCCTCTGTTGAAAGTTGCCTCTAGCTACGGTACTTAGCATCATTTGAGCAAGTAATTAGCGACGATAAATAAACGCAAAACAGCAACTCAGGAATATCTCATTTCACATGCCAATCTGTAGTATTGTTTACACGTTTCATTGCGATATTTCATGTTTTAATTTGTTGAGGGCCTCGTGGTAGATTGACTTAATTATTCAAATGAGTTCTCTTGTTAAATAAAGTCTTTATTATTAGCATTATTATATAGTATGATTGACGTTACAATTCACAGCGACGCCGATTTCACGTGTGTGAGATACACGTATAACCTCCATACACACATACACAAACGAATTTTAGCACGAGCAATGGGAGACACTGGCAAATTATTACCGATTAATTTTCCGTATGGAGGATAGGTTTTCTTAATTGATGTCCTCCGTTTTCATCGTGGTTCCTTTGCACAACATGCTATCAAATTTCGTCCGTTTTCTCATCTTATAATTATTAAATATCAACATATATACTGCTGTAAATATTTGTAATGAATTAATTAAACATTATTTTGATAAAATCGCATGTTTGTCACACTGCAACATCTGGTAAACAACAGTAAAAACAAAGGATTCCAACTAAAAGGACCAATATACATTTCGGGATAAATCGGACTTTGTCTGCCAAGGGAGGTAATATAAAACCAGCAATGCCACTCGCTGTATTAACGTTTTTATTGAGATTCCATATATCTGTTCTGTTCTGTGAATTATATTGCTATTTTACACTCTCCTAACGTGTTCAGTGCCCGGTAGAGCTTAAGAAGACATAGAAGTGAGCCCAATTTCCGCCCTTAGATACAATAGATATTGGGCCGCACGGAGACTGAATGCAATCTGTAAAGAACTAACGAGACACGATCAAATACGTGATGCCGCCAAACACTTACAACAAAAACACGAAGCATCTGAAATGCAACGCTCGTAAGCTACCATATTTCTTCTAATACGCATCTAATAGCGTTGCTCTTAATATTTATCATTATAATTGTATGAGTTGGTGGTTTCCGTCCGTCCGTCTGCACACACTAATGGGCACATATGTAGCTAGGAGAACAACATTTTAATGATATATTGCTTAGTGACATAGGGTTAGCTGCTATGTGGCTATGCATTCGTTTACGTGGCTAATAGAACAAAGGAGAGAACAATGGCGGGGTAGGGGGGGGGGCAGCCTCTGAAGTACCAGTTCGTGAGGTTGTGCGTCTGTTTGTCTGTGGATCAACTTTAGCAGTGTGTTGTTGATTATGCTTCTGCCTGCTGTGTTTCTTACAATGGGTGCCCAGAGTGTCGCGAATCTTTTTTCTTTACTAATTTATTTACAAATATTTACAAGAATAACACATTATCGCGTCGCGAATCTTGAAGTAATTGATCATTACGGGATACAATTTGACACAGAAGAGTGTGTTTTACGTATATTTATCGTCGCTACCGGTTGCCCATATGAGCAACGCCTCCTGAAGAGATTAGTCATTTTAGATTTTTGGAGGATAGTGCATGATACAGACAGAGACCCATTACAGAGTCTCCTCTGGTTCTTTTACGTGCACGGTGTAAAGCACCGACACGAGACCTCGGTTTAACGTCCCATCTGAAAGACTGTTAATTTTATTAGGGTCAGACGGAAGATGATGCCCTTCACCTATTTTAATGTCTTTCAAATGTCCTTGACCTAGGTTCAGGTCAAGATCATTACTAGATAAAAACACTATTTATATAATTAAATATATCCAATTAATAACCTTAAAATGAATTCCAAACAAACCGAATAAACAGTATATACAGACAAGAAGGTAGGTGATGGGATGGGGTGGTGGGGGTGAATCGGACTGTTACAGCCAAGGGAAGTATGTGAGATGGTACGATGGTCGCCAGATCGGACAGGTGGGTTTTCTCCGGGTACTCCGGTTTCCCCAACATGAATGACCACATATACGCTTACATCCTAGCCAACGAGAGTGATTAATATAAGTTGTTCAAACTTGCTTCGCAATCGTTGTAAAATAAATAAAGTATAAACAATTTTTTAAAAAGGGAGATAATAGAGAAAAAAATTATTATCCGAGCTAACATATTAAACTGATGTTTAACATCTGGCACTATTTGGTAGAGATACGGTAGCATGGCATTTTATTGTTATTACACATGCTCACGTGCCAACAATTGTTTGTGACGTCACAATAGCAAATGAAGCCAATTCAAGATCTCTTAAAAGGTCGAATTGGTTTGTAACACAGTGTTACAAGTTCTTTTAATTTCGATACCACATTGATCAAAAATCGTTTTCATGACGTATTTGTTTACTTCGTGAAAACAATCACGCGGCGACCCCGTGCTGTAGTTTCCCTCCGCGTGCTTTCGTTGTTTTGTTCCAGATGGGCGACACATTATTAAAATAAATAGTAAATGTCTCTAACAAGAAAAATATGGAAAAATATACATCATATATTTAATCAAAACAGCTCCTATTGATTTATGGAGTATGTTAATTGGGGGATCAGGGCAATTCGATCCTCCGTCTGACCATAATAATACTAACATTCTTTCAGATGGGACGTTAAACCGAGGTCTTGTGTAGGTGTTTTAAACCGTACATGCGACTTACACCGTGCACGCGCTTTACACCGTACACGCGCTTTACACCGTACACGCACGTTACACCGTGCACGCACTACACTTTACACCGTGCACGCACTACACTTTACACCGTACACGTACTACACTTTACACCGTACACGCACTTTACGCCGTACACGCACTTGTACACCGTACACGCACTACACTTTACACGGTACACGCACTACACTTTACACCGTGCACGCACTACACTTTACACCGTGCACGCACTACACTTTACACCGTGCACGCACTACACTTTACACCGTGCACGCACTACACTTTACACCGTGCACGCACTACACTTTACACCGTACACGCACTTTACACCGTACACACACTACACTTTACACCGTGCACGCACTACACTTTACACCGTGCACGCACTACACCGTACACGCACTACACTTTACACCGTGCACGCACTACACTTTACACCGTGCACGCACTACACTTTACACCGTGCACGCACTACACTTTACACCGTGCACGCACTACACTTTACACCGTACACGCACTTTACACCGTACACTTTACACCGTGCACGCACTACACTTTACACCGTGCACGCACTACACCGTACACGCACTACACTTTACACCGTGCACGCACTACACTTTACACCACACTTTACACCGTACACACACTACACTTTACACCGTGCACGCACTACACTTTACACCGTACACGCACTACACCCGTGCACGCACTACACTTTACACCGTGCATGCACTACACTTTACACCGTACACACACTACACTTTACACCGTGCACGCACTACACTTTACACCGTGCACGCACTACACTTTACACCGTACACATACTTTACACCGTACACGCACTACACTTTACACCGTACACGCACTACACTTTACACCGTACACGCACTACACTTTACACCGTGCACGTACTACACTTTACACCGTACACGCACGTTACACCGTACACACACTACACTTTACACCGTACACGCACTTTACACCGTACACACCGTACACGCACTACACTTTACACCGTACACGCACTTTACACCGTACACACACGTTACACCGTACACGCACTACACTTTACACCGTACACGCACTTTACACCGTACACGCACTTTACACCGTACGCACTTTCCGTACACGCACTTTACACCGTACACGCACTACACTTTACACCGTACACGCACTTTACACCGTACATGCACTTTCCGTACACACACTTTACACCGTACACACACTTTACACCGTACACGCATTACACTTTACACCGTACACGCACTTTCCGTACACGCACTTTCCGTACACGCACTTTACACCGTACACGCACTTTACACCGTGTACGCACTTTACATCATACACGCGCTTTACACCATGCTCGCGCTCATTAAATTAGCATTATAGCAAGTAACTCATTAAATTAGCATTATAGCAAGTAACTCATTAAATTAGCATTATAGCAAGTAACTCATTAAATTAGCATTATTTGAGCAAGTAATGCATTAAATTAGCAATGTTTGTGCAAGTAACCCATTATTAAATTAGCATTATTTGACCAAGTAACCCATTATTAAATTAGCATTATTTGTGCAAGTAACGCATTAAATTAGCATTATTTGAGCACGTAACGCATTAAATTAGCATTATTTGAGCAAGTAACCCATTATTAAATTAGCATTATGTGTGCAAGTAACGCATTAAATTAGCATTATTTGAGCACATAACCCATTATTAAATTAGCATTATTTGTGCAAGTATTGCATTAAATTAGCATTATAGCAAGTAACTCATTAAATTAGCATTATAGCAAGTAACTCATTAAATTAGCATTATAGCAAGTAACTCATTAAATTAGCATTATTTGAGCAAGTAACGCATTAAATTAGCATTATTTGACCAAGTATCGCATTAAATTAGCATTATTTGAGCAAGTAACGCATTAAATTAGCATTATTTGACCAAGTAACCCATGATTAAATTAGCATTATTTATGCAAGTAACGCATTAAATTAGCATTATTTGACCAAGTAACCCATTATTAAATTAGCATTATTTGTGCAAGTAACGCATTAAATTAGCATTATTTGAGCACGTAACGCATTAAATTAGCATTATTTGAGCAAGTAACGCATTAAATTAGCATTATTTGAGCAAGTAACGCATTAAATTAGCATTATTTGACCAAGTAACGCATTAAATTAGCATTATTTGACCAAGTAACCCATTATTAAATTAGCATTATTTGTGCAAGTAACGCATTAAATTAGCATTATTTGAGCAAGTAACGTATTAAAGTGTACAGACAGAAACCCATTCCAGAGTCTCCTCTGGTTCTTTTACGTGCACAGTGTAAAGCACCGACACGAGACCTCGGTTTAACGTCCCATCTGAACGACTGTTAATTTTATTAGGATCAGCGGGGGATCGAACCTGCGATCCCTGGATTACCAGTCCAGCGTGTTACCATCCGACTACAGATCCATCTGCATAAATGGTTGATTACTAAAGTAAACACAAGGATAAATTTGCACATGAATGACAGTTTTTTTTCCCAGCTGAAGAACAAAACGCATACATAATTAGCACGAGACTATTCCCTCTAGCATTTGGGCATCATTGTCACATTGTGGGACACATAACGCATTACATTAGCATTAATAATACCAAGAATGTTGAATTAAGCATCACTTCGCATTACGTGAAATAATCAATGCATTACTTATGCAGTAGCATTAATAGTAAATAGTTATTCACTCTATGTCTGAGTGACGACAAATAAACGAAAAATAAAGCGCGTTGAAACGAGCGTTCTGATTGGATTATTAGAATGTAACAAGATGTTTTTTTATATAGGAAGAATAATCATAATCCAATCAGAACGCTCGTTTCAACGCTCATTTCAACGCGAATTGCGCCGCTTTAGAAATTTTCAAAACAAATTGAAAATGCTACGAAATCTCTTTTTGACGTACATTTTTGCCGAATAAACCTACACGTTAGTGTAAACACATTTTATTGATAATGTTATTCACAGTTAAAACTCTTCCGTCGAAGATTTTTTGTTGTTGCTGACAGAACCCGTGTCCTAGTATGGAAATGTGACCTGCTATGGCCAATGTCTGTGGCAATTGTTTGCAAAGTATACATGCACGCAGCTTAAAGTTGTGTTTTATTTGAAGAACAATATAAAGACTCGGGATAGGCGTTATATTCGGATAGATGTGTACAAAATTGTTTCAGATAGGGCCATTTTACGGATGGATGCGAAATCTGACATCCAACAGAGTAGAATCCCTGTACTTAAATATATATACTAGTACCCCCAAACGTGCCGAATCCCTGTGTCCCAGACGTGATAAATAAACGTAACTCACAGCCGTTGTCGTGTGGTGTGTGATATGTTAATGATTCCCAAACGTGATAAATAAACGTAACTCACAGGAACACGAATCCCAGCCGTTGTCGTGTGGTGTGTGATATGTTAATGACTCCCAGACGTGATAAATAAACGTAACTCACAGGAACAGGGAAACGAATCCCAGCCGTTGTCGTGTGATATGGTAATGACTCCCAGACGTGATAAATAAACGTAACTCACAGGAACAGGGAAACGAATCCCAGCCGTTGTCGTGTGGTGTGTGATATGGTAATGACTGCCAGACGTGATAAATAAACGTAACTCACAGGAACAGGGAAACGAATCCCAGCCGTTGTCGTGTGGTGTGTGATTTTGGAATGCCTCCCAAACGTTCATATTGAATTGTGGTGTGTCTTTGAGGGTCAGTGAAGGGAATGCCAGACGTTCATATTGAATTGTGGTGTGTCTTTGAGGGTCAGTGAAGGGAATGTCAGACGTTCATATTGAATTGTGGTGTGTCTTTGAGGGTCAGTGAAGGGAAATGCCAGACGTTCATATTGAATTGTGGTGTGTCTTTGAGGGTCAGTGAAGGGAATGTCAGACGTTCATAGTGAAATGTGGTGTGTACTTGAGGGTCAGTGAAGGGACTGTCAGACGTTCATAGTGAATTGTGATGTGTTTTTGAGGATCAGTGAAGGGAATGTCAGACGTTCATATTGAATTGTGGTGTGTCATTGAGGATCAGTGAAGGGAATGTCAGACGTTCATATTGAATTGTGGTGTGTCATTGAGGATCAGTGAAGGGACTGCCAGACGTTCATATTGAATTGTGGTGTGTCATTGAGGATCAGTGAAGGGACTACCAGAATTGCGGTATGACACACCACATTTAAATATACCGGCAATGGGATGGTCAGAGCATACATATAAAATTATAAATACATACTTCAACAAGGAGTGCGTTATTGCTATTTTAATAGGAAATGTCTTAGTTGCATCATGTTTTATTGCTCGATTCCTTTTACATAATATACAGTCTACACCCGCTATGTCAAAGTCGGGTATGTCGAATTCTCCGGTTATCTCGAAGTCGGGTTTCTGACACTATAATTGTACATATAACTGGTTCTGTTTATATCGAATTTCGTTAAGTCAAATTTCGGTTATGTCGAAGTGTTCTGTGTTATGTTCGGTCCGACGGAATTCGACATAACGGATGCAGACTGTATAATACAAACATACAAAACGTGACAATTTAAAGTAGAGCAAACGGGTCGCTCTCGCTCGTTCTCTCTTGTTCTCCCGCCACGTCAGATGCAAATGCATGTTTTATCCTAACCCAGTGCCCAACGTGGCACAGCTACTCCCCCATTTATGATGTTAGTCAATGATATACATGTAGTATTAAACAGTAAATTGTTGATATATATATATCTATCTATCTAATACTCCCTGAGAAACGGTATTCAATCATCTATATACACACATAGTATACTCTGTCTGATTAGCGCGCACGCTTCTCACCAATGCAACCCGGGTTCGATCCTTTGACCGGGAAGTATGGCGAAGAGATGATTGCGGTGGCATTTAATTTCCACGTTGCCTCTTCTCTCTCCCTCGTGGCGATGGATTCCATCAGGTATGAGGTCTCGGTAGTGATTAATATAAGTTGTAAGAACTTGTTTCGCAATCGAGCTAAAATAAATTTGTATAGACTAATGCATACTATGTTTAAAGCGACACTACATCAGTGAAAACGCACATTTATACAGAATATAATATCCTATTAAATGGTATAATTTTTTCCTAAATTTCAACTAACTAATTAACAAAAATTTTAACTAATAAACAAGCGTCGTATACGTGGTTTGTTGACATAACAAAATAATGTAAACAGCGTCGACATACATGCGTAATACAACCTGTGTATCCCGAATAACGAGATATATGGTACAGATTTACCATTATATCTCACACATATGCCTATGCATATTTATGTGTAGACTAATCCTAGTTAAATTTATTATCTAAGCGACAGTATCAAGCGTTTAGTATTGACTACAATGACAAAGAAATGTTAATTCAGGAGCGTGGATGACCGGTATATGAAATCCTACATTCACTTTTGAAGTGTGTAGACCACAAACTCACTGTGTATTGGTTCAATATTTGTGTTCGAATGTATTCGGAATAATTTGCAGTAGCAATACGTGAACAATGCATTTTTTGGGTGTTTTTTTATAGATGCAATGTCGCTTTAAATTAACTGGTCCATGCAAAAATAAGAGATTAGAAGGAAGATAGTGGACAAGGACAGTCGTTTAACGTCACTCCCATTGCAAGCTTCGTGGCTACAGTAGCATGATTCTCCGCTGTATAAGTCTGAACACTCGTCGTCGGGCAAGTATCCTTCAACACCAGGTGATCTCCAGCATGACCGTGTAACAACGACCTCTCCTGAAAGTAATATAATCCATGCAACTTTAATAATAAACAGAAACCTCGATTGCTGAAACCGGAAGTACTGGGCCGCACGGCGCATTCTAATAAACCATGGTACTACGCATAAATGCAAAAAAAATGCAACTTTCATTGAAAACAAGTTTAAACTTCATTTATTTTACAACGATTGCGAAGCATGTTTTTAAAAACTTATATTAATCACTCTCGTTGGCGCGAATGAAAGCGTATATGTGGTCATTCATGTAGGAGGAAACAGGAGTACCCGGAGAAAACCCACCTGTCCGATCTGGCGACCATTGTACCATTTCACATTCTTCTCGGTCCGAGGATCGAACCCGTGTTGCATTGGTGAGAAGCGAGAGCGCTAACCACTGCGCTAATTGGTAACAATCATTAAACATAGACTTCCAAAACCACATATCAAGTTGACAGTTTATAAATACTTTCCAATTTTATAATGTAAATTTAGTTACTTACCCGTGGTATAACCCTGCTGGTAGTCGGTGTACTTCAGTTTTCTACACATTACAGATTCCCCTTCACATGTCCTCAGATACCCTAGGGCATCCTCTGACTCATCCGGAAAGTCAAATGTTACCCCACATCTTACGTCTTGTAGGTTCGAGCATTCATAGCAACGTAAGGTGTGTGTAGAGTGCGCTGGAAGTGGAAATCTAAATATCTAACATATAACGGCATTCGTAATACAGTGAAACTAACGTGTAACGGCATACATAATACAGTGAAACTAACGTGTAACGGCATACATAATACAGTGAAACTAACGTGTAACGGCATACATAATACAGTGAAACTAACGTGTAACGGCATACATAATACAGTGAGACTAACGTGTAACGGCATACATAATACAGTGAGACTAACGTGTAACGGCATACGTAATACAGTGAGACTAACGTGTAACGGCATACATAATACAGTGAGACTAACGTGTAACGGCATACGTAATACAGTCAATCTAACATGTAACGGCATACGTAATACAGTCAATCTAATGTGTAACAGCATACATAATACAGTGAAACTAACGTGTAACGGCATACGTA
Source organism: Archivesica marissinica (assembly GCA_014843695.1). NCBI lineage: Eukaryota > Metazoa > Mollusca > Bivalvia > Venerida > Vesicomyidae > Archivesica > Archivesica marissinica. The sequence goes on along the minus strand of CM026392.1, from coordinate 19,531,838 downwards.
ATACAGTCAATCTAACATGTAACGGCATACATAATACAGTGAGATTAACGTGTAACGGCATACATAATACAGTGAGACTAACGTGTAACGGCATACATAATACAGTGAGACTAACGTGTAATGGCATACGTAATACAGTCAATCTAACATGTAACGGCATACGTAATACAGTCAATCTAATGTGTAGCAGCATACATAATACAGTGAAACTAACGTGTAACGGCATACGTAATACAGTCAATCTAACATGTAACGGCATACATAATACAGTGAAACTAACGTGTAACGGCATACGTAATACAGTCAATCTAACATGTAACGGCATACATAATACAGTGAAACTAACGTGTAACGGCATACATAATACAATGAGACTAACGTGTAACGGCATACATAATACAATGAAACTAACATGTAACGGCATACATAATACAATGAGACTAACGTGTAACGGCATACATAATACAATGAAACTAACATGTAACGGCATACATAATACAATGAGACTAACGTGTAACGGCATACATAATACAATGAAACTAACATGTAACGGCATACGTAATACAGTGAATCTAACATGTAACGGCATACATAATACAATGAGACTAACGTGTAACGGCATACATAATACAGTGAAACTAACGTGTAACGGCATACATAATACAGTCAATCTAACGTGTAACGGCATACGTAATACAGTCAATCTAACGTGTAACGGCATACGTAATACAATGAAACTTGCTTGAAACATGAATTCTATTGAGAAACCACTTGTATTAAGAGACCATGTATTTTCAGTTCCCGTGTGTGTTGTTAAGGAACAAATTAGCCTGTATTTAGAAACCATTCCTGCTTAGAGACCGCATTTTGCCATTTCCATTGGTGGTCTCTTAATACAAGTGTGACTCTACTATATATGTCACTACGTTCTACAGACATACATACATTTAGTAAAATATACTTCATTAATTAGCTTGGGAACACACATTGATATATTTTGCCTGGTCTGTCATATAAATATATTTTCTGGACGAATGGGAATTTATGTGATAAGAAATACTGCTATGTATTCGTATAATAGCTATTAATAATACCGTTTTCAGGGAACTAGTTCCAAGCTTTCACTGGTGTGCGCATAGAAATACAGGCTTGAGCTGGAATCCAGAAATGGCCAGGTCAATCTATTTATGCAGTTGAAATTCTCCAACAAATAATTGGTTACCATATGATTCGCAAATGTTCCAGCAGGGATGTTGTATATACTATTATGCTGGACAGGGTTTCATGGTATTGTCAACATGTTTGCATTTAATTACTAAATTATGCACTTTATAATTTATATACATTCACTCAATACCGAGTGTGTATTATGCAGAGCGAGTTTTCAATCGTCCTTCTATTAGAGGATGACCCCCTCCCCCCGAATACCAACTTATTTTTTCGCTGAATCCCGAATACTTTTTAACCAGTTTAACACATTGAAAACACCTGTTTATAATAAAAAAGATAACGTATCATCATCTATGTTCAATCCAAAACTGCGCGCTTCAAACCTTCGTGTGGTGTCCCGAAAGTTTAATCGGCAGCACGCCTCCAAGAACATTTTGTATATTTACAGTAGTGCAAATGGTAACATTGTTTATAAGGGAAGTAACCCTGGACATTATCTAAAGTCCGAATAGATCGTATAGGTCCGTACATCAACAATTTTCATTTTATGCACATAAAATCGCTTTTGAAGCATGTTTCGTGGTATTGTTGTCGTTAAATTGGTAATAGAACGTAGATTATTGTCCAAGAAAACAATTTATATTGGAAATCTTGCGTACTGAATACCAAAAGATGTTTTTATTGTGTACCGCGTACGACGCTCTTGCGTCCCGAATACGGACTAAATAGGCCCCGAATCCCGCGTACCAGCCAGGGGGGGGGGGTGTCACCCTCCTATTACATATTTATAAATGTGTAATAGATTTTCTTGTAAACATTGAGACCATTAATTGAGTGGTATTGAGTTTCTGATAATATAAACGTTTTTGAAAACTCGACAGACTGGAACCCAGGCTGATATTATATGTATTCTCATATAACAGTACACGTTTGTTTGCTTGCTTTTGCGTATGGCCACTCTCCAGTTCTTATGGAAGACCCCGGGTACAACTTGCAGAAGTATACAGGCATTGACGGCATCTGGGTTAGTTAGTTAGTAAGAACCACCGACCTTCCACAAGTCAGCTGGGCAGGTTCCTCACATCGACACCATCCAGTGGGATTCGAACTTACTGCTGTGATCAGTTATTTGATGTCAACTGTATATGTCTGTATTATGTTGGTTTAAACATATTTATTTTCTATCATGTACATGGTTATTTACAACAATTGGAATAAGGAATTGGACAGAAAGCTATACAGCTTATGGTTGTCCTCTCCTTTATTAGGTTAAAGAACACGTCGCTGTGATCGGAGTATAAACACATGTCATGGACGCTGTCTTACCGGCGCAAGATTTGCTGTCATTGTTCAGACGTTCCCCTTGTCCACAGCTGCAGTGAAAGCTACCAGCAATGTTCACACACGTATGTTGGCAGTCATGTAAGTTCTCCGTGCATTCATCCACGTCTGATCAATTCCAACAAGGAATTATATAGAAAATAGAAAATAATATCATTACGTGTATGGTCAGATGCTGCTAGTGGAATTGCGGATTTTGATTGGTTGAACAAATTCATCTGATTGGTGGAAAATTGTACGAAATCCAGTAAGATTCAATGGGACGTTAGATAATTGGTGAACAGTATAAGGAACTCCGTAAGATTCAATGGGACGTCAGTTGATTGGTGGAATGTGTAGGGAATCCAGTAAGATTCAATGGACGCCAGCTGATTGGTGCAAAATTGTATGAAATCCAGTAAGATTCAATGGGACGTCAGTTGATTGGTGGAATGTGTAGGGAATCCAGTAAGATTCAATGGGACATCAGTTGATTGGTGGAATGTGTAGGGAATCCAGTAAGATTCAATGGGACATCAGTTGATTGGTGGAATGTGTAGGGAATCCAGTAAGATTCAATGGGACATCAGTTGATTGGTGGAATGTGTAGGGAATCCAGTAAGATTCAATGGGACATCAGTTGATTGGTGGAATGTGTAGGGAATCCAGTAAGATTCAATGGGACATCAGTTGATTGGTGGAATGTGTAGGGAATCCAGTAAGATTCAATGGGACATCAGTTGATTGGTGGAATGTGTAGGGAATCCAGTAAGATTCAATGGGACATCAGTTGATTGGTGGAATGTGTAGGGAATCCAGTAAGATTCAATGGGACATCAGTTGATTGGTGGAATGTGTAGGGAATCCAGTAAGATTCAATGGGACATCAGTTGATTGGTGGAATGTGTAGGGAATCCAGTAAGATTCAATGGGACATCAGTTGATTGGTGGAATGTGTAGGGAATCCAGTAAGATTCAATGGGACATCAGTTGATTGGTGGAATGTGTAGGGAATCCAGTAAGATTCAATGGACGCCAGCTGATTGTGGAAACTTGTATGAAATCCAGTAAGATTCAATGGGACGCCAGCTGATTGGTGGAAAAGTGTAGGGAATCCCGTAAGATTCAATGGGAATCCTATATCATCGCTAACTATCACATCGATATATGACAAACTGTTTAACTCTTTCAGCGCCGAATAAATTCAGAGCATGTGCAAACAACATAGATCCAGGTCAGGATCTATGTTATTTGCTATTCGGACAGGTGCTTCAGCTCCACTGTCTGAAGAGCAATCAGCATATAGACGGCATGTTCTGTTCTGTCCGATTGGGTTCTCTACTTTTTTTTACAAAGTCGCTTTTATGCGACATTGGCGGTGAAAGAGTTAAGCAAGAAACGTAAGCATCCTCGATATAGGATAAGTGGTTCAATAAGTCACAATGCTACATACCATTGCATGATTTCTCATCTTGATCCAGGACAAATCCCGTGTCACAGGAACATCTATGCCCTACGTCCAGGTTTATACATATCTGGGAACATCCACCAACGTCAATAGAACACTCGTCTACATCTGAAAGGAACCCACCTTTAAAACACTGTCGTGACGTCATACTCTTTGTTCTTGCAGTCCCTTATTATTACTATTGGACTGGTGTCAAAATGCCAGAGGATTATATTAAATCCTATGCGTAAATGAACGAAATCAACAATTTTAATTAGTGGGATATTGTTGTATAAGTGTGTGTTTTAAGTAAGATATAAGCCGTAAACGGATCCAATATGTAAAATATTGGTACTCTTGGAAATCTTGCGTACTGAATACCAAAAGATGTTTTTATTGTGTACCGCGTACGACGCTCTTGCGTCCCGAATACGGACTAAATAGGCCCCGAATCCCGCGTACCAGCCAGGGGGGGGGGGTGTCACCCTCCTATTACATATTTATATGTAATACTTTATAAATGTGTAATAGATTTTCTTGTAAACATTGAGACCATTAATTGAGTGGTATTGAGTTTCTGATAATATAAACGTTTTTGAAAACTCGACAGACTGGAACCCAGGCTGATATTATATGTATTCTCATATAACAGTACACGTTTGTTTGCTTGCTTTTGCATATGGCCACTCTCCAGTTCTTATGGAAGACCCCGGGTACAACTTGCAGAAGTATACAGGCATTGACGGCATCTGGGTTAGTTAGTTAGTAAGAACCACCGACCTTCCACAAGTCAGCTGGGCAGGTTCCTCACATCGACACCATCCAGTGGGATTCGAACTTACTGCTGTGATCAGTTATTTGATGTCAACTGTATATGTCTGTATTATGTTGGTTTAAACATATTTATTTTCTATCATGTACATGGTTATTTACAACAATTGGAATAAGGAATTGGACAGAAAGCTATACAGCTTATGGTTGTCCTCTCCTTTATTAGGTTAAAGAACACGTCGCTGTGATCGGAGTATAAACACATGTCATGGACGCTGTCTTACCGGCGCAAGATTTGCTGTCATTGTTCAGACGTTCCCCTTGTCCACAGCTGCAGTGAAAGCTACCAGCAATGTTCACACACGTATGTTGGCAGTCATGTAAGTTCTCCGTGCATTCATCCACGTCTGATCAATTCCAACAAGGAATTATATAGAAAATAGAAAATAATATCATTACGTGTATGGTCAGATGCTGCTAGTGGAATTGCGGATTTTGATTGGTTGAACAAATTCATCTGATTGGTGGAAAATTGTACGAAATCCAGTAAGATTCAATGGGACGTTAGATAATTGGTGAACAGTATAAGGAACTCCGTAAGATTCAATGGGACGTCAGTTGATTGGTGGAATGTGTAGGGAATCCAGTAAGATTCAATGGACGCCAGCTGATTGGTGCAAAATTGTATGAAATCCAGTAAGATTCAATGGGACGTCAGTTGATTGGTGGAATGTGTAGGGAATCCAGTAAGATTCAATGGGACATCAGTTGATTGGTGGAATGTGTAGGGAATCCAGTAAGATTCAATGGGACATCAGTTGATTGGTGGAATGTGTAGGGAATCCAGTAAGATTCAATGGGACATCAGTTGATTGGTGGAATGTGTAGGGAATCCAGTAAGATTCAATGGGACATCAGTTGATTGGTGGAATGTGTAGGGAATCCAGTAAGATTCAATGGGACATCAGTTGATTGGTGGAATGTGTAGGGAATCCAGTAAGATTCAATGGGACATCAGTTGATTGGTGGAATGTGTAGGGAATCCAGTAAGATTCAATGGGACATCAGTTGATTGGTGGAATGTGTAGGGAATCCAGTAAGATTCAATGGGACATCAGTTGATTGGTGGAATGTGTAGGGAATCCAGTAAGATTCAATGGGACATCAGTTGATTGGTGGAATGTGTAGGGAATCCAGTAAGATTCAATGGGACATCAGTTGATTGGTGGAATGTGTAGGGAATCCAGTAAGATTCAATGGGACATCAGTTGATTGGTGGAATGTGTAGGGAATCCAGTAAGATTCAATGGACGCCAGCTGATTGGTGGAAACTTGTATGAAATCCAGTAAGATTCAATGGGACGCCAGCTGATTGGTAGAAAAGTGTAGGGAATCCCGTAAGATTCAATGGGAATCCTATATCATCGCTAACTATCACATCGATATATGACAAACTGTTTAACTCTTTCAGCGCCGAATAAATTCAGAGCATGTGCAAACAACATAGATCCAGGTCAGGATCTATGTTATTTGCTATTCGGACAGGTGCTTCAGCTCCACTGTCTGAAGAGCAATCAGCATATAGACGGCATGTTCTGTTCTGTCCGATTGGGTTCTCTACTTTTTTTTACAAAGTCGCTTTTATGCGACATTGGCGGTGAAAGAGTTAAGCAAGAAACGTAAGCATCCTCGATATAGGATAAGTGGTTCAATAAGTCACAATGCTACATACCATTGCATGATTTCTCATCTTGATCCAGGACAAATCCCGTGTCACAGGAACATCTATGCCCTACGTCCAGGTTTATACATATCTGGGAACATCCACCAACGTCAATAGAACACTCGTCTACATCTGAAAGGAACCCACCTTTAAAACACTGTCGTGACGTCATACTCTTTGTTCTTGCAGTCCCTTATTATTACTATTGGACTGGTGTCAAAATGCCAGAGGATTATATTAAATCCTATGCGTAAATGAACGAAATCAACAATTTTAATTAGTGGGATATTGTTGTATAAGTGTGTGTTTTAAGTAAGATATAAGCCGTAAACGGATCCAATATGTAAAATATTGGTACTGTCTCATTCTATTCTTAATACCTACATACCAAAAACAAGCCCAGCTATGTACATCACGTGATTGCCTCGACTGAAGAATCCAATAAATAAATACAATGCAACTTTCTGGGCGTGGCTAATGGTTTTCTGGGCGTGGCTAATGGTTTTCTGGGCGTGGAGGGGGAGAGAGGGGGAGAGAGAGGAGAGAGAGAGAGAGAGAGAGAGGGGAGAGAGAGGAGAGAGGAGAGAGAGAGGAGAGAGAGAGAGAGAGAGGAGAGAGAGAGAGAGAGAGAGGAGAGAGAGAGAGGAGAGAGAGGAGAGAGAGGAGAGAGAGAAGAGAGGAGAGAGAGAGGAGAGAGAGAGAGAGAGGGAGAAAGAGAGAGGAGAGAGAGAAGAGGAGAGAGGGAGGAGAAAGGGAGAGGAGAGAGAGGAGAGAGAGAGAGAGAGAGAGAGAGAGAGAGAGAGGAGAGAGAGGAGAGAGAGGAGAGAGAGGAAAGAGAGGAGAGAGAAGAAAGGAGAAAGAGAAAGAGAGAGGGGGAGCGGAGAGAGAGGATAGAAAGAGAGAGGAGAGAGAGGAGAGAGAAGAGAAGAGAGAGAGGAGAGGAGATGGAGGAGAGAGAGGGGAGAGAGTGAGCGAGGAGAGGGAGGATAGGAGAGGGAGGAAAGAGAGGATAGGAGAGGGAGGAAAGAGAGGATAGAGATAGAGAGGAGATATAGGAGAGAGAGAGGAGGGAGAGAGGAGAGAGAGAGGAGTGAAAGCGGAGAGATATGAAAGATATAGGAGAGAGAGAGAGAGGTGAGATAGAGAGAGAGCTATAGAGCGGAGATAGGAGAGAGAGGATAGAGCGAGAGGGGAGAGATGAGAGAGTGGAGATATAGAGTAGATAAACAGAGAGGAGAGATAGGAGATATAGAGAGAGAGGAGAGAGAGGAGAGAGAGAGGAGAGAGAGGAGAGAGAGGAGAGAGAGGAGAGAGAGGAGATAGAGGAAGATAGAGGATAACGAGGAGAGAGAGAGATAAAGAGAGGAGAGAGAGGAGAGAGAAAGAGAGTAGAGAGAGGAGAGAGATAGAGAGGAGATATAGAGGAGAGAGAGAGGAGAGAGAGAGGAGAGAGAGAGGAGAGAGAGAGAGAGGAGAGAGAGAGGAGAGAGAGGGTATAGAGTGAGAGGGGAGAGAGAGGAGAGAGAGAGGAGAGAGAGAGGAGAGAGAGGGGAGAGGAGAGGAGAGAGACATAATAGGCAATTCGGATTAAGTATTTTGCTTACGGACACAGTTACAGTGGTTCACAGCCCATCGTTTACTATGCGGACTCTATATTCATATGCACCACGAATGCTCCAAAATGCAATTCACTATACCAAACATGTCTTCTTTGAAGTTTTAGAGCGGAAAGATTACGAAATATTCACGACCAGAAGTTTCTCACACCACATGTGAATATATGACGTTAAACACACAGCGTTATGACGTTAGGAAAGGTTTATTAAAACACTGACTATAACAAAGCAAAGATTATTGGGCAGGCCGTTTTTGATTCATGAAGTTAGGATAAACATGTTTGCCATGTTGTCGTCTTAAGCAAAATGTGGCTGTCCGATTAGCGCAGTGGTTAGTGCACTCGCTTCTCACCAATGCTACCCGGGTTCGATCCTTGGACCGGGAAGTATGCGAGATGGTACGGTGGTCACCAGATCGGGCAGGTGTGTTTTCTCCGGGTACTCCGGTTTCCTCTCACACGAATGACCACATATACGCTTACATCCAGGCCAACGAGAGTGATTAATATAAGTTGTCAAAGCTTGTTTCGCAATCGTTGTAAAATAAATAAATAAAAAAAGAAGAGAGCATACCTTGATTGCAAACTGATCCAGAGTATGAGGGTGAGCACTTGCAGCTATACTGTTCACCACTTGAGGAGCACGTTCCACCATTGAAGCATGGCTTTGTATCGCATGGATCAGGTAATGGAACGTTGGTCGCTAAAATCAAACGTAATGATACTTCATACTCACTATTCCAACATTGCGCAAGATATTCCTAAAATGTGAAAGACCCGATTCCAGAATTGCGCAGGGTGATAATAGAATAGCGCATCAGTATTGGAATTCCTAAAACGCGCAGCGCGCTTCCGGAATCGTCCGTATTCCAAAAATGCGCAGAACGTATACTAGTACACTGACTTTCAAACGCATCACTCTTGTCGGCTGTCAGATTAGCACAATGGTTAGCACGCTCGCTTCTCACAAAATGCAACCCGGGTTCGATCCTCGGACCGGGAAGTATGTAAGATGGTACGGTGGTCGCCAGAGCGGACAGGTGGGTTTTCTCCGGGTACTCCTGTTTCCTCCCACACGAATGACCACAAATACGCTTTCATCCGCACCAACGAGAGTGATTAATATAAGTTGTTGAAGCTTGATTTGTGATCGTTGTAAAATATATAAAGTTTAAACTTTAAACGTTGTAAATAATTCTCATGTCCTAGTCTTAATGGATGTCCATCACACGCGCCAACGAGTGCAATGGCGGACAGCAATAACAATGGGGCTTAAGGAAAGGAGAGACTGTGTGCGTTAGTACGTTCAGTGTCGACCTATGACACTTCAAACATACAACACAAGCAATAAGCTATGATTACACAATAAACAATCATATATGATATTTTATTGTCTATTTCTGTGTTTGCTCAACACAAACTGACATGAATTAATACGATTTGGCAGTTCCATTTCGTATTTTTCACGAATATGACTTCAATAATTCATGTGGCTGTCCGATTAGCGCAGTGGTTAACGCGCTCGCTCCTCGGATCGGGAAATATGTGAGATGGTACGATGGTCGCCAGATCGGACAGGTGGGTTTTCTCCTGGTACTCCGGTTTCCTCCTACACGAATGACCACATTTACGCTTTCATCCGCGCCAACGAGAGTGATTAATATAAGTTTTTTTAAAACTTTATTTATTTTACCACGATTGCGAGTTTTAACAACTGTTGTAAAATAAATAAAGTTTTAAAATAATAATTTCATGGCTACCTTGACATATAGTCGTTGTCATTACATCCTGTACTCCGACCAGCTCGTCGGCGAAACCGTCGGCATGAAACACCAAGTCTGTATCTCCTGCTATGTTCTCCAATTCTGTTTGATTCACTCCACTTGTAATGCCCAGACAAATTATCTTTATTCCCTCGGAGCGCATTGTCTATGAATACAATAACACGCTTTGTCACTATTATATTAATAATAATAATGGTAATAATAATAATGGTAATAATAATAATAATAATAAATATTATTCGAATATGATCGAACCTGCGATCCCTGGGTTGTTGGAGGTCAGGCGGTGGATCGAACCTGCGATCACTGGGTTGGTGGAGATCAGGCGGGGGATCGAACCTGCGATCCCAGGGTTGTTGGAGATCAGGCGGGGGATCGAACCTGCGATCCCTGGGTTGTTGGAGGTCAGGCGGGGGATCGAACCTGCGATCCCAGGATTCTCCGTAACAAATCATAGCAGCAAATAAAATGAATGGTATACTCACACGAAAAAGAAAGTGTGCACTTGGTTAGAGGGAAAATTATATACTTATATTCACACGTAAAACAGGGTTCTGATAATTATCAAATTTCAATTAAAAATTTAAAAGTAAAACATCGTGTAGCCAATACATGTTTGCACAATTTGATACTAAATTTGCCAATTTATTGCTTCTATATATAAGTATAATGTTTTTCCCTCTAACCAAGTGCACACTTTCTTTTTCCCTGTGAATATGCATCACTTTAAGCATGTGTTATTGATATTGCTGGCATAAAAATGGGACACTCATAATTTCGTTTTTTAACAGGAACATATCTTTAATGATAACCAAGACAGTTTTTTTAGTTTTAAACTCATCAGTCTCATCAGGATCTGCACTTTTGGCCAGTAATATTACTATATTTAATTGGGGGGGCATACGTGCATACGAGCTCTACCACACGATATCTTCCCTAAAAGAATACCATTCAAATATACTCATGCTTAGCATGAATGTCATGTCGTTTTATCTATCAAACTGGCGTTTATCCAGACATAGTCACATATGCAGGTGCGTATCCAGGCATGTGTGTTCACTTGTTCCTGTAATCTTGGCAAAATTAACAATATAAAAGTCACAATTATGAAATAAAAATTGATCGGATGGACGGATCTGTAGTCCAATGGTAACACGCTGGACTGGTAATCCAGGGATCGCAGGTTCGATCCACCGTCTGACTATAATAAAATTAACAGTTTTTCAGATGGGACGTTAAACCGAGGTCTCGTGTCGATGATTTACATCGTGCACGTAAAAGAACCAGAGGAGACTCTGGAATGGGTCTCTGTCATTGCACTATCCTCCAAAATCTAAAATGACTAATCTCTTCAGGAGGCGTCGCTCATATGGGCAACCGGTAGTGACGATAAATAAACGTAAAACTTACATACGAGCTCTACACATACATTAGAAAAAAACCCGGCCTCCGGGGTCGAGTAGTTAGATCGCTGACTGGTATACCACTGTAACTTATCATCACTGATGGTCACGGATTCGAGCCCAGCTCAGACCGTGTCTCTTTATATGAAAACAGTTGGCAGTTTCTTATGGAGGTTGGTGCACCAAGTACTGGTTGACAGCGGGAGCCTGTCCAGGAAAGGTTAGGTAAACTGCCCGTCGCTCAAATGGTCAACCGATAGCGATGTTAAATAAACTTAAAGTAAAAAAATAAATTAGAAAGCAACTAATCGATTGCTATCAATGGTGTTCCAACGGCTTACTATTATTTCATATGGCGACTTGGTGGAAGACCCAGGGTGTCACTCTGCGTAGTATTACACGGACCTGGGTAGAACTACTGACCATCCCTAAAGCAGTTAGATAGCTCTGTCATATGAAATAATTCGACACCCCAGCGGGTTCGAACATGCAGCAGTGAGAGTCAAGTTATTTGAAGTCAACGACCCACTCACTACATCGTCACTACATACCTTTCCCATGTCTTCCGGTGTGGTCTCACTCACTACATCGTCACTACATACTTTTCCCATGTCCTCCGGTGCGGTCTCACTCACTACATCGTCACTACATACCTTTCCAATGTCCTCCGGTGCGGTCTCACTCACTACATCGTCACTACATACCTTTCCAATGTCCTCCAGTGCGGTCTCACTCACTACATCGTCACTACATACCTTTCCCATGTCCTCCGGTGTGGTCTCACTCACTACCTCCTCACTTCATACCCTTTCCATGTCCCCCGGTGCAGTCTCACTCACTACATCGTCACTACATACCTTTCCCATGTCCTCCGGTGCGGTCTCACTCACTACATACCTTTCCCATGTCCCCCCGTGCGGTCTCACTCACTACATCGTCACTACATACCTTTCCCATGTCTCCCGTGCGGTCTCACTCACTACATCGTCACTACATACCTTTCCCATGTCCTCCTGTGCGGTCTCACTCACTACATCGTCACTACATACCTTTCCCATGTCCACTGGTGCGGTCTCACTCACTAAATCGTCACTACATACCTTTCCCATGTCCACCGGTGCGGTCTCACTTACTACATCGTCACTACACACCTTTCCCATGTCCTCCCGTGCGGTCTCACTTACTACATCGTCACTACATACTTTTCCCATGTCCTCCGGTGCGGTCTCACTCACTACATCGTCACTACATACATTTCCCATGTCCACCGGTGCGGTCTCACTACATCGTTACTACATACTTTTCCCATGTCCTCCGGTGTGGTCTCACTCACTACCTCCTCACTCCATACCTTTCCATGCCTCCGGTGCGTCTCACTCACTACATCGTCACTACATACCTTTCCCATGTCCTCCGGTGCGGTCTCACTCACTACCTCGTCACTACATACCTTTCCCATGTCCTCCCGTGCGGTCTCACTCACTACATCGTCACTACATACCTTTCCCATGTCCTCCGGTGCGGTCTCACTCACTACATCGTCACTACATACATTTCCCATGTCCACCGGTGCGGTCTCACTACATCGTTACTACATACTTTTCCCATGTCCTCCGGTGTGGTCTCACTCACTACCTCCTCACTCCATACCTTTTCCATGTCCTCCGGTGCGGTCTCACCCACTACCTCCTCACTCCATACCCTTTCCATGTCCCCCGGTGCAGTCTCACTCACTACCTCCTCACTCCATACCTTTCCCATGTCCTCCCGTGCGGTCTCACTCACTACATCGTCACTACATACCTTTCCCATGTCCACTGGTGCGGTCTCACTCACTAAATCGTCACTACATACCTTTCCCATGTCCACCGGTGCGGTCTCACTTACTACATCGTCACTACACACCTTTCCCATGTCCTCCCGTGCGGTCTCACTTACTACATTGTCACTACATACTTTTCCCATGTCCTCCTGTGCGGTCTCACTCACTACATCATCACTACATACTTTTCCCATGTCCTCCGGTGCGGTCTCACTCACTACATCGTCACTACATACTTTTCCCATGTCCACCGGTGCGGTCTCACTCGCTACATCGTCACTACATACCTTTCCCATGTTTTCCGGTGGTGCGGTCACACTCACTACATCGTCACTGCATACCTTTCCCATGTTTTCCGGTGGTGCGGTCACACTCACTACACCATCACTACATACCTTTCCCATGTCCTCTGGTGCGGTCTCACTCACTACATCATCACTACATACCTTTGCACTTTCCACGGCTGTGGTCTCAGTAGATTTCCCATCAGTTATCATGACCAGCACCTTCTGTACACCAACTCTGGCACCGTTAGATACATCAAGGTTGTTATTGTACACATGCTCCAGACATTTTGTGATATCCGTGCCACCTCCTTTATATCTACAAAAAATGTTTGACGTATACATATCCTTGTGTTTGTGTTTTACGTTTATTTATCGTCGCTATAGGTTGCCCATATGAGCGACGCCTCCTGAAGTTATTAGGCATTCTGGAGGATAGTGCAATGATACAGACAGAGACCCATTCCAGAATCTCCTCTGGTTGCTTTACGTGCACAGTGTAAAGCACCGACAGGAGACCTCGGTTTAACGTCCCATCTGAAAGACTGTAATTTAATTAGGGTCAGACGGGGGATCGAACCTGCGATCCTTGGATTACCAGTCCAGTGTGTTACCCGTCGATGCTTGAGACACTAATCGGTGTGGCACCCCCGGGGTCTTATTACGGTCAAAAGTAAAATTTGAAAAATATGGCTACAAATGAACCTGCTTGTGTGGAAGTCGTGATAGCGCAGTGGATGCGCGTTCTCTTCAGGTGCGAAAGGTCCGGAGTTCGAGCCCTGCTGGAGCCGTTACGATTGTGCCCTTAGGCAAGGCATTTAAATTCCACGTTGCCTCTTCTCTCTCCCTCGTGGCGATGGATTTCATCAGGAATGAGGTCTCGAGAGTGATTAATATAAGTTACAATAACTTGTTTCGCAATCGAGCTAATATAAATTTGTATAAACTAAAACCTGCTTTTATGGAATTACCATTTCTAAATTACCTCCCTTTATGGATATCTTTTAACACAATCACCAATAACTAAATGGTGGTTTACTAAAGTAGGATAAATTTGCTTATGAATCATATTATTTTTTCATCTGAAGAAAACAAACCTGCCGAATATACAGTGAAACCTGTGTTAGTGGTCACCTCCAGTAAGCAGCCAACCTGTATTAAGCAGCCAGTTTCCAGATTCCCAATATGCTGTTTTATTATACATTTGACCTCCATTAAGCAGTCACATGTGCTAAGCAGCCACTTTCTGAGATTCCCTTGGCTGGCTGCTTAAGACAGGTTTGACTGTAGAGACTTTAAATGTGTTAATGATTTTACCTTACAGCTTTCACTTTCGTGACAAGGGTAGCTGCATCTGTATAGTCGTTGAGGTCAAACTGATCCTTCACAATGTTGGAAAAACTCACAAAGCTTACTAGGACATCGTCTGGACCAATAGTCAACGAGTCAATGACATTCGCAACAAAGGCGAGAACAAGCTTGAAGTTGGCCATTTGGACGGAACTGGAATCGTCAACCATGAATACCACATCCGCAATTCCTGACGAGCAATCTGTGGGTATAATAAGGTAATACATGTAATACATCGCAGGTTCGATCCCCCGCCTGACCCTAATAAAATTAACAGTATTTTAGATGGGACGTTAAACCGTGGTCTCGTGTCGGTGCTTTACACCGTGCACGTAAAAGAATTAGAGGAGACTCTGGAATGGGTCTCTGTCTGTATCATTGCACTATCCTCCAAAATATAAAATGACTAATCTCTTCAGGAGGCGTCGCTCATATAGGCAACCGGTATCGATGATAAATAAACGTAAAACACACACACATATTCATAATTAATGGACATCACACACACACATGTAGTTTTTCGATCTACATTCATTCTGAAATTTATAATACAAATGTATTCAAATTGAGCTCATCTAAAGGTTGTATATACGTAAATAGACAGACGTGCATCCGAGGTCACAGACGGATCTGTAGTCCAGTGGTAACATGCTCGACTGGTAATCCAGAGATCGCAGGTTCGATCCCCCCGTCTGACCCTAATAAAATTAACAGACTTTCAGATGGGACTTTAAACCGAGGTCAGATCGAACCTGCGATCCCTGGATTACCAGTCCAGCCTGTTACCACTGGACTACAGATCCGCCTCAAGCTTCTGATTGGCAAGCTTAGTGTATATCTCAAATTCAACCAATCAAATCACTTGAGCTTTGAGTTCTGAGAACAGATATATAACCTCGGGTCATGGTGCACCATTGGTCTGGGGTCTGTTCATACATTTTCATTCGGCTTCTACTCACGAACCACTTGCACATTTTTGCTGAGTGGTCCAGTTGTTGACACGTTGGATGATCGCATGTAGGTTCGATCCTCCGCCAGACCCAAATACTATTAACATTATTGTCAGATGGGAAAATCGTTGTATCGGTGCTATACGTCGGACATGTAAGGGAACCAGGGATGTAAGGGAACCGGATGTAAGTGAACCAGGGATGTAAGGGAACCAGGGATGTAAGGGAACCAGGGGTGCTTCTGGAATTGGAGTGTTTTTGTATCTTGCACTATCCTCCAAAAACAATAAAATGACTGGATGCGACCACAAACAAGAATATCGATAACCAATCAGAATCGGGGAACAAGCTGATCCATGTACTTGATATATAATTAATGACCTTAAACATGCAGCTTGTAATATTAATAATAATAATAATAATAATAATCAATCTTGTCAGACTATGGAGTTGGCGCCCGTTGATTCTACAGATGAGCACCGTCTGCTGTGGCAGTACAGTAGAATGTACATCGGATATATAGTATTGCTTGTACAGTAGAATGTACATCGGATATATAGTATTGCTTGTACAGTAGAATGTACATCGGATATATAGTATTGCAGGTACAGTAGAGTGTACATCGGATATATAGTATTGCAGGTACAATATATTGTACATCGGATATATAATATTGCTGGTACAGTAGAATGTACATCGGATATATAGTATTGCTGGTACAATATATTGTACATCGGATATATAATATTGCTGGTACAATATATTGTACATCGGATATATAATATTGCTGGTACAGTAGGATGTACATTGGATATATAGTATTGCTGGTACAGTAGAATGTACATCGGATATATAGTATTGCTGGTACAATATATTGTACATCGGATATATAATATTGCTGGTACAATATATTGTACATCGGATATATAATATTGCAGGTACAATATATTGTACATCGGATATATAATATTGCTGGTACAGTAGAATGTACATCGGATATATAGTACTGCTGGTACAGTAGAATGTACATCGGATATATAGTATTGCTGGTACAGTAGAATGTTCATCGGGTATATAGTATTGCAGGTACAGTAGAATGTACATCGGATATATAGTATTGCAGGTACAGTAGAATGTACATCGGATATATAGTACTGCTGGTACAGTAGAATGTACATCGGATATATAGTATTGCAGGTACAGTAGAGTGTACATCGGATATATAGTATTGCAGGTACAATATATTGTACATCGGATATATAATATTGCTGGTACAGTAGAATGTACATCGGATATATAGTATTGCTGGTACAGTAGAATGTTCATCGGATATATAGTATTGCTGGTACAGTATAATGTACTTCGGATATATAATATTGCAGGTACAATATATTGTACATCGGATATATAATATTGCTGGTACAGTAGAATGTACATCGGATATATAGTATTGCTGGTACAATATATTGTACATCGGATATATAATATTGCTGGTACAATATATTGTACATCGGATATATAGTATTGCAGGTACAATATATTGTACATCGGATATATAATATTGCTGGTACAGTAGAATGTACATCGGATATATAGTATTGCTGGTACAGTAGAATGTACATCGGATATATAGTATTGCTGGTACAGTAGAATGTACATCGGATATATAGTATTGCTGGTACAGTAGAATGTACATCGGATATATAGTATTGCTGGTACAGTAGAATGTACATCGGATATATAGTATTGCAGGTACAGTAGAGTGTACATCGGATATATAGTATTGCAGGTACAGTAGAATGTACATCGGATATATAGTATTGCTGGTACAGTAGAATGTACATCGGATATATAGTATTGCTGGTACAGTAGAATGTACATCGGATATATAGTATTGCTGGTACAGTAGAATGTACATCGGATATATAGTATTGCTGGTACAGTAGAATGTACATCGGATATATAGTATTGCAGGTACAGTAGAATGTACATCGGATATATAGTATTGCAGGTACAGTAGAATGTACATCGGATATATAGTATTGCTGGTACAGTAGAATGTACATCGGATATATAGTATTGCTGGTACAGTAGAATGTACATCGGATATATAGTATTGCTGGTACAATATATTGTACATCGGATATATAATATTGCAGGTACAGTAGAATGTACATCGGATATATAGTATTGCTGGTACAGTAGAATGTACATCGGATATATAGTATTGCTGGTACAGTAGAATGTACATCGGATATATAGTATTGCAGGTACAATATATTGTACATCGGATATATAATATTGCTGGTACAGTAGAATGTACATCGGATATATAGTATTGCTGGTACAATATATTGTACATCGGATATATAATATTGCTGGTACAATATATTGTACATCGGATATATAATATTGCAGGTACAATATATTGTACATCGGATATATAATATTGCTGGTACAATATATTGTACATCGGATATATAGTATTGCAGGTACAGTAGAGTGTACATCGGATATATAGTATTGCAGGTACAATATATTGTACATCGGATATATAATATTGCTGGTACAGTAGAATGTACATCGGATATATAGTATTGCTGGTACAGTAGAATGTACATCGGATATATAGTATTGCTGGTACAGTAGAATGTACATCGGATATATAGTATTGCTGGTACAGTAGAATGTACATCGGATATATAGTATTGCTGGTACAGTAGAATGTACATCGGATATATAGTATTGCAGGTACAGTAGAGTGTACATCGGATATATAGTATTGCAGGTACAGTAGAATGTACATCGGATATATAGTATTGCTGGTACAGTAGAATGTACATCGGATATATAGTATTGCTGGTACAGTAGAATGTACATCGGATATATAGTATTGCTGGTACAGTAGAATGTACATCGGATATATAGTATTGCTGGTACAGTAGAATGTACATCGGATATATAGTATTGCAGGTACAGTAGAATGTACATCGGATATATAGTATTGCTGGTACAGTAGAATGTACATCGGATATATAGTATTGCTGGTACAGTAGAATGTACATCGGATATATAGTATTGCTGGTACAGTAGAATGTACATCGGATATATAGTATTGCTGGTACAGTAGAATGTACATCGGATATATAGTATTGCAGGTACAGTAGAATGTACATCGGATATATAGTATTGCTGGTACAGTAGAATGTACATCGGATATATAGTATTGCTGGTACAGTAGAATGTACATCGGATATATAGTATTGCTGGTACAGTAGAATGTACATCGGATATATAGTATTGCTGGTACAGTAGAATGTACATCGGATATATAGTATTGCTGGTACAGTAGAATGTACATCGGATATATAGTATTGCAGGTACAGTAGAATGTACATCGGATATATAGTATTGCTGGTACAGTAGAATGTACATCGGATATATAGTATTGCAGGTACAGTAGAATGTACATCGGATATATAGTATTGCTGGTACAGTAGAATGTACATCGGATATATAGTATTGCTGGTACAGTAGAATGTACATCGGATATATAGTATTGCTGGTACAGTAGAATGTACATCGGATATATAGTATTGCTGGTACAGTAGAATGTACATCGGATATATAGTATTGCTGGTACAGTAGAATGTACATCGGATATATAGTATTGCTGGTACAGTAGAATGTACATCGGATATATAGTATTGCTGGTACAGTAGAATGTACATCGGATATATAGTATTGCTGGTACAGTAGAATGTACATCGGATATATAGTATTGCAGGTACAGTAGAATGTACATCGGATATATAGTATTGCTGGTACAGTAGAATGTACATCGGATATATAGTATTGCTGGTACAGTAGAATGTACATCGGATATATAGTATTGCTGGTACAGTAGAATGTACATCGGATATATAGTATTGCTGGTACAGTAGAA
Source organism: Archivesica marissinica (assembly GCA_014843695.1). Lineage (NCBI taxonomy): Eukaryota > Metazoa > Mollusca > Bivalvia > Venerida > Vesicomyidae > Archivesica > Archivesica marissinica. The sequence continues at coordinate 19,512,253 of CM026392.1, read as the reverse complement.
TGTACATCGGATATATAGTATTGCTGGTACAGTAGAATGTACATCGGATATATAGTATTGCTGGTACAGTAGAATGTACATCGGATATATAGTATTGCAGGTACAGTAGAATGTACATCGGATATATAGTATTGCTGGTACAGTAGAATGTACATCGGATATATAGTATTGCTGGTACAGTAGAATGTACATCGGATATATAGTATTGCTGGTACAGTAGAATGTACATCGGATATATAGTATTGCTGGTACAGTAGAATGTACATCAGATATATAGTATTGCTGGTACAATATAATGTACATCGGATATATAGTATTGCAGGTACAGTAGAATGTACATCGGATATATAGTATTGCTGGTACAGTAGAATGTACATCGGATATATAGTATTGCAGGTACAGTAGAGTGTACATCGGATATATAGTATTGCTGGTACAGTAGAATGTACATCGGATATATAGTATTGCTGGTACAGTAGAATGTACATCGGATATATAGTATTGCAGGTACAGTAGAATGTACATCGGATATATAGTATTGCTGGTACAGTAGAATGTACATCGGATATATAGTATTGCAGGTACAGTAGAGTGTACATCGGATATATAGTATTGCTTGTACAGTAGAATGTACATCGGATATATAGTATTGCTAGTACAGTAGAGTGTACATCGGATATATAGTATTGCAGGTACAGTATAATGTACATCGGATATATAGTATTGCAGGTACAGTAGAATGTACATCGGATATATAGTATTGCAGGTACAGTAGAATGTACATCGGATATATATTTTTGCTTGTACAGTAGAGTGTACATCGGATATATAGTATTGCTGGTACAGTAGAATGTACATCGGATATATAGTATTGCAGGTACAGTAGAATGTACATCGGATATATAGTATTGCTTGTACAGTAGAGTGTACATCGGATATATAGTATTGCTGGTACAGTAGAATGTACATCGGATATATAGTATTGCAGGTACAGTAGAATGTACATCGGATATATAGTATTGCTGGTACAGTAGAATGTACATCGGATATATAGTATTGCAGGTACAGTAGAGTGTACATCGGATATATAGTATTGCTTGTACAGTAGAATGTACATCGGATATATAGTATTGCTAGTACAGTAGAGTGTACATCGGATATATAGTATTGCAGGTACAGTATAATGTACATCGGATATATAGTATTGCAGGTACAGTAGAATGTACATCGGATATATAGTATTGCAGGTACAGTAGAATGTACATCGGATATATATTTTTGCTTGTACAGTAGAGTGTACATCGGATATATAGTATTGCTGGTACAGTATAATGTACATCGGATATATAGTATTGCAGGTACAGTAGAATGTACATCGGATATATAGTATTGCTTGTACAGTAGAGTGTACATCGGATATATAGTATTGCAGGTACAGTATAATGTACATCGGATATATAGTATTGCTGGTACAGTAGAATGTGCATCGGATATATAGTATTGCAGGTACAGTAGAATGTACATCGGATATATAGTATTGCTGGTACAGTATAATGTACATCGGATATATAGTATTGCAGGTACAGTATAATGTACATCGGATATATAGTATTGCTGGTACAGTAGAATGTGCATCGGATATATAGTATTGCAGGTACAGTATAATGTACATCGGATATATAGTATTGCTGGTACAGTAGAATGTGCATCGGATATATAGTATTGCAGGTACAGTATAATGTACATTGGATATATAGTATTGCTGGTACAGTATAATGTGCATCGGATATATAGTATTGCAGGTACAGTATAATGTACATCGGATATATAGTATTGCTGGTACAGTAGAATGTACTTCGGATATATAGTATTGCAGGTACAGTAGAATGTACATCGGATATATAGTATTGCAGGTACAGTAGAATGTACATCGGATATATAGTATTGCAGGTGTAGCAGGGTCCGTTTTAGCCTCCATACTTTAAACCAGTTATTCCTTGTAGATAGATATACACGATGTGTAATGGTCAGTGAGATGCAACCGTGCGTAGCGAGTTTAACTCTAGGATATGTGTATGATCGTTATGTAGCGTGGTATTCCAACGCAGTCACTTCCAATATCGTATGATAGTCGGACGTCTTTTATAAAGAGCATTTTATAATATAGTTAGAGAATAGAAGTCTTCAAAAGTATTATTCAGGTATATATAGATATGCGTGAGATATTGAATTGGTTGATTTGTACGCTGTAGTATTGGGTTCATTATGTTGTACGCGGGTTCGGTTCAGTTAGTCCTTTTTGTCGTTGGTCCTTGAGTCTGTGCCCTTGGTCCTGGCTGTCGGTATATCAAACCTCATCGTTGCACATAACTTAACAGACGCATGTTATTTACAGTTGTCACCGGCACCAGTGAGTGAGTGGTTGAATGTGTAGCGGACGGTGGAGAATAGCGAGAAGTGTTACAGAGACCATATCTCTGCGTAAGTTATTGTATTGGTCTATATTGTATTGGTCTATGTTATATATGTCTATGTTGCATGTGTCTATGTTGCATTTGTCTATGTTGCATTTGTCTGTGTTGCATAGGTCTATGTTGCATATGTCTATGTTTCATCAGAGACATGGATGTAACATAGATTACCTCTGTGTTACGTCTTATATATATTGGAGTAAGAGTAAGCGTTATTACGAACCACGAACTTGACGAGAGTATATATAGTGCCAACGTATATAATATGTTGTTGTTGTTGTTGTTAACCCAAGCACCGCAAATCATCTATTATATATTTATATGACGCATATGTTTTAATCCTATTCTTAATGTGTGTATATATGTGTATTGTAGAACCAAAGCATTCGAGAGCCTTGTTGTCTACGGAGATCGAATAGAGTGATGAATCGTATAGGGTGTTGTCATTTTACTGATCCCCCAGAATACGAACCCTACCACACAGGTACAGTAGAATGTACATCGGATATATAGTATTGCTGGTACAGTAGAATGTACATCGGATATATAGTATTGCAGGTACAGTAGAGTGTACATCGGATATATAGTATTGCAGGTACAGTAGAATGTACATCGGATATATAGTATTGCAGGTACAGTAGAATGTACATCAGGATATATAGTATTGCAGGTACAGTAGAATGTACATCGGATATATAGTATTGCAGGTACAGTAGAATGTACATCGGATATATAGTATTGCAGGTACAGTATATGTACATCGGATATATAGTATTATGTACATCGGATATATAGTATTGCAGGTACAGTAGAATGTACATCGGATATATAGTATTGCAGGTACAGTAGAATGTACATCAGATATATAGTATTGCAGGTACAGTATATGTACATCGGATATATAGTATTATGTACATCGGATATATAGTATTGCAGGTACAGTAGAATGTACATCGGATATATAGTATTGCAGGTACAGTATAATGTACATCGGTATTATTGCTGGTACAGTAAAGTGCATGTTAATTCAGTACTATCAACGGAAATGAAAACACGAATACACGTGTCTCTGAACTACAATATACACTCTTCAATGAACTGCAGAAGCTGGTTTCGCGCATACACGTGTTGCTGTTTAATAGAGCTCAAATGTGCAAAAACACCTGCTTAATACAGGTTGGCTGCTTTCAATAGAGATGCTTGCTTTAACTAGAGATGATACAGACGGATCTGTAGTCCAGTGGTAACACGCTGGACTGGTAATTCAGGGATCGCAGGTTCGATCCCCCGTCTGACAATAATAAAATTAACAGTCTTTCAGATGGGACGTTAAACCGAGGTCTTGTGTCGGTGCTTTACACCGTGTACGTAAACGAATCAGAGGAGACTCTGGAATGGGTCTCTGTCTGTATCATGCACTATCCTCCAAAATCTAAAACGACTAATCTCTCGTCGCTCATATGGACAACCGGTAGCGACCACAGGGATTCGGCACGTTTGGGGGTACTAGTATATATATTTAAGTACTGTGGTAGCGACCACAGGCACCAGACACAATTTTGTTTTATATTTTTGCCTATGGTCATATAGTAAGTAATATAAAAATGTTTTTTTGTGTCTGGTGCCTGTGGTAGCGACGATAAATAAACGTAAAACACTAGAGATGACCACTAACGCATGATTGGCTGATAATACCACACACTGAACAATGCAATTGTAATGTTCACACATATAAACGTACCTTGTGTATTTATATATCCAAATATCGTAAACAAGGTAAGCAATTGAATGAAACCCCGGACGGACATTGTGAGTGTATGACGAAACACTCATAAATAACTTGAACTACTTAATAACATACTTAACTTGTAAGCCACGCACATACGCGTCATATAATACGCAGTGTATTTATAGACTTGTCATGTTTCTACACCCGTGTTGATTTCTTTATAAAAGACCATTTTTCATATACACAGAAATGAGTGTACAGTAAACCCCCTATAATAAGACCACCTATCGGACTTCCAAAAAGTGGTCTTATTAGCGGGGTGGTCTCTTTATCGAGTTTGGTCAAGAAGACTAATATAAAATAATCTTCAATTAGCAGGTTCAGTGGTCGGTCACTTAGCAAGCCTTCTTCCTTAGATTGTACCCCCCCCCCTCAAGGATCCAACTCCAAAAAATTGGATTCATAGCAGCTTGTTTTCATTAAATATTTCTGCCCACTGAATAAGTTAATCACACATTTTGTTCCACCCCTCTCAGGCTATGCTATATTTATCCATTCAGAATTTGTTTGATTAAGTTTTACTAATTAATTTACCTGCGTCTTTCCAATGCAGAACTTGTCTGGTAGTTGTCTCTGGCTCTTACCAGGACTCATTTATTAAGTTAATTTGCTCTAAGCTGTGACGTATGCCTCTTTGATCTTTATGTTAACAAATAAGTACAAACATCGTAACCTCAGGAATTTCAGAAAATTAAGCCAGCCTAGAGCGTGTCTATTACATACATCTATTTTTAGAACGCCCAAGTAATTTTCCATGATTATGCCAGCATTGACCCAGCTGTGGTGATTTATTTAACATGTATAATGTTACACAGGTTTAAAGGTGTTTATTCGTTATGATACCAATAATCCTTCATTATATACTCATACAAAACAGAAACGGTGCACTTGCCTTAGATGTAAAATTTATATCCTTTTAGAAAAAAGGCAACTTTTTGGACGTCTATAGATGCGCTCAGATTTTGGGTACATTAGTGCAATGTGTGAAGGATTATTTTCTTCACTCATGATTCTAAAATTTGTAACGAAAATGTAACGCTCAATATAAAAGTGCGCAGTTATTTTATGGTGTTAGTAGGCCTATATATAGATAACTATACACATACAGATCCAGGTTCGATCCCCCATCTGACCCTAATAAAATTAACAGTCTTTCAGATGGGACGTTAAACCGAGGTCTCGTGTCGGTGCTTTACACCGTGCACGTAAAAGAACCAGGGGCGATTCTGGAATTGGTCTCTGTCTGTATCATGCACTATCCTCCAAAATCTAAAATAACTAATCTCTTCAGGAGGCGTCGCTCATATGGGCAACCGGTAGCGACGATAAATAAACGTAAAACACACACAGATCCCTCTACATTTTCAGATTTGAGGTGTCATTTAGAAGTATACATATGCATCTATTATAAACTATATCCGAATTCGCATCATTTATAAATTTAATATTTCCCAACCGGTTTAACAATAATTTTCACCAGGGGATGATGTGTGTGCGTGTGTGTGTGCGTGCGTGGCGACCATGGTATTTCATGTACTTCGCAGAGCCGATGAGTGGTACATTGAAGGTCTTGATCCCTGCACTTCGGTCAAGTACTTACCAGTCGTGTGTATTCTGTCCTTCCATGTATTTCTCTATGGATTGCTCCACCCATGGATTGTTCCTTCCATGGATTGCTCAACCCATGGATTGCTGAACCCATGGAATGCCCCACCCATGGATTGCTCCACCCATGGATTATTCCTTCTATGTATTGCTCCACCCATGGATTGCTCCTTCTATGAATTGCTCCATCCATGGATTGCTCCATCCATGATTGCTCCTCTGTGGATTGCTTCTTCCATGGATTGCTCCTTCCATGGATTGCTCCATCCATGGATTGCTCCTTCTATGGATTGCTCCTTCCATGGATTGCTTATACTGTGGATTGCTCCTTCCATGGATTGCTCCATCCATGGATTGCTCCTTCTATGGATTGCTCCTTCCATGGATTGCTTATACTGTGATTGCTCCTTCTATGAATTGCTCCTTCTATGAATTGCTCCTTCCATGAATTGCACCTTCCATGGATTGCTCCATCTATGGATTGCTCCTTCTGTGTATGTACATTGGTTAAGAAGGAACTCGTGATTTACATGTACATTGGTTAAGAAGGAACTCGTGATTTACACGCACATTGGTTAAGAAGGAACTCGTGATTTACATGCACATTGGTTAAGAAGGAACTCGTGATTTACATGCACATTGGTTAAGAAGGAACTCGTGATTTACATGCACATTGGTTTAGAAGGAACATGCCTACCATAAATAAACTCTGGCGTTGTATTATTTGAGAGATTGAAGTTTTGTAGCAGTAAGTGTCGTGTTTGAGGAAGTGAGACATGAATTGTTAAGTAGCAGAATCGTGTTGTATTCAATAGAGAAACGGTTTGCTTCGTTACATATACTTTAATTATGAATAGGCTGTTCGATTAGCACAGTGGTTAGCGCTAATTTCTCTCTAATGCCACCCGGGTTCGATCCTCGGACCGGGAAGTATGTGTGATGGTACGGTGGCCGCCAGATCGGACAGGTGGGTTTTCTCCGGGTACTCCGGTTTCCTCCCACACGAATGACCACATTTACGCTTTCACCCAAGCCAACGAGAGTGATTTATATGAGTTGTTAAAACTTGCTTCGCAATCGTTGTAACGGATCGCAGGTTCGATCTCCCGCCTGACCATAATACATAAACAGTCTTTCAACCGAGGTCTCGTGCTTTATACCGTGCACGTAAAATAATAGACTCTGGAATGGGTCTCTGTCTGTATCACTGCACTATCCTTCAACAATCTGAAATGACGTATCTGTTCAGGAGGCGTCGCTCATATGGGCAACCGGTAGCGACGATAAATAAACGTAAGACACACACACACGCACAACTAATCTCTTCAGGAGGCGTCGTTCATATGGGCAACCGGCAGCGACGATTAAATAAACGTAAAACACACGCACTGGTGTGTAGCAAGAACCTGTGAATAATCACTGCATCGAAGTCACAATATGTACACGTATAAACTTTATTTATTATATTATTTTTTATAACAATTGAGAAAAGAGCTTTAACAACTTATAATGCATGCAACAAGTATCGTTCGTGCGTGAGAATGGAGGTGTATGTGTCGCCACTTCGTGTGGGAGGAAACCGGAGTACCCGGAAAAACCCACATGTCACACACTTCACATATATTAGCCTTTATTAAGGTAGTGTGCAATTGTGGTAGTTGAGTTTATATATCCTCGCCACCTGCGAACCATCTGGGCGAGTGAAAGGAACACACCTGTATTACATCTACACGAGGCTCCCAACACTGAGTGTGACAGTATTAAGAGACTATTCTTGCTTAGAGACTGATTTTTGGCATTCCCTCTTAATACTGGTCTGACTATACTAGAACATTGAACCATGCTCAGTCATCTGCCACCAAATGAACTGGCGGCAATATCTGTGAGAATTTTGCGAGACGGTTTGCCTGTATATACTTCCGGAAATCTCTTCGGAAATAAATAATACTTCGGAAGTACGGTAAATATCCCTGGCTTGTCATTGTGATATTCCTGTAGGAAGTTCCGAAGCTGTTGCTCAGTAAGATCACTTTTGGGTTGGAGTACCACGCATGCGCATAATACTTGATAGTAAGCTTCATCCGGTACGGGAACAATTACTGCCGCTTCAACTTCCGGGTGTGATTCGATAATACGTTCGAGGATATCCGGAACCACATTCATTCCACCAGAGGTAATCACACTAGACGTTCGACCTTCAACATACAGGATGCCATTTTCTGTCAATTTCCCAAGGTCATTAGTTTTATACCAGCCACCAGACGTCTTGACTGCAGTGGTATGTTCCGGATCGTTGAAATACTCCTTGAAAATTGCTTCGCTTCGGATATAAATCTCTCCGTATGTTTTTAAAGGAACAATGGTACCGTTTTTGTCCACAATTTTCATCTCCATTCCTGCCCCTTGAAAAGGCTTTCCGCAGCAATTTTCCTCAAACTTTTCTGCATCATCGAAATAAGCAAACGCTCCGATCTGCATCTCCGTCGCACCATAGACTATTCCCAATGCTGGAGCTACTTTCCCGATGCACTTTGATATACTTTTAGCCAATGGCTGACCACCTGTTGTCAGCATCATAATTGACCAATCAAATGTCAATTCACCCTGAAATTAACCAAATAATTATCTTACAGATAAACGTGCTGTTGATGACACATTTATATTTAAAGCGACACTACATCATTGAAAACGCAAATTTCTACAGAATTAATTTCTTATTATATGGTATAATTTATATCCCAATATTTCCCTCAAAAACTTCAAATAATAAACAAACGTCGTATACGCCGTTTGTTGATATAACAAAATAATGTAAATAAGGTCGACATTCATGCGTAATACAATTCGTGTATCCTGAATAACACGATTTATAGTGCAGATTTACCGTTATATCTCACAGTTGTGCCTATGCATATTTATTTGTAGACTGATCTTAGTTAAATTATCTGTAAACGACATTATCTCGCGTTTAGTATTGACTCCGATGACAAACAAACGTCAATTAAGGAGCATACAGGACCTCTATATGAAATCCAACTTTCAATTTTGAAAGTTTGTACACCACACAAACAGTGTTTATTGATTCAATGTTAGTGTTCAAATGTGTTCGGATGAATTTGTAGTAGCAATGCATTTATACGTGAAAAAATGCATTTTATTTGCTTTTTGCGATGTAATGACGCTTTAAAGCAGTATTACATCGTAATAAAGGATGTTTTGGGTAAAATATAAATACTAATGTGTGTGTGTTTACAAAAATCGAAATAGTCGCTCAGAAACGATAAAATTCCAATAAATTTAAACCGTCGTATTCGCGAATTTGTTTATCAACACACGAAATGTAAACACGCACAGCGCGCATGCGTGAAACAACAGAGGATGTAGAAAACAACGTATATATTTTGAACATGAAAGACTATCTATCTCCCTCTAATATCGAACCCCTCGCGGGGATGTAGAAATGTCCCTAAAAGACTTAGCTAACAGAGGTATGAATTAACATATCAAGTAATTTAAATAAAAAGACAACGTGTGACAAATGGGGACGATGCATTCCGAATGTAAACAAGTGCGGACGATGCGTTCCGGTTGTAAACAAGTGCGTGACCGATCGACTCGGAAAGACCTAATTTCGGTTTTGTGTTTGTTTTATCGCAAAAAACACTGTTTACCAAATGAACATAAGCATCCAAAGTATAATGTTAGAATGTGTAGCAGCATTGCTACCCATACGTAAAAATTTATTTTATCAAATATCTTTTATTTCATACGATATAATGCTGCTTTAGGAACAGTGTTTTACAGAAATTGTATTTCTAGAGGCATACTGTTGCTATTTTGGTGTGACTTGTGACAGTTCTCGGAAATCACAACACACACATTTCTTAGAAGATAAATGATCCTATTTTTATATATTTAATTTGCAGTTAAAAGGCTTCTTCTCTAAGAGATATGTATTTTTTACAGGGCGACAACTCTGTTGATCTTGTATGTATGTTCCATTAATGTCAAACCCCTTGCGGGGACGTAGACATGTTTTCCTGGGCAGGCTTAGCCGACCTAAGTGGTTAACCAGTACTAAGCAATGTGTGTGAGGTGCCTTGCTCAATGACACTACATACGTGGCCTGACCGAGTATCGAAACCGGGACCGTTCGATTCCAAATCCGACGCTCTACCACTGGACCACGGATGCCACTTGTTAATTTAATATAGCAAAATATGAATTAGGAGTTACGCCCTTACACCAAGATAGTGGGCATTGGACACTCAGCAAAAGGAAATGACGCACGCATGAACTTATTGACCAATCAAAGCGCAATGCACCGCTGACGTGAACTTACGTAAATTATCAACCAATAGATTAACTGTATCTTACAAGATAAATTTTGATGACACTTTGTGGATGTACAGAGGGTTGATATTCGAAGTAATGGTTCAAAGACGGGTCATTAGTTCAGTGGTTAACATGTTCGGTCACCCGTATGCCCCTAATAATATTAACAGGCTTTCCGAAGGGACCGAGGTGTCGTGTTTGTACATGTACTTAAAAGAAACCAATACTCTGGAATGGGTGTCTGTCTGTATCATTGCACTATCCTCCAAAAAAAATTGACCAATCTCTTCAGGAGGCGTCGCTCATATGGGCAACTGGTAGCGACGATAAATAAAACGCAAATATTTGGAGAACTCGATATAGGCATATGGGCAGGGCAGTGACCCCTCCCATTGACTTCCATATCAAACAATGCATACGTATTACTCGAAAATAAAGCAACATAGACATATAGCTTCAATGTTACACCTATTGTTAACCTCCCATGACCATTCAAATAAGCCACACCCAGTGTCCTTGAGGTTAACATTTCAAGGTCAAATCAACAAGATCACGTGGAATCCAGCATCTGTTCTTATGTCAAATACCAGCTCGTCTAGTTTATTATAAGATTTTTGATATATTACGAGACAGTAGACACACACGGAAATCCAATATAATACCTGTCGGCGAATGAATTCGTGCACCATTTGTGGCAGTACTGACACCGAACTGCACTTTTCTCGCTTTGTAACCTCGATCAGAAACATGGCACGATCTTCGGGGGGTTCGCAGAACCCGGATAATGTCACACGCGTCACGCCAGTTATCAACGTGAGTGGAAACCCACCAATCCACGCAAACGGTCGGTCGTTGAAGATTATCGATTTATTGTCGGCTACGGCTTCCATAGATATCTGTTGACACACACGAAGCGAACGTTGTGTATGGGCAACCAGCTTTGGCAGACCGGTGCTTCCAGATGTTTGGAATAAGAAAGCGATGTCGTCTTCTCCGACATCAGGAAGCTGTATATTGTCTAGATGTTGTCCCATAAAATCGGTTAGATGCATAACGTCAGACATTTCTGTATTATCGCTTTGTTCGTGAGCAATTAAGTATCGTAAATATGGTAATCTTATGCTAGTGACGTGTCCATGTTTATTTTGTATTTCTACAAGTTTCTTAATAACATTCCAATTATCTCCACCTACACCAGGATCCATGACCAAGAGGCAACATCTCTGAAGCTTCCCCATTATAGATATTACGTCACTTCCGTCAGCGTACGTGAAGGAAATGCTAACAGGGATAGCACCCGCCAGCATCGCCCCTATAACCACATATAACCATTCTGGACAATTCCTAATATTCACCGCCACTATTTCCCCCTTCTTCACACCAAGATGTACAAACGCTGTTGCTGCGATACGTGCCTTGTCATACAAGTCCAACCACGTGACAGCCACCCGGCGGAAGTCTGAGGAAACAAAAACAAGAGCTTCTCTGTCTCCTTGTGTTGAAGAGTGATATTTTAAGCAGTCTAAGATTGTTCTTAGCTTGTTTTCTGTATTCGTTCTTTCTACACAAACATAACTCTCAGCACGGTTAATATCCTGTGCAAACATTATTGCTGAATAGTCCAATTAAATATTCAAGCGCATCCTTTCCCATATAGCTTACTGTATAACATTCGGCTATATACACGCAATGTAAACTGAAGCCCCCACAGTTTACCACTGGTATTTACATTCCTGTATCGATAGACTGATATACTGTCTATAATATTTACTTTGAGCACGAAGGTAATAGATAAGGCGTGTATTGTAGCAACCAAATATACGCGTGTGAATATTTTGGTGCGTATGTACTTTAAAGCAGCATTACATCGTATGAAATAAAAGATATATGAAAAAATCATTTTTTACGTATGGGTAGCAATGCTGCTACACATTCTAACATTCTACTTTGTATGCTTATGTTCATTTGGTAAACAGTGTTTATTTGCGATAAAACAAACTCGAAAGTAGGACTTTCCGAGTCGATCGGTCACGCACTTGTTTACAACCGGAACGCATCGTCCGCACTTGTTTACATTCGGTATGCATCGTCCTCATTTGTCCCATGTTGTCTTTTTTTAATTACACTACTTGATATGTTGATTCATAGCTAAGTCTTTAGGGACATTTCTACATCCCCGCGAGGGCTTCGACATTAGAGGAGCGTTAATCAAGCACAGCGTATAAACATCCGTTGTTTTTTTGCGTGAACAAAAACTCAATATTAACTTTCCAGCTCTTTCATGCCAAATATTAGTATACATAAGAGGTATAATTAAAGACTAGAATTGTAATATATAAGTTGAGTGTAAAATTGATGTTTATGTACAAGAACACGTTTTTGAGCGGACAGCGCTTTTAATCTAGATTAATTGAACGCTCATTAATGATATTAATTATGATCTACGCTGGGAAATGCTTTACGAAGACGCTTGATTACTATAGAAATAAGAGAAGGAATATATTCTAATATATTTACTACGATCCATGGAACAATGTTCTATAGCTCATGACCAGACATGGAAAATGATACAACTAACTCTACACTATTTGAATGTAAATTTTTGTCTAAAACTGATGCTATCACCATAACAATTCACCATGAAAACACGTATCTGTGTATTAAATCTTCGTTAGAATCGCAATTTGTGTTTCAACAAAATAAGAATGGTAACGGCATAGAGGCAACTTTCTCAGAAGGTGAAGAAAAGGCGGTAGTAACACTGTATTATAATAAAACATTATTCATACAAGGCAAAGGGTGCAACATCTGGAAATCCAAAACATTTGACCCAATAGTGGCTAGTCTTGATATTGAAACTGACTTGTGCAGTAATGAAAAGGGTCATTCTCAGTCTCCATCTCATCAGAGTAAACGTGAGCAGGAATCTAGTTCAAGGAGTCCTTTATCTTATCTAAGCCAGCTAGTAAATAGTCTCCGCAGCCCTGGAAAGAGAACACCTACTAAGCTTTCAAATTCTGTTAGAAATTCTTCTGATAAGGTGTCGCAAAATATAACGCCTGTGAAAATGAAGGAAAACAGTTCTACAAATTCTGTTCAGCAAAGTGATAATGATGAATCACCACGTAAACTATCTCTTGAATTTGACTTACCTAATACCCACTGTGAAGAAGCTTCTGTCAAGCAAATTACACATGCTAAGCAGTCCACTAATACCCAAACTCGTGGAAAGAAAGTACATAAGGCAATAACTTACTAAAGGAACAACCTGCTGGCAAAGCCACTAACAAAATAGAAACGACTGAACCTCATGTTTCAAGTTTCAAGAATAGTCTCAAAAAACAGTCTGAAAAGAATGAAGAAGAGATTAAATCTCAGGTTTCAAACTTGAAGAATAGTCAATTACAGACGGAAAAGAATGATAAGAAAGAGGTAGAGATTTCACGCCTTAAAGTTGATCTAAAAAATCAGGTGGGTAACAATGAAAAATCATCAAAAGAAATAAACAGCCTTAAACAGGAACTATCGTCAATTTCAGCCAAGTATCTTGTAACATAGGAGGAAAATTGTAAACTGAAAAGGAAAATTGAGCAGATTTCAAAAGAAAAGTCTGATCTTGTGACAAAGTTAATAAGAGACCAAATAAGCTCTGAAAGCATTGATAGTCAAATTCAAAATGCCACTGTAAGTGTAGAGATGAAAATTGAGGCTGAAATGAAAAGTTTGAAAGAATCGATGTTTAAGGAACTATCTGACATCAGAATTCAACTTAATAAAGTTAAGCCTACATAGGAGAAAACTACTACACGTACAAGTAAAGCGGCACTTGTCAGCCTGAATAACATAACTAATGAACCTGTAAATAACAACCGCAATAATGAAGGCAATAAAGAACCTGTAAATACTTACAGGAGCCAATCACACAAGGACAGACAAGCATCGGCTCCCACTGTATCAAATACAGAGCAAACTAATCCAGGACGGTACACAGCTTTCATCAGCCTGAATAACAGAACTAATGAACCTGTAAATAACAACTGCAATAATGAACCTGTAAATACTTACAGGAGCCAATCACACAAGGACAGACAAGCATCGGCTTTCATTGCTGGAGACTCAATTACAAGGATTTTAAGTTCAGGCAAAATGAGCGATGCCAGACTAAAGGTAAAGATTAAAAGTCATCCTGGAGGAGGTGTTGAATCAGTTGGGAATACTTTCATCAGAATGGAAGGGGTTGATGAAAACTTCATTAGACAAGCAGAAGCCATAACATTGCATGTAGGTACAAATGATGTGTCGAATGCATTGAGTTCAGAAGAGATTGTATCAAAAATGGTAAACACAATAGCAACAGTTCAAACAGTAAATTCGAGTGCTAAAATAGTTGTGTCAAGCATACTGCCAAGAAAATCTGATAAAGTGGTCAACATAATCATCAAGAAAACAAATGACACCTTATCAAGAATGTGCGCAAGTAAAGGATATCATTACATGAATAATGATCAACACTTCATCAAAAATGATGCACCAGATGCTTCACTTTATTATGATAACATTCACCTGAACAAACGTGGTGGTAGACTACTTGGAACTTTCATGAGGGACACTCTGAACACTGTCTTAGAAATACAGGATAAAAACTCTACATCTGACACATATACTGAGTTTGTCAATGCTAACAATCAGAGATCAGTGGGTAATTTCCGGAATGGGAGGTTTTCAGGGAGGGGTTTCGAACGTCCGTATCAGAGCAGGAACGGAATGAGGAGTTTCGATCGTCATTACCAGAACAGGAACGTGATGTCCATCCCAGGTCCAAACTGGATGCGGTCGCAGAACAACAGTTTCTGGAAGTAGATGACTTTAATAGATGTCACTATTGTGACACAATATTTCAGAAATCACTAAACGCAAACATTTCGGTTAATTCAACTTGTTCAGATTGTTCCATTGCTGAATTAAATGTTTCTTGTTTATATCGTGAGGCCCATTCCTTTTTTAATTGCGCTTACGAAACTTGTAAATGTACCAGTAATTTAGCCTCAAGCACTGATATATGTTCAGCTGATAGTAGTGAATGTAATAGTAATTATAATGATGTTTGTTAAACATAAACACATGCAACTGCATTTCATGCTATGCGCTGGATACAGATAGTTCTACAGTACAAAATGTAACTAATGACACTGAATTTCTGATCAATGATACTGATTTAATAAGTACTACCTGGTTTAAAAAAACGGGACTTCACATTGTTCACCTTAATATACATTTTATTTACCCAAAGTTAGTTGAAATTAAGTTGATAATGTCTGATCAAAATAATATTGACTTGTTTTGTATTTGTGAAACGTTTTTGGATACCACAGTTAGTGATCATGAACTTGTTATTGATGGTTATACTATGTTTCGAAAAGACAAAATACGTTTGGTGGAGGTTTACTTATCTATGTTAAAGACTACTTAAGCTGTACATCTTAGTTCGTTAAATATTGCATAAGTCGATCTTGTATAGACCAAGGCTTTCTATATTTGTTCTGATTCGATAAATTCTGGATACCGCGTCAGATGTAAGTCAAACGTTTCTACCTTTAAGTTAG
Organism: Archivesica marissinica; assembly: GCA_014843695.1. Taxonomy (NCBI): domain Eukaryota; kingdom Metazoa; phylum Mollusca; class Bivalvia; order Venerida; family Vesicomyidae; genus Archivesica; species Archivesica marissinica. Next base: position 19,496,450 of record CM026392.1, on the reverse strand, counting down.
TTCTAATTCGATACATGCTGGCTGTCGCCTATTTGGTGTAATCCAACATTGCTATTTTGTTCCAATATACGATACATACTTCATTGATACTATGTATATATCGTAGGCCAATATCCTATCTTTGTTCGGATTCTATAAATGCTGGATACGGCCGCTGATGTAAGCCGACTTCCTACCTTAGTTCCGTTATACGATAAATACCTCACTGATAGTCTATATTGCGTACGCCAATACCCTACTTTGTTCGGATTCGATAAATGCTGGATACGGCCTCCCTGGTATAAGCCAAATTAATTCCAAGATTTAATGTTCCGCTCCACATGGCTTCACATTGGACTACATGTGTGTCATCTCCAATATCAGTTACCACACAAGGAGCCGATGCCTTCAATGTATTTGTTTCTATGAGAAATGGTGATGTACACCGTGCACGTAAACGAACCAGAGGAGACTCTGGAATGGGTCTCTGTCTGTATCATTGCACTATCCTCCTAAGATCTAAAATGACTAATAACGGTACCGGTTGCCCATCTGAGCGACGCATCCTAAAGAGATTATTCATTTTAGATTTGTGTATGGCGTTACTGAATGGTGGGTGGTCATACTGACCTTAGTTATGATCAGAGAATGAGGATATACATATAATTATGAAAGTGATGTAGATTAGTCGTGACACATGTTAATGACGATATGGTGATACTCATACACAATTATCTATTATCTTGGTATGAGATAATGAGTTAAACGAAATCGAATATATATAATGCGAAAGGGGGGAGAGGGTGACAGAGAAGAGAGTGAACTATGATAGCCGTGTGTTCTGAGGGAGAGTTAGGGGAGAGATGAGAGAGAGGGTGAGATATCGAGAGTGAGTGATGAGGAGAGATGACTAACTAGGCTATCCGTGTGTTCTGAGGGATAGTTAGGGGACATGTGAGAGAGAGAGAGAGAGAGAGAGGGTAAGATAGAGTGAGAGATGAGGATAGAGGGGGTGAAGGAGAGATAGGAGATAGAGAGAGTGAGTGATGAGGAGAAAGGGCTAACTGTGTAATACGTGTGTTCCGAGGGAGAGTGAGGGGGCATATGAGAGAGGGGGAGGGAGATATAGAGAGAGAGTGAGAGATGAGGTGAGAGGGCTAACTATATAATACGTGTATTATGAGGGAGAGTGAGGAGAACGTGATCAATGAGAGAGGGTCAGGGAGAGATAGAGAGTGTGTGTGATGAGGAGAGCGATGTACCTGTTAATCCGATATTGCTTGTATTCTTTGTATTTGCATGTAGAGGGGGTGCAGGAGAGATATATAGAGTGTTTGATGAGGATGGCGCTGTACCTGTTGATCCGATATTGCTTGTATCCTTTGTGTCTGTATGTAGAGGAGGTGAGAGAGATATAGAGAGTGTTTGATGAGGAGAACGCTGTACCTGTTGATCCGATATTGCTTGTATCCTTTATGTATGTATGTAGAGGGGGTGAGAGAAATATATAGAGAGTGTGTGATGAGCAGAGCGCTGTACCTGTTGATCCGATATTGCTTGTATCCTTTGTATTTGTATGTAGAGGGGGTGAGAGAGATATAGAGAGTGTGTGATGAGGAGAGCGCTGTACCTGTTGATCCGATATTGCTTGTATCCTTTGTGTCTGTATGATTATATATGTGTGTTGCTAATGGTTGTGTCTTTTGTTTGATTGCATAGAACATGATATATGTAGTACTGCTGTACCTAATTTAATATACTTTATACCTAATTTATGGTTCCCTTCATTGTGCATGAAACCATCTAGTCCATCTCATAGAAATATCACATTATTAACAATAATCACTCGTATTTAACCCTTTAGACTTTCAAGTCAAATACTTATTTATCATTTGTATAGATCGCATCTACCTACGCCAAAATCGTTCAAATGACAAGAAATCACATTTAGTGACTTGGAAATGACCCACCGAGAGCCCCTAGGTTCACGTGTTGAAAAGTGATACACATAAGTGACGTAATATTGTGTACCTATTCTGTGTCAATGTTTGAACAGCGGTTACCGTAATGCTCGGGTCACAGTTGCATAATAAACATTATATTGGAGAGATGTGAATTCGTATAAGATCTTTGGATATGGATTATGGTGGCGATATGTTCATTGATCGGAATAGAGAGTATCAAGGTATTATTACCGTGAATAAATGCTAAAACACTATGTAAATATTTTAGTGTTTCAATAGTATTTTGCAAGGTTACTTGCTTCAACGGTACATCACATGTTCACAAGAGAGGTACGCGAACCACCATAAGTTCCTTATTAAACATCCCTCCTTCCAAATTTCCAAAATAAAAAACAAAACATCGCCAAAGCTTACCAGATAACCGTTTCCGTATTCCATTTTTCTGCTAACAAATAAACACACAATAATAATAATAACAAATAATTCCAGTGACACTGAAAATCATCATCCAGCTATAAACACTACCAATCCTGCACGAGGGGTACTAAACGCTACAATTATTACCCAATCGCTGAATTCGTCAATATCCATGTCCAGCTACAATAGCAATTCCGATGTAAAACTTGCTAAAAGTGGTGCATGTATACAGTCTTTTGGTATTTCTGTGTATTTCGGTATTTCTATGGAACACCTCCCCGCTAGGTTGATCAATACATGGTCAGACATCGCTATTGAAATCTCAGTATGCCACCATTATAACTAACATACAGTCCATTATCCATTATACACTTAGTGAAACTTCAAACGCCCCTGTCTTTGTATATATCTTTGTATAATTAAAATGTTTGAAAACATAGGAGGAAGGAGAGTTTTTGAGTTAACATGGACAAAGATATAGGAGGAAGGAGAGTTAGAGAGATAACATCGATCAAGATATAGGAGGAAGGATAGTTATTGAGTTAGCATGGACCAATATATACACTTAACGAAACTTCTAACGCCCCTTTGTATAATTAAATTGTTTGAAAACCGAGATAAATTTGGAGCAATGTAGGATTATTGTGTAATTGAAAGAATTATGCTAGTTTGGGTGTAAATTTAACACCACCCTTTTGGTATTGGTTGGTTCTATGACACGACCCAACAACACAAAATTCACGAATTTACATGGTGAAAGGCAACATACCAAAGCTGTAGTTTAAACAATTTAAGTCCTGCATACGTTACATACCAGGGTTCGCCTACAAGTGTAGTACGGCTACTGGTTCAGGGATTTCGTCAGAGTACATCATCGCTATGAGGTTCCATTTAATACCCACCGCGTGCGTTTTGGTGTGATAAGATATTCATGCCCATATCATCACAGAACCGCCACCAAACTTATCGGCCTCAATGACATAAGTATCTGCGTATCTCTCACCAACCCGCCTGTACACACGTTCTCCGCCGTCATTACCTTCCACCTTCAACCGCGATTCATCAGTGAATAACACATTTACCCAGTCTGCTCTGGTATAACGCAGATGCGCTCTTGCACAAGCAAGGAGTGCTTGACGGTGGCGAGGAGTTAACCTAATGCGTACTACAGGTCTGCTTTCCCGCATACCATAATGACGTAAACGTGAACGTACAGTAACGTCACAGATTGAACGACCATGCTGGCATGTGCTGAATGTGACCTATTACGTCCCATAAATGTTCAATCATGTTCAGGTTGGCCAACGAAGAATGTTCACTCTGTTCGCTGCTAAATATGCCCGGTAACACTGGCGGTGTAACTAGGTGCGCCGTCCTGCATAAGTATGTTGGCATGTGCTGAATGTGTAGCTTTCGTTCGCCTATTCCTAAGATGGGACACAATAATGTGTCGATCTTGGGCACGTGTGGTATCTCGTCCCCGATGTTGCCTAGGTAAATCATCAACACGTCCATTAACGCGATACTTGCGGGTTAACCGCTTGATGGAACTGACAGGCACATTCACAAGTCTGGTAACCTACAAATCAAACCAATCATGTTGTGATAATTGACCAGAATGTGCTTTAATGGTTTCTACCGACGTGCGTTGGACACGGATACATTTACCTTGACCGTAATTTTTGCTAGCTCTATTATGATAAGTATTACATTAATATTTCGATACCATATAACGAGTAATTAAAGAGATATTCAATATTGAACAAAGGAGCGTTTGGTTAAGTATATGTCCGCAAAATAGTGTGTCACAAAAGAGAGTAGTTTTTCAACAGACTGACCTTTGAACCACAAGATAATGTGAAATGTCAATAGGGTTGACCGAATGCGTTGACTTTCCCAATTAAAGGCACCCACGCCCTACTCTAAAGGTAATTTGGTGATGAATGTTGCATTGATACCAACATTTATAATAATTATGGTCTTTATATGTCACAAAATAGTATGCAAATATTCTAAAATATTCCAAAATGCAGTTCATATAATGTATTTTAATTCTTAGAAATCATTTTCACTATTGATGACAAGACCTAATCAGTCCATGTATCAATAACTCTTAGGGGCTTCCTTGCACTTTTTCAACCAATACGAGACCACTATGTTAATAACAGCGTCTGACCACATGTTCTACGAAAAGCTGATATAAAGTGATATTACTCGTAACTATTGTAAGTTTATTTGTCTTTATTATTTACAAAATTTAATGAAGTCGTTTCTTTATCCCAAACAATATGGTGCGTATGACGGTTTGTCATATATTTTCGAGGGTAGAAACTGTCTGTATCTAATTCGTAACAATGTTGGTGTATTACCAATGGATTGAGAAAATGTGTACTTTAGCACTTTTGGCAACTTAATAACAAAATCATCCATGTGTGTATAGTTTATTAAAATGAATTTAGCTTAGTTCCAAAACATTGGTGTAATCGCTCTCGAGAACGCCTTCCTGTTGGAATCCATCACCATCTCTGGATCATAATCATGTCAATAAACTGTGTTTAAGTGACTGCTCAGTTTGATGGAGGTGCCTGGCTAGTGTTCGGGAAGTTGTGGGTTCAAGTTACATGTTTTGTACTATTTGTGTTGGTTATTTGATTCACTTTGTCACAGTTCTTGAAGGACAACGAAAATATGTCTTTTTCCCAATAATTCAGTATATGACTTATGTTGAACATTACACCCTAGACATTCCACACCCTTATTGCCAAGTTTCGAAGAAGTGAGAGAATGGAGTATATTGCTTGGCACATGTGTCGATCTATCGTGACCCGCTACATACTGCATATCACGATTTAATCGTTTTACAAATAACTTCACACAAGTGTATGCCATAAAGGCTTCAGAGAAGTATATATCCTGCACAAGACATAGGTTTTCCATATATTTTCATATACATGTATCTCATATTGACACATCTCGCTCAGCACAACTGTCATTGTTCAGAAATGGGTGTGAGCTTATGTACATCGTATGTCTGACTATTCTTACCTCGCGGACTTTTTAGCAAAGTACATGTATGGATGAAATTAATTTGCAAATCATGCATTTCGCCATTTCATTTACATAAACATGTAACAGAAAGTCAGTACATTTGAACGGTATTGTAATAAGCTCCTTTACGAGATCACTGTCAGTGCCCAGATATCCAAGTCCTTGAAGATCAGCATTCGGGGCCTCGCCGAAGCATGTACCTCTTCCTACACCGAAATACCAGTAGTGGATTCTACTATGTATCATACAGATACAGATAATTGGTGTGGTATTTGTATCGATGCTTACCGTACGTTACAGTTGACTGTCAAATTGTCCATTTGAAATAGCCGTTCAATGTGTTGTCTGTGTGTGCATTTGTCTAAACCACGACCTCTCTCTCACCCAGCTTGGCCATGGACATGGCATTATGCTCCTGCTTTATAATGTACCATTTCTCTGACTTGTTTACTGTGGTTGACCAATGCTTACCATCATATTTTCAGTGACAGAACACCACATTCATGATTGATGATCACTGGGAGCTGAAGTCAAATGTCCCTTTGTCTATGCCTTCTGAGCGAATTGTCAGCAGCGCACCGAACATCTTTGTATTCCTCCTCAGTCGCATGTACTTTTATATACTGTTGATTTAGAGTTTTCTTAGTGAACGGAAATGCTGTCTTTCACCGTTTTGAAACAGTGGGGGTGGCATTTTCGTCATCTTTGTATTCCTCCTCAGTTGCGTGTACTTTGCACTTTAGCTATTTTCTGACAATCATGAACAGATAGTTAGAAATAGTAACTATGTTCTAATGAATATGTTTTGTCTGTCATTTTCTAACAGAAACTAACATGAACATTATTAACATATCTTTTCATCCCATCTTCTAACGGGGTTGTGTATCGTATTGACATGACACCCCCAGCAGGGGCAGCTAAACTAAATAAAATCATTGGAAATCATAAAATAAAAAGATGTGTTTTTATTAATGTAAGATAGGATTTTATTTCACACCATGATTACCGAAATATGTTTTTCATTCGAGGAAATACAAATGTCAGTGCTAACTTGATTAAATAAATACCACTATTGCACTAATAAGCACACATATCCTCTATATCTTTTTTTAACAAGAACGGATTTGACAAATTGCTAATTGTTAATTAGCGATTTGTCAAAAGCAATGACAAAGTGCTTGCACTGTGAACTGTATTGTATATAGCTGAACAGTGTATACAAATTATATCAAATTATGTAGATGCATATAGGTCATGTTTCATAAACACATATCCGATTATATCATTTGTGTGTGTAATAACTAGAAACGTGCATTAACACTGTACAACTTGTGCTTAAAACCAAAACAGTTATGCACAATGTTCAAGTTAAAGCTATATAAAAATAACCGACCGAACAAATGTCAGGTTAACCGATTAGCATTTCTGACCGGTTTTGACATGAGCATATCTCTCATTTCGCCTTTTTTGGCCATTTATGACTAAGGAGACCCAGCCGCATCCCACTAAATGTTCATATAACTGAGTATGCTGGTAAAGACTTCGGAGATGCACAATAACACCCGCTACAAAAATGTATCTGTCCAGCATATGTTCAATACATCTACATTTAGTTTAGGTATATGTATTTTCTATCATGTACATGATTATTTACAATAATTGAAATAAGCAATTTGACAGAAAGCTATGCAGCCTATGGTTGTCCTCTCCTTGGAGATACACATTGGTATTATGCCTTAGAGTATTATGTTTAGAAGGATCTGTTGATGATCGATTCCCATATGAAGTAATAAGATATTAATAAACATGTAGAACGCACACTGTTGTGTAGTATACATATACTAGCTTTTGTTTTATAGAAGTTCAGAGCTGTAAAGGACAGTGACGGATTATTTTGCTGACATGATCCCATTTTGTTGTATTCATGAACATTTGGATTGCTTTTAAATCACATACCAGAGGAAGATCGTACCAGGAAGTACTACAGTGGCGCATGCGAATAGTGGCAGTGACCACGGCTAGTTGCAAGTATAACTTAACATTTGATTAATCATAATTGCAATGACTTCTTTTGGCGGGTGATTCCCTTTAATATGAAGTGCCATTGAAGTGTCTCGATTATTCAGCAGTACCACTTTGTCATGCAGACCTTCAAACACGTCGTATAGAATTTTACTGTACACATAACCAAAATAATCGTTTAGTCTCACGTCTCCTGATGGCGTACCTTCATATGTATGAGGAGCTTTTATCATGACGACAGATTGTTTATTTCTCTTCAAAAATGGTTCGACACTACGACGTATAATTTCCATCCGTTCTTTAAACACACCATGATGGAAGGCAATAATGTGCATATTTATAGTTATAACGACTATAGCTCGCTCAGTACTTGGTATATTGTCTATGCGCCGCGCAGCTGAGTATAACAAGTACTTTACAACTTCCCAATGTTTGCTCACGTAATACGGTTGACTATGCGGGTACCAACCAACTCGAAAATTGTGCTGGTTATTGACACATTCAGAGGCTTTGCGCCATTTTTCTGTCGTCCATTTCTCTGTGACAGGATGACATTGGAAGCGGTTGCGTATACTAATATACCAGCCCCTCAGTGTAGAATCACCAATCAAATATAATCTCCTGTTTTTCAAGCATTGCATGTATCGATTATCTTCCAAACCTGTAATTATACAATATTACCTTAAGTTAATTGACAACGATGTCACAGAACACTTAAATTATTATTACCAACTACATTTGTTTTTAATTAATTGAAATTACATGTAGATCTATGTATATAGCCTGGGTTCCAGTCTGTCGATTTATCACTTGCTATTAATAAAAACTCCATAAGACTCAGTTAACGGTTTGGATGTTTAATATATATATGACGGAAAAGGCAAAATATGTTAACGCCTGTAACCAGGCTACTATGCATAATAATAAGATAATAATCATTCAGAGTGAAAATTGTATAAATATTGAAAATAGACAATATGTTCTCGATTCAAATTTGCTCAGATTTACATTATTAAAAATATTAATTTCTGCTTTAAGCAGCAAAACGAATAATTCAAAACATCACTATCACAACACCATTTGATGTTCATTCGGAACTAGCTGTAAGCATGTGTATTGGCCAGTATGTGTGCGAGAATATACATACATATATTCATGAGTATCAACAAGTGTTAACATTACATGTATATAATGTATTTAGAAAATACTTTTTTCATTAAATACAAGTAGTGATGTACCTTGTTAAACAGGTAAAATGCTAACGGTAAGATTGCTTCCATTTGCAAATACTTTTAAGATTTAGTTAAGTTTCTAATTTTGCTCATGGCATGTAACGGTTTATGTTAGCAAAACGTTTCCAATCGCCTTTATATTATTTGTATCAACTATTTGTTTCACCTAACACTCTTTTATGGAAGCTAAGAACGTTTTAATATCAATCGGTTTAATCTTATTTCAAAATCTAGAATAAATCTCGTTTTAGCTTTTCAGGACTATCTTCCCATGTAAAACCATACATACATTTGAGGATTTCTCTATTAGTTTGAGGGATTGGAGGGGTAAATTATATTTGGTAAAGCAAACGTTTTAATTACTGTAATTTTTCCAAGCAGTGTAAGTTTTTTTCTATGCATCCATGGACGATAATATCGAATGCCGTTTCAACGTCAACGAAAAGTAATAATCAAGGTTCGTCATTTTCTTTAAGATATTCTACAGTTTCAAAAATTAAAATTATATTTCCGCAAATATATCTATCTAACTGTGAGAAATCCAGTGTGTACATAGTTTATTATGGGAGTTATAACTCTTTTTAATCAGTTCGCAATAGATTTAGTAATTATTTTATAGTCTATGTTTAAGAGACTGATTGGATGCCAATTTGCTAGCGACAATAAATCCTGATTTGGTTTTGGGAGTACAGAAATTAGTCCGTGTTGTTGTAGACGTGTTAAATGTCCTGTGCTTTACGAATACTTGATCGAATCAATGAAATATGTTTTAATATCATCCCAAAATAATTAATGAAAGTCTTCATTAAGAACAAGGACAATCTGGATTTTTCATTTGTGAACATTCATATTGTCAGTAAACCTTCACATTTATTGTTATCACTTTACTTTAATTCGTTAGAAAAATACTAATATGTTTTATCATTTCCTTCTACATATAATTGTTTCGATTAAATCCTTATTCTGTTAATATTTCCATCCAATTTATTTTTTAGTTCCTCTACAGTTTCAACATTTTGTATTAATTTATTTTCTAACATTTCTATATCTGAGTTTGAATTCTCTTCATTATTTTTGTCTTCTGTTTTCTTAATATTTAATAGTTTCAGTTCGCATATTCCCTTTGATAAGTTCCTATAGGCTGTCCGATTAGTTCAGTGGTTAGCGCGCTCGCTTCTCACAAATGCAACTCGGGTTCGATCCTCGGACCGGAAGGTATGTGAGATGGTACGGTTGTCACCAGATCGGACAGGTGAGTTTTCTCCGGGTTCGCCGGTTTCATCCCACACGAATGACCAAATAAACTCTTTCATCCGCGCCAACGAGATTGATTAATATAAGTATTTACAAATTGCTTCACAATCGTTGTAAAATAAATAAAGTTTAAACAGTTCACATAGAATATTTGCGATTGCATTTTACCTATATGAACCTATTTTATTTTTCTGTTATGCCGTTTTTGAAATGTATTTGATATTTATCGTCCTTTAAAATACTGTTATTTATTTTCACATAACATGTGTCTTCATTCTCATTTAGATATTCAATAATTAATTCAACACTAGAATGCTTCAGGTGCGAAAGGTCCGGAGTTCGAGCCCCACTGGAGCCGCTACGATTGTGCCCTTAGTCAAGGCATTTAAATTCCACGTTGTCTCTTCTCTCTCCCTCGTGGCGATGGATTCCATCAGGAATGAGGTCTCGAGAGTGATTTATATCAGTTGAAATAACTTGTTTCGCAATCGAGCTAAAATAAATTTGTATAAACTAATAGAATGGTCGGTTATTAACACCATGTTTTATTTTACTGATAAGATAAAAGAAAGAAATCTAGTGTACTACATAAATTATGCTGGGTTTTGTATCTGAGTGCCATGTATGTTGGAGTTTTGTTGAGTTTAATGTTTTCCAAATGTCTATCAACGAATAGTTATTCATTAATTCATTAATTCGTTAATTGTTTATATGCAATATTTATGTGTATTGTTCTGTCATTCTATTTGTCTATTTGTATGTAGATTGCACTATTGAAGTCATCACCAACATGAATTTATTGATCTAAATATTTAAAGACTAAACATCTAATGTTTGAAACATTTGCTGCCTTTTGTAAAGTTACCCAATCCCCTTACGTTATAAGAGTTGTCATGGTGAGCAAAACTTACGTATTCTGTATTCGAAAATCCTATGGAAACGACCTAGTAAAATTCCTATAAAAACATTGATTCTACTTACGAAAAAGGTCAGAACAAAAGCATTGTGTTTATAATCAGCAATCATGTTTCATATAAGACGAAAATTTTAATTTGTCGGTTATAATTGCATACCATTGATGTTAGGAAAACAATTGAGAGAAGTATTACTGCAAGTGAATTAAAATATGTGCTTCGATGTGCTGATGTGATTTGTCTTTATTTACCTAAGCAATGTCTTAGCTTCCACTTTCCTCCATAGAAGAACCCTGTCGGCTCCCTTGTGCTCCACAGCCTTGAAATGTTGTATTTTGAGCATGGTGTAGAAGGTAAGCCTACCATAGATATGCTCTCTCCGTCACTAGGACTGGGTCTGGCTAATACCTTGATATTAAGCTTTTGCTTTAGCAACTGCTGTCCCCTGAAATCTCAAAATCAAATAAATAAAAAACAACCTGTGTTTCGTTTATTAGGGGTATACGATACATGTGTTCTGTTTGAAGTGTATATGGCAGCATTCAGCCCCGAGTCCGGGTTGGATCAGAGATTCTCTAGTAAAGTGACTCAATTATCAGACATAATAACGACAGAATGCCGATGAAAAGTTTGAATCAGGCAATGAGGAGCATGGATCTTACATCTACGCTGACTTGCATGCACTGTTTGTTTACCATGTTGCTGAATAGTTAATCTGACAATTCAAATTCAAAGAATAAGGTTTTTATAAAAGCTAACTTCCTAAAAGTACTTGATCCTTTGCATTGAGTATTATGTATGTCGTTTCATGTGATATGTGATTTATGTTTTGCAATAAATATTGTTTAAACCAGTTCAAAATCGGGGTCGGATGTGAGTCTAGATGTAGTAATTAGAGTTATACCGGCCTCAATCAGTAAGCATACAAGTAATAAAGTGAACGCATATACACGTGAAAGCTTAGAGGTTGTTGATTTTACCAAGATTAACATGTATTAATATGGGTACCCGTTGTCGAATAGTTACGGTGATTGACTTCAAAGCACTTGCCCCTCACAGCTGTATGTTTGAATCAAACTGTGGTTGACGCATTATTCCATAAGAGGAAGCTATCCAGCTGGCTTACGGAAGGTCGGTGGTTCTACTCGTGTCCATGCCCCGATTTTGAAATGTCCGATTAACAGTACATAAAAACGTATACATGTATTTACGTATTGAGTAGAATTTGTTCACATTCTGTGACTGGAAGTTCGGGATACGGTGCAGATGTCTTGATTTGTAGCCAATCTTGACACGATAAATGTGTATCACGTGGTTTCCCGCAATAATATGGCATCCCATAGTTCATATAGGTCATGTTGCAGAGTTCGGTGTAGTTTGTCAGCTGTACAAGGTGTGTCTGGTTAGGATGGCAGATCGTTTCCTCGGAAAATGTTCTATCTTTGTACAATCCATGGATAATTCTGGTCGCTAGTATCTGAAAATGTATCTGGTATGTAAACTAATATATGTGTGCAAGAAACTACGATGGATTGTTTCACCAAAGACAGAAAGTATTTGCTATATTATGCAGTACTATACTCGAGGTGTATAGTAATTTAGCAATTTAGAACGTGGATGGATATATATAGCATGGTTTGCAAAGGAAACAACGATAATAATATAACGGATAAACTACTTAAGAGGACCCAAATACATTTGTATTTACATTGCTATTGCATTACCTCGCACTACGAACACACACCCACTGTATGGGAGAGTGAGTAAGTGAGGAGCGTGTTAGTGAGTGATTGTAGTGAGTGAGTGAGTGAATATGGCTTGACTGCTCATCGGCACATTACAGGCTAGTAGTTTATCGCACCAGGTTAAATATATTATGTAAAAAAGTAAAAATGTATTGCCAAAGTGTCAGGTGTATTGCAATTTATAGATTAGTAAAAATGTAACGACAAAAGTGTCCGTCAGTTGTAAATACACTTTTTAAAGCAGTACAATCTATATTCTATGGGGAAAATGTGATTCGTTTAAAAATGCAATGATACATTTAAAATCAAATGTGTCGAAAAAATGTCTTTCATTGTAACTGTATAATATTTCTTGATCAATCGACACAGCAAATCAGGATGTGTTCCATATTTATAGGACAATGTCATGGTAAACGCCATGGTGGATCCTGTTTTGTCAGTAAAATGAGTTAGTCAAATTGGTAAATGAATTATTAAAAAGGGTATGTCCCAGTCTCAGTCATAATATTACGGCTTCGTCTCTATGATTAGAGCGATAAACAGAAGAGTATTCGCCAATATTTTCTTTAATTACTTAGTTTTGTATTATGTGCACTTCCATGTTTTATGGTAATGTAATCAATAATCGATTGTCTAGCATCTGTGCATGGTATCTTAGTGCATCTTTTGCACTTTGGTCAGCCATTTCATTGCCACGAATAACACATATGAATTGGTCAATGTAATATATGCATGTTGAATAAGTGATTTGTGAATATTGTGATATTTAATGTTCATTGCGCCTATTGATTGTAATACTGACAAATGGTCTGAAAATGCATACATTGTATACAAAGTGACGCATCAGCAAAATTCAAGGCTAACTAAATAGCTTCTACTTTTGCTGAAAATAAAGAAGCGTGATCAGGTAGCCATAATTTCTGGCGTGTATCCAGCTGTGTATACTGGTGTATAATCGGAAAACAGTGCTGAGTGGTTAAAGTCGTTGACTTAAAATCACGTGCCTTTCACCACTGTGGGAAGTGATCTGATATACTGCTCGGAGGGGGGACCGTGTTCTTCTTCCCCACTACTAATAGTTGGAGAGTCGCCATATTACATCAGCTACACCCGAAAAGCAAAGAAACAATAATCTGAAAACCTAGTTCGAATTTCTATTAAGTTTAAAAGGATACCGGGGTATTGTAGAGATACAATTTCTTCGAATGATATATAGCGTATAAGAAAAACATGTCTACCTTAATTTTGATTCGGCAAATGCTGTGTACATCGACTCACCTTTGTTGTGATTCAATAAATGCAGGCTACAATCTCAATTTTGAAAGAAAAGCGTTCGTACCTTTACTGTGATATGATAAATATTGGATATCGCCTCTCTGGTTTAGCCGAACTCTCCTGCATACGTTCTGAGTTGATGAATGTTAGATATAGTGTACGGTTGCTAGGCGACGTTATATAGACGCTCTAAATGTTTTAATAGATTAAAATCTGAGTGTAGTCGGGAACAGTTTTGTAAATATAAGAAAGATTATAAAGACTTATGCCGTAGAAAACCTTCAATTATTTGAAGCCAAAAATATTAATGATATAGAGCGGCTAAAACATGCTAAACCAAATCAATTTTGGAATTTAAAAAAAAAGAAATGTACATATACTAGTAAATCTATTTCGCTCGAGGACTAAACATTATTTTGCCGGTCTGAGCGGAGATACGCTACCATGTAATAATGCTGAGGCGGAGGAGTTTTGTAATACACAGGATTTTAATGATTTAAATTGTAATGTTGATGAGCTAGATAGTTATATTTCTGCTCAAGAAGTTATTGATGCTATAACATGTTTGAAGCGTGAAAAGTCGGCTGGTAGTGATGCAATATTAAATGAATATAATTAATTTTAGTAGATAGTATTGATATAATTATTGTATTCTCATATATCTGACGTATTTAATGCAATTCTTGACTCTGGTTACTTCCCGCATAGATGGACTGAGGGCACTATTAATCCTTAATATAAAAAGGGCGATGCAATTTTAGTAAGCTGTTTATCCAAGGTGTTTACCTCAATTTAAATAAACGAATCGTTACCTTTTATGATAATAATAATATTTTATCAGACTCTCAATTCGGGTTTAGAAAAGGACGTTCCATTACCGATGCTATTTTAATATTAAACAGTATTGTTAAGAAATATCTGAATGAAAATAAAAGATTTTATGTCGGCTATGTTGATATGAAACGTTGTTTTGATTCTATTTATAGAAATGGTATGTTGTTAACCGTTTACCTTGAATACCAATATTATATAATATTGGTATTCAAGGTAAACGGTTAAGTGTCATTAGAGACATGTATCAAAAGGTAAAATCTTGTGTACGCCATTGTGGTAATTATTCAGAATATTTTCAATATGCTGTTGGGTTAAGACAATGGGAGATAATGTCGCCTGTCCTGTTCTCTCTGTTCGTGGAGGATTTGGAGTTGTTTATGCAGGACGATATTAACGCAGGGATATGTATTGAGGATATCGTACTTATTGTATTATTATTTGCAGATGACATGGTCATTCTCGGTAAAACCGCGCACGAGCTTCAACATAGTTTTAATGTATTACATGATTATTGTAGTAAGTGGGGATTATAAGTAAATACTAGTAAAACTAAAGTAATGGTCTTTAGAAATAGGGGTAAAGTATTTTTAAGCGAAAACTGGTCCTACAATGGCGACATTATTGAAGTTGTTAACGATTTTAATTACCTTGGCAGAGTTTTAAATTACACGGGCAATTTTAATCTAAATCAACAATATATATCCGGCAAAGCTTTGAAAGCACCGGATTATTTGACTTCTAATTGTAAGAAATACAAACTTAAACCAGCAACGCTATTCTATGCTTTTGTGGGTTCAATATTAAACTATTCATCGGAAATTTGGGGCTTTACAAAATCTAAAGAAATAGAGCGAACACATTTAAAGTTTTATAAACAAATACTAAATGTTAGAACCACTACTTGTAATGCAGCTCTTTATGGTGAGCTTGGGCGATATCCTCTCTACATATCACGCTATATACTTATTATTAAATATTGGCTTAAAGTTTTTAACTCGGAAAATATTATACTTCAACGATTATATGCAGAATTATTGTCTGATTGTAATAATGGTTATGATAATTGGTTGACACATGTTAAACAATTACTAGACGAATAAGGCTTTTCACATATCTGGAATAACACATGTAATATCAATGTTAATCATTTCCTATGTATATTTAAGCAACGTGTTATTGATTGTTTCATACAAACTTGCATTACTAATAAGGCATCTATTAACGTACTGGAATTGTATACTAATTGTAAACATGATTTTAGCTATGAAACATACTTGGATATATTACCTTCCAACTTGAGATTATTTATAACCCGAATAAGGACTTCTGCCCATTCACTTAGAATCCATACTGGAAGATTCTCTAACAATAGAATACAGAGAAATGTTAGAGATATTGAAGATGAGTATCACTTTATTTTAATTTGTCCGTGTTACTCATTTTTGAGGAAAGTACTTATTAAAAAGTACTACTACACGAGACCAAGTATGCATACATTTTGTTCTTTAATGAACAGTGATAATAGAAAGGTTTTATTAAACTTGGCTCGATTTATTAAGAATGCTTTAAACCATAGGAACTCAATATTGAACGATTTGTCTTCTTAATTACACAAAACAACTAACTAGAATGTTCATCCTCCATATTAAATTAGATTACAGTAGCTATACGATAGCTTTATTGATCACTTGTTTATTTATATGTAATTATCTGTATATATTATGACTATGTACTTATGTATACGTCATGAATAAA
Organism: Archivesica marissinica; assembly: GCA_014843695.1. Lineage (NCBI taxonomy): Eukaryota > Metazoa > Mollusca > Bivalvia > Venerida > Vesicomyidae > Archivesica > Archivesica marissinica. The sequence goes on along the minus strand of CM026392.1, from coordinate 19,480,011 downwards.
CGTATGTTCTGTTCTGCTCTGTTCTGTTCTGATATAATCTATAATGGCAGAAGCTAAATGTTCCTATCTTTGTTCTAATTATAAATAAATGTTAGTTTATACACATTTTAGCTCGACTGCAAAACAGGTTATTACAACTTATATTAATCACTCTCGAGATTTCATTCCTGATGGAATATATCGCCATGGGGTAGAGAGAAGATGCCATTTGTAATATGAATGCCTGTTGCAAAAAGTGCACAGTGGTAACGGCCACAGGTTGGCGCTAACTCCGGGCTTTTCGCGTCCTAAGCGAACGCTCTACCACTGCTCTATCGCGACGTCCATAAGAAATGTTGGATGCAGTCTCTATGTTGTAAATTTATGTTAGCTCGATTGCGAAACAAGTTCTTACAACTTATATTGATCACTCTCGAGACCTCATTCCTGATGGAATCCATCGCCACGAGGGAGAGAGAAGAGGTAACGTGGAATTTAAATGCCTTGCCTAAGGGCACATTCGTAACGGCTCCAGTGGGGCTCGAACTCCGGACCTTTCGCACCTGAAGCGAACGCGCATCCACGGCGCTATCACGACTTCCACTTCCAATTGTTTCGTACGGTTCAAGTCAAACATGTCTACCCCTTAGCTATGATTCGTTGAATATTGCCTCGATCATGAATAGACCAATGCTTTCTACATTTGTTCTGATTAGATAAATTCTGGATTCCGCGTCAGATGTAAGTCAAACATTTCTACCATTAATTTAGTTCTGATTCGATATATAATGGCTGTCGCCTATTTGGTGTACACCAACCTTGCTATTTAGTTCCGATATACGATAAATACTTCATTGATACCTTTGTTCGGTTTCCATAAATGCTGGGTACGGTATCTGATGTAAGCCACACTTCCTTCCTTAGTTCCGTTATACGATAAATACTTCATTGATACAGTATATATAGCGTAGGCCAAGACCCTACCTTTGTTCGAATTCGATAAATGCTGGATACGGTCTCCCTAGTGTAAGCCACACTTCCTACTTTAGTTCCGTTATAAGATAAATACTTCACTGATACAGGCTATATAGCGTAGGCCAAGACCCTACCTTTGTTCGGATTCGATAAATGCTGGATACGGTATCTGATGTAAGCCACACTTCCTACCTTAGTTCCGTTATACGATAAATACTTCACTGATACGGGCTATATAGCGTAGGCCAAGACCCTACCTTTGTTCGAATTCGATAAATGCTGGATACGGTCTCCCTGGTGTAAGCCAAATTAATAACAACACTTAATGTTCCGCTCCACATGGCTTCACATTGGACTGCATGTGTGCCATCTCCAATATCAGTTACCACACAAGGAGCCGAGGCGTTCAATGTATTTGTTTCTATGGTAGCTCTTAGTTGATCACCGCCTGTATGTTTTCGAATTCCATAACCATCATAAACAGTCAATACAACATGGACTGTATCTCCGATTGCATGCGTTTTATTTAACCCTCCTGGAAGAAAATAGTTTTTATTGCGGACATATGTAAGCGTTTGTGACCAGCTGAAAAACAAATGCATCTCGAAATGCAAAGCAGAACTAACCAATGCATGTTTTCACGTACAAATACCACTGCTGCTACCGAAATAATTTGAATAATTAATTGTCATCAGTTGTTAAACGATGTGTATGCGATCTACAAACTCACAAAGGTGACAACAGAAATGTCCAGACAAAATCTCAACCAGAAAGGGATAATTGCCTATTATTCAATCGTATTATGCAGTGGATACTGTCGTTTAGATGTCAATAATTTCAGGCTAGTCCGACAATAATTACGAGCTGATGTGTGTGTGTGTGTGTGTGCGTGCGTGCGTGCGTGCGTGCGGGGGGGCAACACTAATGTGTTTGATCTGTGCCCAACCCATCTGCAAATTATATTTTTGTAATATGACTGTACTGTGATTGCTATGTATATAGAGCAATACAATATTATCACATCAATACTATTACAGACGGATCTGTAGTCCAGTGGTAACACGTTGGACTGGTAATCCAGGGATCGCAGGTTCGACCCCCGTCTGACCCTAATAAAATTAACAGTCTTTCAGATGTGACGTTAAACCGAGGTCTCGTGTCGGTGCTTTACACCGTGCACATAAAAGAACCAGAGGAGACTCTGGAATGGGTCTCTGTCTGTAGCATGCACTATCCTCCAAAATCTAAAATGACTAATATCTTCAGGAGGCGTCGCTCATATGGGCAACCGGTAGCGACGATAAATAAACGTAAAACACACTCACATCAATACTGAGTACAACTACATGATAACAACATATTTAGAAATTGTGACAGAGATTTTTAACATTATTATGGGGAACATTAACTCTTAAGATCTACTAGATAGTCGCGCAAAACAAACTTCGAAATTAACCATCAATTTAAGCACTGTCACGACGCTTCTGTGATATTACCTTAGTCATTGTCTAACTTAATGGTATTCTTAAAAATAGAAACGTGAGCTTAAAAATATACTACCAATTAATTATCTATATAACAATGTATTATCTTAAGTAACGGGTATGGACCATTATTAACGAACAGTTTATATCAATAATTTACACAATAATTTAAATAATAATGTAGTACGTGTTCGGTAAAATCCCGCCGCCACTGTGATATTACAAAAATAAAACAAACCAGTCAAAATAAATTTCGAATTCTCAACAGATGCCGCCTTTCTTATGTCTTGACATGGTTCGAAACTCAATGCTTCCTCTTCCGTGATTATGTTGTAAAATTTTGGATCATGTGGGTCAACACTGTCGTAGTCCTTATGGTTGTTTCCGGGTATATACCTGGAATAAAACTGCACTAGGTTACAATACAATACAATATGTTTATTGCATAAAACATTATACATGTTTGTAGCAATTAAGTAACCACTGGCAGTGACATGGAACTTTACAAAAGAGCACAATCACAAGTTCAAATATATGTGTAAAATATGCGTTAGTTTCGTTGCTTATTTGCAAAATATATAAATTTGGAAAGACCAATTACGGTGGGTTTTTTATTTGCATGACAAACGATTAATAAAGTTCTGTACGTTCGGCCACGTATGGTAGTATCTTTTAATGAATTTCGATCTTAGGTTTGAGTAATGTGGTTTCGTTGTTCTCAGAAGGATCCTCTGTTATCTTGGAAAACACTAGTTTCTCATAGATTGAGATTGTAAATATGTCACCTCGTTTTCTAAGTTTTCCCTTTGTTTCTCAAGATGTGATAATTTACTAGTGTTCTGGGCTAATGAAAAGTCTACTGCCTCAGGGTTAACCCTAACCCTCATATGAAGTGATACTCATTTTCCAAGATTCTAGAATTACAATAAATGCATACTCTTTCGTGTCGTGGTAGGTGTATGTAACGACCACGTTCGATAGCTAGATCATGTGGTAGGTGTATGTAGCGACCACGTTCGTGGTAGGTGTATGTAGCGACCACGTTCGATAGCTAGATCATGTGAGGATGTTTTAAATCGTGTAAGAGAAATTCTGTATTTTTTATCTTTAATATAATGACGCTATGCATGACTTGGAATTACATAAGAAATATATGCAAAATACGTATGGTCCATTTATAGAATATTTTATGAACAACTTAGGTGAAAAAACCTGACATTTCATAACTCGATAAAAAGCATAGACAGAGCATTCAATTGTTCAAATTAAAACTAAAATTGTACAAACAACACAACATATTCGTCAACAAAACAAGTTGATTTTTTTATTCGTCAACAAAACAGGTTGATTTTTGTATTTGTCAACAAAACAGGTTGATTTTTGTATTTGTCAACAACACAGGTTGATTTTTGTATTTGTCAACAAAACAGGTTGATTTTTGTATTTGTCAACACAACAGGTTGATTTTTGTATTCGTCAACAAAACAGGTTGATTTTTGTATTCGTCAACAAAACAGGTTGATTTTTGTATTCGTCAACAAAACAGGATGATTTTTGTATTCTTCAACTAAACAGGATGATTTTTGTATTCGTCAACAAAACATGATGATTTTTGTATTTTCAACAAAACAGGATGATTTTTGTATTCTTCAACAAAACAGGATGATTTTTGTATTCGTCAACACAACATGATGATTTTTGTATTCTTCAACAAAACAGGATGATATTTTATTCGTCATCAAAACAGGATGATGTTTTATTCGTCATCAAAACAGGATGATGTTTTATTCGTCATCAAAACAGGATGATGTTTTTATTCGCCACCATGTCCATACCGTAAATAAAGCTTTACGCTATATCACCCATCGTGCGTTAATAATATATCCTGCAGGTGTAATATTATTACAGTTAGAGTTTTAATTCCACCAAAGGCATATTTACCGTTGTACATCTGTGCTTCCCAATATAAACGTTTCTATGGGTACCGACAGAGGCTCTTTCATACTGTTCCTTGCCTGCCAATGCACTACTAATGCCAATATAGCGCAAGTGGATATCACCAAAGCAAATGTGTATACACTGCAAGTAAAAAGTATTGCATAGCCTCATAGCTCATAGATATCATTGCTCCCTCTATATAATATATATATAGAGAGAGAGAGGGATATAAATATATATATATATAAAAATATTGTGTGTGTGTTATGTGATCATGTAGTGAAGTCGTATAATTTTCTTCGGAGCTAAAACTTGGATTTTATTACATTTAAATAGAGTTTCATTTAAGATTTTTGTGCAAATAATAAGTTTGTGTGATGAGGATTAAAAAGACAAATTTCCATGGGGAAAAGAAAACGGAATAGGAATGAAAAAAGGACAAATAGTAGTGAGGATGAGAACAATGAACAAACACAAAAGGCGGGAAAGTATAAAACTAGTTCGAATTCCAGTCCAGTGATAGTGAGCGATATTCTAAGTCAAGCTAACGGAATTTTGTATAACAATGAAAACCTTGACGATAGTGTATGTAATCGTTCGATCGGATTACATAACCAATCCATAGATAGTGGTAAACAATTTCATGCAACAAGTATGGCGGCGAACACTGAACCAACTAGTAATGGTGATTTATTAAACTATTTGAAACAGATCGATGCCAAACTTACAAATATGGACATCAAACTACAATCTCTGGCAACCCTTGAAAAGAAAGTCGATGCTTTTGATAGCGAACTTAAGAAGATCTGGGTAAAGTTACATGATATGGATAAGAAAACTAATGAAAGAATAAATGTGATTGAGGAAAAAACTGAGGCAGTAGACTTTTCATTAGCCCAGAACACTAGTAAATTATCACATCTTGAGAAACAAAGGGAAAACTTAGAAAACGAGGTGACATATTTACAATCTCAATCTATGAGAAACTAGTGTTTTCTAAGATAACAGAGGATCCTTCTGAGAACAACGAAACCACGGAAACAAAGCTGAGGCAATTTATGACGGAGAATATGAAAATAGCGCAGGACCTAGTTCATAAAATATCATTCGAACGTGTGCATCGAATGGGTAGAAGCTTTAATGGGAGCCCTCGTAACATAGTGGCCACATTTACTTTGTATAAGGAGAAGGAGTTTGTGCGTAAGCAATGGAAGGCCCTTACTGGTACACCATACTTCGTGAACAAGCAGTTCCCCAGGAGTGTAGTGGAGAAGAGGAAACGACTCACCCCGAAGTTGAAGGATGCCCGGGACCAAGGCAAGACTGCGTGGATATCCTACGATACCCTCTACATAGACGGCAAACCAGTCAAGGACTAGGAATTCGCCGGGGATGAACTCAAAATCATATCTTGGAATATAAATGGATTAAGTAAAACCAAAAGAGACAACATAGAACTTGTAAATATATTATCTCAACATGACATTATTTTTCTATATGAAACATTCGCATCGAATAATAACAACATTGATTTATCTGGGTATGTATCTCACAATTTTTATCGCAAATTTCAGCATCGCAGAGCAAAACGACCAAGTGGTGGAATTGCATTATATTATAAAGACATAATTTCTGATGGTATTACTATTGTTGAAACCAGATATGACACTTTAATTTGGGTAAAATTAGATAAACATTTCTTTAATGTAGAGAATGATATTTATATATGTGGCGTATATCTTTGGGGTGAGGACTCTCCAGCATATAATACTATAAATGTTGATCAATTTGACACTATTGAAAATGACGTCAGTCGATTTGAAAATCTAGGCTCTGTGTTTTTAACAGGTGATTTTAATAGTCGAGTTGGTGTTAAAAATGACTGTTATTTTTGATGGTATAAACAAGTCCTTTGATGATATATCTTATGTACCTGATACGCACATGGACCGGGCAACAATGGATAAAAACCATAATAATTTTGGGATTAAACTGATTGATCTTTGCCGTTCTAGTAACCTACGTTTAGTTAACGGTAGATTAGGTGACGAGTATAACATTGGTATGTATAGTTATGTATCATATAACGGGGCGTCAACTATTGACTACCTTGTAACCAATGAAAGGAACTTTGCAAATATCAGTAAATTGTGTGTACAATCGGTAAATGAATGGAGCGACCATGCTCCCGTTAGTTTTTCATTGTATTCAAATTATATCACACCTGTTTCACAAGAAAGTCCTAGTATTAGATATAAGTGGAAAGATAGTTTGAAAAATACATTTCGTACCAGTCTGATGACAAACTTGCCTACTTTTAATCGCCTTACAATGCATATTGATAAAAGCGAGCGTTTGTCCGTGAACAGTGTTCTAAACGATTTTACCAGTTTAATAAGAGAAGCGGCGGATCCGCTTTTTTCCAAAACATATAAAAGCAAAGGCAGGGTATCGTTTTCAGATAGATATTGTACAGATGATGCAGAATGGTTCGATGCTGATTGTAGAACCGTTAAACATGTTTATTTAGATGCACTGAGTGCATTTAATAGTTGTACAAATTTAGTTAGTAGAGAGTATTTTTGTACATGTAAATTTTTTATAAGGATCTAATCCGTAAGAAGAAGAAAGCCTATATTAAAAGGAAATATTCTGAAATTGAACGTCTAAGGTTTTGCAAACCTAAGCAATTTTGGGGTCATTTCAAGAAAAACAAATCTGTTGTATCTCAAAATGATATATCAGTTGAAGATTTTATAAAATATTTCGAAAATTTGTCAAATAATATATTTGAGTCTCATAATGAAGAATCTAAGACTTTCTGTAACGAACATGATTTTAATTCTAGTGATTGTAGATTTGAGGATTTGAATGTACCCATTACATGTGAAGAGATACAGAAAGCTGCAAAGTCGCTTAGGTCAAATAAAGCTACAGGTTTAGATTGTCTTCTTAATGAATATTTCATTGAATCTATAGATATTTTGTGTTCACATATTTGTGATATTTTTAATGCGATTTTAGAATCTGGCTTTTTCCCAGATAAATGGACTGAAGGAGTTATTGTTCCTGTATTTAAAAAGGGAGATCCCAAACTAGTTAATAACTACAGGGGTATCACTTTAGTCAGTTGTTTGTCCAAACTGTTTACTTCAGTACTAAATACTAGAATTGAAACATTTTGTAACAATTATGTAGTAATTTCTGATTGCCAATTTGGGTTCAGAAAAGGAAAATCGACTGTTGATGCAATTTTCATTCTACTGTCTGTTATACAACATTATCTTAATAATAATAGCGTCTGTATGTAGGGTTCATTGATTTAAAATCTTGTTTTGATAGTATTTGTAGAAATTCTTTATGGTTGAAAATGTATAAATGTGGCATTCAAGGTAAGGTATTACGTATTATTAGAGATATGTATGATAAAGTTAAATCATGTGTTAGATGTTGTAATTCATATTCCGATTTCTTCCAGTATGCAGTGGGCTTGCGCCAAGGGGAGGTAATTTCGCCAATTTTGTTCTCACTTTTCGTTGAAGACCTAGAGTTACATTTGCAAGACAATTTAAATTCAGGATTACTAATAGATGACATTGTATTAATATTATTACTGTTCGCCGATGATATGGCAATTTTTGGAAAAACTCCTGAAGATCTGCAGAAGAGTCTTGATCTACTGTATACATACTGTAATCATTGGGGATTAGAAGTTAATATTATGAAAACTAAAATAGTTGTTTTTAGAAAAAGAGGTATCACCTTTGATAGAGAGAGATGGTTATATAATGGACAGCCATTAGAAGTTGTAGATTGTTTTAACTATCTTGGTACAATATTCAGCTATACAGGTAATTTCTCATTAAACCAGGAACATCTTATTGGTAAGGCTTTAAAAGCTTTAAATATTTTATTGTATAATTGTAAAGAATTTGACCTCAAACCTAAGTTATTATGCCAGTTATTTGACTCCTTTGTCGGATCTATTTTGTCATATTCTTCATAAGTATGGGGTCACACAAAATCTAAAGATATTGAACGTTTACACATGAAATTTTGTAAAAGGATATTGAATGTTAGAATTAGTACATGTAATGCAAGTATATATATGGTGAATTAGGTCGATACCCACTTTATGTTAACAGGTATGTTAGAATAATAAAATATTGGTGTAAAATAATAAATACTGACAACATAATTTTACGAACAATTTATAAATAATGTGTCGATGATTATTATAATGGTTTGAAAAATTGGGTCACGAATGTCAAAGATATGTTAGATGTATATGGTTTGTCTGAATATTTCATTAATACTAATAAGATAGATTGTAAAATGTTTCCTAAATTGTTTAAGCAAAGAGTTGTAGATAGTTACATACAAAATTGGCATACGTCTGTTGAAAATAGTGTAGTATTGGACCTTTATAGAAATTGTAAAACAACACTTGCATATGAAAGTTATCTAGATTTATTGCCTAAGAATTTGAGGTTTTTCATTACTAGAATTAGAGTATCTGCACATGTATTAAGAATTCAAACTGGACGATATGGTCAAAACAGAATACCACGTAATGAGAGATATTGTTTATGTTGTAACACTTTGTATATTGAAGACGAGTACCATTTCATTTTAATATGTCCATGCTTTGAAGATATAAGAAAGAAATATATCAAAAGATACCATCAGTATCGTCCCTCTATGTTCAAATTTATTGAACTGGTAACCTCGATAAAAAAAGTCGATATATTAAACTTGGCGAAATATATAAAAGAAGCCATTGTACTAAGAAGTACTATTGTAACTGCTAACAATTAATTATGTTCATCCTCTATTCCGTAAATTGAATCATCATTATTATAATACTACATGTCAATCGATTTATGTGAATATATGAATGTAAAATCTATTGTATTACGTGACCAATATGTAATTGTATATTTGTATGTTTATGACGATGTACCATGTACAAGTCTTAAAATAAACATCTGTTCTGTTCTGTTCTCTATCTTTCGCTCTCTCTCTCTCTCGCTTTCTCACTTCTCTCCCTTTCTCACTCTCTTTCTATATATATATCTTTATATCGTTTCTGTTTCCAATATCAAGATAATAGATAAGTGTTATATATATATATATATATATATTATAATATATAATATATATATATAATATAGATATATATATATTGTCACAGGGCTCACTTGCACAACAACGCCTGGCGTAGGTTCGATTGTTTATTTTCGTGTACGTATAGGGATAGGGCCTAAAACATACAATATATACACTCATAAATCTACAGTAAAAACATGATAAAACAATACAATATTGCACATAATTAATTCCACGCGTATATACACAATACAACATATATATATTATATCTATAGTAATTCAATATAAATATCTTACCACAGCGTTAAATAAGCATCTTTCCAATATAAATTGGAAAGTCTTTAAATTAGTGACAACTATCTCGTAAGAGTTCATCTATAGATCTGCACTGAGAAACAGTCCAGAATAACCAGAAAAGGGATTAGATTAGCAAGGAGCCAATGCATTCAAACCTTTCATACATCTCTCATTCATATACATACAACAGACAAAACGATTGGACATACAGTGACAACTGCTCACCTGGGGTTGATTCGGCAAACGTCGACAATTTCCGCCACAGACGGACATTGCCGATCGTCACCGATTCACACTCGAGTGAACAGACAACGACAAGACATGAAGTCATCCGTATATACGACGCATGCGTTATTGAAACTGCGTTAACTATGGAACGCCGCATCCGTCATATAAACACATACATATAAAAACACAACCTGTGACATTCTCCCCTGCTAGGAGAAAATGGCTCCCGACATTTACTAATATACAACTACACAATCTACAATTCCAATAACTCCATAATTACAATACCAGTCAGTACTCAACCAAAAAATACAAACTATTGATCACAGCGATCTACCCTACTACAAGAACACATTTATTCTAAACATATTATCTTGTGCAAACTGAGCAATCTGAAATGAAATTGAAAGTAATAGATAATGTACCATTAAACTACAGCAAACCATTATCATACGATGCGTAATCATATGATATAATTATCTGAAATGTTATCTCGCAATTAATTCACACACATGTGTTGTTGTTGTTGAACGACACTTTCATCAGCCGTGAACTACTGCTAACATTAATAATTGCTGCAAAATCACAATAATACAATTATATGTATTGTACTACATTCCGTAATAATTCTAACTGTATAGAACCAGTTTATGTATCTGCACTTTAATACATAACCACTTTAAAGGTACTGTCCCTGAAATTTACATAATTACTAAAATTAAAGGTATTTATCCTCATTGACACATTAAAGGTACTAACCCTGAAATATATAGAATTATAGTTACTGTTTCACAATAACAATAAAAACACATGCATTTAAAGGTACTCTCTCCAATATGAAGAGAATGTAAACAATAGCAATTTATAGCTCAATTTTTCCACATCTATAAAACACTAAAATATTAGCAAATCATGGTCACAACAAACTAGATACATGTAGTATGCTCAAATGACATACCGGAAATAAACATGTTAACACTGATTGTGTTAAACACTTCTCTTAGATGTCTGAAATTTCAAATATCTGAGTAAATGCAATTTTTACTCTGAAACTGAAAAATGTAAGTAATCTGAAACTGAAATAACCTACATGTAATAGGATCATCAGACACTACATTATATATACAAAATACAGACAAACAAAGAATTTCAACAGTATACATGTACATTGAAATTTATCCTCCGACATTCTCCCCTGTCTACCAATAACCGTAGAATCCACACATTTCCTGTTCAGGAAAATAATTCTCAGTTGTTGTAGCGATAACTGGTGCTACCCATTCACCGTATCTGTCAGGCGGTTTTCGCTGTCGCTGCGGTCTCTGTCCTCTCGGAGCTGCAACTGGAGTTCCTGAAACCTCTGAAACTTTATTAATAGTTTTACTATGATTTGTATTACTAGTGTTGTTTCTAGAAATCTCCCTGTTAGCAATAGCTGGCTGACTTCTATCTGAAATGTGAAAATCAGTAGAATTAAAAGAACTAGGCCTACTAGAATTAAAATTCAAATTACTAGGCTGAATCCATGTATTCTCCAACGAAGTTTGAAGATTCGGTTGACCCTCACAAACAACATGTGAACTGTTGGATGGTTGCTCCGGTCTCATACGTACACGGGGCGCAGGTACTGGTCTTCTGTGTGGAGCTACATATCTTGGACTTCTAGGTTGTTCACTGTCAGTGCTACTGTCCGAGATACTGTCTTCTCTGGTACTCGTCTCTACATATGTAGGTCTCGGAATACTCTTCTGGGGTTGTTGGTTCTCTCTGGGTGTGTATGGTCTTGCACTCGGAATCTCCTCATATGGGATGGACATCAGAGGAAGAAGTAAGTTTCTGTGCAGTATCCTCTCTCGTCCTTTGCTCGATTCCTTCTTGACCTTGTAGACGGGTATATCTGGGTTGGGTCGTCCTATAATGATATAAGGCTTCTTTTCCCACTTGTCATCCAGTTTCCCTTTACATTCTTAAGTAGAACTCTATCCCCTACTTCTAATGTGGAATGTCTGATTTTGGCATCGTAGTAAGTCTTGTGCCTCTGTGCTTCCTTCATTGAAGTTTCGGTCGCCGTCTTGTATGCAAACTCCATACGCTTCCTTAACTTGTCAACGTAGTTGGCCCTAGATTGTCTCTTCGTCTTTGGATCCTCAATCCCCAAAAATGCATATATGGCAAGGCGTGGGTGCCATCCAAATAGCAAGAAGTGAGGTGAAAATCCGGTTGACTCGTGTCTGGTGGCGTTATATGCATGGACAAGCGGCTTAACATACTCTTTCCAGTTGGCCTTACCGGATGAGTCTAAGGTTCCAAGCATCCCTAGCAGCGTTGAGTTAAAACGCTCTGTTCGTCCATTACCCATGGCATGGTAGGGTGTTGTTCGGGACTTTTCCACTCCAGCAATACTGCACAGCTCCTTGATGATCTTACTCTCAAAGTTGCGTCCTTGATCACTGTGGAGTCTAGCTGGAAAGGAATAGTGACAGAAAAAATTCTCGAACAAAACTCTTGCTGTGGTATGGGCAGTCTGGTTCCGCGTAGGAATCGCTTGTGCGTACCGAGTAAAATGGTCCGTAATCACAAGGATGTTCTCATAGCCACCACTTGAACGCTCTACAGACAAGTAGTCAATGCATACAATCTCCATTGGGTATGTACTCTGTATTGGTACCATGTGTGCAGCGGCCTTGGTTGGAGTCTTCCGTCGGATGCAGTTTGGGCAGGTCCGGACCTTCTCAACGACATCTTGCTCCATATGCGGCCAATAAAATCGCTGCTTTATCAACCACAGGGTCCTGTCACGTCCCTGGTGACCAACATCACCATGCATTCCACTCAGTGCCAGATCCCTGTAGTGCACTGGTAATACAAGTTGATTGACTTCCTGTCCATCAATTTCTACCATCCTGTAAAGGGTTTTCTCCTGTATGGATAGACATGTTCGCTGTCTCAGACAAATCTGTACAGCCTTGGTCTCCTGTCTGATTTCATCTTTGTCTAGTTGAATCTTTCTGTCAATTATATCATAGATTCTGGCAATGTCAGGGTCTTTTTGCTGCTCTTGCTTCCAATCTACCGCAGATAAATCAACAGTATTAATTAATGGTTCAGGATCAAGTTCTAGTTGACTATCTCCTGAAATTACTAAACTTTCAGCCATAGAATGTTCTTCTGGCTTAACTAAAATAGCAGTAAAAAGAGCTTTGACGACATCTGAAAACATAACTGAAACTTTGTCATTGTCTCTTGGACGTCTACTTAAACCATCAGCATCAGAATTGGATTTACCGCACCTGTAAATAATCTGAAAATTATAATTGCCTAAGGCAGCTAACCAACGGTGTCCTGTAGCATCAAGCTTAGCTGAAGTAGAAACGTATGTCAAGGGGTTATTGTCTGTTCTAACAGTAAAAGTGTTTCCATATAAATAATCATGGAATTTATCTGTAATTGCCCATTTAAGACATAAATACTCTAATTTGTGTGCAGGATAATTCCTCTCGCTGGCTCGCAGACCTCTGCTGGCGTACGAAATCACTCGCTCTAAACCATCGTGTTCCTGGTACAAAACTGCCCCAAGTCCTTCTGTTGACGCATCTGTATTTACAATAAAAGGTTTCGAACAATCTGCATAAGCAAGAACAGGAGGTTTAGTTAATTTGTTAATGATAGTTTGAAATGCTGCTTCCTCTGCATCGCCCCATATCCATGGTGTTTTGAACTTCTTGGATTTCTTTGATGCCTTATTGGTAGGATGACCTACAAGAAGATTGTTTAACGGTTTTACTATCTTAGCATAATTTTCCACAAACCGACGGTAATACCCTGAAAAACCAAGAAATACACGTAAAGATTTAATGTTATGGGGAGCTGGCCAAGACTTCAAAGGTTCAATCTTTGCTGGATCTGTATGTATACCCTCAGCTGAAATCTCATAACCAAGATAAGCAACATGAGTACTAAAAAATTCACATTTTGACGGATTTAGTTTAAAACCGTTTTGCTCAAGACGTTGAAATACTGCCTCTAACCTTGTAATTTGTTCATCGAAAGTCTTCGAAAATATCAAAACATCGTCTAAAAATATAAGACATTCTCTGAGGTTTAGTTCACCCATACAGGTTTCCATAAGTCTCTGGAAAGTACTCGGTGCATTGGTTAAACCAAATGGCATCCGGTTACACTCCCATAATCCCAGTGGTCCCACAGTAAATGCGGTTTTCTCCTTGTCCTCTTCAGCTACCTCCACCTGCCAAAATCCACTTCGTAAATCTAATTTCGTGTAATATTTACTACCAACTAAAGAGTCTAACATATCATCTACTCTGGGCAAGGTGTACGCATCTTTACGAGTCCGTTTGTTGAGCTGACGAAGATCTATACAAAATCGTAAACTATTATTTTTCTTCCTTACAAGAACAATGTTACTACAGTAAGGAGATTTACTTTCTCTGATAGCTCCGCAGTCAACCATCTCTCTTAAGTGTTGTCGCACTTCTTCATACATCGAAGGCGGTATTCTCCGATAAGCCTGTTTAAAAGGTTGATCATCATTAAGATTAATGTGATGCTTAATAAGATCAGTTCTACCAATATCTACAGATGATTTGGAGAAAATGTGTTCCCATTTACCAAGAACTTGTTGCACTCTAAAAAATTGTTCTTCGGTCAAATTGTCTCTGTTGACCTGTATACCTAAATCCTGTAAAATTGTATAAGACTTAATAATATGAGGTTCAGGATTTGGAGTAGAAACTTCCGGTTTCCATGAATCTACTACTTTGACTTCTGAAAGTGAACAAAATACAGAATTAGGTTCAATTTTTATAACTTTGGCTGTCATATTGCAAACTCTGACAGGAATTCTGGCTGTAGAACCTGCATTTTCAAGAGAAACAACTCTTGGACATATATTTAATCCTGAAAGTTGGGTTTTTTCAGTTGCCTCAGTAATGGCTGTAGAAACACCATCCTTCTTTCGAACAAAACCTGAAACAGTTGTAACTTGATTAGGTTGAATAACAATAGGAGTTTTGCTCGTTGATTTTACTGAAATCAAGTTAACACATTTTAAAGCGTCTACCGCAAGTCTAAATGGATCAGATTTAGAAGAATCATCATTAGAATTACACATGCGTAATACATTTGTACCAATAATACCCGGTACTGACTGTCGATACTCTGTATCGGGTACCACTAAAATAGGAATAAAAACAGAATCTTCTAAAATATCCGAAATAAAAACATCACCCTCTATGTAACCAACATATGGTATCTTTGATCCACTGGCACCTACAATATCCAATTTGAAATCATTAATACTTAATAACTCAGGTCTAGGATCTAAACTATGATAGAATGACTCTGATATCAAAGTTACCATTGAACCTGTATCTACTAAAACTCTGGTATTAATGCCACAAATTCTAGCAGTGCCCTCATTGGCTGAACCAACTAATCTATCAGCTAAGTTAGATTTGGAGCTCTTTCCACAACTGACTTCCTCTGTCCGCCCCACAACAGAGGAGTCTATGCTTTTGGGTGGGCTCTATCTGATCTGGAATAAGAAGTTCTATTATAATTTTCCTGATTATTAGAATTAATACCACTGTTGCTTGGATTCCAGTTTTGTCTACCTCTAGCCCGTCCTCGGCTGTGAAAATTTCCTCGGTTATTATAATGATTACCTGAAAATGAATAATTATTACTATTGGCATTAGTATTTGTAGAAGGTCTTTCTCTCATCTGCTTCTCTAGAGACTGCATCTTTGACATCAAAGTGTCCATCTTATTGGCAATATCCTCCACCGCCTTGTCTCTATCAGCTGAAACTGGCTGATGTTGAGCTGTGGTCAACTTCTCTGAAGTTGTCATCTCTTTTTCCGCAGCTCTAACCTCACGCAATAACATGTCATAACTAGTAATACTATCATATTTATGACGAGTCATCAATTTTAATTTATCATTCCTAAGTCCAGTCCAGAACTTGGATCTTAGCATGTCATTCCTGGCTGCCTTACTAACATGACCACTTTCCACTGCAACCTGCAATAATGTTTCTAATCTGCAGTTGTCACATTTTCTGTCGGTTTCTGCGACTCGCTATAAAAAGTTTGCATAATTGACTCATTAGTAGCTACATTTCCAAATAATGTGTCAAGTTTCTGCAGAATTTCCATCATGGTTGCCTTCTCACCTAATGGTATAAGTACCTGTCTAGCAGAACCACGAAGGGATCTGCGAATAATCTGTAACATAACAGGTTGTGACAAAGATGAATCCGAAACAAGACACTTTGTTTCATAATGCCACACATCATAAGTAACATCACCTTTTATTGGTGGTTGATCACCTGAAAAGAATGGCAATTTAATATCAATCTTTGGTACCTGTAAAGATGAAGAAGTTTCCAAATTGGAGTTAAACACAGAATAATTAATTTTATCTGCTACACTCATCTTTGGTCTAACAACAGGTTCTGTGACACAAGGAGTACTTGAAAGAACAAAAGGTTCCTTCACAATAGGGGTACTAGTAGGTACAGGATGCTTCAAAGCATTAAACTCCTCCTTGGTCAGTACAACATAAGTCACTAGAACTCTTCAATGCCTCTAAAATTTGAGAAAGTTGAGTGTCAGTTAAAATATCTCCAATATCTGCTTTCTCACCTCCTGTCGCCATGATTGCTAATATACTACACCTGTATAATAAATATAATATAAATATAAACACAATTATTGAAAGTCAAACTTACTGGAACACTGTGTTGAAAATTAAAGAAATATTTTATATTAATTACGACCTGGCCACCATCATAACCTATAAACTATAAGGAATTTCTCAAAATAGCCTATAAACCATGAAATTTGTATGATAAAGTATCATATATTATTTCAACACAAATCCAAACACATTAGAATACCTGTAAGAGTACACTGATTTGACTATCACACTGAGTCAACTACCTGTGGTAATGAACTATAAGATATAACATTAAACACTGTGCAATACGTATAACACAGAAAATAAATCCTCACAAGACAGTTTAAACACCGACTGAAACTGTGCCGACTGACTATATCTATCACACTAGCTACACTGATTGAAAAAAATATCAACAAAAATACATTAATTCACTATAGCACAATTACTTGAATCACTTTCAAGTCTGATAACAGCTTGATCAAAATAATATCAATACAGCGAAGTACTATAAATGTCACAAATAACACACAAATTTTAACATAAACAATAAATAAACACAAGGACATTACAACATGAAACATATATCACTCACCTCACTATAGCTCCTCCTTGCATTCTTCCTGCGGGTTAGTAAAGTGTAAAGAACTGTGCAGGACAAGAAATAGAAATAGTGCAGAATAGTTGGGCAAGAATAATTCAGACCAAGATTAACACAGGGAATGTCAAAAATTGAACTCCCTAAATTTTCACTAGGATTTCAAACCGAAAAAAATGAAAAATACCTCAATCACTATATGATTTCAAAATTACACAGCAAATATGTTTATACGTTCAACATGAACAATAACCTAAATTCAAATGTCACACATATTGACTGAAACCACTAGAAAAAATAAACAGAAAAATAATCCTATCACGAAAACGGTTGTTGGGTGTTTCGTCAAACTACAAATTCGTCAAACTTACTATTGTGTATAAAACAGGTAGTCGTTTCGTCAACCTTATTTATATACCGGTAGTAGTTTATTGTTATGGTCGCGGAGGTGTTACATACATAGTAGACGAAACACAAACAAGGCAATTATGCCTATTGTTGAAAAATCAATGATATTAGAAGTCATCTAGGTTCCTGACTAGATTGGTGTTTTGGGATACAATGATTTAAAGTAATATTGTTGACTATTCTGTAATACGTTTTCACAAAGAAGTGGAGAAAAAACGTATTTCAGAATAAAGTCCAAGATTATTTTAGATCATTGTATCACAAAACACATAATAATTTGTTAGAAAATAGATTTTAGATAATTAAATTTCCAAAATTAATATTAATTTCAATTGTAAAATAAGTTAAATGATATGTTGTTGAATCCTCGTTGTACATGTTCACTACAGGTCTCTGACGTTTGCCCGTACATGTATCTCTCAGAAAGACAATATGGCAGGACATTAATGATAAATGGAACAAGATTGTCTACTATTGTCTACTTTTATTTTGGTGCATTTAAATATATATACAAGCATACACAAATGGTGACATTAATAAAACACAATGACATTTAAAATATACATGTATAACATGTATTCGTACAAGACTGACTGTTGAGATTTTTTACAATTATACATTTAATTTATTGCATCTAATCTGACGAAACGAAATAAAGATTAGATTCATTAATGTATAATATAATAACAATCAAAACTATTTAAAATATACATGTATAACATTTCTGTTCTTATTAACGTCTAGAAGTCATCGTCATGAACTGCATCTGTGGTGGTTGTAGGTCCAAGTCCTGCGATGTGACTCACGGTACGCAATAATTGGGTCGTCGTCAGCTCGTCAATTTCGTACTTATCCCACGCCTCGAAGAGTCGTCCGTGTAGTGAGGCATATTTCTTCCGATGTATTCTTGTCAGTAGGTGCTCGCTGACGAGGCGGATCTGCAAGTCGACGGTCTCTGCCTCGCCACGGAGTAGGGGTATCAAGACGTAAAAGCCTAAATTGGCTCTTCCAGCCTTCCCATTGATACGACATTGCCACCCTGAAATAAAAATAATTATATAATTTTACATACATTGTAATTACATTAATCTATTGAAATACATTGATGTAAAGCATCACAGGGCGCCGCCAATAGATGCACAGATGCAGGGCGTTCACTAGAAAGTCTTTCAGGGTCAATGACCTTGAGGTCAAATTCAAGCGTCAAGTTGGATTTTGTCAATATCATGTTGGTACTTTCCGTACAGATATGGTATGACCCAGACTAAAGAAAGAAATAATATATTAATGCTTACCCTCCACGTCATTGTTTTTCCGTATCTGCTGTCTGAAGACAGACCAGTTGTCGGGCCGCCAAACTGAACCATTGAACCAGGTCCGTTCCACATACTCAACAACGCGGTATACTGGGCCGCCCACTTCTGCTGCTGACTGTTTTAGTTCCTGAAATGCTGGTGGTATATGTTCTGATGGTAGGTAAGGTAATGACATTAACTTCCTGAAGAATATATATTTGTCCCCCTTGTTCATATAGGCTACAGCCAGACCTTCGCCTTGTATTTTTCTGTATATACGTTGATTCCAGTGGAACACACATCCTTTGATTATAGTGCCCGGGAACACATCTCGTATCGCCTGCCAAGTTGCTAAAATGGATAAAATTAGGCAATTAATAAGACATATATTTATTTATAAATAATATATACTTATTTTTACGGAATTATTAATATCCAGACCGTTTTCTTCAACAAACATGTATTGCTAAAATTACTCAAAATTACTTAATAAGACATTACTTATATTTACGGAAATGTATTTAGTGAATATATATGGAGTTAATTGACTTACCAGCTTCAAAATCTAACATAAACCATTCTACCAGCGGCTGTCCAAGGTGTCCTCGCAAGCTGGTCAGAACCTGTAATATAGTATTAATATTCTATAGAAATATATAAACAGAGCACTATTATATATAATTTACATTTATATAATTTATTTATTTTTAAATTATAATTTTCCTTGAAATAAAATCGTATTATATCGTAATTTCTTTTTGCATAGATACATTTATATAATTTATTTATTATTAAATATTAATTTTCCTTGAAATCAAATCGTAAAAATGTATTAATGTTCATTACCTCGACATAATCCTGTTTCGTCCTTCGGGACATTAATATATAGACAAGTGGGACCTGTTTTGTGTCGTCGCCTTTTTTCACGAAACAGTGGATTGTGGCAAGCTGGTAAAACGGCTGTTTTACTAGCTTGAAGGTACCATCTATGAACCATCGTCTGGATGAGCGGAGGTGGTGTAATTGGTGTTCAGTCGCAAACATGATGTGGCGATGTCCGTCGACCCTAATGTCGTCTACTATAAATTCTTCACCGATGAAGTCACGTTGAAGCTGCAGAAAAAAAGGACACATCATATTAATGCATAACCTATATTACAGTGACAAAATGCAATACACGAAAACATATTTATAAGCATATTCTAACAGAATTTCTTAAAACAAAATTTAATTAACACAGTGACTGTAAATTAGTATCGTCTCTGTGTTTGAGCGACGCCTCCTGTCATTTTAGATTTAGGAGGATAGTTCATTGATACAGACAGAGCCCCATTCCAGAGTAATATATATACTATTTGTTATGTACCTCAAACTCTAGATCTGTCGGATCGTTGGGCCGTTTTCTGCGATGGTGGTTTGCCGCCCGAGTTAAGTTGTCCGGTTTGGGGAGGCTGACATCTTCTGGTACAATCATTTCTTTCATAACCCTCTACTATTTGGGCAGCCGGCTCAAATACTCGTTGTCGTGCGATCTCTTTAACCTGAAAGTAGTTGTTACATGTGTTAAAGATGGATTGGTGGTATACTTGTTATATGTGGTTCTACCCGGGTGCCTGACATTGCAGTGTCTATATGAAATTATTGTATTATTGTATATAGTAAATTATGAAAAAATCTGTAATAAAAACTAATCTTTATAGTATAGTATCTAGAACATACTTTCACAGCGATCTTTACTTTCGTTGATGCTCCGGGGTCTGCGGGGTGGACGTGTCCATGGAGACTTGGTATAAACAAGTCCCCGAATTGCTTTACACTGGCGTAGCACGTCAGCTTTTTGCTTCTGACGCTGCATGTCCAGTATGTACGGCCGTCTTTGGTAAGCTGAAATGAAATAAACACAATATAATTAATTATATTTTTTATTCTACGCATGTATATTCAGTGATTTATGAGGTACAATCATTAATCTTCTACTTAATAATATTTATTATTATTATTTGAATTGTGGAATAAATGAAACTTACCCTAGCGGTATATGTGTAGCCGTCGCTACTGATTAAGTTGCGGCCACCACGCTTGCTGCCTCCCTCTACAACCTCGTAAGTAACGGGGGCATCAATGGGTATTTCCCTGTCTAATGGCCTGTCAACTAAGGTCACATCCAACGGTAAATGTGGCCTGTTGAAATCTCGATTGGGCAGATCAAATGTTATGTCTCCAATGACGGAAGGCGTCTCGAATTCGTCGTTATCGTCAGCGGGTCTTATGATGAATGTCGTCGATAGATCCCTGATTGGAGAGGCTGTTACATCCAGTACTGGTGACGTCATGTCCACGGATGTCGTCGATAGATCCCTGATTGGAGAGGCTGTTACATCCAGTACTGTAAGTTCATTTCAATGTCACTACAGTTAGCGCATTTCCATGCCAGTTCTAATTCACCCTTACACATCCTACGATACTGATCGGCGGAGATGCCTGTGTTGCACTTCCGATGCTGCCAGCGTTCACATGCATCACAACAGACCGCATGCATCCGACGGGTAACTATGAGAGTACAACGTATACAGTAATATTTGGTAGCCATGATTAATAGTGAAGAGAACAGACCAAAATCGCCGTTTAAACTAGTCGAATTAACTTGACGTTCATCACTTTGACAACAAACTGCTTCAAACACCTGACAAGAATGTACAAACATAATACACACCCACGCCAGCATCTAATTAACGTTATCAATTCAACGCCAAACACATGCCTGCCACGTGCAATTAATTGGATCGTAATTTCCTTTTGATTATAATTGCAGTTATAACGATAGAGCGCATTTATTGTAAAATAAACAAATTGAGTGAATTAAATTAAAGTGGCTGCGTTTTCAAATCATCATCATGAATACACAACCCTACTTGATATTGGCCTTGATGTTACTCAAATCAATAGTATTCTATAGTATTGAGCTATAACCATTAAAAGGTGTGATATACTATATTATCAGTCTGACGAAACATCCAGTCCAGGTAGTACATAACACCATTTTGACGAAACCGTAGGTTGACGAAAACTCCGTAAACCACGAAAACATATGACAATACACTGATTTTCACAAATACACAATATCACTTGACAAAACCTATCTAAATCAATGAAAACACTGTTCCCAATATATTAATGAATGAAAACACTGGTGTACACCATATAGTTACCTGATCAAGCACACACAAAAAAATAACACTTTTTGAAAATTCACACTTCACCGTAACAACAGCTGATCGTAACTTCTGCTAATATGGAACGAAAGTTCCTCCACAATTCAACGTGAATTCCTTATATATATATGCGGCACTACCGAATGTACTGATGCATCAGATTTCATATATAAAAAACACTATGTAATGATTCACATCCACAACACTATCTCCCGGGGTTCCTCCGTCTAAATCACTGGCCATACCTGACCGTCTATGTATACATGTGTAGACTTTCAGTAAGCACTCAATTTCCGACGCTTCTCTATCGTCATCCGACCATCTGGTCCGGTTCGTTCCACACTGTGACCCCAAAATCCACATTGGCCACCAATGTCACAGGGCTCACTTGCACAACAACGCCTGGCGTAGGTTCGATTGTTTATTTTCGTGTACGTATAGGGATAGGGCCTAAAACATACAATATATACACTCATAAATCTACAGTAAAATCATGATAAAAACAATACAATATTGCACATAATTAATTCCACGCATATATACACAATACAACATATATATATTATATCTATAGTAATTCAATATAAATATCTTACCACAGCGTTAAATAAGCATCTTTCCAATATAAATTGGAAAGTCTTTAAATTAGTGACAACTATCTCGTAAGAGTTCATCTATAGATCTGCACTGAGAAACAGTCCAGAATAACCAGAAAAGGGATTAGATTAGCAAGGAGCCAATGCATTCAAACCTTTCATACATCTCTCATTCATATACATACAACAGACAAAACGATTGGACATACAGTGACAACTGCTCACCTGGGGTTGATTCGGCAAATGTCGACAATTTCCGCCACAGACGGACATTGCCGATCGTCACCGATTCACACTCGAGTGAACAGACAACGACAATACATGAAGTCATCCGTATATACGACGCATGCGCTATTGAAACTGCGTTAACTATGGAACGCCGCATCCGTCATATAAACACATACATATAAAAACACAACCTGCGACATATATATAGAGGGATCTCGCTCTCGCTCTCGCTCTCTCGCTCTCGCTCTCTCGCTCTCGGAAACAATAAATTTAGCTAAACGGGACATGTACTTTTAAAAATCGGTACGTTTATGTGTGTGTCCGCAATTTTGAAATCAGTTACGAGCCCAAGTTCCCATGGCCTGGTATAACATTAATCTTAACTAATTTGAAAACAATACAAGGATGATCTGGAGGGAGTGCACTTTTGGGCGGATTCGCCGACGTCCCAATATCGGACTATAACAATATTCGATTTCATTAGCAGACTGGACTTAATATATGGAATCACAGGATCTTGGCAGTACTTTGAATCAGGGCACGACAACGGTCCTTGCGATGGCATAGGAGGGGACCACCAAACGCAATGCGAACAATGCGATTGAACAAGGAAGGTTCATCATTAAAAATGCAGATGACTTTTTAAGTGGGCAAGTGAATGCGATAGTCAAATTGAATATCAGAAAATAACTCAAGAAGAGTTTGATGATAGCAATGATATTTATACGCAGAAATATAGAACTAAAACAAGTTAATGATACAATCAAAGTGCATAGTGTTGTCGCTATTTCGCCTGAGAACATTCGCATTAGAGAAACAGCATGTACATGTGAAGACTGTTACCAGGTCAATGGATTCTACCAAATGTATTTATGTCTACCAACTGTATTTGGGTAAATCATTGTATGGCTAGGACTCAAAAGTAAGAAATGACACCAGAGTAGAAGTAGCCATATGTGAAAAGACCGAAGCTATACCAGCAACTACCAATGAGGACAATACCAACGAAGAAGCAAGCTCATGAACTGCTTTTAAATTCGAAGGAAAATGACTATGTAGTTATTGAATATGAACAGAAATGCTACATTATTCGATATTGATGAGGAAGATAACGAAACTGAAGTAACGTGCATGGACGAGTGTGGTACAGTGGAAGATCATACAGGTGGTCGAGACGTGTTGATAAGATATGGTTAGGCAAGAAAGACGTTCTGACAATAATAGAACCACCTATGGCTACTGATAAAACTCACAGAATGCTTAGAGTGGACGCTGATATCAGTATGTTTATGAAAGCATACCAATAGTTGAAGTTGTCATTTACAGGACAAAAAGGAACTACAAATGTACACACAGTTCCAGAATACCAAATAATGACTTCCTCCTGTTCAATGTTATATAAAGTTTACATATATTAACTGTTCATGTTAAGCGCATTTTAAACGTAGATTTTGAGGCAAGGTTGCACACATATTATGTATGCCCATACAGATGTTCATAGCAAATTAGTCTCTGTTATACTGGACTCTATATTGATCTTTCTGTTTCTAAAGTGTTCTGTACCTATGGTGTGAGTATAGTTCACATATAATTTATTTACTTTAGCATAATCATTGCATTTAGTTTCTGTTGACATATTTAGAAATAAAGATACACAATATATAATAGGAAATTACATTAGTTTAAACATATTTTATTCGGATTAAATACATATATAAACACAATTTGTTATACATTCGAACCGATATGGGTCGAGAAACAAGCTTAAAGCTTATATGAATCCCTTACCATGTTGGAGTACGTTTAAATGGTACCAATGCTTGGCGAATAGTAATGGCGAGTTTATGTGTTCAGTATATATAAATTGTAGAGAAACTATTGAATACTTAACAGCAGTGGCAAATATTTGGACTTGATTTTGCAAAACGTCCACATATGTTTACAGCATCGCGTTATTGTAATTTTAATGTAGCAATAAGGAAACGTTATATCCAAATATGTAAACTATCAAAAAAGAATCTGGTATTGTCACACGACGGGCCGGGACCAAAACGGAGAGAACCCCCACGTTCACCTAGGTATCGAAACGTTTTGTTGTTGCAATATAGCTCTGGAAATTCAGGTAAAGTGTTGTGCTACAGTGTGTAGTGAGATGCTCATCGCCAAACAAGAGATTGTTGAGGGTTAGAGCAGGGGTTTGGGCCAGGACTTTTGACTAGGGTGCTCCCCGAGGTAGAATAAAGCGAACTTGGTATATTCTTGTAGGTTAATGTTTCATAGACTCGAAAATAGTTCTTGGCCTATTCAAAACGGTGATTCAAGAACATTATAGAGCTTTTAATAAGATGATGTAGTGTTTTTTAAACGCCTAAAATAAAAGGGGGTAGGGGTAGTATTTTGAAAATAAAACAACTATCAAAGAAATGAAATCGTATATATTATATACTGTTGGAACGGGTATGAGTTGTACTTGATGTTGCAATGATTTATTTTGCAGTAATATGAGGATGGCGCCAGGGTGACGTCATACGTAATAGTAGTCGTCAAAAACGGAAGAAGATATATTTTGTGATGCTGAATTTATATTTTATATATATAATTTGTACAAAATATGAGTGATTTGGGTATCAATTATACTGGCTTGATCAATATCGAAACATCATTATCAATTAGAAGTATTAAAATGTGAACATTTCCTATATATAGTAGCATGATGCTGTAGTGATATGCGAAATAAAATTATACAATTCAACAACATTTTATATTTATTTTATAAAACATTAAGCTATTTGTTCTGATGCCAAGACCTTTAATATGATGCAGAGAATAAACTGTTTCTAGAGCAGAACAGCATCATATAAGGTTGAAATTATTTCCCTTTAAACACTTTACATTATAGATCATGAGTATATTACAAAACGTGGACTAGCTGTACAAATTCACCATGACCATGGGAGTAAATAACTAATTGACATGTTGCATTCTCTTGGGTTTTGTATGAGTTATGATGAAGTAATGCGATTTCTGTCGTCTTTGGCGAAATGCCAGATCGGAGATGATAACAGGTATATTCCTGCAGGATTGATCCCGATCGGGACAGAAGTCCACAACCCACTCAATGGCAGCTGTCATTTATCAGCGTAACACAACACATGTGCCAAGTATTCGCATACCACGAGTAACCAGTAAGACGCTGACAGAAAATGATGGTATAGATGAATCTAACTTGATTGAGAGATATAGAAAACCGCCCAATCGCCCCGAGTCCCCAGTTGTTCCAGCCATCAACATGGACAAATATCTGTATTCGTTCAATACAGCTGATTCCATGGATTTGCTTTGGTGTCTTGCTAGGTATATAAGCAAACAAAATGAGATTCCTTTGGTGGACAGCAGTTAATGCCATGTTGTGCGAATCTACATAGCCTGTGACAACCATCCGATGCTTACCTTGTACACATGCTTAACCCACTGATCTGAATACAATATATACTGCCTTGATTCAAATAGTACGTTTGGCAGAATCACTTGGCCAAGAACATATATTTGTAACCGCAGACCTTTCCATTGATAGCAAAGCTCAGGAATTGTTATGGAGTAAACCCCCATTGTTGCAAGACAAGGTGACTATGCGGATTGGCGTGATGCATCTTCTGATGGCATTGATAGCTAGCATCGGTAAACTGTATGCTGATGGCGGCCTGCATGCATTCTTGACTGAGTCGGGAGTGTATGCAGATAGTTCGTGCATAAAGCTTTTGCAAGGAAAACATCTGTCAAGAGGCATTCGAGCACTTAGGTTGGCAATGGAAGCTTTAACTGAACTGCTGTTTGAAGGTTTGACAAAATGGATGGCTGCTGCCAATGGCTGCTGCCAATGGCATGGAGTTCATGTCCAATGCACTTCGGCTTGACTTAGAAGATTTGCAACGTTCATTTACCTACCATGACAAGGATCTGTCAACTGATTTGATTGGCACTATTAACAAAAAGCTATTTTCAATTTCTGACACTATCACTAAGTTTGTGAGTAAAGGGGTACAGCAATCACATACATTTGACTATTGGTTTAAGTTTCTAAAAGGAGTGCATGTTTTGTTACGTCTACTTCGGGAAGATCGCAGCGCAGATTTTCTATTAAACCTGAATGCTGTTGCAGAAGCAATCTCCATCCTGCTGGCTGCTGGGCGTAATAATTACGCAAAGTACTTACCTGTATATCTTACCGAGATGAGAATGTTGGAATCCAAAAACCCACCTGCGTACCAACATCTTCTTGAAGGGGGATTTATGGTCCGGCGATCCAACAACAATATATTCAACTGTGTGGCCACTGACCAAGCATTGGAACAGTCAGTGAATAAGGACTGTAAAAGTCGTGATGGGGTCGTCGGGTTCACATTGATCAAAAGTGCTTTGACCAGGTGGCTGATTACCCGACATTTAACTGGAGAGTATGCAGCGTGCATTAAGTCGTTTTGTGGCATTGCCAACGAGAATGAGACCGAGAGTGCTAAGACTAGTACAAGAGATGCAAAGGATTCACGTCAAATAGTTGATATTATATCAGACCAGTGACAAAATCCATTCGACTTAGCAGATGCACCTGAAATGTTGATTAACATATTCACTGGTTTGGTTGCATCTCAAGATATAGCCACATCACTGACTGGTTACATGGAAAATGGGAATAAACGTTCAGTCGAGTTTTTTGAGAAGAGGTTGTGTGACGACAGCAAGGTAGTTAGCTTCTGGAAGCCCGGTGCAAGAATTAAACCATTAATATTTGCTGATATGAAACCAAGTGTCACACTGCAATCGAAACAGCTGACGATCAATTCAGAAGTACTGTTCTGGCGATTATTAGCCGTTGCAAAACAAAGAAATATGTTGAAAAGTGTTATAAAACATGAGTTAGCCGCTGTACCCCCTACGCTATTCAATGACGACGGAACAATTCAAAAGACTACAAAGTCAGATCTTGCATGCAAGATAGAATCTATATGCCCAGCTTACACGGCCATATCCAGCCAAAAACCATTGCAAAGTACCGTATACATCATTGATGGAATGGTCATGTTGACACTGAATGATAGATTGTTCAAGATATTTGATGAATTAGTAAATATTGTTATGAATAGACTTATATCAACCATGCGTGGTAGGCTATCAGTTGTAACTTGTGTTCTTGTATTCGATCGATACGACATGGCTGATTCGATTAAACATGCTGAGCGTAACCGACGAGCTGGTGGTAGTGAAACTGTGTCACGTGTAGTCTCGGGTGCAAGCAATGTTTCCAAATTACAAACGATTCTTGAAACATTCAAAGAACAAAGGCTCATTGACATCTCATATTTCAGAGTACATAGAAGCACATATACAAGTGCATATCCCTGTTGGAAGTTGCGTTATACTTGCAGGTGGCTATAACAATTGTGAAATGACCAGGCAAATAACACCAACATCGGTGTTTGACCTGGAACATTTGTACAGTACACACGAGGAAGCTGACACAAGAATGTTACTGCATGTTATAGATTCTGTGGACAACCATACTCGTATTATTGTGCGCTGTGATGAAACCGATGTATTGGTGTTGCTGTTGTATTACTGTGGCAGCGGAGATATACCCATCAACACGTACATGCATGCTGGTCACGAAGGGGCATTAACGAATAGGCAAAGATTCATCTCAGTCAATGAACCTTGGGTGCAGGTCTAACACAATGCCTACCTGCAATGCATGTAACGGGATGTGACAGTATAAGTTCATTGCTTAGGATTGGCAAACGAACAGCATTCAACATTCTACAAAAGAACATGCATGACATTTAGCCGATATCATTGATGGGTGACAAGCTACAGGTATCTAATGAGATGCAGAGTATAACTAGGCTGTATGCATTGACACTGTATGGGAATAAAAAGAAAGTAAACGGCCAATTGTGTGCCGATTTTGATGAACTTAGATATGTTAATGCTACATCTACAGACAAATCTGTTGCCGATCTACCACCAACCGAGGACGCTTTCACACAGCACGTACGTCGCTGCGCTTATCAATTATACATTTGGAAGCATAGTTACATTCAGCGGCCTGATGTCAGTAGCCCAATTGTCCATGGCTGGGGAAGACTGCCTGATGGTGCTATTGCCGTTGTCTATTTTCGAGAAAGATCCAGCACCAGTTGAAGTTAGAGCAATGACACTCTTATTTTGCACAGATTCAATGTGTGATAATAAGCAGCACTGTCAGTGCATTCAGGCCGGACTTACTTGTACTGACAACTGTCATTGTTATGCAGAATGTTTAAAGGACAACATCCAAGCAACACTAGAAGACCAATATTAGTCTGATGTATTGGTACAAAACATAATATTATGGTTGTGTACGCTAGTACTTGTTGACATGGACACTTGATACTAGTTCAAAGAGAAGATTTTGTGATTTTATGTGATTTTATGTTAAAATCGGCATTACACTTCCCCTTTAGCAACGACATATAAGTTCATCTTGCTTGATGTATAAACATATAGTGTTCATTTTCACAGTAGCTACTCTTTATTGTCTCCATTTCTTCCACTAAATAGTGTAATTTTGTGATGAGACATAAAATAAAACGAAGTATTGAGACCAAGATTATGCGCACTTACAGTTTCGATGGCAAAATGTTAATTATGACGTCAGTATGACGCCGTCGTCATTAATACATTATATTAAATAACAATGTATTACCTTTCCAACGGTATGTAACATGTATCGTTTTATAGGTGTTATAAATATGCATTTCTCAAAATATTTACCCTACCCTGCAATTTATTTCACTTTTGAAAATAGCAATACCATATAGTAAAGTAAGAATAAAAAACATTGAATCATCGAATTGAACATGCCAAGAACTTGCTTCGGGTCCATAAGACCCTAATTGATGATAATATGCCAATTTCGTTTTGTTCTACCTCGGGGAGCACTAACTCCTTAATTAGAGCTCTTTTGGGTCATTGACCGCTGCACTATGTGGCAGCACATGGAAGGTTAGATAGGTGTTGTAGACGTTGATAATTATACGTTGGGCAATGCAGAAGGAAGTGAGTGACTGATTCGATAGACCCGCATGCGCACAAGGGAAAGTCGATGATATTTTCCTGTGAAGGTCGTAGCACAAAGAACTACATCCTAGTCGTAGTCGGGTGTGGAGTATCCGATTCCTTCTTGATCCAACATTGTATAACGGGGATTGTCTTTTCCTGTTTTTACTTAACATGTATTTGGAGGTTGCTACTGTATCGGCGTTCCGTGTCTCGTTTGGCAGCGAGCTCCATATTAGAATAGTTGATGGAAGAAATGTAGAAGCATGGGATTGAGTATGTGCAGTTATAGGTTGAACGGCGGGTACGTGTCGAAGGTTATATAATTGGTCAGCTTGTTCTGGAATGAGATTGGAGAGGTAATGGGGACAACGACCAGTCTTCATTTTGTAGAAGAGGGTGAGCTTGTGATTGCTACGTCTTTTGGCTAGGGTATCCCAGGACAGGTCCGACAGAAGAGAGTTATGTTGCAGAGTTTAGTAGCTCCAGACACAATTCGTGCTGCCTCGTTCTGTACGGCCTCAATATTGTTTTTCAAATCATTACTGCAGTTGTCCCACACGACGTTACCATATTCTAGAAGAGGTCGAATGTAGGCAAGATACATGCGCTCTAGACAGAAACGGGTAAGAAGGAATTTTAATGATCTGAGAATTCCGATGCGCTGCCAAGACTTGCTAACAAGCTCAGATATATGAGCATTCCACTTGGCGTCATCTGAAAAGATTAGACAAAGATGTTTGTGAGTTCTAGTTTGGGTAATGGGAATGCTATTCATGAAGACATCTGGATGGTTGGGCTTGTTTCGCTTACGTGAGAAAATCATGGATTCGGTTTTTGCAGGGTTGAATGTAACTAGCCACAATTTGGACCAGGAATGGATACGAGAAAGGTCGTTGTTGAGGAAGGCAGCGGCATTGGCTGGATCGTCAACGATGATGTAAAGACTTGTGTCATCAGCGAAAAGACGTATATTGGCATTATTGTCAGCAACGATGTCGTTAATGTAAATGAGGAAGAGTAGTGGACCTAAAATCGATCCCTGTGGAACTCCAGCATTAATAGAAGATCATTGCGAGGATGAATTTGCAATAACAACACGTTGATTTCTTGAAGACAATAAGATGCGAATGTCGCAGAAGATCGCTCGCACTTCCTTACCATCGTCCATTGCCTGAGATATGTCATTGTAAAGGAAGGTCATTTGGTTGACAGTGGAATCACCCTTGATGAAACCAGACTGGTTCGGTGTCAATAGACTATTTTCCGTGACATAGTTGTAGAGGTACTTATGTACGCAGCGTTCCATAAGTTTACCCAGGCAACTAAGTAGAGATATAGGGCGATAGTTTGAGGGTTTCGATTGATCAGATTTTTTAAATATAGGGCATATGTTGGCTAGTTTCCAATGAGAAGGAAATATGGATTTCGTAAGTAGCTTGGTGAAGTAGACAGAGAGTGGTACAGCGAGCTCGTTGGCACCTTCCTTAATGAGTCTAGGACTAACCCAGTCTGGTTCGCTAGCCTTCGATGGGTTGATAAGAGAGATCGCGTCTGTAACATCCTGATGTGTTATGCTGATATGTGACAGAGTGGATGGTGTCATTGGTGTGATGGGTGGTGGGTTCTGAATTTGGTCGTCTATTGAGGATTGCTCACAGAAGAAGGTATTCAGAAGCTCAGCTTTGTCCTCATTGGACGTCGCTTCGACTCCGTTGTTAACAAGGGTAGGGATGCCAGAATATTTAGTGTTGTTTGAGAGTTGTTTCGACAGTTTGAACCACTCTTTAACTGGAATGGAAGATGAGTTCATCCTGTCGATTATGTTGTGTAGGTGAGTATCTTTCGTCTTTCTGATTAGAGCGGTGGTGATGTTCCTGCATCGTCTAAGGTTTTCCCATGCCAGTTCGGTATTTAGACGCTTGGCTTTCTGATGGACTCAGTTACGCTTCCTGATGGATTGTCTCACCTCGCTGGTCATCCATGGGACGTCACCTGGCTGAATGGTTACTGATTTGTTGGGGATGCTGATAGCTGGGCTTGTTTCGCTTACGTGAGAAAATCATTCGCTCTGTTGCTGCTTGGAGTATGGAAGCTATAATATTTTTAGCGATCTGTTCCAAATTAACGTCATCTATGATAAGTGTTCCAATCTGTTGAACGTAGTTTGTCGTTAAACTTGTTATAGTCGCCGTTGTCGTATAACCAGAATGCGGCGTCGAAAATTGCTAGATGTGGGTTTTGAGAAATTAAGGACAACTACTACTGGACAATGGTAACGGATAAGGTCTGGCACGAAGGGGTCAGATACAAAACTGGAGAGGACTTGTTGGTTGTTGCGAACAAATATCAGGTCGATTATGGACTGAGAATGTTCTGTGAAATGTGTTGGGGTCGATATTAGCTGATGAGCATTGTAAGAAGAAATGAGACGGGACATTTTCTTTGAATGGGAATGACTAATGTTAATGTTGAAGTCGCCTGTTACTATAATATTATCGCAGCGTTGATGAAAAGCTTGGTCAACACTCTGCTCTAGCAGGAGCCATTGGTTGTTCTTTGCATCGGAGGGACGGTAGAGGCCACCAACTAGAAGTGTACGCTGGTTTACATGAACCTTCAACCAAAGAGCCTATAGACCGTTTACATGCAGATACTGGTGTTTTGTGGCTTGCAAACTATCCCTCATGTATATGGCAATACCTCCTCCAACCCTGTCCTTCCTGTCACATCGAAACGGTTGATTAAAAGTTGGAATGTGAAGTTCAGAATCAGATACGGAAGCGGAAAGCCACGTTTCTGTAAAGACGAGTATATCGTATGGCTGTGCTTTGACAGAAAGAATATCGAGCTTGGGACGTAAACTTTGAATATTAATATGCATGATACTAAGACCATTGATGAGTAGGGTAAGATAGGACTCTGAGAGCGTATCCGACTGATCAGTTGTTGGACCTGTATTTGTCTCTATATCACCTGAGCGAGTATTGTTGAGGGATAGTAAGTATAGTGACACATGAATGTTGGTAATAAAGATGATGGCAAACACTATATATGTGTCCAGTGTATGGGTACTAAGACGGCTAGAACAGTGTCCAATACACATAAAGACAACTACGGCGGATGATAACTTTGTGACTGGTCGTCTATTCCCGTGGCTAGAGTTAACGATGACAAAGTAATGAGGCCATGGGAGGTCAATCCGCATCGAGACCCACCACCGTGTGTGACAAAGAATAACACGACAATCAATATAAACATTGGAGATGTTAAACAGCAATCAGCAGGTTTAAAAATGTTAACGTAGTTCTTCTAATATGTACATTGTATATAAGATTAAATAGCTATGTGCACATATAACTCCGGTAAAGTACTTATATAAGATTAAATAGCTATGTGCACATAGAGCTTATGAATGAGCAAGGGGCAATATGTGCAGTTGAAGATTGTTGCAATCTTAACGAAATTGGTGGAAACAATGAAAGCTATTTCACAAGTTACTACATCATGAATATAGAACGGGCTTACGTTATATATAAAAAGGAGTTATATTAAAATATGAAATTTGTGCTACAGTTGAAGTACAAGAAAGCATGCAAGGTATCAATGACCTCATACTGGGAAGGTTTCATCAATAGCTGTGTCCGGGCATAAGCACTCCGGCCCCGCTCCGGCTACTATAATAATTCGTCGGCATTATTTCAATGGAAGTCAGAGAGAGAGAGTAGTTAATCAAACAAAAAGAGAGACCGCCACTGGCAGCACAATATATAATGAACTATGTACGTTCACATCTATTTCCATGTGTGGCCCCTCATCAATGTTATGTTATGTTATAGTTCGGGTTTTACGCCTGCATCAGCACCATTTTGGGCTATATTGCCGGCGGGCAGTTTACCTAACAACACCTTTCCTGGGCAGGCTCCAGCGATTAACCAGTATTTGAGGGAACCAACCTCCGTAAGAAACTGCCAACATTTTCATATAAATGAGACACGGCCTGAGCGGGGCTCGAACCCTCATCAATGACATTTTTAATCACATGGCATAATAATATAAGTTAACATAGCCATACCAGTATGCACATTTTAAATCATATGTCATAATAATACATCCTAACGTATCCATACCAGTATGTGCATTTCAAAACACGTGCCATAGTAATACAGGCTAATGCAACCATACCATTATATGCATTTCAAAACACGTGTCATAGTAATACAGGTCAAGGTAACCATACCAGTATGCACATTTTAAATCACATGTCACAACAATACAGCCCAACGCAACCACATCAGTATGCGCATGCTAAACCACATGTCATAATAATACAGGCTAACGCAACCATGCCAGTATGCACATTTTAAACCAAATGCCATAATAATACACCCTAACGTATCCATACCAGTATGTGCAATTCAAAACACGTGTCATAGTAATACAGGCTAAGGCAACCATACCAGTATGAACACATTAAATCACATGTCATAATAACATAGGTTAATGCAACCATACCAGTATGAATACATTAGTTTAGTTTATACAAATTTATTTTAGCTCGATTGCGAAACAAGTTATTTCAACTTATATAAATCACTCTCGAGACCTCATTCCTGATGGAATCCATCGCCACGAGGGAGAGAGAAGAGGCAACGTGGAATTTAAATGCCTTGCCTAAGGGCACAATCGTAACGGCTCCAGTGGGGCTCGAACTCCGGACCTTTCGCACCTGAAGCGAACGCGCATCCACTGCGCTATCACGACTTCCACGACTTGTCTGATCAGCTACGTGTAACTCATTTTCAGACATATTTATTGAGCAACCGGGCTCTTCAGATGATGTTAGTGTTCTAGTTTTCTTTAAATCAAGTTGGTCCAACGAAGATGATGCTCCACGTTTTTTTACCTATCCTGCTGCTGGTGTAACAGGATTATCGCTCATTATGTGGTACGCTATCTATGTAGCGCAGTATACTTCTGAATCACTGTAGTGTGTGTGGTGGGCGTAGTTACCGTGTGAATGGAGTACACTGTTTACAATAACAAATCAATAGAGCGTGACACAGATACGTATTACTTGGCAACATTAAACTGAGACTCATTAATCTCCGCCAAAGTCTTCGTACGTTTCCGTGAACTACGACCAGCCCATACGTTAGGTTTTTACCGTTAATATTTGAATCAAGTCAGTAAGTAAGTGTACCATAATCTTACTTCGGAAATCCGATTATTAACGAAGTAAGTTCACGGAATATGCAAATGTCTCAGTTTAATATTGCCAAACAATATACTGGTTCGTATGGATTAAAACAATGCAAATGTCAATTTCATCACCTCATTTATCCAGATTCCAATAAACAAGTGTTCCGAGTAATCATCACATAAGTTTTACCATTTTCGCTTTAGTATTACTTCGTAGAAATCACAAACTAAACCTGCTGATGTAAACACAGGACTACGCCATTACTGACCGGAAGTTGAAACGTGGAAATTACATTCTGTTCATATTTCCTTCTCTCTCCCCCCATCCAACTTATGTTGCATTAGGTTTGCACACTTATATTCGGTCTAAGATAAGATAAGGTTTATTTTTAGTATGTAGTATATGCTTAATTTATTACAACATTTTAACATAAGCTCTGAGGAGATTTTGAACGGATCGTCCGTCCGTCCGTCCATCCATCTGTATGTATGTATATATGTATATCTGTCTTATCTCGGTTCGTCCGTATGTCCGGGTAAATAATTCAGCAACAAATAGCAGAAAACAACTTACATGAACTTCCGCATCGTTGGGTTTGATTCTAGATCAAATTAGATTATTCCGAATGTATTACGAACGACCGTAAGTTGTCGTGGCTATGCCGTACACTATTCACCGAGTATTGTCATTTTTGTGAAACGTATAATAATTATAACCGTGACGTTTAAATTAAATTATGTAAATATGTTTACGGTTAATTTATCATACGACAGCGCATTTTCAGTTACAAACTAATCTCAGTGTCGGTTTAATGGTTTTAAGCTTAGGGCATATTTATAAATAACAAACTAATCTTAGTGTCGGTTTAATGGTTTTAAACTTAGGGTGTTAAACCTCGTGTATTTGTTGTTTCATACTGTAGATTGTCTATGTGGCATTTAATGAATACATGTCCAGTTTATATTGTATATAGTATCAATAAAAACAGAGGGTAGCATACTTTTTATTTTTTTAAATTTTTATTTTTATTATTTTGGTTTTCTCTCTCCTTTACACAAATACAGCATAGAATACATTTTATATATGTAAAATGATTTTAACTAACATAATTTTCTATAATCGTTTACGGAGTTACAGAGTATTTACTATGAAATGCAATGGCGAAGATTTAATATATAATGTATAATACGAGCCCCGATCCGGCATCCATACCCCCTCGCACCGCTGCTCCCCCGCCGACATTCCTTCCAACGAAATTATTCAATCACAGTATGCTGTGCAAAGAGGTCTTCGAAGAAATACCATTTTTTAGAGCTCGTGCAGAATTCAATTCTCTGCCTGAATCCGCAAAAACCTGGCATATCCTTAAAAACTAACATCGGCGAAAAAGAGCCATGCGGTAGGGATGGTAACTCCAGAATCGGATCCATATAATATAGTATCTATGTGACAAAAGAATATAAAATGTAATTTGCATGGAACGTTACATAGGAGAGGATAGGATTATGTTTATTAATATATTATTGGTCTGGGATGGGAGTGGGGGTGGGGGTGGATGTGGTGGTAGGGGAAGCTATTACATGATATATGGGTAATGAATGATAGATCGAACCAATTCATTAATATAATATAATTGAAAAATAATGAAAGAATACATATTTGCATAATATGAACTCATTAGTTAGTTAAATAATCATTCCATTTCAAATGAAACTGATGCAATTTATTTTTCATAAATGCAATTGTTTCTTCAATGGATATTGTATGCGTTAGATACATGTTGAATGAGTGTAACGTCGGGATGATCGAGGAACATTTACATTTGAAAATAAAATATTTTGCTAGAAGAACGAGAAAATTAATTAAAATAGATATTTGTTTAGACAAGACTTGAATATTACAAAACGAAATGTTTTCGTATGAGAGATTTTCATTAAATTCCAATCTCCTCGATGTTAGCAGTTGATTTACATCACACCAAAAAGGTTGAATTAGTGTACATTCCCAAATCAAATGTTTGTTAGAGTCTACTGCCATATGACAGAATTCGCATAGATTGGATGTTTTTAATTTGCATTTAAAAAGAAAATAATTGTTCGGAATAATTCTCATTAAGTATTTGTATTGGAAAGCTCTTAGTTTTGTGCTAATATTAGTTTTGTATGGCAATGTAAATATATTGTTCCACTCTATGTTTTGCGTATTTAATTCGTTTTCCCATTTGTCTATGTGTTTAAACCTATTCAATCTCATTGATTCTATTTGTGTGCTATACAATATTTTATTTGGTTTTTCGTGTGATAAAACCTTTGATATTAGGTAATATGGTGTGTCGTTGTGTTTATAGGTTCCGTTTTAAGCATTTCTTTCCATTTATTTTTAATGTTACCTATCAATGTGTAATATTTCAAAAAGTCCCCATTATTTAAGTTTTATAATGTTTTTAGTTCGTGAAATTTATAGAAGTCTTTTATTCTGTAATCGTATATATTTCTGACATATATGCCTTTTGTGTACCAATCTTTGTAATATATAGTATTGTTGTTTTGTTTGATATTTGTGTGGTGCCATAGTATTTCATTGAAACTGCATTCATGTGTTTGTATTGAAATTAATTGTGCTCCATGAGACGATAATTTCCCTTAAAAACTTATACTTTTTAATTATAGTTTTTGCATCACATTGATTAAAGTTACTTTTACATACTAAATCGGCACCGTACTTCTCCAGTTCATTATTATATGCAGTTTTCCACTGACTTTGTGCGCCTTTTAATCTCTTAATCCATGATGTTTTGATTGAGTTTAAAAAGGCTTCAATGTTAATCATTTTCAGTCCATAGTTTTCATATGTTTGAACAATTACTTGTCTTGATATTTTATCGGGCTTCCCGTCCCAGAGGAATTCAAACATCAACTTATTTATTTGAGTAAGTATTTCCTCTGATGGATTTTCCAATACAGTAAGTGGATATATAAGTTTAGGGAATGCAAATGTTTTTAATACAGCTATTTTCCCAATAAGTGTTAAATTCCATCTTTTCCAACTATTAAGACAATTTTGGAATGATTTTATCTTTGGGATTAAATTCAATAGATGTAGTTTTGTTTTATCATTCGTAAATGTTATTCCAAGTGTTGACGCTTGATCATTTGACCAAGTATACAAGTTACACCATGTGCTTGGGTTATTTCGTGTTGCTCCTAATTTCAAGAGAGTGCATTGTCCTTTATTTAGCCGTAAACCTGAAATTTTTGCAAACCTTTCCATATTTAATAAGTTCCGAAAATGATTTTTCTGAGCCATCTAAAGAAAAACTTGCATCATCTGCAAATAAAGTCTGTTTGATCTATTTACTACCAAGAACTAAGCCTTTAATATCTACATTGCTGTCGATATTCCTTGATAAGAGTTCTATACATAAAATAAATATATATGCGGACAAAGGACATCCTTGTCGAACGCCCTTTTTAACTTTAAAAAAATCTGATAGATGACCATTGTTGGAAATACAACTTTTTGCATCTATTTAAAATAAGGAAACCCATTGTATAAGGGATTTACCAAAGATAAAGTGCTTTATACATGTAATTATAAATTTGTGATTAAGACTATCAAACGTTTTTGGAAGTCAGCAAAAAATATTAACCCGGATTTATTATCTTCATTCGCATCATCCATTAGTTCCATAAGGGTTCTTACATTTTCTCCAATCGCCCTTTTATAAATCCAGTCTGATTAACACAACAACAACAACAACTTTTTATTTAACGTCAGGTTATGTAACAACATGACATGAATATGTTGTACAACATATACACATTGGGTATACATGCATGGGGGGACAGCAATTGTACTATATGTCCTATAGACAATTACAAAAATGTAATATAAGTTACACAAACAAACATCAAAATATACATCCAGCTGAATGTATGGACATATTTATGTGGATTATTTCTAAATACGTATGCATGCTCATATGAATATCGGTGTCTGTGAAAGATATATAAACATTGACCAAATCAATTAATCACTAATATGCTACTACATACGGCAATAAGACTGTTTAGAAAAATACCGTGAGAACATTGTCACACGGTCATATTCGTTGCGCATGAGATTTAGTTGATATGAATCAAAGCTATATAATTATAGTAGTTTTACATGGGTTTATATTTGTATGGAAAACATTACGTCACATACACAAGTCGGAAAGTGGTGGGCAATGAATTAACCGCACATTTGTAATTCACAATTATGCAAGTTAGAATGTTCTGTCTATAGATACGGGTTCGTACATATGCGCAATATGCGGGTTGCTTCAACTTGAAACTGTTCGATTAATAATTTCAAGTTGTGCTAAGTTATTTTCATTATATAATTATGTATGTACTGGAGTGGTAGGATACTTGATATGCGCCGCAAAATATAGCTATTCACGTTTAAATTGAGTCATTATGATTTTCGCAAATATAGCGAGTCGAGTTAGAGTCCTAATTGATTTTGTACATAGTAAATCTTTATATTTCAGCGTATTGGGGTTACAATAATAACGACGTGCGATATAGACTTTTCTTGAAGTTGAAAAGAACGGGCATTTTAAGAGGTAGTGAAATTCATCGCCTATGTCATTAAGGGGGCATAACCTACATGTCCGGTTTTCAAGTGGTATAAAAGACTGTGACCAACGTCCGGTTTCCACCGGTAACCTGTGATTTCCAGTCCTAAAATGGAATAGAGATAAACGTAAATTTATTGAAAGCGACGTTAAATATGTTTCCAGGTCAGCGTCTTCCTTGTATTATCTATAATTGATACCTTTAGATGAATTGTTTAGATTGCCGTTCCAATTTTGTAAAAACTGATCTGTTAAATTTCGTTTTACTATTATGTGGATATTTTTTAAATCAATGGTTTTCTGAGCTACCCAAACAAAAGTGTTTCCTGTTGAATTTAAAATATGTTTGATAAAATTGAGCCATTTGTAATCAATTGCTGAAACATAACATGTTCTCATAACAATTAAACTCTTGATCACTTTGTTTCGCTACCAGCTAATATTTTTGCCCAATATTTTATCAGTCGTGATTTAATAATAATATCTATTGGGTATCTCCCTAATTCTCCGTATAGCATGTAAAGTGGGGTACTTCTCTTGCTTTTTGTAATTTTTCGTAGAAAATCTGAATGTACTCGTTCTATAATATCATTATTTTCGAACCCCCAAGTCTCACAATTGTATGTTAAAATAGGTAGTATTGTCTGGTCAAAAAGCTTTAGTTGTATATCTATAGGTAAATCAAGATTATATATTCTAGAATATAAAATATGCATAGCTTTATTGGCTTGGCTAACTACACTTAGGGCCACTTGTAACCCGACACTTAAATAAATCGGTATAATTGGATTATTTGCGAAAGGATTTCGTTCTAATTAGGACTATGTATAAATCAACACATCATACGTACATGCAAGAAATTTCTTTTGAATTGATGAACAAAAAGGTACAACATTTAACAAATAACAAACATCACTGTAAAATCAAAATTCACAAAATAACACAGCGCAAGACCAGACACTTTTCAAATCATGGTTCAATATATTAATTTGAAATTATAGATTATGTTATTCAGTTACATTATCTGAACAAAAATGATCATAACGTTCACCTGTGAGACGGAGGTGTGTGCACGTCGTAAGAGACATGGGAGGACACACTAGATATTAGTTTCACGGACATACAGATTGTATTGGGTGACTTTTCACATTGTTCGGATTTTGCGTTGTGTCATTATTTTGTGCCATCGTACCATCGACATCGTACCATCGACATCGTGCCATCATACCATCGACATCGTACCATCGACATCGTACCATCGACATCGT
Organism: Archivesica marissinica; assembly: GCA_014843695.1. Classification (NCBI taxonomy): domain Eukaryota; kingdom Metazoa; phylum Mollusca; class Bivalvia; order Venerida; family Vesicomyidae; genus Archivesica; species Archivesica marissinica. The sequence continues at coordinate 19,438,779 of CM026392.1, read as the reverse complement.
GCCATCGACATCGTACCATCGACATCGTGCCATCGTACCATCAACATCGTGCACTACATACGTTTCAAATGTGTCTAGACCAAACACTACATACGTTTCAAATGTGTCTAGTCCAAACACTACATACGTTTCAAATGTGTCTTGTCCAAAGCACTACATACGTTTCAAATGTGTATAGTCCAAAGCACTACATACGTTTCAAATGTGTCTTGTCCAAAGCACTACATACGTTTCAAATGTGTCTAGTCTAAAGCACTACATACGTTGTAAATGTGTCTTGTCCAAAGCACTACATACGTATCAAATGCGTCTAATCCAAACACTACATACGTTTCAAATGTGTCTAATCCAAAGCACTACATACGTATCAAATGCGTCTAATCCAAACACTACATACGTTCAAATGGTCTATCCAAACACTACATACGTTTCAAATGTGTCTAATCCAAAGCACTACATACGTTTCAAATGTGTCTTGTCCAAAGCACTACATACGTTTCAAATGTGTCTTGTCCAAAGCACTACATACGATGTCAATGTCGATGGTACGATGGCGATGGTACGATGGTACGATGTCGATGGTACGATGGCACGATGTCGATGGCACGATGTCGATGGTACGATGGCACGATGGTACGATGTCGATGGTACGATGGCACGATGATAATAACACATCGTACAATCGTACCATCGACATCGTGCCATCGTACCATCGACATCGTACCATCGACATCGTGCCATCGTACCATCGACATCGTACCATCGACATCGTACCATCGTACCATCGACATCGTTCCATCGTACCATCGACATCGTACCATCGTACAATCGTACCATCGACATCGTACCATCGACATCGTGCCATCGACATCGTACCATCGTACCATCGACATCGTGCCATCGTACCATCGACATCGTGCACTACATACGTTTCAAATGTGTCTTGTCGTCCAAAGCACTACATACGTTTCAAATGTGTCTAATCCAAAGCACTACATACGTTTAAAATGTGTCTAGTCCAAACACTACATACGTTTCAAATGTGTCAAATCCAAAGCACTACATACGTTTCAAATGTGTCTTGTCCAAAGCACTACATACGTTTCAAATGTGTCTAATCCTAAGCACTACATACGTTTCAAATGTGTCTAGTCCAAACACTACATACGTTTCAAATGTGTCTAGTCCAAACACTACATACGTTTCAAATGTACCTAGTCCAAACACTACATACGTTTCAAATGTGTCTAGTCCAAACACTACATATGTTTCAAATGTGTCTAGTCCAAACACTACATACGTTTCAAATGTGTCTAATCCAAAGCACTACATACGTTTCAAATGTGTCTTGTCCAAAGCACTACATATGATGTCGATGGTACGATGGCGATGGTACGATGGTACGATGTCGATGGTACGATGGCACGATGTCGATGGTACGATGTCGATGGTACGATGGTACGATGTCGATGGTACGATGGCACGATGATAATAACACATCGTACCATCGTACCATCGACATCGTGCCATCGTACCATCGACATCGTGCCATCGTACCATCGACATCGTACCATCGACATCGTACCATCGTACCATCGACATCGTGCCATCGTACCATCGACATCGTACCATCGACATCGTACCATCGACATCGTACCATCGTACCATCGACATCGTGCCATCGTACCATCGACATCGTGCCATCGTACCATCGACATCGTACCATCGACATCGTGCCATCGTACCATCGACATCGTACCATCGACATCGTACCATCGTACCATCGACATCGTTCCATCGTACCATCGACATCGTACCATCGTACAATCGTACCATCGACATCGTACCATCGACATCGTGCCATCGACATCGTACCATCGTACCATCGACATCGTACCATCGACATCGTGCACTACATACGTTTCAAGTGTGTCTTGTCGTCCAAAGCACTACATACGTTTCAAATGTGTCTAATCCAAAGCACTACATACGTTTAAAATGTGTCTAGTCCAAACACTACATACGTTTCAAATGTGTCAAATCCAAAGCACTACATACGTTTCAAATGTGTCTTGTCCAAAGCACTACATACGTTTCAAATGTGTCTAATCCTAAGCACTACATACGTTTCAAATGTGTCTAGTCCAAACACTACATACGTTTCAAATGTGTCTAGTCCAAACACTACATACGTTTCAAATGTACCTAGTCCAAACACTACATACGTTTCAAATGTGTCTAGTCCAAACACTACATATGTTTCAAATGTGTCTAGTCCAAACACTACATACGTTTCAAATGTGTCTAATCCAAAGCACTACATACGTTTCAAATGTGTCTTGTCCAAAGCACTACATATGATGTCGATGGTACGATGGCGATGGTACGATGGTACGATGTCGATGGTACGATGGCACGATGTCGATGGTACGATGTCGATGGTACGATGGTACATTCGATGGTACGATTACCATCGTACCATCGTACCATCGACATCGTGCCATCGTACCATCGACATCGTACCATCGCATCGCATCGTACCATCGACATCGTACCATCGACATCGTTCCATCGTACCATCGACATCGTACCATCGTACAATCGTACCATCGACATCGTACCATCGTACCATCGACATCGTGCCATCGTACCATCGACATCGTGCCATCGTACCATCGACATCGTGCACTACATACGTTTCAAATGTGTCTTGTCGTCCAAAGCACTACATACGTTTCAAATGTGTCTAATCCAAAGCACTACATACGTTTCAAATGTGTCTAGTCCAAACACTACATACGTTTCAAATGTGTCAAATCCAAAGCACTACATACGTTTCAAATGTGTCTTGTCCAAAGCACTACATACGTTTCAAATGTGTCTAATCCAAAGCACTACATACGTTTCAAATGTGTCTAGTCCAAACACTACATACGTTTCAAATGTGTCTAGTCCAAACACTACATACGTTTCAAATGTACCTAGTCCAAACACTACATACGTTTCAAATGTGTCTAGTCCAAACACTACATATGTTTCAAATGTGTCTAGTCCAAACACTACATACGTTTCAAATGTGTCTAATCCAAAGCACTACATACGTTTCAAATGTGTCTTGTCCAAAGCACTACATATGATGTCGATGGTACGATGGCGATGGTACGATGGTACGATGTCGATGGTACGATGGCACGATGTCGATGGTACGATGTCGATGGTACGATGGTACGATGTCGATGGTACGATGGCACGATGATAATAACACATCGTACCATCGTACCATCGACATCGTGCCATCGTACCATCGACATCGTGCCATCGTACCATCGACATCGTACCATCGTACCATCGTACCATCGACATCGTACCATCGTACCATCGACATCGTGCCATCGACATCGTACCATCGTACCATCGACATCGTACCATCGACATCGTGCACTACATACGTTTCAAATGTGTCTTGTCCAAAGCACTACATACGTTTCAAATGTGTCTAGTCCAAAGCACTACATACGTTTCAAATGTGTCTTGTCCAAAGCACTACATACGTTTCAAATGTGTCTAGTCCAATGCACTACATACGTTTCAAATGTGTCTTGTCCAAAGCACTACATACGTTTCAAATGTGTCTAATCCAAAGCACTACATACGTTTCAAATGTGTCTAATCCAAACACTACATACGTTTCAAATGTGTCTAGTCCAAACACTACATACGTTTCAAATGTGTCTAGTCCAAACACTACATACGTTTCAAATGTGTCTTGTCCAAAGCACTACATACGTTTCAAATGTGTCTAGTCCAAAGCACTACATACGTTTCAAATGTGTCTTGTCCAAAGCACTACATACGTTTCAAATGTGTCTAGTCCAATGCACTACATACGTTTCAAATGTGTCTTGTCCAAAGCACTACATACGTTTCAAATGTGTCTAATCCAAAGCACTACATACGTTTCAAATGTGTCTAATCCAAACACTACATACGTTTCAAATGTGTCAAATCCAAAGCACTACATACGTTTCAAATGTGTCTTGTCCAAAGCACTACATACGTTTCAAATGTGTCTAATCCAAAGCACTACATACGTTTCAAATGTTTCTAGTCCAAACACTACATACGTTTCAAATGTACCTAGTCCAAACACTACATACGTTTCAAATGTGTCTAGTCCAAACACTACATATGTTTCAAATGTGTCTAGTCCAAACACTACATACGTTTCAAATGTGTCTAATCCAAAGCACTACATACGTTTCAAATGTGTCTTGTCCAAAGCACTACATATGATGTCGATGGTACGATGGCGATGGTACGATGGTACGATGTCGATGGTACGATGGCACGATGTCGATGGTACGATGGCACGATGTCGATGGTACGATGGTACGATGTCGATGGTACGATGGCACGATGATAATAACACATCGTACCATCGTACCATCGACATCGTGCCATCGTACCATCGACATCGTGCCATCGTACCATCGACATCGTACCATCGACATCGTACCATCGTACCATCGACATCGTGCCATCGTACCATCGACATCGTACCATCGACATCGTACCATCGACATCGTACCATCGTACCATCGACATCGTGCCATCGACATCGTACCATCGACATCGTGCCATCGTACCATCGACATCGTGCACTACATACGTTTCAAATGTGTCTGTCATCTAAAGCACTACATACGTTTCAAATGTGTCTAATCCAAAGCACTACATACGTTTCAAATGTGTCTAGTCCAAACACTACATACGTTTCAAATGTGTCAAATCCAAAGCACTACATACGTTTCAAATGTGTCTTGTCCAAAGCACTACATACGTTTCAAATGTGTCTAATCCAAAGCACTACATACGTTTCAAATGTGTCTAGTCTAAACACTACATACGTTTCAAATGTATCTAGTCCAAACACTACATACGTTTCAAATGTGTCTAGTCCAAACACTACATACGTTTCAAATGTGTCTAGTCCAAACACTACATACGTTTCAAATGTGTCTAGTCCAAACACTACATACGTTTCAAATGTGTCTTGTCCAAAGCACTACATACGTTTCAAATGTGTCTAGTCCAAAGCACTACATACGTTTCAAATGTGTCTTGTCCAAAGCACTACATACGTTTCAAATGTGTCTAGTCCAATGCACTACATACGTTTCAAATGTGTCTTGTCCAAAGCACTACATACGTTTCAAATGTGTCTAATCCAAAGCACTACATACGTTTCAAATGTGTCTAATCCAAAGCACTACATACGTTTCAAATGTGTCTAATCCAAACACTACATACGTTTCAAATGTGTCTAGTCCAAAGCACTACATACGTTTCAAATGTGTCTAGTCCAAAGCACTACATACGTTTCAAATGTGTCTAGTCCAAAGCACTACATACGTTTCAAATGTGTCTAGTCCAAACACTACATACGTTTCAAATGTGTCTAGTCCAAACACTACATACGTTTCAAATGTGTCTAGTCCAAACACTACATACGTTTCAAATGTGTCTAGTCCAAACACTACATACGTTTCAAATGTGTCTAGTCCAAACACACATACGTTTAAATGTGTCTATCCAAGCACTACATACGTTTCAAATGTGTCTTGTCCAAAGCACTACATACGATGTCGATGGTACGATGGTACGATGTCGATGGTACGATGGCACGATGTCGATGGTACGATGGCACGATGTCGATGGTACGATGGCACGATGGTACGATGTCGATGGTACGATGGCACGATGATAATAACACATCGTACCATCGTACCATCGACATCGTGCCATCGTACCATCAACATCGTACCATCGACATCGTGCCATCGACATCGTACCATCGACATCGTGCCATCGTACCATCGACATCGTACCATCGACATCGTACCATCGACATCGTGCCATCGACATCGTACCATCGTACCATCGACATCGTGTCATCGTACCATCGGCATCGTGCACTACATACGTTTCAAATGTGTCTTGTCATCCAAAGCACTACATACGTTTCAAATGTGTCTAATCCAAAGCACTACATACGTTTCAAATGTGTCTAGTCCAAACACTACATACGTTTCAAATGTGTCAAATCCAAAGCACTACATACGTTTCAAATGTGTCTAATCCAAAGCACTACATACGTTTCAAATGTGTCTAGTCCAAACACTACATACGTTTCAAATGTGTCTAGTCCAAACACTACATACGTTTCAAATGTGTATTGTCCAAAGCACTACATACGTTTCAAATGTGTCTAGTCCAAACACTACATACGTTTCAAATGTGTCTAATCCAAAGCACTACATACGTTTCAAATGTGTCTAATCCAAAGCACTACATACGTTTCAAATGTGTCTTGTCCAAAGCACTACATACGTTTCAAATGTGTCTTGTCCAAAGCACTACATACGATGTCGATGTCGATGGTACGATGGCACGATGGCGATGGTACGATGGTACGATGTCGATGGTATGATGGCACGATGGCACGATGCCGATGGTACGATGTCGATGGTACGATGGCACGATGTCGATGGTACGATGGTACGATGGTACGATGGCGTTGACTATACGATGAAAGAATTACTTAAAGAAATGAAGGATGGACTGTTGAAATCAGTGGAACAAAAATTGGAAATTTTAGAGGGCATGTTATTTGACAGAGATCAAGAAAATGACCGTCTGAAAACTTAACATTTCGACATTGGAGACAAGCATTACGAATAAGGTATACGAGAATGATGATCTCAAAGAGACAATTCAAACATTTAACGATGACAGAAAGCAGTTTGAGAATGAATCAGAACAATACAGCAGGAGAAATAATATTAAAATACGAGGTATCCCGGATCATAACCCTAGAGAAACAGCATATCAAACTGGTGAACATGTTGCAAAAGTGCTGCAGCAATACAAAATCTTTAACCTAAAAATACAAGATATTGATATTGCGCATCGTTTTCCAAACAAAATCAATAAAAACAGGGACATTATAGTGACATTTGTATCTAGGTATGTGAAAGATAGCATAATGTGGAACAGGAAGAAACTTCATGGGTCCGGTATTTTCATCAACGAAGATCTGACTCGAACTAATACCCATGTATTGATGTGTGTCAAGAAGAAAACACCCGATGAGGTCCAAGAAGTGTGGACGAGAAATGGTGCTATCATGTACAAAGACAAACAGGACAAAATACACAGGGTCAGATATCCCGAATATCATGAGTAGATCAATCTCCCGTGGCCCCATCAAAACATTCCTAATCACACCTGCCCTGTCAAAATTGGTGTAAAAAACACAGTTTCTAGTGTCGACTAACTGTTTTGCGAGCAGTGTATTTTTATATTGCGATTTGCGAGCAGTGTATTTTTATATTGCGAAATGACAATTACGACGACTATCACAAGGACAAGATTAAATCGAGCGTCACTGTACCGTCACAGATTGTATTATACATGGACATATACGGTTGTTTGTTATTTAATGTATACCTAGCTCATTCAGGTGTAGGGGGATCGGGTGGCGATTTCTTTGCAGGTGAACTACGGTATAAATGTATATTATTTGCATACATTTGTGCTGCTGTTTTATTTGTGACCATGTCGGGGGTTTACCTCTGTACACGTGTAGTGTATTGTAGTGAAAACACATTGTATTTATGCAACAATAATATACATAAAGTACTGTAAACAAATATAAATTTATACTAGTGTTTTATATAAATACATATGCCTTCTCTTTCCCTTGTGGCGATGGATTCCATCAAGAATGAGGTCTCGAGAGTGATTAATATAAGTTGTAAGAGCTTGTTTCGCAATCGAGCTAAAATAAATTTGTATAAATTAATACATACGCCAATTATAGCGGGTGGAAATAGATCTGTACATTTTAACATGTGTTACTACCCAGGTCCACTGATGTATCATGCTTACATCATAGCCGAGTAGAAGAACTTCGTATGTAAAAGTGTACGAATATAATACTAGAAAGCACATATATGTAGTATAAATTCTGAAGCGTAATTTACGCATAGACAATTGTTCATAGTTTATGCATAAACTACAAACATATTTATCATTATTCAGAATTCATACACAATATTGGCAACGATGATTTATTATTAAAACATGATTGTATACTATTTTAACATACCTGTGTTCAGAAAGTTGTAAGCATATCATATGTTCTAATAATGTAACCACTATAGCAATATATAATGTTTTTGGTATATGTATATTGTGTCAGTTAATTGCACTGAAGCTTGTTGCCTTCTCTTTCCCTCGTGGCGATGGATTACATCAAGAATGAGTTCTCGAGAGTGATTAATATAAGTTATAAGAGCTTGTTTCACAATCGAGCTAAAATAAATTTGTATAAATTAATACATACGCCAATTATAGCGGGTGGAAATAGATCTGTACATCTTAACATGTGTTACTACCCAAAGTACCCAGGTCCACTAATGTTTTTGGTATATGTATATTATGTCAGTTAATTAAAGATACATCACGTGACATGTAAAGTGCGAGGCAATTGATTTTTAGCTCTGTGTTTTTTGGACTTTTTAACATATTTAAAGGATAGTGTGGAAAATAATTTTGTGCCAGGATAACATTTGATAAAATCTACATGTCAGACCAACAAAATCTGTCAAAAAAGGAAAGGAAAAGACTAAAACAGACTGACAAAAGAAAAGCCAGCAGTTCACCTGGATCTGACAATGACGGCCATATGTTACCTGTGCATAGTTCGAACGCAACGAGCGTGACATGTTCTATCCCAGATTTATACCAGGTTAGTCAAGACTATGTACACTCAGTCATGAACCCATCTACTACACCAACAATGAACATCGGGCAACAAATCCCGTTTGGCATTCATACACTACAGAATATGCAATCCCCTCAAACACCGAGCGTATTTTCGTTGCCACAAGGACTGACAACTCCACCGAACTGGGCGGTAACACTGATAGAGGATGTTAAAACTATTAAAGCATCTCTTCCAAAAATCGACCAAATTGAACTGTCAGTGAACTCTATGAGTTTGAAGGTTTCGGAGATGGAAACTAAAATATGTGCATTGGACACTAAAGTCAATGATATAGAACAGTCAATGACCTTTATAAACAAAGGGTTTGAAACCCAACAAGCTGACCTGAATAATTCCAAGGGGGATATTAAGAAACTACAGACATTGTGTACCAACATGGATAAAACTATTAAGGAGTACATACACGTGAAGAAAAAGCAAACGACAAACTGCTAGAACTAGAAGCTAGATCCATGAGAGATAATCTCATATTTTACGGCCTACACGAACCACCAAGACCGAAAGTAGGTGAGGATCCACAAGCAGATAGATGTGAGAAATTAATTAAAGGACTAATTTCTGACACATTGCAAATCGACACAACAAACATGCAATTTGAACGAGTCCACAGGCTAGGTGGTGATCGTGCAAAAAAACTACGTCCAATAGTGGCTAAGTTCCAACATTATCCACACCGAGAAGCAGTTCGATTTAAATCTTATGATGAGGTAATCAAGAATGCGCTCACGATACAAAATCAAGGAGTGGGTATACAATCGCCTCAACAGTACAGGGATGCCAGAAAGGCACTGTACGAATACACGAAAACCATGGGAGCACGTGGAGATAGAGCTCGCATAGTAGGTACAAAGTTATACGTGAACAATAAATTAACAATGAAATACCTGGATGGGAAAGTGATCGATCCCGAGATATAGAGATGTCAAGAGAAGGACTTAAAAATCATATCATGGAACGTGAATGGGTTAGCTCGTAAAATACTAGACCCAGATTTCATTAACATTAAAAATTATGATATCATATTTTTGTCGGAAACATGGATTTCAAATAATACACATATTAATCTTGACATAAGTGACTATGACAGTGAACATTTGCATGGAAATAAAACTGCTAACATCCGTAAAGGACGATATAGCGGTGGAATAAGTATATACTATAAACAATCACTTAGAAACAGTATAAAGATCATAGAAAAAATCCAAAATGGAATTATATGGGTCGAACTATATAAAGATTTATTTGAATTTCAGGAGAATGTTTATATTTGTTGTACGTATATTCCACCCAATAATTCTACCGTAATTGATACCAACAATTTTGACTTCTTTGAAGAAATAGAATCGGGTCTAGAAAAATATAAGTTACTAGGAAAATGCGTTGTCATTGGAGATTTAAATAGTCGTACTTCTAATTCATCTGATTTGTTAGATTATGACATGCATATTGATAATGACAACCAATGTCAAATATTGTAAACATACCGCCACGTGTTTCGAAGGATCATGTGACCGATAATCATGGCCGACGCTTGATTGAGCTCTTCCATTCAACTTCGTTTGTTATAGGTAACGGTCGTCTACATAGCGACCGATATATAGGAGATTATACATTCCATTCATTAAATGGGTCAAGTGTCGTGGATTACCTATTGTTAAATATTGATGATTTTCATTGTGTTTCTGATTTTTGTATATTGCAAACAAATGAGTTTTCAGACCATTCTGGATTGACATTAAATATTACGATGAATCAACAACAGACAAGTAACACTAATTCGGTAGGCACGGAGACATTTATAAACTGGGATGAGTCGAAAGTAAATGAATTTCAACAAACATTGTTTACCAAAAAAGATGATATTTCCTGTCTGATCGATGATATTCACAATAATGATAATATTGATTCAATAGCAGATGCCTTTACTGATATTATATATGACTCGATATACCAGATTATGATAACAGGTAAAACTATTTTACCTGTTTCTATTTATAATTTGCTACAGTCAAGAATAATATTTCAAGATGTTGTGCAATATTAATTGATGAGCCACACACAGGTCATATAAACCAACCGGCCTACAATGCTTGATTGAATTGGATATTACTGGATATAACTCCGTAAAATAATGCCGGCTGAAGTACGTTTACTGTATATTATACAATGTAAGTCAACGCATACAGATAACTATATATTATTTATACCAGTGATATAGAATGTGAATATATTGTTAGTGCGGATTAACTGTCTCTTATAGTGGTCATACGAATATTCATAAGGTATAGCTTATTGCTGAAAATGCGTAACGGTAAATGTATTCCACTAAGTTCGGGTACATATACAACTGTCTAATAATAATAAGCCTATTATACTCGTATCAATAAAGTACACTCTCTATAATTGTATGCAAATTATAGGTAACAGAGACCGTTGAATCTGCACAAATTATACATGCAAGTACGAGCAGACGACATACTGTACATTGATCTTATAACGTTAAACCTCGCTGGTTCATGTAGTACACATCGAAATAGTTTAACTCCACAAATACTATGTTTACAGGAAACAAAATTTGGTCAATCTGAAGATTTAAATTTTAGCAACTATACGTCTTATAACTACATTAACAAAGATTGCCAGAAGGCGTCTGGTGGAAGTACCATGTTGGTAAAGTCAGATGTTCCACACACAGTGATTGATCTTCATACAAACTTGCAAGCAATAGCAGTCAAAGCTTCATTGACAAAGACTATTTCCATTTGTTCTATTTACATTCCTCCAAATTTTGCAGTGACTTAAAATGACTTGGAAAATCTACTATTACAATTACCGTGCCCTTTCATGTTGTTGGGCGATTTTAATGGCCACAGTCAACTTAGGGGTTGTTTAGACCAAAATAAAAAAGTATAAATTATAGAAGAATTTATTACCGAAAATGACTTGTGTCTATTAAACAACAAACAACCTACATATTTACATCCTGCCTTTGGAACCTATTCAGCTATTGATTTATCTTTTTGTCACCCAACTCTATATCTCGACTTTAAATGTCGGTATGTGACGATCTTCATGATAGTGACCATTTTCCAACAATAATTAAAGAGTTATAGGAAACTGATGAGGATATATTACCTCGATGGAATTTTAAAACTGCAAATTGGGAGAAATTTAATGTACTATGTGAGGAACGATTGATTTTTGAAAATTTCAAAAATGAAGAAGTTTCAGGAGTTTCTCAGAAATTTTAATAAATATCTCTAATGAATGTATATCAAAGTCTTCGAAACGTCCAAAGAAAAATAGGCCCTGGTTTAATGAGGAATATAAAGAAGCGATCAAAAAGCGAAAGAATAGTTTGAGAAAATTCAATGTAACGCCAACAAAAGAGAATCTAAACATAACAAAAGTTGTCCGGGCAAAAGCCCGACGAATAATTAAAGTTGTTAAACGAACATCATGGCAACATTATTTATCAAAAATAAATTCACGAACACCTATGAAGAAGATATAGGATATGTTAAGAAAAATAAATGGCAACAACAAGAGTCCAAAATGTCATCACATAAAACACAATAATAAAAACTACGAAACCAAAAAGGAAATTGCATATGCAATAGGTGAAACATTTGAAAAAAACTCGTCATCAACAAACTATTATGAAAATTTTCAGCAACATAAAACTAAAAAAGAAAAGTGGTACTAAATTTTAACTCTGATAACAACGAAACATATAATTTTCGTTTCACAATATCCGAACTTGAAGAATCTTTAAAAAGTTCTCATGACTCTGCTGCTGGCCCGGATGAAATACATTACCAAATTCTTAAACATCTGCCAAATGTATCGCTCAATACACTTTTAGATATGTTGAACTCTATATGGTAAAATGAATATTTTCCAAAGCATTGGTCTGAAGCCACAACAATTCCTATACCTAAACCAAATACGGACCCAATAAACCAAACAAACTATCGGCCTATTACTCTAACAAGTTGTGTTTGTAAAACTATGGAGAGGATGGTAAATATAAGGCTTGTTTGGTATCTGGAGACAAACAATTTGATTTCCAGCTATCAAACCGGTTTCAGGAAAAACAGAAGCACAAATGATCAATTAATTAGATTAGATAGAGTCATTTGTACGAAATGGTTTTATTAGACAACAACACGTAGTTGCTGCTTTATTTGACTTGGAAAAAGCGTATGATACGACATGGAAATACGGGATTATGAAATATATATATGATATTGATATAAAAGGACATAACAAAATTTATGCATAACTTTTTATCAAACAGATCGTTCAAGGTCAGATTAGGTACAACATTGTCCGAGGTCTACGACAAAGAACAAGGTGTTTCACCTACTCTTTTTAATATAAAAATTAACAACATAACAGAGTGTTTAGAAAAAAGATATAAATTGCTCATTATATGTAAATGACTTTCTTATGGTTTTCAGATCTAAAGATATGGAAACTATAGAAAAGAAACTTCAAGATAACTTAGATCGCATAGAAAAATGGGCATCAGAAAATGGTTTTAAAATTCTCGAAAACAAAAATTCAATGTGTACATTTCTGTCAACAACGTAATTTACATCATGACCCTTTTCTAAAAATATATGGTACACAAATTACAGTTGCAAAAGAGGCCAAATCTTTAGGTGTTACATTTATAAACAACTAAATTTTATCTCTCATATTAAATCGTTAAAGTTAAAATGTATAAAGGCGCTAAATATCCTCAAAATAATCTCAAATACAGATTGGGGAGGTGATAAAACAACACTTCTAAATCTTTACAGAACACAGAACATTAATCAGATCAAAGTTAGATTATGGCTCTATCGTATATGGATCTGCCCGTAAATCATACCTAAAAACATTAGATACCATACATCATCAAGGTTTACGTTTATCTTTAGGAGCCTTTCGTACATCTCCTGTTGAAAGTCTATATTCAGAAGCCAACGAACGCTCTTTATATATAAGAAGAGAGAAACTATCACTCCAATACCTAATAAAACTTGCAGCTGATTAAAAAAACCCAGCATATAATGATGTATTAAATCCCCTTTATAAGCAATATTTTCAAATTTATCCAAATGCTATCAAAACGTTTGGTATACGAATGGAACTTATTCTTAAAGATGAGAACATTAAGCTAGAAAATATAGCAAATTTCACCATGCCTGACAAAGAACCATGGACCCTTAATTCGCCCACGGTTTTGTTTGATCTTAATAAAGATAAAAAATCCCAAACAAATCCCATGTTTTTTAAAACAAATTTTTTAGAATTAAAATCCAAATATCACGACTATATGCACATATATACAGATGGGTCAAAACAAGATGAAAAAGTAGCTTGTTCAGCAATAAATAAATTTGAAATCTCGAGTGTACGTTTACCGGATAACAGTTATATTTTGTCAGCAGAGGCCATGGCCATAAACATCGCTTTCAAATTTATAAAAGATTCAGAATTAAGTAAATTCATATGTTTTTCAGATTCTCTATCAGTTCTAAAATCACTAACACGAAATGAACACCCAAATCCATTGATTCAACAGTTGCTGAAAATGTACTCTAAAGTGATTTTTTGCTGGATTCCCAGTCACATAAATATCATAGGTAATGAAGAAGCAGATAGAAAAGCAAAAAATGCAATAAATAAACCGATTACAAAAATAAAAATTCCATATACTGACTTCAAATCGAAAATTCGAAAATATGTAAATACACAATGCCAAAATGTATGGAACAATAGTCCAAACAATAAACTATAAATTAAACCTACTTTTCCCGAACAATATTTGTTTTGACCCGATGTCGTATCGGACACTCTTATATTACTCATTCTTTTATTTTTAACGGTGAGGATCCACCAGAGTGTATCCCTTGCCAAGAAAATTTTACAATCGAACATATTTTAACTAAATGTATTGATTTAAATGAAATTATACCCCGTTTTTATAAAGAGAAATATATTAAAGATATTTTTAATAATTGGCTAATTTAATAATAACTTCCTCGGAGTCGCTAGCCGTATCAATAGCTTCCTCGGAGTCGCTAGTCGTGTAATGAACATCCTCGGAGTCGCTTGCCGTATCAATAGCTTCCTCGGAGTCGCTAGTCGTGTCATTAGCTTCCTCGGAGTCGCTAGTCTTGTAATTAACTTCCGCGGAGTCGCTTGCCGTATCAATAGCTTCCTCGGAGTCGCTAGTCGTGTCATTAGCTTCCTCGGAGTCGCTAGTCATGTCATTAGCTTCCTCGGAGTCAATGGCCGTGTCAGTATCTTCCTCGTCACTCACAGCAATAATAAATTGCTCCACAGCTCGCTCTACAGCTATGTTACTTTGCCAAAAGAGTTATGCGTTACTGCTCTGGCAGTATTCGAATCCCAGCCCCTCGCACCGTAAGCCCTGGCTTATCCATTAAGCCAATATAATTATGTTCGTACCATTATGTATTTCGTATAAGAGCTTGATAGGCAACTTAAAGTAATCACTGAAAATGATTTAGTCCTGATATTCCCTGTTTCAAACAATGTCATTGTGGTGGTTAAGTTCGCTGACTTGCATACCACTGTATCGTATCATCACTGATGGTCACAAGCTCGAGCCCCGTTCAGGCTGTGTCTCATTTATATGAAAATGTTGGCAGTTTCTTACGGAGGTTTGTGCACCAAAGTACTGGTTAACCGCTGGAGCCTGCCCAGGAACGGTGATGTTAGGTAAACTGCGCGTCAGCGATATAGCCCAAAATGGTGCTGATGCAGGCGTAAAACCCGAACTAACAAACATGTATGCGTCACGTCACAAATTAAATACTGCGACCGATCTATATTTGCACTGTTTTTCGTGTTTATAGAACAATGTTTGTTTGTTTTGGGGGATTCGTTTAGGTCATATGCGACTCTCCGTCTCGTTATTTGTAGAGGAAGACCCCTGGTGACCCGCCGAACAGTAGTTTTCTGGCACGGACAGATAATACCACTGGATAGCTTCCTCACATGAAAGAATCCGGCACCCCCAGTCAAATATTTTGAGCCAGATAACACAATGGTCCGCCTCAATGGTCGGGTGGTTAAGGTCGCTGACTTGTATACCAATGTAACCTATCATCACTGATGGTCACGGGTTCGAGCCTATGCTCAGGTCGTGTCTCTCTATATACAAAACTGGCAGGTTGGTACACCAAGTACTGGTTAACCGCTGGAGCCTGTCCCGAAAAAGGTGTTGTTAGGTAAACTGCCTGCCGGCGATATAGCTCAGAATGGTGTTGATGCAGGCGAAAAACCCGAACAAACAAACAAACAAACAAACAAACAAACAAACAAACAAACAAACAAACAAACAAACAAACAAACAAACAAACAAACCCAATCTGACTAACAGTTAATTTCAAATATATTAGGCTAAAAAGCCCATGCGGTCAACATGTACATAATACAAGTTAGCGAACAGTGAAACAACAGTTATAGTGAACATTTTCATAAATACGTTCATACAAATGACGAGAAGGCCCTGTAATTTGATACCCAATAACATTTGGTTTTTTATTTCCGGCAATATTTGCGTTTTACTTTTAAATTAATAACGAAAAATTTAGTGAAATAATATTTCCAATGTGTCTGCAATAATTGCATGTATAGTACAATGTGTATGTATATATACCTTACCCGATTGTATATATATATAACGCTCTGATTGATTTGGATCTATGTTATTTGCAAAAGCGATTCATTTATTCAGCAGGATATGTTCATGCTTTAGCAATATACGTAAAAAGTACTTACATAAATATTACCATTCTAAACCATCGATGTATAAGTATTTAGAATTGATAAAGTCAACTGATAAAAAATGTATATGTAACTTGTCCAAATATGTTAAAGAAGCAATATCCATAAGAAACACGTTGTTGAATAACCAAACTCGTATTTAGTATACTATATGTTCACCCTCTTTACCGTAAATTGTAATCAGTAATATACTGATTAACTTTCTTATTAGAATGATAGAAATTATATTAATATTATTGTACTACTAACTATTGTCATACACCATCCTTACATCACATGACAATAACTATGCATACTATATTGTATACCTTTCGACGATGTACTATGTACAAGTCTTGAAAATAAAAAATCTGTTCTGTTCTGTTCTGTTCTGTAAAATTTACAATTAAAATTTTCCCGCCTTTGATTAATGGCGCTAGTTCCGGTTCTGGCCAAGATGTCGGCGCTTCCGGTTCCGGGCAAGATGGCGGAACTTTCGGTTCCGGCAAAGATGGCGTCGATCACGGGCAAGATGGCGGATCTTCCGGTTCCGGACAAAATGGCGGTGATGCTCTCGATGCTCCTGTGTCTCTCCGAGAGTTATAGCCTAATTGCAAAATTTACAATTCAAATTTTCCCGCCTTTGATTAATGGCGCTACTTCCGGTTCCGACCAAGATGGCGACTCTTCCGGTTCCGGCGGCCAAGATGGCGGTGCTTCCGGTTTCGGGCAATATGGCGGAACTTCCGGTTCCGACAAAGATGGCGGCTCTTACGGTTCCGGCCAAGATGGCGGCGATTCTCTCGATGCTCCTGTGTCTCTCCGACCCCCTACTATACTACTGTTCTCTGTACACACGACGATACATTCAGTTCTCTGTACACACGACGATACATTCAGTTCTCTGTACGCACATGACAATACATTCAGTTATCGTAAGACGTCACTACACTATAATTAATACTGAGATGTATATGACGTAATTAACTGATGTGACTAGTAAACTTGCCATGTTAAGATTAGCATGTCAAACAGTGATGTCTACACTCAGTTCTCTATTCCATTATCCCAACACCAATATTATTTATTTTGGACCACGAAGCTGGGGCAATTACTTGTCTCATTCAATTCTCTAAACGAAATTGCTCATCATAAGTACGCCATGCTAAATTACCCTGGCGTGAGTCACAATACCTGATGTTAAACATATATGTAACATTTCGTAAACTCTATCCGAGTAGTTTGAAAGATAAATATAAACGTAAATTATGAAAGCGTTGTTGGTACGTTAACCCCGGATTTTTAATACCGTAGAGCGTAACTTTTTTCGTTTCTCGGACCATGTGGCCCAGTGTATTGCATTGGAAAGCCGTGTAACATTTAACAAAAAAGACGCATCCGCCTTGTAAAACTGTACATAACTTTTTAAAGCCGTAATATTTACCGGAGGTTTCGCTAAACAGCGACTATTATATGATTAAACCTGTCACCATGTGGTTATTGAAGTTGCCCCTACCTCAAAAACTTGAACGGAGGCCCTGCCCCGAAAGGGGATCCTAGCCCCCGTCTTAGTAGCTCTAAACGTGCTATAGTTATTTTAGGCAGAGCAGCTGGCCCTGAATAATGCTAAACTGGGACATTTCTGGCACAGAAATGAAATTTATGTTTTCATATAGTTCAATGTCCATAGAATCCTGCACCATAAAGTTCCCAAAAGTTCCCACTTGGGAAACTGAACAATCCAAGATGGCCGACAAAAACAGAAAAATACCCAATTATCTAGATAAAGATTTAAATTCTTCTGGCATTTTGAAATGACTATATTTTATTATTCATAGTGATGCTAAATCCATGTAACTACATGAAAATAATGCATTTTCTTACCTTTTTTGTATATTTTCTGAAAAAGTTGACTTTATCCACATAAAAAGAGGTAAAACATGCTGTATTTTGAGGACACACCTAAAACATTTCTTATAAAACTCATATATATTGACATATCATCTTATATATGATATAGAATCATGAGTTGGAGAGACTGGACATAAGTTTAAGTGGTTAGAGATAGATATGTACTGTTTTCTAAAAAATAACGGCCATAAAAGTGGGTGGGGTAAATTGACCCCTGAAAATGATCATAAAAAATATATTAAAACTCAATTTATTTAATAGTTTTTCATACTTCTATATTACAATTATTCATTTTATAAACGTGTACATCCACTTCCATTGTTCACTGTTTAAGAACAGTTTATAAATAGTCCATATCCATCTATTAGAGTGATGTCTGCGGGAAGATGATACCCTTTGCCTCAGGTAAGCTTTTACTGTATATCCATTTCAATAGTACTGCTCTTTTATTATGAAGCACTGCCACAATCAATTGCCCATGACAAGACATATAACATCGACATACTGTGGAAAGTGTCTTGGCTGTTAAGACCGAACACCCCTAGTGGAATGGCACCATGCAGTTGGTGCATACTGGTCACCACCCTGGAATATCGACAACAATGTTCCTGCCAATGATCGATATGGATCCCAGTAATGACTCGTGCATATTATCCACGCTCTCATATGTTACGAAGCTGGCATTGACATACAATGTGGATCCTATCATTACATTTGACCAGCCATTGTGGTACAAGGCACAAATGATTGTTGACACACAACCACCAAACAGTTCGCTGAGGCGTATCATCTGTCGCCTCGGAGGTCTCCACATCCAGATGAGCTTCTTTGGTACCATTGGAACCATTATGACCGACTCCGGTCTCAAGGAGTTATTGGAGACCGTGTATGCCGAGAACGTAGTTCCACATCTCCTGAGTGGAAAGGCCATCAGCAGAGCCATTCGTGGGCATTTACTGGCAGAGTCAGCCCTGTGTTCACTGTTAGCAGCGAATATATTCAATATTGAAATCCCTCATAATAGTAATAACCGAAAGGAGGATAATGATTCAGCTGTAGATTTATCTAGTGTTGAAATAGAAGAGAATGACATAACTGACAACGGATGTAACACTAACGTGGATGAAGAAATGAGTCCAGAGTTGTGATGAAGGTGGGCTGGTGATTGCAAATGATGTAGTAGACATAAATAATAACAGTCCCAGTAAATCCCCAGGCGTAAATGGTGTTGAGCCAGACATGAATGCTGAGAATGCTGAAGATGATGAGTATGGGGACATGAGCATGAGAACGACAATAGTTCACAGTTAGAAGAAGCGATGAAAGTTCTAGATGGCCTTTTAGCTGCGGAGGTAGACATTGAATCGGTTGTGAAATCTACATGTGTTGAACAAATGAAATTCAAGATGCAGAAAGCCATTTCAAAAATGAAAGAAAGCCGAACAGCCCAGCTATGGCTCCAATACATAGAATTGCTAGACATCCTTAAGGCATTTATAAAAGCAGAACGCACAGGTGATTGGAACCTTCACCTTCAGTCATTGTTAGAAATGCTACCATTTTTCGCTGCCACTGGCCACAAACGCATATGCAAAATCATCGTACATATATTTAAACAAAATGCTTGCCCTATCAATAACACACCCCAATGTTCACAGTATGTTCATGGAAGGTATGCATGTTGTACGAAGATCGGACCGATACTGGGCTGGACTGTCAACGGACCTCATCATCGAGCAGATGCTTATGCGTAGTGTGAAGACAGTTGGAGGCCTAACTCGGGGGCGAGGCATGGACGAAACTCAGAGAGCACAGTGGATCCTCTCAAGGCCAGCGTGTTCTGAAATTAACTACAAGATGCAAGAGCTAAGCGGACACAGGTATGAGACTAGTGAACAACACAAGGAATGTGGGGAGACCAGGCAAAGCAGAGACAGAGATGATATCAAAAAGATGGTAGATTTTCTTATGGATAAAAATCCATTTGAATCCACAGAAGAGTCATTGAGAAGTATAGCCAGTGGTGTAGTAGCCGGGGACAAGGTAAATGTGGACAAAGGGCGGGAAGTGGGCATGAACATTCTGAAAGATATGGAGGGGAAGAAAGTGGGTGACTTCAAGTTCAGTAAGAAGGCCCAAGTAACCACTATGAGTGATAATGCTAGTGTCAGTATTGGTGGTGATGATGTGGAGATTGACCCACAGCTTCTTTTCCAGCGATTGGTTGCTGCTGCCCAGGGCGCTGTACCAATAGAAGATCTACAGAATTTCTTTGCATATGAGCTATGTACCTATCCGCCTTCCTTGTTCGAGAGCAAACAACTATTGAGACAGGCCAATAAAGCAACACTAGCACAGGAACTAACAAAACAGTTACTGACTGATGACAGTGTTACTGACCAACAACAGGAAATAATATATGTAATTGATGGCGGTTGCCTTATTCAAAGACTCAACTGGCCAAGAGGCAGAACATATAATGAGATATGTTCAATGTACATAAAGTATGTAAGAGATAACTACACCAACAGTCATATTGTGTTTGATGGATATATAGCTGGTCCATCTACTAAAGATAACACCCACATAAGACGTACTGGTGGACGTGTTTGGGCTGAGGTCAGGGTTCAAGAAGACTTAACCATGAATACAAAGAAGCAAAACTTCTTATTGAATTCTAAGAATAAACAAAGGTTTATAGGCATGCTAGCTAGTAAGCTAGAAGATTCTGGCATTGAAGTCACTCAAGCAAACGCAGACTATGATATCGTCATGACGGCCATAGACTGTTCGAAGTATATGAACACTGTGGTGGTTGGTGAAGATACTGATCTGTTAGTATTACTGTGCCATTATGCAGAGGACCATGGCTACTCCATTCATCTCAACAGTGAAGGACGTAGAAAAAAGTCTGTAAACATACTAGAGTTAAAGAATAACCTAGGTAAGGTAGTATGTAAAAACATCTTGTTTATTCACGCATTACTGGGATGCGATACGGTATCAAGACCATACGGCATTGGTAAACTTGCAGCGTTAAGGCTAATAAAGAAGTCGGCAAGCTTCAGAGAATGTGCTGAAAAATTTGATAAACTTCCCCATGAAGTATCACACAGCGAGATCCTGAAAACTGGAGAAAACGCACTCATTCTCACCTACACAGAAAATGAGGTTGAATCTATCAATGAACTCAGAATGAGATTATTCCTGGACAAAACAGCAAGAAACTCTGTATCAATTGACCCTAAAACATTACCACCAACACATAGTGCAACCATATATCATTCGTTGCGAGTATACCATCAAATACTGCAATGGAAAGGGTTGGAAGAAGATCCTTGTGATTATGGTTGGGTGTTATCACATGGCATATTGATTCCCAGATTGTCGGACATGCCCCCAGCACCTGCCAACATTCTAAAAGTTGTCCGATGTGGATGCAAGACAGGTTGTCGTAGTATGTCATGCAGCTGCAGAAAGCTTGGTCTGAATTGTACAACTGTTACAGTGTGTCGCAACTGTGATGGACTTTGCTCCAATCAACCAGAAATAGCAGAGTACTGACAAAATCAAACACTGATCCAATGAGTAGAATATGACCCAAGATAATATTAACAGCATTGCTAAAATATTAATCAGCTGCTAGAAATCTTCATTACAGTGAAGATATTCTAGATTTGCTATAGAAATACATTGTGGATATTGGCATATTGAATGAGCATTTCTCCTAATTA
Organism: Archivesica marissinica; assembly: GCA_014843695.1. NCBI lineage: Eukaryota > Metazoa > Mollusca > Bivalvia > Venerida > Vesicomyidae > Archivesica > Archivesica marissinica. The sequence goes on along the minus strand of CM026392.1, from coordinate 19,416,495 downwards.
TATATACATATAATGTATATACGTGTATACTGTATACAATATACTTCTCTCTTGTAATATAATATACACTGAGTGGACATGTGATCAATGTATAAACTGCAATGTATCAATTGTATGTATTTTAATTCATGTGTTATACACTAAGTTTATAGAGTTAGGTATGCTTCCAACATTCAGATTATATATGTATACCCATTCATGACAAGATGTTATTTTATCTCATTTTATGGACATCTGACCTCAATTTGTAACCTTAACCTTAAATATACTTACCATATTGCTTATGTTTATAACTTCGTCTGGAGTTAACTTAAATATTAGAATGAAATATATGAGCTACCAATCATTAGAAATGAAAGTATGGCGCATATCCATATTTTATTGAATTTTTGTAACTTTGACCTTGAAATGTGACCTTGACCTTTCATATATAGACAAAAAATAAACATTATCATATTCTTCCTAAGGTGGTTAATATATGTGTGTAGTTTGTTCAAAATCCATTAAGCGGTTTTGGAGATATGATATTATTCCAGAAATTCCCAATGAAAATATCAAAAAAGTCAAAAAATGCCCCAATTTTTTTTCCCGGACCGGACCTTTTGGGAACTTTGTGATTTAGGATAGCCTATACTATTTCCAGCTTATATGCAAAACAATCATTTCTGTGCCACAAATGTCCCAGTCAAATCTCAGCTGCTCTGCCTATATTTGGTACAGATCACCGATGAATGAGGGCCTGAGCACGTGGAACAAATGTGAAAATCTACAACAATTTCTAAGATTATCAGGTTGGGACGGGTTGCCACACCCCATTACGCCAATTAAAATATCCACAGCGGGGATACCGGTATTCCCAGCATCCTCGCCAGTGATTTGGCGTTGTAATACTTGTTCAAAATCAAGAACACGAGTATGAATACAATTATCATTACCTCCATGTGCTTCCAAAGCACGCTCGTCAACAGCATTCTCCTCGACCAAATGTTGAGGTTCTACATCCTCCCATCTCCGTTTTATTCCACTATCCGGAGCTCTAGCAGGCCTAGGAGGGTCAGGCTGTTCTGGAAGTGCCACTACCCTGTTCCTCAGTACTGGTCTAGCAGTTGGCTGACGCCTTCCAGCACCACGTGGCATCTTGATAATTTCAATTACTATTCACTCTAACAAATACAGTCCGACTGTCGGAGAATATCTAAGCACGTGACATTAGCACGATTTTTCCCAACTATATACCCCCGGTTGGTACCCGACTTTGATAACTTCGTACTGCTATACTAACAGAAACCAATAAAATCGTTCGACTATGACTAATGTAACTTGAACAAAGCCGGTGCGTAGCCAACCACATTTCTGAAGGGTATCTCGAAAAATAACTGAAATTATTTAAATTCTGAAATAATTTTGGATTATTTGAGCAAGTAATGCATTAAATTAGCATTATTTGAGCAAGTAACGCATTAAATTAGCATTATTTGAGTAAGTAACGCATTAAATTAGCATTATTTGAGTAAGTAAAGCATTAAATTAGCATTATTTGAGTAAGTAACGCATTAAATTAGCTTTATTTGAGCAAGTAAGGCATTAAGTTAGCATTATTTGAGCAGGTAGCACATTAAATTAGCATTATTTGAGCACGTAGCGCATTAAATTAGCATTATTTGAGCAAGTAACGCATTAAATTAGCATTATTTGAGCAAGTAATTAGTTAATTTTGCATTACATTTATTTACGCAAAAGCTGAACAAAACTCACTGATTACACTAACGAATGTACATGTATATGGTTATCGCATTGTAGATTGTGGAGGATAGTACAATGATACAGACAGAAACCCATTCCAGAGGCTCCTCTTGTTCCTTTACGTACACGGTGTAAAGCACCGACACGAGACCTCGGTTTAACGTCCCATCTGAAAGACTGTTAATATTATTAGGATCAGCGGGTGGTCGAACCTGCGATCCCTGGATTACCAGTCCAGCGTGTTACCACCAGATCCGTCTGTAAAGTAAACACTAGGATAAATTTGCACATGAATGACAGTTTTTTCCCCAGCTGAAGAACAAAACGCATACATAATTAGCACGAGACTATTCACTCTAGAATTTGGGCATCATTGTCACATTGTGGGACACATAACGCATTACATTAGCATTAATAATACCAAGAATGTTGAATTAAGCATCACTTCGCATTACGTGAAATAATCAATGCATTATTTATGCAGTAGCATTAATAGTAAATAGTTATTCGCTCTATGTCTGAGTGACGACAAATAAACGATAAAACACTCACAGGATCAGGGAAACGAATCCCAGCCGTTGTCATGTGGTGTGTGATATGTTAATGAGTAATGACTCCCAGACGTGATAAATAAACGTAACTCACAGGAACAAGGAAACGAATCCCAGCCGTTGTCGTGTGGTGTGTGATGTGTTAATGACTCCCAAACGTGATAAATAAACATATTACACAGGAACAGGGAAACGAATCCCAGCCGTTGTCGTGTGGTTTGTGATGTGTTAATGACTCCCAAACGTGATAAATAAACATATTACACAGGAACAGGGAAACGAATCCCAGCCGTTGTCGTGTGGTTTGTGATGTGTTAATGACTCCCAAACGTGATAAATAAACATATCACACAGGAACAGGGAAACGAATCCCAGCCGTTGTCGCGTGGTGTGTGATATGGTAATGACTCCCAAACGTGATAAATAAACGTAACTCACAGGAACAGGGAAACGAATCCCGGCCGTTGTCGTGTGGTGTGTGATATGGTAATGACTCCCAGACGTTCATATTGAATTGCGGTGTGTCATTGAGGATCAGTGAAGGGAATGCCAGAAGTTCATATTGTATTGTAGTGTGTCATTGAGGATCAGTGAAGGGAATGCTAGACGTTCATATTGTATTGTAGTGTGTCTTTGAGGATCAGAGAAGGGAATGCCAGACGTTCATATTGTATTGTAGTGTGTCTTTGAGGATCAGAGAAAGGAATGCCAGACGTTCATATTGAATTGTGCTGTGTCATTGAGGATCAGTGAAGGGAATGCCAGACGTTCATATTGTATTGTGGTGTGTCATTGAGGATCAGTGAAGGGACTGCCAGACGTTCATATTGAATTGTGGTGTGTCATTGAGGATCAGTGAAGGGACTACCAGAATTGCGGTATGACACACCACATTTAAAGGTACCGCCATGGGATGGTCAGGGCATACATATAAAATTATAAATACATACTTCAACAAGGAGTGCGTTATTGCTATTTTAATAGGAAATGTCTTAGTTGCATCATGTTTTATTGCTCGATTCGTTTTACATAAAATACAGTCTACACCCGCTATGTCAAAGTCGGGTATGTCGAATTCTCCGGTTATCTCGAAGTCGGGTTTCTGACACCCTAATTGTACATATAACTGGTTCTGTTTATATCGAATTTCGTTAAGTCAAACTTCGGTTATGTCGAAGTGTTCTGTGTTATGTTCGGTCCGACGGAATTCGACATAACGGATGCAGACTGTATAATACAAACATACAAAACGTGACAATTTAAAGTAAAGCAAACGGGTCGCTCTCGCTCGTTCTCTCTTGTTCACCCGCCACGTCAGATGCAAATGCATGTTTTATCCTAACCCAGTGCCCAACGTGGCACAGCTACTCCCCCATTTATGATGTCAGTCAATGATATACATGTAGTATTAAACAGTAAATTGTTGATATATATATCATTCTAATACTCCCTGAGAAACTGTATCCAATCATCTATATACACACATAGTATACTCTGTCTGATTAGCGCGCACGCTTCTCACCAATGCAACCCGGGTTCGATCCTTTGACCGGGAAGTACGGTGAAGAGATGATGCGGTGGCATTTAATTTCCACGTTTCCTCTTCTCTCTCCCTCGTGGCGATGGATTCCATCAGGTATGAGGTCTCGAGAGTGATTAATATAAGTTGTAAGAACTTGTTTCGCAATCGAGCTAAACAAAATGTGTATAAACTAATATTATGAGCATACTATGTTTAAAGCGACACTACATCAGTGAAAACGCACATTTATACAAAATATAATTTCCTATTAAATGGTATATTGTTTTCCCAAATAGTTGCCTCAATAACTGAGTATTTCAACTAATAAACAAGCGTCGTATACGTGGTTTGTTGACATAACAAATTAATGTAAATAGCGTCGACATACATGCGTAATACAACCTGTGCATCCCGAATAACGAGATATATGGTACAGATTTACCGTTATATCTCACACATATGCCTATGCATATTTATGTGTAGACTAATCCTAGTTAAATTTATTATCTAAGCGACAGTATCAAGCGTTTAGTATTGACTACAATGACAAAGAAATGTTAATTCAGGAGCGTGGATGACCGGTATATGAAATCCTACATTCACTTTTGACAGTGTGTAGACCACAAACCCACTGTGTATTGGTTCAATGTTTGTGTTCGAATGTATTCGGAATAATTTGTAGTAGCAATGCATTTATACATGAACAGTGCATTTTGTTGGTGTTTTTTTCTTAAATGCAATGTCGCTTTAAATTAACTGGTCCATGCAAAAATAAGAGATTAGAAGGAAGATAGTGGACAAGGACAGTCGTTTAACGTCACTCCCATTGCAAGCTTCGTGGCTACAGTAGCATGATTCTCCGCTGTATAAGTCTGAACACTCGTCGTCGGGCAAGTATCCTTCAACACCAGGTGATCTCCAGCATGACCGTGTAACAACGACCCCTCCTGAAAGTAATATAATTCATGCAACTTTAATAATAAACAAAAACCTCGAATGCTGAAGCCGGAAGTACTGGGCCGCACGGCGCATTCTAATAAACCATGGTACTACGCATAAACGCAAATAAAATAAAATAAATGCAACTTTCATTGAAAACAAGTTTAAACTTTTAAAAAACTTATATTAATCACTCTCGTTGGCACACCTGTCCGATTTGGCGACCATCGTACCATTTCACATTATTCTCGGTCCGAGGATCGAACTCGTGTTGCATTGCTGAGAACAACCAACCACTGGGCTAATCGGTAAATATCATTAAACATAGACTTCCAAAACCACTCTTTAAGTTTAAACTTCATTTATTTTACAACGATTGCGAAGCATGTTTTTAAAAACTTATATTAATCACTCTCGTTGGCGCGAATGAAAGCGTATATGTGGTCATTCATGTAGGAGGAAACAGGAGTACCCGGAGAAAACCCACCTGTCCGATCTGGCGACCATCGTACCATTTACATTCTTCCCGGTCGGAGGATCGAACCCGTGTTGCATTGGTGAGAAGCGAGAGCGCTAACCACTGCGCTAATCGGTAACTTTCATTAAACATAGACTTCCAAAAAGTAACTCTGCATTTTCATTTCTTGATTACATGTACAAATACTAAAATAAATAATGTTTAAAGTAAATGTTTATTGTAACAAGGGCTTTAATTCAGTGTTGTAATTTTGGATTAAAATTACCTCCCCTTTGACTATAATGATGATATTCTGGGCAGATAGGTATTTTCAGTTTTGTGGTTTTCTGGGAAATCGTATTGGGATGAGGTCATCGTGAGGGTTCTTCTTGCTTAGGATCCATGCGGAACACGCTCCACATATCAAGTTGACAGTTTATAAATACTTTACAAGTTTATAATGTAAATTTAGTTATTTACCCGTGGTGGCCCCCTGCTGGTAGTCGGTGTACTTCAGTTTTCTACACATTACAGATTCCCCTTCACATGTCCTCAGATACCCTAGGGCATCCTCTGACTCATCCGGAAAGTCAAATGTTACCCCACATCTTACGTCTTGTAGGTTCGAGCATTCATAGCAACGTAAGGTGTGTGTAGAGTGCGCTGAAAGTGGAAATCTAAATATCTAACATGTAACGGCATTCGTAATACAGTGAAACTAACGTGTAACGGCATACATAATACAGTGAAACTAACGTGTAACGGCATACATAATACAGTCAATCTAACGTGTAACGGCATACGTAATACAGTCAATCTAACGTGTAACGGCATACGTAATACAGTGAAACTAACGTGTAACGGCATACATAATACAGTGAAACTAACGTGTAACGGCATACATAATACAGTGAAAACAAGTAACGGCATACGTAATACAGTGAAACTAACGTGTAACGGCATACATAATACAGTGAAACTAACGTGTAACGGCATACATAATACAGTGAAACTAACGTGTAACGGCATACGTAATACAGTCAATCTAACGTGTAACGGCATACGTAATACAGTGAAACTAACGTGTAACGGCATACGTAATACAGTCAATCTAACGTGTAACGGCATACGTAATACAGTCAATCTAACGTGTAACGGCATACATAATACAGTGAAACTAACGTGTAACGGCATACGTAATACAGTGAAACTAACGTAACGGCATACTAATACAGTCAACTAACGTAACGGCATACGTAATACAGTGAAACTAACATGTAACGGCATACATAATACAATGAAACTAACATGTAACGGCATACATAATACAGTCAATCTAACATGTAACGGCATACGTAATACAATGAAACTAACGTGTAACGGCATACGTACTACAGTCAATCTAACGTGTAACGGCATACGTAATACAGTCAATCTAACGTGTAACGGCATACGTAATACAGTGAAACTAACGTGTAACGGCATACGTAATACAGTCAATCTAACGTGTAACGGCATACATAATACAGTGAAACTAACATGTAACGGCATACATAATACAATGAAACTAACATGTAACGGCATACATAATACAGTCAATCTAACATGTAACGGCATACGTAATACAATGAAACTAACGTGTAACGGCATACGTACTACAGTCAATCTAACGTGTAACGGCATACGTAATACAGTCAATCTAACGTGTAACGGCATACGTAATACAGTGAAACTAACGTGTAACGGCATACGTAATACAGTCAATCTAACGTGTAACGGCATACATAATACAGTGAAACTAACATGTAACGGCATACATAATACAATGAAACTAACATGTAACGGCATACATAATACAGTCAATCTAACATGTAACGGCATACGTAATACAATGAAACTAACGTGTAACGGCATACGTAATACAATGAAACTTGCTTGAAACATGAATTCTATTGAGAAACCACTTGTATTAAGAGACCATGTATTTTCAGTTCCCGTGTGTGTTGTTAAGGAACAAATTAGCCTGTATTTAGAAACCATTCCTGCTTAGAGACCGCATTTTGCCATTTCCATTGGTGGTCTCTTCATACAAGTGTGACTCTACTATATATGTCACTACGTTCTACAGACATACATACATTTAGTAAAATATACTTCATTAATTAGCTTGGGAACAAATGTTGATATATTTTGCCTGGTCTGTCATATAAATATATGTTTCTGGACGAATGGGAATTTATGTGATAAGAAATATTGCTATATATTCGTATAATATGTATTAAAATTGTCCAATTGTTTTCAGGGAACTAGTTTCAAGCTTTCACTGGTCTGCGCATATAAATACAGGATTGAGCAGGAATCCAGAAATGGCCAGGTCAATCTATTTACGTAGTTGAAATTCTCCAACAAATAATTGGTTACCATATGATTCGCGGATGTTCCAGCAGAGATGTGGTATATACTATTATGCTGGACACGGTTTCATGGTATTGTCAACATGTTTGCATTTAATTACTAAATTATGCACTTTATAATTTATATACATTCACTCAATACCGAGTGTGTATTATGCAGAGCGAGTTTTCAATCGTCCTTCTATTAGAGGGTGACACCCCCTCCCCCTGAATACTATATTTTTTCGCTGAAACCCGAATACTTTTTAACTAGTTTAACACATCGAAAACACCTGTTTATAGTAAAAAAGATAACGTATCATCATCTATGTTCAATCCAAAACTGCGCGCTTCAAACCTTCGTGTGGTGTCCCGAAAGTTTAATCGCCAGCACGCCTCCAAGAACATTTTGTATATTTACAGTAGTGCAAATGGTAAAATTGTTTATAAGGGAAGTAACCCTGGACATTATCTAAAGTCCGAATAGATCGTATAGGTCCGTACATCAACACTTTACGTTTTATACACATAACATCGCCTTTGAAGCATGTTTCGTGGTATTGTTGTCGTTAAATTGGTAATAGAGCGTATATTATTGTCCAAGAAAACAATTTATATTGGAAATCTTGCGTACTGAATACCAAAATATGTTTTTATTGCGTACAGCGTACGACGCTCTTGCGTCCCGAATACGGACTAAATAGGCCCTGAATCTCGCGTACCAAGGGTGGTGTGTCACCCTCCTATTACATATTTATATGTAATACTTTAGAAATGTGTAATAGATTTTCTTGTTAACATTTAGACCATTAATTGAGTGGTATTGAGTTTCTGATAATATAAACGTTTTTGAAAACTCGACAGACTGGAACCCAGGCTATTAATTAATGCACATGCACTTTAAATTTAATCTGATATTATATGTATTCTCATATAACAGTACACGTTTGTTTGCTTGCTTTTGCGTATGGCCACTCTCAAGTTCTTATGGAAGACCCCGGGTACAACTTGCAGAAGTATACAGGCATTGACGGTATCTGGGTTAGTTAGTTAGTAAGAACCACCGACCCTCCACAAGTCAGCGGGGCAGGTTCCTCACATCGACACCACCCAGTGGGATTGAACTTACAGCGGTGAGGGATCAGTTATTTGATGTCAACTGTATATGTCTGTATTATGTTGGTTTAAACATATTTATTTTCTATCATGTACATGTACATGGTTATTTACAACAATTGAAATAAAGAATTGGACAGAAAGCTATACAGCTTATGGTTGTCCTCTCCTTACTACGGAAATAAAGAAATGGACAGAAAGCTATACAGCTTATGGTTGTCCTCTCCTTTATTAGGTTAAAGAACACGTCGCTGTGATCGGAGTATAAACATATGTCATGGACGCTGTCTTACCGTCGCAGGATTTGCCGTCATTGTTCAGACGTTCCCCTTGTCCACAGCTGCAGTGAAAGCTACCAGCCCTGTTCACACACGTATGTTGGCAGTCGTGTAAGTTCTCCGTGCATTCATCCACGTCTGATCAATTCCAACAAGGAATTATATAGAAAATAGAAAATAATATCATTACGCGTATGGTCAGATGGTGCTAGTGGAATTGCGGGTTTTGATTGGTTGAACAAATGTAGGGGAAGCCCGTAAGATTCAATAACACGTCAGCTGATTGGTGGAAAAGTGAAGAGAATCCAGTAAGATTCAATGGGACGTCTGCTGATTGGTGGAAAAGTGAAGAGAATCCAGCAAGATTCAATTGGACGTCAGCTGATTGGTGGAAAAGTGAAGAGAATCCAGTAAGATTCAATTGGACGTCAGCTGATTGGTGGAAAAGTGAATAGAATCCAGTAAGATTCAATTGGGAATCTTATATCATTGCTATAACTGGTGACTACTGATTATTATCTATATATGACATATTGTTTTAGCAAACTGAAGTATCCTCGATATAGGGTAAGTGTTTCAATAAGTCACAATGCTACATACCATTGCACGATTTTTCATCGTCATCCAGGACAAATCCCATGTCACAAGAACATTTATGCCCTCCGTCCAGGTTGATACATATCTGGGAACATCCACCAACGGCAATAGAACACACATCTACAGCTAACACACCAATAGATAAGCAGTTTACTTACTGACTTAAAAACATAGTCTTAATACAGAGGTTTAGCCTGGGTTGCAGTCTGTCGACGTTTCACTTTTTAACTTCTGGCAAAATGACATGATCAGAAACTCAATACGGCCCAATTAATGGTCTCGGTGTTAAGATATATTTATTTGACTGACCAGGCAAAATATATCGACGCCTGTTCCCAGGCTAACTGTGGTTAGTTTCATATCATCCTAGGTATCGACCCGAGGTATATTGATATCAGCCTGAGATCGAAGGTGGAAGGCTGCTATAAAGTTAACGAGGGTCGTTAATAACGCCTTTATTTATAACCTACTTTGACATGAATATGAACATATAATAGTAAACTAGCCACGTAATAAACACTTTATTACTTTGACATGAATATAAACATATAATAGTAAACTAGCCACGTAATAAACACTTTATTACTTTGACATGAATATGAACATATACTAGTAATCTAGCCATGTAATAAATACTTTATTACTTTGACATGAATATGAACATATACTAGTAATCTAGCCATGTAATAAATACTTTATTACTTTGACATGAATATGAACATATAATAGTAATCTAGCCATGTAATAAATACAACACAAAAAACAAAAAAACACCAAAAAACACTTTATTACTATGACATGAATTAGATACACGAATACGATTGAAATATTACAACGAAACTACAAACATCTGTTATTTGTCAAATTTGACACACGGAGACGCTACAGGAAGTAAACAAACTAGCACTGAGTGGGAATGCGTTATTTTCCCAGGAGCTGGTTAATACGGTAACGAACCAGAAACCGTGATATCATACTGGAAAGCACTGCGTAGCAACAAGGGTGTGGTGGGCAAATAACGGCAAAAATGTGCGAACATAAATATCTAAGTATTAAGAACAGATATAACCCAACTATATACATCATGTCAGTGCCTCGACTGAAGAGTGGAATCCAATAATTAGCAAATGCCGATTTCGGGGAGTGGTTAACGGGTTTCGGTCATCCTAGTTTCACTTTCGACACCCGCAGTTGGATTCGAACCTGCAGTAAATTATGTGGTGTCAACCGTATAATATGTATGTATTAGGCTAGAGAACACGTCGTGTTCGGACTATAAACACATGTAATGGACGCTGTCTTACCGTCGCAAGATTTGCCGTCATTGTTCAGACGTTCCCCTTGTCCACAGCTGCAGTGAAAGCTACCAGCCCTGTTCACACACGTATGTTGGCAGTCGTGTAAGTTCTCCGTGCATTCATCCACGTCTGATCAATTCCAACAAAGAATTATATAGTAAATAGAAAATATTATCATTACGCGTATGGTCAGATGCTTCTAGTGACATTGCGGATTTTGATTGGTTGAACACATTTAGGGAAAGCCCGTAAGATTAAATGGGACGTCAGCTGATTGGTGCAAAATTGTATGAAATCCAGTAAGATTTAATGGGACGTCAGCTGATTGGTGGACAATTGTATGAAATCCAGTAAGATTCAATGGGACGTCAGCTGATTGGTGGACAATTGTATGAAATCCAGTAAGATTCAATGGAACGTCAGCTGATTGGTGGAATGTGTAGGGAATCCAGTAAGATTCAATGGAACGTCAGCTGATTGGTGGAATGTGTAGGGAATCCAGTAAGATTCAATGGGACGTCAGTTGATTTGTGAAATGTGTAGGGAATCCAGTAAGATTCAATGGGACGTCAGTTGATTGGTGACATGTGTAGGGAATCCAGTAAGATTCAATGGGACGTCAGCTGATTAGTGGAAAATTGTATGAAATCCAGTAAGATTCAATGCGACGTCAGATAATTGGTGGACAAGTGTAGGGAACCCCGTAAGATTCAATGTATTCAATTATCTACTACAATGACATCAAATTTCGTCTCTTAGCAACTACTTCTAAATATTGTACCATAACACAATACACTCTATTACACGGAGACCGGAACCTTAGCGATGATCTCAACGCACACATATTTGAAGCAGTCCAAAACTACATCCAGGAAAGCAGACGATTTTCATGAGCATCTGTTCACTAAATGTAGCAAGCTTGCTTCTCCCATTGAACTATCCGAATGAATACATCATGTTCCTCCATCTTCTATTCTTTTGCCTATCTTCCGAGTCAATCTTAATTTCAACTTACTAATTTAATTACTATGTGTATTTCTATCACCTAAATAATCTCGTTATATTATTGAGATTATAGTTTACAGTTCATGGTTAATATAACATTATACTTATCTTTTTCAAATTGCAATTAATAGTTCAGATACGATTAAAACGCTGTCATACTGTAATTACAATATACATCTAAATATAGGAGATGACCTCTATAAGCTATAGCTTTCGGTTCTAATCATTTTGCATACATGTGTGTAAATATTTGTGTAAATTGTACATTTGTATATGTTGTATCATTGTTTGAAATAAACTATGTTTAAACAAAAATTCAATGGGAATCCTATACACATCGATTTATGACAACATTTATTGTTTAAGCAAGAAACGTAAGCATCCCCGATATAGGACAAGTGGTTCAATAAGTCACAATGCTACATACCATTGCATGATTTCTCATCTTGATCCAGGACAAATCCCGTGTCACAGGAACATCTATGCCCTCCGTCCAGGTTTATACATATCTGGGAACATCCACCAACGTCAATAGAACACTCGTCTACATCTGAAAGGAACCCACCTTTAAAACACTGTCGTGACGTCATACTTTTGTTCTTGCAGTCCCTTATTATTAATATTGGACTGGTGTCAAAATTCCAAAGGATTATATTAAATCCTATGCGTAAATGGACGAAATCAACAATTTTAATTAGTGGGATATTGTTGTATAAGTGTGTGTTTTAAGTCAGATATAAGCCTTAAACTACGGAAGCCTACAAGGGCCATTTTGACTTACGACTTACAACTTAGAGCTTAGGAGTTAGGTGTTAAGAGTTAGGACTTAGAACTAAGTAACGCGGCCATTTACAGGAGAACACATGTGTAGACCAGTGAGTCCAGACCGACTTAATATGAAAAAGGTGCACTCACTCACGCACCCACGCACTCACACACTTACACACTCACGCACTCACACACTCACACACTCACGCACTCACTCACACACTCACCGATGCACGCACTCACCGATGCACGCACTCACCGATGCACGCATGCACGCACTCACCGATGCACGCACTCACCGATGCACGCACTCACTCACGCACCCACGCACTCACACACTCAACGATGCACGCATGCACGCACTCACCGATGCACGCACTCACTCACGCACCCACGCACTCACACACTCACACACTCACACACTCACACACACACGCACTCACACACTCACGCACTCACACACTCACCGATGCACGCATGCACGCACTCACCGATGCACGCACTCATTTACACACCCACGCACTCACACACTTACACACTCACGCACTCACGCACTCACACACTCACCGATGCACGCATGCACGCACTCACCGATGCACTCACTCACCACTTACACACTCACACACTCACCGATGCACGCACTCACCGATGCACGCACTCACTCACGCACCCACGCACTTACACACCCACGCACTCACACACTCACCGATGCACGCATGCACGCACTCACCGATGCACGCACTCACTCACGCACCCACGCACTCACACACTTACACACTCACGCACTCACACACTTACACACTCACGCACTCACACACTCACACACTCACCGATGCACGCACGCACCGATACAGGCATGCACGCACTCACTCACGCACCCACGCACTCACACACTCACACACCCACGCACTCACACACTCACACACTCACACACTCACACACTCACCGATACAGGCATGCACGCACTCACACACTCACACACTCACACACGCACCGATACAGGCATGCACGCACTCACCGATGCACGCATGCACGCACTCACCGATGCACGCATGCACGCACTCACCGATGCACGCATGCACGCACTCACCGATGCACGCATGCACGCACTCACCGATGCACGCATGCACGCACTCACCGATGCTTTACGTCTAAGTCGTAAGTCCTAACATCTAAGTTCTAAGTCCTAAGTTCTAAGATCTAAGTTGTAAGTCATAAGTCAAAATGTCCCCTGTAGGCTTCCGTGAGTCCTAACATCTAAGTTCTAAGTCCTAAGTTCTAAGTCCTAAGATCTAAGTTGTAAGTCATAAGTCAAAATGGCCCCTGTAGGCTTCCGTATTAAACGGATCCAATATGTAAAATATTGGTACTGTCTTCGGCGCTACGCGCCTCACGCAGTCCATTTTTAACATATTGGATCGTATTCGGCTTATATCATATACATATATACACGTGTAAACAAAATACTGACTAAACAAATAATATCATTCTATTCTTAATACCTACATACCAAAAACAACCCCAGCTATGTACATCACGTGATTGCCTCGACTGAAGAATCCAATAAATAAATAAAATGCAACTTTCTGGGCGTGGCTAACGGTTTTCTGGGCGTGGCTAACGGTTTTCTGGGTGTGGTTAACGGTTTTCGGCCAGCCTAATGTTACTTTGGAGCGTTTGTTGTTTGCTAACGTGACGTTCACTGATTGAATATAATTGTTCAAAATAATATAAATGAATATGTAGTAGCAAGGCGATTAATACATGCACATTATATATCTTGCTGTGGTGCGATTTTAACCCGATTTAAGAAACGTAAACGCACTTGGACCTTCGATGAACAAGGAACTCAGCAACGATGTTGCTTATACATGTATTGAGCAATACAGACGTTATTGAAAACGTGCAATCTAATATGGTATCAAAGCATGCCCCATAGAAGCAATGTAACTTAGTAACTATAGCAACGCCATAAGTGTATTGAAATCTGTACAGTTAAAATAGCAATTTTTATAATCGTGGAATATCGGTGGTTCTACCCTGGTGCCCGTCCGTGCCTGGGTACTGCTCAGAGGGGCACTCGGAGTCGTAGGTGTAGAGTCGCCATATGACCTAAGCTGTGTGAGCGACGTTAACCCCCCAACAAACAATGTAGTTCATATCTTACCACTGCATGTTTTGCCGTCGTCGGTCAAACTTTGACCTTGTCCACAGTCGCAGGAAAAACCACCGTCGATGTTCACACAGATCTGTTCACAGTCGTGAAGATTGTCCCGGCATTCATTTACATCTAATACATTGAGAATAGTTATAGCACCGCCAACTTTGTCATCAATACATGCTGCAAACGTATCTATGCCAAGGACGTTAGAACCCCGGACACAGTTACACCAGGTCATATATACATGCTGCAAACGTTTCTATACCAATGACGTTATAACCCCGGACACAGTTACACCAGGTCATATATACATGCTGCAAACGTATCTATACTAAGGAAGTTATAACCCCGGACACATACAGACCACCAGATCATATATACATGCTGCAAACGTATCTATACCAATGAAGTTATAACCCCGAGAACAGTTACACCAGATCATATATACATGCTGCAAACGTATCTATACCAAGGAAGTTATAACCCCGGGAACAGTTACACCAGATCATATATACATGCTGCAAACGTATCTATACCAATGAAGTTATAACCCCGGGAACAGTTACACCAGATCATATATACATGCTTCAAACGTATCTATACCAAGGCATACAAATGAATAGTTATATGACAGAGCTATAAGCAGACGGATCTGTAGTCCAGTGGTAACACGCTGGACTGGTAATCCAGGGATCGCAGGTTCGATCCCCCGCCTGACCCTATAACATTAACAGTCTTTCAGATGGGACTTTAAACCGAGGTCTCGTGTCGGTGCTTTACGTTAAAGAACCATAGGAGACTCTGGAATGGGTCTCTGTCTGTATCATAGACCTCTCCTCCAAAATCTAAAATGACTAATCTCTTCAGGAGGCGTCGCTGATATGGGCAACCGGTAGCGACGATAAATAAACGTAAAAAAGAGTTATGAGTATGACAATGCATATACAGGTACCTGTACATGTTTTCCCATCTTCATTCAGGACGTATCCGACGTTACAGGCGCATTCATACCCTCCGTCCAGGTTGATGCAGAGCTGGGAACATCCACCGACGTCACTAGAACACTCGTCTACATCTTAAGTGTATATATATATATATAGAGAGAGTAATTACAATGACGCGTCTAATTAAAATCAAGCAAGTTATTTAGAAGATAGATAGAGAGAGAGGGGGGATCGAGAGAGATAGAGGGAGCGAGGAGGGGGCGGAGAGAGAGAGAGGGGAGAAGAGAAGGAGAGAGAGAGAGGAGAGAGAGGGAGAGAGAGGAGAGAGGAGAGAGAGGAGAGAGAAAGAGAGGAGAGAGAGGAGAGAGAGGAGACAGAGATAGGAGAGAAAGGGAGAGGAGAGAGAGAAAGAGGAGAGAGAGAAAAGAGGAGAGAGAGAGAGGGAGAGGGGAGAGAGGAGAGGGAGAGGAGAGGAGAGAGAGGAGAGAGAGAGGAGAGAGGAAGAGAGAGGAGATAAGAGAGAGGAGAGAGAGAGGAGAGAGAGGAGAGAGAAAGAGAAGAGAGAGACGAGGAGAGAGAGAGAGAGAGAGAGAGTGAGAGAGAGAGGGAGAGAGAGGAGAGAGAGGAGAGGAGAGGAGAGAGAGAGAGAGGAGTGAGAGATGAGAGAGAGGAGAGAGGAGAGAGGAGAGAGAGAGAGAGAGAGAGAGGAGAGAGAGAGGAGAGAGAGAGAGGAGAGAGAGAGAGAGGAGAGAGAGAGAGGAGAGAGAGAGAGAGGAGAGAGAGAGAGAGAAGAGAGGAGAGAGAGAGAGGAGAGAGAGGAGAGAGGAGAGAGGAGAGAGAGCGAGAGAGAGAGAGAGAAGAGAGAGAGAGAGAGTAGAGACATAGGAGAGAGAGAGTAGAGAGAGAGGAGAGAGAGAGAGAGAGGAGAGAGAAAGAGAAAGAGAGAGAGAGAGGAGAGAGAGAGGAGAGAGGAAGAGAGAAGAGATAGTGAGAGGAGAGAGAAGGAGAGAGAGAAGAGAGATAGAGGTGAGGGAGGAGAGAGGAGAGAGATGAGAGGAGAGAGAGAGGAGATAGAGAGGAGAGAGAGAGAAAGAGGGGAGAGAGAGAGGGGAGAGGAGAGAGAAAGAGAAGAGAGAGAGAGAGGAGAGAGAGAGAGATGAGAGGAGAGGAGAGGAGGAGAGAGGAGAGAGAGGAGAGAGAGAGGAGGAGAGAGGAGAGAGGAGAGAGAGAGGAGAGAGGAGAGAGAGAGAAAGAAGAGGGAGAGAGAGAGGAGAGAGAGAAGAGAGGAGAGAGAGGAGAGAAGGAGAGAGGAGAGAGAGAGAGGGAGGAGAGAGGAGAGAAAGAGTAGAGACATAGGATAGAGAGAGAGTAGAGAGAGAGGAGAGAGGAGGAGAGAGAAAGAGAAAAGAGAGAGGAGAGAGAGAGGAGAGAGAGAAGAGAGAGAAGAGAGAGAGAGAGAGAGAGGAGATAGTGAGAGGAGAGAGATAGGAGAGAGAGAGAAGAGAGAGAGAGGTGAGGGAGGAGAGAGAGGAGAGAGAGAGGAGAGAGAGGAGATAGAGGAGAGAGAGGAGAGGAGAGAGAGGAGATAGAGAGGAGAGAGAGAGAGAGAGAGGAGAGGAGAGAGAGAAAGAGGGGAGAGAGAGAGAGGGGAGAGGAGAGAGAGAGAAGAGGAGAGGAGAGGAGAGAGACATAATAGGCAATTCAGATTAAGTATTTTGCTTACGGACACAGTTACAGTGGTTCACAGCCCATCGTTTACTATGCGGACTCTATATTCATATGCACCACGAATGCTCCAAAATGCAATTCGCTATACCAAACATTTCTTCTTTGAAGTTTTAGAGCGGAAAGATTACGAAATATTCACGACCAGAAGTTTCTCACACCACATGTGAATATATGACGTCAAACACACAGCGTTATGACGTTAGGAAAGGTTTATTAAAACACTGACTATAACAAAGCAAAGATAATTGGGCAGGCCGTTTTTGATTCATGAAGTTAGGATGAACATGTTTGCCAACTGTGGCTGTCCGATTAGCGCAGTGGTTAGCGTGCTCGCTTCTCATCAATGCTACCCGGGTTCGATCCTCGGACCGGGAAATATGCGAGATGGTACGGTGGTCACCAGATCAGACAGGTTGGTTTTCTCCGGGTACTCCGGTTTCATTTCCCATGAATGACCACATGTACGCTTTCATCCGCGCCAACGAGAGTGATTAATATAAGTTGTCAAAGCTTGTTTCGCAATCGTTGTAAAATAAATAAATAAAAAGAAGAAGAAAGCATACCTTGGTTGCAAACTGATCCAGAGTATGAGGACGGACACTTGCAGCTATAATGTTCACCACTTGAGGAGCACGTTCCACCATTGAAGCATGGCTTTGTATCGCATGGATCAGGTAATGGGACATTGGTCGCTAAAATTAAACGTAATGATACTTCAAATTCACTATTCCAACATTGCGCAAGACATTCCTAAAATGTGAAAGACTATTATAAAGGTTTTATCTGATCAAAGAACGCCTTGCGCGATTCCAGAATTGCGCAGGGTGATAATAGAATAGCGCATCAGTATTGGAATTCCTAAAACGCGCAGCGCGCTTCCGGAATCGTCCGTATTTCAAAAATGCGCAGAACGTATACTAGTACACTGACTTTCAAACGCATCACTCTTGTCGGCTGTCAGATTAGCACAATGGTTAGCACGCTCGCTTCTCACAAAATGCAACCCGGGTTCGATCCTCGGACCGGGAAGTATGTAAGATGGTACGGTGGTCGCCAGAGCGGACAGGTGGGTTTTCTCCGGGTACTCCTGTTTCCTCCCACACGAATGACCACAACTACGCTTTCATCCGCATCAACGAGAGTGATTAATATAAGTTGTTGAAGCTTGATTTGTGATCGTTGTAAAATATATAAAGTTTAAACTTTAAACTTTGTAAATAATTCTCATGTCCTAGTCTTAATGGATGTCCATCACACGCGCCAACGAGTGCAATGGCGGACAGCAATAACAATGGGGCTTAAGGAAAGGAGAGACTGTGTGCGTTAGTACGTTCAGTGTCGACCTATGACACTTCAAACATACAACACAAGCAATAAGCTATGATTACACAATAAACAATCATATATGATATTTTATTGTCTATTTCTGTGTTTGCTCAACACAAACTGACATGAATTAATACGATTTGGCAGTTCCATTTCGTATTTTTCATGAATATGACTTCAATAATTTCATGTAGCTGTCCGATTAGCGCAGTGGTTAACGCGCTCGCTCCTCGGATCGGGAAGTATGTGAGATGGTACGATTGCCAGACAGGTGGGTTTTCTCCGGGTACTCCGGTTTCCTCCTACACGAATGACCACATTTACGCTTTCATCCGCGCCAACGAGAGTGATTAATATAAGTTTTTTTAAAACTTTATTTATTTTAAAACGATTGCGAGTTTTAACAACTGTTGTAAAATAAATAAAGTTTAAAAAAAATAATTTCATGGCTACCTTGACATATAGTCGTTGTTATTACATCCTGTACTCCGACCAGCTCGTCGGCGAAACCGTCGGCATGAAACACCAAGTCTGTATCTCCTGCTATGTTCTCCAATTCTGTTTGATTCACCCCACTTGTAACGCCCAGACAAATTATCTTTATTCCCTCGGAGCGCATTCTCTATGAATACAATAACACGCTTTGTCACTATTATATTAATAATAATAATGGTAATATAATAATGGTAATATTAATAATAATAATATTAATAATAATAATAATGGTAATATTAATATAATAATGGTAATATTAATAATAATGGTAATATAATAATAATAATAATGGTAATAATAATAATAATAATAATGCTAATATTAATAATAATAATGGTAATATTAAAATAATAATAATGGATATTAATAATAATAATGGTAATATTAATAATAATAAACGTAATAATTAATAATAATGGTAATATAATAATAATAATGGTAATATTAATAATAATAATGGTAATAATAATAATAATGGTAATATTAATAATAAATGGTAATATTAATAATAATAATATTAATAATAATAATGGTAATATTAATAATAATAATATTAATAATAATAATGGTAATATTAATAATAATAATGGTAATAATAATAATAATGGTAATAATAATAATAATGGTAATATTAATAATGGTAATATTAATAATAATAATAATAATCGTAACGGCTCCAGCAGGGCTTGAACTCCGGACCTTTCGCACCTGAAGCGAACGCGCATCCACTGTTTTAAACTTTATTTAGTTTACAATGATTGTGAAGCAAGTTCGAACAACTTATATTAATCACTCTCGTTGGCGCGGATGAAAGCGTATATGTGGTCATTCGTGTGGGAGGAAACCGGAGTACCCGGAGAAAACCCACCTGTCCGATCTGGCGACCACCGTACCAATTCGCATACTTCCCGGTCCGAGGATCGAACCAGGGTTGCATTGTTAAGAAGCAAGAACCAAGACACACAAATGAATCAAGGACCATTGCCACAAAATGCGGTTTCTTACTCTCATATAATACTACTCGTTTATACGTTTATAAATCTGTTCTGTATATTCTATTCCAATTTCATTCTTATTTCCTATTTCTTAGCCCGTAGCTACCAATTTTCAGATATTTATAAGCGTTTCGATGTGTTTCCAATTTGAATTAAACATATTTAAGTTCTGGTCTTTTTCGATATTACGTCAAGTACCCATTCAACCCCAAGTAACTGATATGGACTGGTGCATGATATTTTAGACCAAAAATTTAATAGAAAATTACCTTTGGACCAGTTCATTTATCAAAATGGTCAATTTTATCTAAAAATAGTAAAACATATTACTTGTAAAAAGTGCAGATCCTGATGAGACGGCTCGTCATGAGCATGCTCATCTGCATCTACACTTTTTGTAAGTCTATGTAGAGGCATGTAGTGTTGAAAGGGTGAAAGGTGCCATATATACCCAGTACAAACCTCTAGTTGAAAAAAGTTGGCAGTTTCTTGCGGAGGTTTGTGCACCCAAGTACTGGTTAACCGCTGGAGCCTGCCCAGGAAAGGTGTTGTTAAGTAAACTTCCCGCCGGCGATATAGCCCGAAATGGTGCTGATGCAGGCGTAAAACCCACCCACATATAACAAACCTCTAGTACACAGTGGAAATAATTACTTAGCTTTCGGTTCAATCCACATATCATGATATAAATGCATGTTTTTCTCTGTCTATTTCTCAATGTATAAAACATACATCTTGATAATTAAATATGTTTAAACCAAAATGCGGTTTAAGAGAAATGTATACCATTGAAAGGAGTGGACTAGATTTTAATACACAGATCATACGATAAGATTAAATAATGATAACATACCATCCACTTATACATTACACTTGGAGATGCCTTATTCGAACATCTAAGTTTAGTAACAATTTGTTTCGAATCTCGTTGTCATACAAGACCTTGTCATTGAATTGTTCCCGCATACCGGATTTTATCATATGGTGTACATTACTATTTAATTGGGGGGGGGGCATACGTGCATACGAGCTCTACAGACGGATCTGTCGTCCAATGGTAACACGCTGGACTGGTAATCCAGGGATCGCAGGTTCGATCCACCGTCTGACCATAATAAAATTAACAGTTTTTCAGATGGGACGTTAAACCGAGGTCTCGTGTCGATGCTTTACATCGTGCACGTAAAATAACCAGAGAATACTCTGGAATGGGTCTCTGTCATTGCACTATCCTCCAAAATCTAAAATGACTAATCTCTTCAGGAAGCATCGCTCATATGGGCAACCGGTAGCGACGATAAATAAACGTAAAACTTACATACGAGCTCTACACATACATTAGAAAAAAATCCGCCTCCGGGGTCGAGTAGTTAAGATCGCTGACTGGTACACCACTGTAACTTATCATCACTGATGGTCACGGATTCGAGCCCAGCTCAGACCGTGTCTCTTTATAAGAAAACAGTTGGCAGTTTCTTATGGAGGTTGGTGCACCAAGTACTGGTTGACAGCGGGAGCCTGTCCAGGAAAGGTTAGGTAAACTGCCCGTCGCTCAAATGGTCAACCGATAGCGATGTTAAATAAACTTAAAGTAAAAAAATAAATTAGAAAGCAACTAATCGATTGCTATCAATGGTGTTCCAACGGCTTACTATTATTTCATATGGCGACTTGGTGGAAGACCCAGGGTGTCACTCCGCGTAGTATTACACGGACCCGGGTAGAACTACTGACCTAAAGCAGCTAGATAGCTCTGTCATATGAAATAATTCGACAACCCAGCGGGTTCGAACATGCAGCAGTGAGAGTCAAGTTATTTGAAGCCAACGACACACTCACTACATCGTCACGTCACTACATACCTTTCCCATGTCCCCCGGTGCGGCCTCACTCACTACATCGTCACTACATACCTTTCCCATGTCCTCCGGTGCGGTCGCACTCTCTACATCGTCACTACATACCTTTCCCATTTCTTCCAGTGCGGTCTCACTCACTACATCGTCACTACATACCTTTCTCATGTCCTCCGGTGCGGTCCCACTCACTATACCATCACTACATACCTTTCCCATGTCCTCCGGTGCGGTCTCACTCACTCACTATACCATCACTACATACCTTTCCCATGTCCTCTGGTGCGGCCTCACTCACTACATCGTCACTACATACCTTTCCCATGTCTTCCGGTGCGGTCTTACTCACTACATCGTCACTCCATACCTTTCCAATGTCCTCCGGTGCGGTCGCACTCTCTACATTGTCACTACGTACCTTTCTTCTGTCTTCCGGTGCGGTCTCACTCTCTACATCGTCACTACATACCTTTCCCATGTCTTCCGGTGCGGTCTCACTCACTACATCGCGTCACTACATACCTTTCCCATGTCCTCCGGTGCGGTCCCACTCACTACATCGTCACTCCATACCTTTCCCATGTCCTCCGATGCGGTCTCACTCACTACATCGTCACGTCACTACATACCTTTCCCATGTCCTCCCGTGCGGTCTCACTCACTACATCGTCACGTCACTCCATACCTTTCCCATGTCTGCCGGTGTGGTCTCACTCACTACATCGTCACTCCATACCTTTCCCATGTCCTCCGGTGCGGTCTCACACACCCCACCCCACGTCTCACTCACTACCATCACTACATACCTTTCCCATGTCCCCCCGTGCGGTCTCACTCACTACATCGTCACGTCACTACATACCTTTCCCATGTCCCCCGGTGCGGTCTCACTCACTACATCGTCACTACATACCTTTACCAAGTCCTCCGGCGCGGTCTCACTCACTCTACCATCACTACATACCTTTCCCATGTCCTCCCGTGCGGTCTCACTCACTACATCGTCACTACATACCTTTCCCATGTCCTCCGTGCGGTCTCACTCACTACACTCACTACATACTTTCCCATGTCCCCTCCGGTGCGGTCTCACTCACTACATCGTCACTACATACCTTTCCCATGTCCCCCGGTGCGGTCTCACTCACTACATCGTCACTACATACCTTTTCCATGTCCTCCCGTGCGGTCTCACTCACTACACCGTCACTACATACCTTTCCCATGTCTTCCCGTGCGGTCTCACTCACTACATCGTCACTACATACCTTTCCCATGTCCTCTGGTGCGGTCTCACTCACAACATCGTCACGACATACTTTTCCCATGTCCTCCCGTGCGGTCTCACTCACTACACCGTCACTACATACCTTTCCCATGTCTTCCCGTGCGGTCTCACTCACTACATCGTCACTACATACCTTTCCCATGTCCTCTGGTGCGGTCTCACTCACTCACTACATCGTCACTACATACCTTTCCCATGTCCTCTGGTGCGGTCTCACTCACAACATCGTCACTACATACCTTTTCCATGTCCTCCGGTGCGGTCTCACTCACTACACCGTCACTACATACCTTTCCCATGTCCTCCCGTGCGGTCTCACTCACTACATCGTCACTACATACCTTTCCCATGTCCTCCGGTGCGGTCTCACTCACTACATCGTCACTGCATACATTTCCCATGTCCTCCGGTGCGGTCTCACTCACTACATCGTCACTGCATACATTTCCCATGTGCTCCGGTGCGGTCTCACTCACTACATCGTCACTGCATACATTTCCCATGTCCTCCGGTGCGGTCTCACTCACTACATCGTCACTGCATACATTTCCCATGTCCTCCGGTGCGGTCTCACTCACTACATCGTCACTGCATATATTTCCCATGTGCTCCGGTGCGGTCTCACTCACTACATCGTCACTCCATACATTTCCCATGTCCTCCGGTGCGGTCTCACTCACTACATCGTCACTGCATACCTTTCCCATGTCTTCCAGCGGTGCGGTTCCCGCTCGCTACATCGTCACTACGTACCGTTGCCATGTTTTCCGGCGATGTTCTTCTCACTACATATATTCCCTATGTTTTACGGTGCATCCTCATTTCGTATATTTTCCATTTGTTTCGGTGTGGTTTCGCTCTCTACATGGTCACTACGTACATTTACCATGTTTTCCGGTGCTGTTCAGCTCAATCCTCACTCATTCATAGTCACTACATACCATTCAGCTCCATTTACATCATCACTCCATACCTTTCCCATGTTTTCTGGTGCGGTCTCACTCACTACATCATCACTACATACCTTTGCACTTTCCACGGCTGTGGTCCCGGTAGATTTCCCATCAGTTATCATGACCAGCACCTTCTGTACACCAACTCTGGCACCGTTAGATACATCAAAGTTGTTATTGTGCACATGTTCCAGACCTTTTGTGATATCCGTGCCACCTCCTTTGAATCTACAAAACATGTTTGCCGTATACATATCCTATGATGTATATGTGTGTGTGTTTTACGTTTATTTATCGTCGCTACCGGTTGCCCATATGAGCGATGCCTCCTGAAGAGATTAGGCATTCTGGAGGATAGTGCAATGATACAGACAGAGATCCATTCCAGAGTCTCCTCTGGTTCTTTTACGTGCACGGTGTAAAGCACCGACACGAGACCTCGGTTTAACCTCCCATCTGAAAGACGGTTAATTTAATTAGGGTCAAACGGGGAATCGAACCTGCGATCCTTGGATTACCAGTCCAGCGTGTTACCACTATTATTAACGGATTCAATATGCAAAATATTGGTACTGTCTTCGGCGATACGCGCCTCACACAGTCCAATATGTTACATATTGGATCGTTTTCGGCTTATATCCTATACCTAAGGCAAGTATACAGTTTCTTTTTGGTGTCAGTAAGGAGAGTTGAATACTGGTTCTTACCCAGGAAATGCTTGTTGTCTACTCTCCGCCACAACATACTGACATCCCAATAATAATCATAAGATTATTGATGGACAGTTGAAGTAGAAAGGTCGGTGGTTCTACCCATGCACCCGTCGATGCATGAGAAACTACTCGGCATTTAAATTCCACGTTGCTTCTTCTCTCTCCCTCGTGGCGATGAATTCCATCAGGAATGAGGTCTCGAGAGTGATTAATATAAGTTATAATAACTTGTTTCGCAATCGAGCTAAGATAAATTTGTATAAATTAAAACCTGCTTTTGTGGAATTACCATTTCTAAATTACCTCCCTTTATGGATATCTTTTAACACAATCACCAATAACTCCACTAAATGGTGGTTTACTAAAGTTAACACTAGGATAAATTTGCTTATGAATCATATTATTTTTCCATCTGAAGAAAAAAAAAGCCGAATATACAGTCAAACCTGTGTTAGTGGTCACCTCCAGTAAGCAGCCAACCTGTATTAAGCAGCCAGTTTCAAGATTCCCAATATGTAGTTTTATTATACATTTGACCTCTATTAAGCAGGCACATGTGCTAAGCAGCCACTTTCTGAGAGTCCCTTGACTGGCTGCTTAAGACAGGTTTGACTGTAGAGACTTTAAATGTTTTAATGATTTTACCTTACAGCTTTCACGTTCGTGACAAGGGTAGCTGCATCTGTATAGTCGTTGAGGTCAAACTGATTCTTCACCATGTTGGAAAAACTCACAAAGCTTACTAGGACATCGTCTGGACCAATGGTCAACGCGTCAATGACATTCGCAACAAAGGCGAGAAGAAGCTTAAAGTTGGTTAGTTGGACGGAAGTAGAATCGTCAACCAGGAATACCACATCCGCGATTCCAGACGAGCAATCTGTGGGAATATTATATAATAAGTTAATACATGTATTCATAATCATTGCACTATCCTCAAAAATATAAAATGACTAATCTCTTCAGGAGGCGTCGCTCATATGGGCAACCGGTATCGACGATCACACACACATTAAACACATCTAAAGGTTGTATATACAGACGTGCATCCGAGGTCACAGACGGATCTGTAGTCCAGTGGTAACACGCTCGACTGGTGATCCAGAGATCGCAGGTTCGATCCCCCGTCTGACCCTAATACAATTAACAGTCTTTCAGATGGGACTTTAAACCGAGGTCTCGTGTTGATGGTTTACATCGTGCACGTAAAAGAACCAGAGGAGATTCTGGAATGGGTCTTTGTCTGTATCATTGCACTATCCTCCAAAAATCTAAAATGACTCATCTGTTCAGGAGGCGTCGCTTATATGGGCAACCGGTAGCGACGATAAATAAACGTAAAACACACACATATATTCATAATTAATTGACATCACACACACATGTAGTTTTTCAATCTAAATTCATTCTGAAATTTATAATATTCAAATTGAGCTCATCGCATGTTGTATATACGTAAATAGACAGAAGTGCATCCGAGGTCGAATGTAGTCCCAATAACTAATATAGTTCATTGTTCTTCTTGGTAAAAATGCATTTTCATGACAGGCAGTGTATAGGTTTTGTATTTCTTGAGAAATTATGTGACTTGAGAAGACTTCAGATTAGTTGATGTGTAGAAAAGATGTGGTAATAAGAATTCAGGCCATTGCAAACTGAAGGTTGATATACTGTATTATTTGGCGGAGGAATACAGTGTGTAAACACAGTGACGTTATTCACAGATGAGCACTTGCAACACGGAACATTACATTTGGAACATTTCTGCTGTTTTTCAGTTTGATTTGAATACCTCTTCACAGTGGATGTGGTATCAGAAGAAATGAATGATTGGAAATATAAATGAACAGACTGTATGTTTTTATTTTTACGATGTATTTAATAGGCAATTTATTTGTTCTTTTACAATCTATATTACAAGTCTGGCCTGGAGGTTATAGATCTTTTCTCCAATCTCGAAGCTTATGTGTGTGTGTTTTACGTTTATTTATCGTCGCTACAGGTTGCCCATATGAGCTACGCCTCCTGAAGAGACTAATCATGTTAGATTTTGGAGGATAGTGCATGATACAGAGATCCATTCTAGAGTATCCTCTGGTTCTTTTATGTGCACGGTGTAAAGCACCGACACGAGACCTCGGTTTAAAGTCCCATCTGAAAGACTGTTAATTGTATTAGGGTCAGACGGGGGGATCGAACCTGCGATCCCTGGATTACCAGTCAAGCGTGTTACCACTGGACTACAGATCCGCCTAAAGCTTCTGATTGGCAAGCTTAGTGTATATCTCAGATTCAACCAATCAAATCACTTGAGCTTTGAGTTTGAGTTCTGAGAACAGATATATAACATCGGGTCATGGTGCACCATTGGTCTGGGGTCTGTTTATACATTTTCATTCTGCTTCTACTCGGCTGAACCACTTGCACATTTTTGCTGAGTGGTCCAGTTGTTGACACGTTGGATGATCGCATGTAGGTTCGATCCTCCGCCAGACCCAAATAATATTAACATTAGTGTCAGATGGGAAAATCGTTGTATCCGTGCTATACGTCGGACATGTAAGGGAACCAGGGATGTAAGGGAACCAGGGATGTAAAGAAACCAGGAATGTAAGGGAACCAGGGATGTAAGGGAACCAGGGGTGTAAGGGAACCAGGGATGTAAGGGAACGTAAGGGAACCAGGGATGTAAGGGAACCAGGGATGTAAGGGAACCAGGGATGTAAGGGAACGTAACGGAACCAGGGATGTAAGGGAACCAGGGATGTAAGGGAACGAGGGATGTAAGGGAACCAGGGGTGTAAGGGAACCAGGGATGTAAGGGAACCAGGGATGTAAGGGAACCAGGGTTGTAAGGGAACCAGGGATGTAAGGGAACCAGGGATGTAAGGGAACGTAAGGGAACCAGCGATGTAAGGGAACCAGGGATGTAAGGGAACCAGGGGTGTAAGGGAACCAGGGATGTAAGGGAACCAGGGATGTAAGGGAACGTAAGGGAACCAGGGATGTAAGGGAACGTAAGGGAACCAGGGATACTTCCGGAATTGGAGTGTCTTCTGTATCTTGTACTATCCTCCAAAAACAATAAAATGATTGGATGCGACGACAAACAAGAATACCGATAACCAATCAGACTCGGGGAACGAGTTGATCTATGTACTTGATATATAATTAATGACCTCAAACATGCAGCTTGTAATAATAATAATAATAATAATAATAATAATCTTCGGCATCCGTCAATCTTGTCAGACTATGGAGTTAGCACCCGCTGAGTATACAGATGAGCACCGTCTGCTGTGGCTGTACAGTCCGGTGTGTGACCTGTTGTGGCGGTTGCAGCCTTCGCAAGTATATAATAATAATAATAATAAAGACTTTATTTAACGAGAGAACTCATTTGAACAATTAAGTCAATCTACCATGAGGCCCTCAGCAAATTAAAACAATGAAATAGCATAATGAAACAGGTAAACAGTAACCAGTAAAACTTTCATAGGAAATAAGATATAAGCTGCAAGAACTAATACTTATATTCATGTATAATTGTATATTATCAGTTAATTAGGTTATTGGTCTGTTCTTTGCACCGCCTGATATATAAAGCTTTGAAGTGTGGAACAGAATGTGCTATTTTGATGTGATAAGGGAGGGAATTCCCCGTGTGACCATGACAATAAGAAAGATTTCCTAAGTTGGCTTAGGAGTATTGATATAGAATGTACTTCGGATATATACTTATTGCAGGTACAGTAGAGTGTACATCGGATATATAGTATTGCTGGTACAGTAGAATGTACATCGGATATATAGTATTGCAGGTACAGTAGAATGTACATCGGATATATAGTATTGCTGGTACAGTAGAATGTACATCGGATATATAGTATTGCTGGTACAGTAGAATGTACATCGGATATATAGTATTGCTGGTACAGTAGAATGTACATCGGATATATAGTATTGCTGGTACAGTAGAATGTACATCGGATATATAGTATTGCAGGTACAGTAGAATGTACATCGGATATATAGTATTGCTGGTACAGTAGAATATACATCGGATATATAGTATTGCTGGTACAGTAGAATGTACATCGGATATATAGTATTACAGGTACAGTATAATGTACATCGGATATAATTTTTAGTATTGCTGGTACAGTAGAATGTACATCGGATATATAGTATTACAGGTACAGTATAATGTACATCGGATATAATTTTTAGTATTGCTGGTACAGTAGAATGTACATCGGATATATAGTATTGCTGGTACAGTAGAATGTACATCGGATATAATTAATAGTATTGCTGGTACAGTCTAATGTACATCGGATATATAGTATTGCTGGTACAGTAGAATGTACTTCGGATATATAGTATTGCTGGTACAGTATAATGTACATCGGATATATATTATTGCTGGTACAGTAGAATGTACATCGGATATATAGTATTGCAGGTACAGTAGAATGTACATCGGATATATAGTATTGCTGGTACAGTAGAATGTACATCGGATATATAGTATTGCTGGTACAGTAGAATGTACATCGGATATATAGTATTGCAGGTACAGTATAATGTACATCGGATATAATTTTTAGTATTGCTGGTACAGTAGAATGTACATCGGATATATAGTATTGCAGGTACAGTAGAATGTACATCGGATATATAGTATTGCTGGTACAGTAGAATGTACATCGGATATATAGTATTGCTGGTACAGTAGAATGTACATAGGATATATAGTATTGCAGGTACAGTATAATGTACATCGGATATAATTTTTAGTATTGCTGGTACAGTAGAATGTACATCGGATATATAGTATTGCTGGTACAGTAGACTGTACATCGGATATATAGTATTGCTGGTACAGTAGAATGTACATCGGATATATAGTATTGCTGGTACAGTAGACTGTACATCGGATATATAGTATTGCTGGTACAGTAGAATGTACATCGGATATATAGTATTGCTGGTACAGTATAATGTACATCGGATATATAGTATTACAGGTACAGTATAATGTACATCGGATATAATTGTTAGTATTGCTGGTACAGTAGAATGTACATCGGATATATAGTATTGCTGGTACAGTAGAATGTACATCGGATATATAGTATTGCTGGTACAGTAGAATGTACATCGGATATATAGTATTGCTGGTACAGTAGAATGTACATCGGATATATAGTATTGCAGGTACAGTATAATGTACATCGGATATAATTGATAGTATTGCTGGTACAGTAGAATGTACATCGGATATATAGTATTGCTGGTACAGTAGAATGTACTTCGGATATATAGTATTGCTAGTACAGTAGAATGTACATCGGATATATAGTATTGCTGGTACAGTAGAATGTACATCGGATATATAGTATTGCTGGTACAGTAGAATGCACATCGGATATATAGTATTGCAGGTACAGTATAATGTACATCGGATATATAGTATTGCAGGTACAGTAGAATGTACATCGGATATATAGTATTGCAGGTACAGTATAATGTACATCGGATATATAGTATTGCAGGTACAGTAGAATGTACATCGGATATATAGTATTGCAGGTACAGTATAATGTACATCGGATATAATTGATAGTATTGCTGGTACAGTAGAATGTACATCGGATATATAGTATTGCTGGTACAGTAGAATGTACTTCGGATATATAGTATTGCTTGTACAGTAGAGTGTACATCGGATATATAGTATTGCTGGTACAGTATACTGTACATCGGATATATAGTATTGCTGGTACAGTAGAATGTACATCGGATATATAGTATTGCTTGTTCAGTAGAATGTACATCGGATATATAGTATTGCTGGTACAGTAGAATGTACATCGGATATATAGTATTGCTTGTACAGTAGAGTGTACATCGGATATATAGTATTGCTGGTACAGTAGAATGCACATCGGATATACAGTATTGCAGGTACAGTAGAATGTACATTGGATATATAGTATTGCTGGTACAGTAGAATGTACAGCGGATATATAGCATTGCAGGTACAATAGAATGTACATCGGATATATAGTATTGCAGGTAGAGTAGAGTGTACATCGGATATATAGTATTGCTGGTACAGTAGAATGTACATCGGATAGTATTGCAGGTACAGTATAGTGTACATCGGATATATAGTATTGCTGGTACAGTAGAATGTACATCGGATATATAGTATTGCAGGTACAGTAGAGTGTACATCGGATATATAGTATTGCTGGTACAGTAGAATGTACATCGGATATATAGTATTGCTGGTACAGTAGAATGTACATCGGATATATAGTATTGCTGGTACAGTAGAATGTACATCGGATATATAGTATTGCTGGTACAGTAGAATGTACATCGGATATATAGTATTGCTGGTACAGTAGAATGTACTTCGGATATATAATATTGCAGGTACAGTAGAATGTACATCGGAAATATAATATTGATGGTACAGTAGAATGTACATCGGATATATAGTATTGCTGGTACAGTAGAATGTACATCGAGTATATAGTATTGCAGGTACAGTAGAATGTACATCGGATATATAGTATTGCTTGTACAGTATAATGTACATCGGATATATAGTATTGCTGGTACAGTAGAATGTACATCGGATATATAGTATTGCAGGTATAGTAGAATGTACATCGCATAGTATTGCTTGTACAGTAGAGTGCATGTTAATTCAGTACTATCAACGGAAATGAAAACACGTATACACGTGTCTCTGAACTACAATATACACTCTTCAGTGAACTGCAGAAGCTTGTTTCGCGCATACACTTGTTGCTGTTTAATAGAGCTCAAATGTGCAAAAACACCTGCTTAATACAGGTTGGCTGCTTACAATAGAGATGCTTGCTTTAACTAGAGATGGTACAGACGGATCTGTAGTCCAGTGGTAACACGCTGGACTGGTAATCCAGGGATCGCAGGTTCGATCCCCCGTCTGACAATAATAAAATTAACAGTCTTTCAGATGAGACGTTAAACCGAGGTCTCGTGTCGGTGCTGTCGGTGCTTTACACCGTGTACGTACACGAATCAGAGGAGACTCTGGAATGGGTCTCTGTCTGTATCATGCACTATCCTCCAAAATCTAAAACGACTAATCTCTCGTCGCTCATATGGACAACAGGTAGCGACGATAAATAAACGTAAAACACTAGAGATGACCACTAACGCATGATTGGCTGATAATACCCCACACTGAAGAATGCAATTATAATGTCCACACATATGAACGTACCTTGTGTATTTATATATCCAAATATCGTAAACAACGTAAGCAATTGAATGAAACCCCGGACGGACATTGTGAGTGTATGAAGAAACGCTCATAAATAACTTGAACTACTTAATAACATACTTAACTTGTAAGCCACGCACATGTGTGTCATATAATACGCAGTGTATTTATAAACTTCTACACCCGTATTGATGCGATAGGGAAGCGTTACGGCCACCGAATTCATGCTTCTTTATAATAGACCATTTTTCATGTTTTTACACAGGTTTAAAGGTGTTTATTCGTTATGATACCAATAATCCTTCATTATATACTCGCACAAAACAGAAACGGTGCACTTGCCTTAGATGTAAAATTTATATCCTTTTAGAAAAAAGGCACACTTTTGGACGTCTATGCGCTCAGATTTTGGGTACATTAGTGCAATGTGTGAAGGATTATTTTCTTCACTCATGATTCTAAAATTTGTATCGAAAATGTAACGCTCAATATAAAAGTGCGCAGTTATTTTATGGTGTTAGTATATATTGATAACTATACACATACAGATACCTCTACTTCAGATTTGAGGTGTCATATAGAAGTATATGTATCTATTATAAACTATATCCGATTTCGCATCATTTATAAATTTAATATTTCCCAACCTGTTAACAATAATGGTCACCAGGGGATATGTGTGTGTGTGTGTGTGTGTGTGTGTGTGTGCGTGCGTGGCGAACATGGTATTTCATGTACTTCGCAGGGCCGATGAGTGGTACAT
This sequence comes from Archivesica marissinica, assembly GCA_014843695.1. Lineage (NCBI taxonomy): Eukaryota > Metazoa > Mollusca > Bivalvia > Venerida > Vesicomyidae > Archivesica > Archivesica marissinica. The sequence continues at coordinate 19,383,318 of CM026392.1, read as the reverse complement.
TGAAGGTCTGATCCCTGCACTTCGGTCAAGTACTTACCAGTCGTGTGTATTCTGTCCTTCCATGTATTTCTCCTTCCATGGATTGCTCCACCCATGGATTGCCCCACCCATGGATTTCTCCACCCATGGGTTGCTCCTTCTATTGATTGCTCCACCCACGGATTGCTCCACAAATGGATTGCTCCACCCATGGATTGCTCCACCCATGGATTGCTCATTCCATGGATTGCTCCACCCATGGATTGCTCCACCCATGGATTGCTCATTCCATGGATTGCTCCACCCATGGATTGCTCCACCCATGGATTGCTCATTCCATGGATTGCTCCACCCATGGATTGCTCCACCCATGTATTGCTCCTTCCATGGATTGCTCCTTCCATGGATTACTCCTCCCATGGATTGCTCCTCCCATGGATTGCTCCTTCTGTGGATTGTTCCCTCTGTAGATGGCTCCTCCATGGATTCCCTCCCATGGATTGCTCCGGATTGTCCCTCTGAGATGCTCCTCCCATGGTCTCTCCCATGGATTGCTCCCTCTGTGATGCTCCTCCCATGGATTCCTTCCATGATTGCTCCCTCGTTGATTGCTCCTCCCATGGATGCCCCCCATGATTGCTCCTTCCATGGATTGTTCCCTCTGTAGATTGCTCCTCCATGGATTGCTCCCCCATGGATTGCTCCTTCCATGGATTGCTCCTCCCATGGATTGCTCCTTCCATGGATTGCTCCTTCCATGGATTGCTCCTTCTGGATTGCTCCCCATGACCCCCAACCCCCATGGATTGCTCCTCCCATGGATTGCTCCCATACTCCTTCCATGGATTGCTCCTTCTGTGGATTGCTCCTTCCATGGATTGCTCCTCCCATGGATTGCTCCTTCCATGGATTGTTCCCTCTGTAGATTGCTCCTCCCATGGATTACTCCTCCCATGGATTACTCCTCCCATGGATTACTCCTCCCATGGATTGCTCCTTCCATGGATTACTCCTCCCATGGATTACTCCTCCCATGGATTACTCCTCCCATGGATTACTCCTCCCATGGATTGCTCCTTCCATGGATTGCTCCTTCCATGGATTGCTCCTTCCATGGATTGCTCCTCCCATGGATTACTCCTTCCATGGATTACTCCTTCCATGGATTGTTCCCTCTGTAGATTGCTCCTCTCATGGATTGCTCCTCCCAGTTGCTCCTCCCAGTGTCATGTGTGAGGAAGTGAGGAATGCATTGTTAAGTAGCATAATCGTGTTGTATTCAATAGAGAAACAGTTTGCTTCGTTACATATACTTTAATTATGAATAGGCTGTTCGATTAGCGCAGTGGTTAGCGCGCTAGCTTCTCTCCAATGCAACCCGGGTTCGATCCTCCGACCGGGACGTATGTGAGATGGTACGGTGGCCGTCAGATCTGACAGGTGGGTTTTCTCCGGGTACTCCGGTTTCCTCCCACACGAATGACCACATTTACGCTTTCACCCAAGCCAACGAGAGTGATTTATATGAGTTGTTAAAACTTGCTTCGCAATCGTTGCAACGGATCGCAGGTTCGATCCCCCGTCTGACCATAATACATAAACAGTCTTTCAACCGAGGTCTCGTGCTTTATACCGTGCACGTAAAAGAACCAGAATAGACTCTGGAATGGGTCTCTGTCTGTATCACTGCACTATCCTTCAAACATCTAAAATGCTTATCTCTTCAGGAGGCGTCGCTCATATGGGCAACCGGTAGCGACGATAAATAAGCGTAAAACACACACAACTAATCTCTTCAGGAGGCATCGGTCAGATGGGCAACCGGCAGCGACGATTAAATAAACGTAAAACACACGCACTGGTGTATAGCAAGAACCTGTGAATAATCACTGCATCGAAGTCACAATATGTACACGTATAAACTTTATTTATTATATTACTTTTTATTACAATTGCGAAACGAGCTTTAACAACTTATAATGCATGCAACAAGTATCGTTCGTGCGTGAGAATGGAGGTGTATGTGTCGCCCCTTCGTGCGGGAGGAAACCTGAATACCCGGAAATACACACCTGTCACACACTTCACATATATTAGATTTTATTAAGGTAGTGTGCAATTGTTGTAGTTGAGTTTATTTATCCTCTCCACCTGCGAACCATCTGGGCGAGTGAAAGGAACAAACCTGTATTACATCTACACGAGGCTCCCAACACTGAGTGTGACAGTATTAAGAGACTATTCCTGCTTAGAGACTTTTGGCATTCCCTCTTAATACTGGTCTGACTATACTAGCACATTGAACCATGTTCAGTCATCTGCCACCAAATGAACTGGCGGCAATATCTGTGAGAATTTTGCGAGACGGTTTGCCTGTATATACTTCCGGAAATCTCTTCGGAAATAAATAATGCTTCGGAAGTATGGTAAATATCCCTGGCTTGTCATTGTGATATTCCTGTAGGAAGTTCCGAAGCTGTTGCTCAGTAAGATCACTTTTGGGTTGGAGTACCACGCATGCGCATAATACTTGATAGTAAGCTTCATCCGGTACGGGAACAATTACTGCCGCTTCAACTTCCGGGTGTGATTCGATAATACGTTCGAGGATATCCGGAACCACATTCATTCCACCAGAGGTAATCACACTAGACGTTCGACCTTCAACATACAGGATGCCATTTTCTGTCAGTTTCCCAAGGTCATTAGTTTTATACCAGCCATCAGACGTCTTGACTGCAGTGGTATGTTCCGGATCGTTGAAATACTCCTTGAAAATTGCTTCGCTTCGGATATAAATCTCTCCGTATGTTTTTAAAGGAACAATGGTACCGTTTTTGTCCACAATTTTCATCTCCATTCCTGCCCCTCGAAAAAGCTTTCCGCAGCAATTTTCCTCAAACTTCTCTGCATCATCGAAATAAGCAAACGCTCCGATCTGCATCTCCGTCGCACCATAGACTACTCCCAATGCTGGAGCTACTTTCCCGATGCACATTGATATGCTTTTAGCCAATGGCTGACCACCTGTTGTCAGCATCATAATTGACCAATCAAATGTCAATTCACCCTGAAATTAACCAAATAATTATCTTACAAATAAACGTGCTGTTGATGACACATTTATATTTAGAGCGATACTACATCAGTGAAAACGCAAATTTCTACAGAATGTAATTTCTTATTATATGTTATAATTTATTTCCAAATATTCCCTCAAAAACTTCAAATAATAAACAAACGTCGTATACGCCGTTTGTTGATATAACAAAATAATGTAAATAAGGTCGACATTCATGCGTAATACAATGCGTGTATCCTGAATAACACGATTTATTGTACAGATTTACCGTTATATCTCACATTTGTTTCTATGCTTATTTATATGTAGACTGATCTTAGTTAAATTATCTCTAAACGACATTATCTCGTGTTTAGTATTGACTCCGATGACAAACAAACGTCAATTCAGGAGCATGGATGACCGGTATATGAAATCCTACTTTCAATTTTGAAAGTTTGACCACACATTGATTCAATGTTAGTGTTAGGATGAATATGTAGTATCAATGCATTTATACGAAATATTGAAAAAATGCATTTTATTTGCTTTTTGCGATGTAATGTCGCTTTAATGTAAATGGTAATATATGTGTATTTATATGCTATGTATGCAACACGTTGTGTTATGTATGTGCCATATTCCTATCGTTGTTTTGTAAATGGCGAAAGGCAATACAGTTGCTGATTATGCCAATACATTTGAAACTTGATAATCATTGTGCCCTAGAGATCAACTGCATGTTTATTCTTTCGTTTTTAACCTATTCTAAATAGGTAAATATGACAACACACGAGCATGACGAAATACAAAGAGTATTTCAACATTAGTTTTATAAATAATGTATTACATCAAAAAACCTAAGTCTCTTGACTTGTTTATATTGGTAGGTGTGGATTACATTAGTGACATTTTGGTATCATTTTCCTTATTAAAGCAGCATCGTAATAAAGGATGTTTTGGGTAAAATATAAATACTGATGTGTGTGCGTTTACAAAAGTCGAAATAGTCGCTCAGAAACGATACAATTCAAATAAATTTAAACCGTCGTATACGCGAATTTGTTTATCAACACACGAAATATAAACACGCACAGCGCGCATGCGTGAAACAACAGAGGATGTAGAAAACAACGTATATAGTTTGAACATGAAAGACTATCTATCTCCCTCTAATGTCGAACCCCTCGCGTGGATGTAGAAATGTCCCTAAAAGACTTAGCTAACAGATGTATGAATCAACATATCAAGTAATTTAATTAAAAAGACAACGTGGGACAAATGGGGACGATGCATTCCGAATGTAAACAAGTGCGGGCCATGCGTTCCGGTTGTAAACAAGTGTGTGACCGATCGACTCGGGAAAGTCCTACTTTCGGTTTCGTGTTTGTTTCATCGCAAAAAACACTGTTTACCAAATGAACATAAGCATACAAAGTATAATGTTAGAATGTGTAGTAGCATTGCTACCCATACGTAAACATTGAATTTTTCAAATATCTTTTATTTCATAAGATGTAATGCTGCTTTAGGAACAGTGTTTTACAGAAATTGTATTCCTATAGGCATACTGTTGCTATTTTGGTGTGACTTGTGACAGTTCTCGGAAATCACAACACACACATTTCTTAGAAGATAAATGATCCTATTTTTATATATTTAATTTGCAGTTAAAAGGCTTCTCTATAAGAGATATGTATATTTTACAGGGCGACAACTCTGTTGATCTTGTTAATTTAATATAGCAAAAGACGAATTAGGAGTTACGCCCTTACACCAAGAAAGTGGGTATTGGACACTCAGCAAAAGGAAATGACGCACGCATGAACTTCTTGGCCAATCAAAGCACAATAACCACTGATGTGAAATTACGTAAATTATCAACCAATAGATTAACTGTACCTTACAAGATAAATGTTGATGAAACTTTGTGGATATACAGAGGGTCGATATTTGAAGTAATGGTTCAAAGACGGGTCATTAGTTCAGTGGTTAACAGGTTCGGTCACCCGTATGCCCCTAATAATATTAACAAGCTTTCAGATGGGACGGAGGTGTCGTGTTGGTACTTAAAAGAAACCAATGGATACGCTGGAATGGGTGTCTGTCTGTATCATTGCACTATCCTCAAAAAAAAAATTGACCAATCTCTTCAGGAGGCGTCGCTCATATGGGCAACCGGTAGCGACGATAAATAAAACGAGAGTATTTGAGAACTCGATATAGGCATATGGGCAGGGCAGTGACCCCTCCCATTGACTTCCATATCAAACAATGCATACGTATTACTCGAAAATAAAGCAACATAGACATATAGCTTCAATGTGACACCTATTGTTAACCTCCCATGACCATTCAAATAAGCCACACCCAGTGTCCTTGAGGTTAACATTTCAAGGTCTAATCAACAAGATCACGTGGAATCCAGCATATGTTCTTATGTCAAATACCAGCTCGTCTAGTTTATTATAAGATTCTTAATATATTACGAGACAGTAGACACTAACGGAAATCTAAGATAATACCTGTCGGCGAATGAATTCGTGCACCATTCGTGGCAATACTGACACCGAGCTGCACTTTTCTCGTTTTGCAACCTCGATCAGAAACACGGCACGATCTTCGGGGGGTTCGCAGAACCCGGATAATGTCACACGCGTCACGCCAGTTATCAACGTGAGTGGAAACCCACCAATCCACGCAAACGGTCGGTCGTTGAAGATTATCGATTTATTGTCGGCTACGGCTTCCATAGATATCTGTTGACACACACGAAGCGAACGTTGTGTATGGGCAACCAGCTTTGGCAGACCGGTGCTTCCAGATGTTTGGAATAAGAAAGCGATGTCGTCTTCTCCGACATCAGGAAGCTGTATATTGTCTAAATGTTGTCCCATAAAATCGGTTAGATGCATAACGTCAGGCATTTCTGTATTATCGCTTTGTTCGTGAGCAATTAAGTATCGTAAATATGGTAATCTTATGCTAGTGACGTGTCCATATTTATTTTGTATTTCTACAAGTTTCTTAATAATATTCCAATTATCTCCACCTACACCAGGATCCATGACCAAGAGGCAACATCTCTGAAGCTTCCCCATTATAGATATTACGTCACTTCCGTCAGCGTACGTGAAGGAAATGCTAACAGGGATACCACCCGCCAGCATCGCCCCTATAACCACATATAACCATTCCGGACAATTCCTAATATTCACCGCCACTATTTCCCCCTTCTTCACACCAAGATGTACAAACGCTGTTGCTGCGATACGTGCCTTGTCATACAAGTCCAACCACGTGACAGCCACCCGGCGGAAGTCTAAGGAAACAAAAACAAGAGCTTCTCTGTCTCCTTGTGTTGAAGAGTGATGTTTTAAGCAGTCTAAGATTGTTCTTAGCTTGTTTTCTGTATTCGTTCTTTCTACACAAACATAACTCTCAGCACGGTTAATATCCTGTGCAAACATTATTGCTGAATAGTCCAATTAAATATTCAAGCTCATCCTTTCCCATATAGCTTACTGTATAACATTCGGCTATATACATGCAATGTAAACTGAAGCCCCCACAGTTTACCACTGGTATTTACATTCCTTTATCGATAGACTGATATACTGTTCATAATATTTACTTTGAGCATGAAGGTAATAGATAAGGCGTGTATTGTAGCAACCAAATCTAAGCTTGTGAATATTGTGCACGTATTTAATGTTGGTGCGTATGTACTTACAGTATTCCAGACAAGCACGGTTATTATACACACAGTCTGCCAACATATTGCAGGCACGTAGCTGATATAAGACCAGGGAGGCCCGGACGTGCAGAGGTTGTCCACTAACATACAAAAGCTAAAACCCCAAACGTGCAATAATAGCTGTAGGGAAGAGTTGCTTTGTCAACTTGGAGGTCGCATACATTTTGCACAACATAAAATGTCAAATGTGAACATTCAATAAGTAAAATGTAAATTTAAATGTAGATTTAACTCTTTTATGACAAATATTCCAACAATATCATTATGTATGTATGTATGTATGTATGTTCCTTTAATGTCAAACCCCTCGCGGTGACTTAGACATGTTTTCCTGGGCAGGCTCAGCCGACCTAAGCGATTAACCAGTACTAAGCAATGTGTGTGAGGTGCCTTGCTCAATGACACTACATACGTGGCCTGGCCGAGTATCGAACCCAGGACCGTTAGATTCCAAATCCGACGCTCTACCATTGGACCACGCACGCATGTAATCATGTAGTGTGTTTAATTTTATGTATGTGTCAATAAAATTGCTAATCGGTCACCTGGAGTTTTAATCATATTTGGAGTTAACTAATACTCAGACGATATAAATAGTTTCATATTGTCATTTAATGCATTTTTACTGACGGTTCTGTAGTCCAGTGGTAAAACGCTGGACTGGTAATCCAGGGATCGCAGGTTCGATCCATCGTCTGACCCTAATAAAATTAACAGTCTTTCAGATGGGACATTAAACCGAGGTATCGTGTCGGTGCTGTACACCGTGCACGTAAAAGAACCAGAGAATATTCTGGAATGGGTCACTGTCTGTATCATTGCACAATCCTCCTAAAATCTAAATTGACTAATCTCTTCAGGAGGCATCGCTCATATGGGCAACCGGTAGCGACGATAAATAAACGTAAACACATTAATGCATTTTATTCCAGATTATTGTGCTGCAATTCATTATGTAAAGATCTGTAATAAAATGTATTTAATAAGATGATATGAATATTAATATTATATGGTTATTACCGCCTCCGTGGTCGAGTAGTTAAGGTCGCTGACTTGTATACCACTGTAACTATCATCTCTTATGGTCACGGGTTCGAGCCCCGCTCAGACCGTGTCTCATTTATATGAACAAGTTGGCAGTTTCTTATGGAGGTTGGTGCACCCAAGTACTGGTTAACCGCTGGAGCCTGCTCAGGAAATGTGTTGTTAGGTAAACTGCCTGTCGCTCAAATGGGAAACCGGTAGCGAAGTTAAATAAACTTAAATATAAAAAAAAAATATTGTTATTAGTTTGCTCCAAATACTGTAAAACACCAGGTGAGCGATTAGGAATGTTGTTGCGTGTATAAATGCTGTATATATATGAATATTAATATTATATAGTTATCAGTTTGCTCCAAATACTGTAAAACACCAGGTGAGCGATTAGGAATGTTGTTGCGTGTATAAATGCTGTATATATATGAATATTAATATTATATAGTTATCAGTTTGCTCCAAATACTGTAAAACACCAGGTGAGCGATTAGGAATGTTGTTGCGTGTACAAATGCTGTATATATATGAATATTAATATTATATAGTTATCAGTTTGCTCCAAATACTGTAAAACACCAGGTGAGCGATTAGGAATGTTGTTGCGTGTATAAATGCTGTATATATATGAATATTAATATTATATAGTTATCAGTTTGCTCCAAATACTGTAAAACACCATGTGACCGATTAGGAATGTTGTTGCGTGCACAAATGCTGTATATAATTGTTTGGGTTTTGAGAGCCTTATGGAAGATTGACCTTGTCAAATACGCTTCCTCGTTAAATAATGTATTTATTATTATTTGAAATTATTTGTTTGAAATTATTTGTGGGCATAGTAAATTTGGACAATTGATTTTAAGCTGTCCTTTCTTCCTCATGTAGTCCGCCTCCGTGGTCGAGTGGTTAAGGTCACTGACTTGTATACCACTGTAACCTATCATCACTGATGGTCACGGGTTCGAGCCCCGCTCAGGCCGTGTCTCATTTATATGAAAAAGTTGGCAGTTTCTTACGGAGGTTGGTGCACCCAAGTACTGGTTAACCGCTGGAGCCTGCCCAGGAAAGGTGTTGTTAGGTAAACTGCCCGCCGGCGATATAGCCCAAAATGGTGCTGATGCAGGCGTAAAACCCGAAATATAACATAACATCCTCATGTCCATAGTTTGTCCACATATGTCTCGTACAGGTTTCCCCATCTTACATGCTTTGTTATAAAATATTAACACGCTTACAACCATACCGTAGCCGAGTGATTCAGGTCGTTAAGGACTTCATTCCTCTTGCCACTTCAGCGCTGTAGGTTCGAATTGAATTATTTCATGCGTGTAAACTATCCAGCTGGCACATGGACAGTCGGTGGTTCTCCTCCGAGTTCTGGTCCGAGCCAGAACTACTGCTCGGAGTGACACCCGTAGCTGGAGGATCGCAACGACGATAAACCCCAATTATAGTTTATACAAATCTAGCTCGATTGCGAAACAAGTTCTTACAACTTATATTGATCACTCTCGATACCTCATTCCTGATGTAATCCATCGCCACGAGGGAGAGAGAAGAGGAAATGTGGAATTTAAATGCCTTGGCTAAGTGCACAATCGTAACTGGTACAGCTGTGCTCGAACTCGGGGCCTTTCGAACCTGAAGCGAGCACACTACCACTGCGCTTTCACGACTTTCAATTATAGTACTATATGTGTGGACTGGCAGCAAGGACAGACGCTTGTGGTCTGGACAGAGTATTGCCAGGATCAGGTGAACGGGTCTGAACCCAACAACTTTTTTATTTTAGAGATATTATGATAATGTGTGTCAAATGAATTGATAATAATAATAATAATAATAATAATAATAATAATAATAATAATAATAATAATAATAATAATAATAATAATAATAATAATAATAATAATAATAATAATAATAATAATAATAATAATAATAATAAAGACTATATTTTACGAGAGAACTCGTTTATAGTGTATTACCATGCACCTGAATAAATAAAAACGTTACAAGACATATTTTGATACCAGAACCGCCCACCTGACACATTGTGAATCATCACCTCTATAGGGTCATTAACGTTGGTAGATATAAAGGATCTGTAGTCCAGTGGTAACAAGCTGGACTAGTAATCCAGGGATCGCAGGTTCGATCCCCCGTCTGACCGTAATAAAATTAACAGTCTTTCAGATGGGACGTTAAACCGAGGTCTCGTGTCGGTGCTTTACACTGTGCCCGTAAAAGAACCAGAGGAGATGTTGGAATGGGTCTCTGTCTGTATCATTGCACTATCCTCCAAAATCTAAAATGACTAATCTCTTTAGGAGGCGTCGCTCATATGGGCAATCGGTAGCGACGATAAATAAACGTAAAACATGGTAGCGACGATAAATAAACGTAAAACACAAATAGATATAAAACCAAGACATGTTCAGAATTTTCAAATCATTTTAATTGCTTGTTCAGACTTCGTCTTAATTAATTGCTTTTAATAAACATTTAAAACTATTGGCATTGCCTTCACATGTACCACCAGATGTACAACAGACATAATTCCAATAAAAACATATAGAATTATAAATGTCTATAATTATGTATATTTGTATATAGTTTACACTTTGCCTTTCGTAGATAGGAAGGCACTGGAATACGTTTTTTTTGTTAGCTACATGAGCTTGATGCCGGAAACCCTTCCTTTTACGACATTATTTTACGATATTATTTTACGATATTATTTTACGACATTATTTTACGATATTATTTTACGACATTATTTTGAATATTATCTAAACACATTCATTAACTGGGTATATTCATGAAAAACAAGATATGCAAATAGAGCCACAATGTTGTCACGTTTGGAGAAAAAAAGCGCCATATTGTTGTGCATAATTTTCTACAAGAGTATTCGTAACACATTCTCTTAAAAACAAACTTGATGATGTATTACTACTGTATTGTTTTCTGTTCGGTGCAATACATGTTATATTACCCAATATCTGGATGATGAAATATGATATTCTTCTCAATTCATATATTTGTAGGTGTAGAGATATTTGCTAGTCTCTTCATAATATTCTTTATGTCACACACGTGCTTAGTTTCTGTTTGCTGTCAAAATTAAAATCTACAGGCAAAACAAACTAATTAGAATATATTAACTGGTCATGTCTGTTAGAAAATAGCTAAAATACAAAAGTACATCGAATACGAAACTCAAGCAGTGACAGAGAAAATGCCATCGTCCACTGTTTCAAAACAGTGAACGATAGCGTGTTCTTTAACTGCGAAACTCAAGCAGTGACAGAGAAAATGCCATCGTCCACTGTTTCAAAATAGTGAACGATAGCGTGTTCTTTAACTGCGAAACTCAAGCATTCATTGGAAAGCATAACAAGAAAAACCAGAGTTTATAGGTACACGAAGTTCATTTTCTTTCGTGCGGCGTTCGATAAATTTAACTGTCTGTTCAAACACGCAGGCAACGCGATCGCAGTAGGATCATATACGTTGCATCTGTAATGTTCTGTAGTGTTCTGTAATGTTCTGTAATGTTCTGCACGTAGTTTCTTCTTCTTCTTTTTTTCCTTTTGTTTCCATTTTAGTAACCTTTTTTCATTGGATTAGTGATGAATTTATGAACATATGGTTCTTTCTTTTCAAATTCTTCGTCTTTCTATTTCTCAATTTCGCCTTTACATTAACATTTCCGCCAAAAATACATATACTAGAGGACATAGAAAACGCACACTTCGGATAAGTGTGTTTTTGCATGAAAAACAATAACTATATAAATACATACTTTTAAACATTTTGGAATATTTTTAGTTGTTCAGTTTGTGTTTTGTAATAAAGATGTGATATATCTATCTTTGATGGAATCCTTCGTATTTCGTGTTCATGTAATAATAATCATATAATGTAGGTGTGCGTTTTCTTTGTTCTCTAGTACATAATGTAGGTGTGCGTTTTCTTTGTCCTCTAGTATATAATGTAGGTGTGCGTTTTCTTTGTCCTCTTGTATATAATATAGGTGTGCGTTTTCTATGTCCTCTAGTATATAATGTAGGTGTGCGTTTTCTATGTCCTCTAGTATATAATGTAGGTGTGCGTTTTCTATGTCCTCTAGTATATAATGTAGGTGTGCGTTTTCTATGTCCTCTAGTATATAATGTAGGTGTGCGTTTTCTATGTCCTCTAGTATATAATGTAGGTGTTCGTTTTCTATGTCCTCTAGTATATATCTAATTCTAACACGACCCAGCTAATAACATACATACTTGTAGAGTAAAATCTACCTCGGGTTAGTCTGCGATATACCTACCTTGAACTATGTTGCGCGCGCACCGTGTTTTGGCTATTCCATTTATACAATGCTTGTAAAGTTTTATGAATGAAAGTCACGTGATGTTTGTAAATACTACCGTGGGAATTCGCGGAAGTGAGCTATTTTTAGGAAAACAGATAATCTCTTGTCCGTCTTGTTTTTCTGTTAAGTAACGTTTCAGTTACTATTCTGTACAGTTTTATTTGACAAAATAAATAAAATTATTGATCAGTTACAACTTTTGTTCATTTATGCACTAGATTGATATTTTCCATAAAAAATAACGTCATCACCCCTTACGCGGGAGGAAATTTCGAAAGCCAAATGCAGCGGCGTTTGAAGAAAATACTCCTTTGATTCTCGTCTAAAATTATTAGAAGTAAGTCGTGTTAGAATCGAAATAATAAGTATCAACCGTGGTATATCGTAGAATAAATTATTTCTTAAATATCGAAGTTTCCGTTTAGCATTTATATGTTCCTGTCAATAGATATCAACATATATAAAGTATAATTGAAAGTACTGAGATGATATTGCAATGTTTTGTTGCTTAATTATTGGGGAAGGCCGTTTTCTATATAAGTATAAGGTTGGCTAGAACTTGTGGTCCGGTCATTTTGCAATGTTACACAAACGCATGTATGTGTCTTATAATTCATTAACTAATCTCACATATGATGCATGCATGTAAGTAACACATTGTCTAATGTATTACATATGCAAACCAAATCAGTAGAACGCAAGCGGTTTATATTGATAATTTTTGTTTGCTTGTTGTATAAGTCGCATCAACAACCGTTGTCCTATGGCGACACGTCAGCTGTATGCGGTGCAGCCATACTCCCCCTCCGAGTAGCATTTCAAGCACTGACGGGCACCCTGATAGAACCATGGACCTTCCGCAAACCAGCTGGATATCTTCCTCACTTGAATGAATTCGACACCCCCAGTGGGGTTCGAACATGCAGGGATGAGTGGCAAGTGATTTGAAGCGGTCTCGGCCACGGAGGGCTGTTACTGGAGAACTAACTGGTCAATGAGGTAAACATGCCATATGCCAATCTATCTGCCTGGGCTGATTGATATGCTTAGAGTAACACCCGTATGATGACTAATGTCCATTTGAATGAGTCATGCAACTCAATGTATTCATACGCAAAAATGGATAATGGTGACAAGAAAGATTCCGTCCTTCTTTTGCCTAAAATGGCACTTGTAGAAGGTTGTATATACGTAAATAGGCAGAAGTGCATCCGCGGTCGCGGCATTAGCTTCCCTGTCAACGAAATAACCATGCACCCTGAATTATAGTGACCTTGAATTGTTGGTTTTTATTTGAAGAACTGTGAAATAATGCTTTTTTACTACATGAACGGTTGAATGTAGTCCCAATAACTAATATAGTTCATTTTTCGTTTTGGTAAAAATGCATCTTCATGCAAACCAATTCAGTAGCACACAAGCGGTTTAATTTAATATTGTTTGTTTGCTATTATTAAAAGTCGCATCAACAACCGTTGTCCTATGGCGACACTTCAGCTGTATGCGGTGCAGCCATAGCTCCTCCCCCTCCCCCTCCGAGTAGCATTTCAAGCACTGACAGGCAGTGTATAGTTTTTGTGATTTTTGAGAAATTATGTGACTCGAGAAGACTTCAGACTAGTGGATGTGTAGAAAATATGTGGTATAAGAATTCAGGCCGTTGCAAACTGAAGGTTGGTATACTGTATTATTTGGCGGAGGAATACAGTGTGTGTAAACACAGTGACGTTATTCACAGGTGAGCACTGGATATGGAAAACATTATAATTGGAAGAGTTTTGCTCTTGATATTATGAGCCGCATGTATTGTATTGATTGTAATACCTCATGTATCCACGTGTGTCATGAAATGAGAGAATAAAAGATAATTGACTTGACTTGAATAGAAAACAATCTAATTTCTAATGTTGGCCATTATTTAATATATCGCCGAAGTGAATGCATGCCATGCACAATAACAAATGCAATAAACGTTTATGGACAAGTCTTAACAGAGGTAAAACAGAGATAGCAACCGTGCACATATCGTATACATGTTTGTTTGTCTTTGTTATTTTAACCCATTCAACACCAAGTAATTGACGTGGACTGGTGCATTTACTTGCTAAATACTAGTACCCCCTATATTATCTTCCTTATTCGCGGAATGTACCATTTCATTTACTTGCTAAACACTAGTACCCTCTATATTATCTTCCTTATTCGCGGAATGTACCATTTCATTTACTTGCTAAATACTAGTATCTCCTATATTATCTTCCTTATTCGCGGAATGTACCATTTCATTTACTTGCTATACACTAGTACCCTCTATATTATCTTCCTTATTCGCGGAATGTACCATTTCATTTACTTGCTATACACTAGTACCCTCTATATTATCTTCCTTATTCGCGGAATGTACCATTTCATTTACTTGCTAAACACTAGTACCCTCTATATTATCTTCCTTATTCGCGGAATGTACCATTTCATTTACTTGCTAAACACTAGTACCCTCTATATTATCTTCCTTATTCGCGGAATGTACCATTTCATTTACTTGCTATACACTAGTACCCTCTATATTATCTTCCTTATTCGCGGAATGTACCATTTCATTTACTTGCTATACACTAGTACCCTCTATATTATCTTCCTTATTCGCGGAATGTACCATTTCATTTACTTGCTATACACTAGTACCCTCTATATTATCTTCCTTATTCGCGGAATGTACCATTTCATTTACTTGCTATACACTAGTACCCTCTATATTATCTTCCTTATTCGCGGAATGTACCATTTCATTTACTTGCTATACACTAGTACCCTCTATATTATCTTCCTTATTCGCGGAATGTACCATTTCATTTACTTGCTATACACTAGTACCCTCTATATTATCTTCCTTATTCGCGGAATGTACCATTTCATTTACTTGCTATACACTAGTACCCTCTATATTATCTTCCTTATTCGCGGAATGTACCATTTCATTTACTTGCTATACACTAGTACCCTCTATATTATCTTCCTTATTCGCGGAATGTACCATTTCATTTACTTGCTAAACACTAGTACCCTCTATATTATCTTCCTTATTCGCGGAATGTACCATTTCATTTACTTGCTATACACTAGTACCCTCTATATTATCTTCCTTATTCGCGGAATGTACCATTTCATTTACTTGTAACCTTTAAAGGATTATAACTGTTGGCGTTCACAACACATTCCTAACCCACACGACAGAGTGTTTCTGTATTTAGTTGAACTTTGTGACTCTCGCTTAATGAGTAGAGATCTAACAGTATGTTCCCGTTAATCTGCAAGATCTTCTGATGTCAGGAGAAAAGACAACTATTTTAAATCAAGTATTTGTGTATGTAATTTTCATTGGCATATCTTATGAATTCTAATTTATATATCTAGCCATTCCTAATTTGCATTTACACTCAGTAGTCTGTATTGGACTCGTTCATTTTATATTTCAATTTTCTACCTTGGCGATGGACATGTATGTATGTATGTTCCTTTAATGTCAAACCCCTCGCGGGGACTTAGACATGTACATGTACATGTTTATGCCAATAAAAACTTTGACTTGGCTTGCCTTTTATCTACTTCGTTTCCAATGGACGTTTCTGTTTTAGATTTAGTCTTTTTAGTAGATAAAGTTGTCAGATTAATTATTGCTAGGTGTGTCGATGCTGGTTCGAAAACTGTGTGTGTGTGTCTTACGTTTATTTATCGTCGCTACCGGTTGCCTATATGAGCGACGCCTCCTGAAGAGAAAGTCATTTTAGAATTTTGGGGGATAGTGCAATGATACAGACAGAGACCCATTCCAGAGTCTCATCTGGTTCTTTTACGTGCACGATGTAAAGCACCTACACGGGACCTCGGTTTAAAGTCCCATCTGAAATACTGTTAATTTTATTAGGGTCAGACTGGGGATCGACCCTGCGATCCCCCGATTACCAGTCCAGCATGTTACCAATGGACTACAGATCCACCTGTATTAGAAACCTGGCTACAGACTCATGGTCTGTATTGGATGATTCTATCTAACAATTAGCCTCTCTATCAAACACGTCGTTATTAAACACGTTTTTCTATGTTTGGACTTTCCACGAAGCACGTATGTAATGGACATTTTATTACATTCTATTTTAAAATTAGGCTTTCTGTCCCTTACATCTATAATACCCTTTCTATTTTACATTGAAACTATGCATGGTGTACACACCCGACTCTTCAATTTTATAATTACGTTTTCTATCGTGTACGTCTGCATGGAAACCTTCTTTTTTACATTTAGACTCTGCATCAAGTACTTCTTCATGGACATCTTCTAGTTTACATTTAGGCTGTGCATCAAGTACTTTGTCATGTACATAGTCTATTTTACATTTAGACTCTGCATCAAGTACTTCTTCATGGACATCTTCTATTTTACATTTAGACTCTGCATCAAGTATTTTGTCATGGACATCGTCTATTTTACATTTAGACTCTGCACCAAGTACGTTGTCATGGACATCGTCTATTTTACATTTAGACTCTGCATCAAGTACGTTGTCATGGACATCGTCTATTTTACATTTAGACTCTGCATCAAGTATTTTGTCATGGACATCGTCTATTTTACATTTAGACTCTGCACCAAGTACGTCTTCACGGACACCGTCTATTTTACATTTATAATCAGGATGCTACAGTTCTCCATGGAAAACTTTTATTTTACCTTTCCATGGTGTATGGTGTACATCCGTTAATCTACATTTAGAATCTTTTCTGTGGCTGTCTGCATGTCAATCGTCTATTTTACATTTAGTCTTCAGTATTAAATTTAGTCTTTCTGCCCAGTACGTATGCAATGAACATTTCTATTTTAAGAGTAAGCTTTCTTTCCGCTGCGTGTATAATGCACACTTCTCTTTTACATGCATGCTGTGCACGATCAAACCCTACATCTGCTGAATTACGTAGCAGGACCAGTTCTGGTAATGATGCTGTGGACTCAATGCTATATTTATGCAAGGGGAAAACGTCCAGATATGGGGAAGAGAATAAATTTCTAATCTCATTTTTTTCTCAAGTATGTATTTATTTGACAACTGACGTTTCTGATAAATAGATTAGCGTTTTGTGTGAATAGATTTGAATTACATTGTATATAGTGAAATAAGAATTGTTTTACTCTTTAAATTGACAAATAGAAATTGACATTGACGAACCAAGTGCTTGATTTGTTTTCTATGGAAAGGCCATTATATGACGGGAACCAGCTACGTTATTCCTACATATAGAGTCGCCGGAACCAATAACGCTATTCACATGGTGACGCCGGAACCAGTAACGTTATCCACATAGTGTCACCGGAACAAGTAACGCTATTAACATGGTGTCGCCGGAACCAGTAACGCTATTCACATAGTGTCGCCGGAACCAGTAACGCTATTCACATAGTGTCGCCGGAACCAGTAACGTTATTCACATAGTGTCGCCGGAACCAGTGACGTTATTCACATAGTGTCGCCGGAACCAGTAACGCTATTCACATAGTGTCGTCGGAACCAGTACGCTATTCACATAGTGTTGCCGGAACCAGTAACGCTATTCACATAGTGTCGCCGGAACCAGTAACGCTATTCACATAGTGTCGCCGGAACCAGTAACGCTATTCACATAGTGTCGTCGGAACCAGTAACGCTATTCACATAGTGTCGCCGGAACCAGTAACGCTATTCACATAGTGTCGCCGGAACCAGTAACGCTATTCACATAGTGTCGCCGGAACCAGTAACGTTATTCACATAGTGTCGCCGGAACCAGTAACGCTATTCACATAGTGTCGCCGGAACCAGTAACGCTATTCACATAGTGTCGCCGGAACCAGTAACGCTATTCACATAGTGTCGCCGGAACCAGTAACGTTATTCACATGGTGACGCCGGAACCAGTAACGCTATTCACATAGTGTCGCCGGAACCAGTAACGCTATTCACATAGTGTCGCCGGAACCAGTAACTCTATTCACATAGTGTCGTCGGAACCAGTAACGCTATTCACATAGTGTCGCCGGAACCAGTAACGCTATTCACATAGTGTCGCCGGAACCAGTAACGCTATTCACATAGTGTCGCCGGAACCAGTAACGCTATTCACATAGTGTCGCCGGAACCAGTAACGTTATTCACATGGTGACGCCGGAACCAGTAACGCTATTCACATAGTGTCGCCGGAACCAGTAACGCTATTCACATAGTGTCGCCGGAACCAGTAACGCTATTCACATAGTGTCGCCGGAACCAGTAACGCTATTCACATGGTGTCGTCGGAACCAGTAACGCTATTCACATAGTGTCGCCGGAACCAGTAACGCTATCATTGCCAACCACATCCTATCATGGCGAAGTACACGTTTATACTAATATAGCACAGTTAACTCTGCACGTAAAGACCACGAGAGAGAGAGAGAGAGAGAGAGAGAGAGGGGGAAAGGAGAGAGGAGAGAGAGATCTCTGGCAATGTGTGGTCTTTGTTGACAGGTGATATACATGAAACAGGCTAAATACAGTCACACTTGTATTAAGAGACAAAACAGGAGATGGACAAAATCGGTCTCTAAGCAGGAACGGTCTCTTAATAAGTCTAATTTGTTCCTTAACAACACAAGCAGGAACTGAACAAGTGGTCTCTAATAGACTTGGCTTTCGATCAAGTTTGACTCTATGTGTTGATTATGGCCTTTATGGGAGATCAAGTTGGGTGGTCTTTAGACACATGGTTTGTTAGTTTTAATTCACAGATGATCTTCATGCAGATGTTGAACTATTCTCCCTCCCACTAAAGCGTCTTGGAAATCTGAATTACTTCGCTTGCTCACAGTCTAGTCATGATCTGTATCTATTCCAATTTTACCAACAGTTCTTTTCATAAGGTCTGGCCCTGCCCTGCAGTATGACGATAGTTCCGTTGGACTACATGGGTGGTAGCAGCACTCACACACAATTCCTGTCTCGTGAAAATTGTCCCTTTTCATTAAATATGTGTTAGCATCTTCTCGCTTAATCAGAAATTGTTGTAACTGGTTTGTTAAATCTGAAATATAGAGTACGACACATTTGTAACTGGTTTGTTAAATCTGAAATAGAGAGTAAGACACATTTGTAACTGGTTTGTTAAATCTGAAATAGAGAGTAAGACACATTTGTAACTCCGGACAGCACAGCATTTGTTTGTCATATAGCCACCCTTATTGAAATGGCCGTATATTATTTATGTATAGGATATAAGCCATAACCGATCCAATATGTAAAATAGCGTAGCCCCAGTGCCACTAATTTACATATTGGATCCATTTGAGACTTATAGTTTACATACGCACGCACGCACGCTCGCGCGCACGCACACACACATTTATATGACAAGATCTTACTAATTAAAATGACTAAATTCGTACATTTACGCATACAATTAAATTTAATACTCTCGCCTTTTGAAAGCAGTCCAATATTAATAATAATAATGGACTGCAAGGTATGACGTCACGACGACAATGTTTTAATTAATACTATTTTATTGCAACCTCATTCACAATGAGTATAACCCAATTTACAACTATATATCATAATAAGATTTTCGCGCGAACGCCAAGACCGAACATCGGGATTGATCCCTCTACGGTAAAGTGCACGAGCACCAAATACTATATAGTCTGCACATCAAAATATCGTACATTTCCGGTTTGCTAACAGGTAGCCCATCTACTCCAGTTGAGGAGATATGAAAACAGGGAACCAGCTTATGATGTCGCGTTTAAATTCCAGGTCCTCGGACTTTATCGAAATTCCAAACGTTCTTACATCTGAAATAACGCCATCTTGAATATCGATTGTACTTCTAGTTGCGGAATTGAGCCGTGTGCTATGTTTGCATGGTTGATGCTGTGTAGGACGGGGGCTCAATTTGTTAAACATGCGTCCGATAGTCATACGGAAATATCATATCACTAAGATCTGGCTTTGAATCGATATGTGTAGGAGTTTTCGTCGACATACAGGTTCGTCTCTATATGCAGATGCGTCGTTTTTAGCAAGTCCCCCTCCACCAAAGCCCAACATTTCGAGTATATATATATTTATATACACACACCTTTATTACTTTCATATGAATTTGAACATTTAATACGAAATAATGCTCTCTGTTATCCATTGATCAGGAATAAATCACAATTACTAAATTAGATACACGAAAACGATTGCAATTGATCACGAAACTACAAACATATGTTTTCTGTCAAATTGGACACCATGATATGATACGGGAAGTAAACAAACTGGCACCGAGTGCGCATGCGTTATTTTCTCAGGAACTAGTTATGGTACAACTTTCTCTTGTATCAAAACAGCAAAGCTAATATCAGACTGGAAAATACAGCATATCAATCTGGGTGGTAGACAGTATTGTGGTAGGCAAAGCATATCAACCTGGATGGTGGACAGTATTGTGGTAGGCAAAGCATATCAACTTGGATGGTGGGCATTATTGTGGTAGGCAAAGCATATCAACCTGGATAGTGGACATTATTGTGGTAGGCAAAGCATATCAACCTGGATGGTGGACAGTATTGTGGTAGGCAAAGCATATCAACCTGGATGGTGGACAGTATTGTGGTAGGCAAAGCATATCAACCTGGATGGTGGACAGTATTGTGGTAGGCAAAGCATATCAACCTGGATGGTGGACAGTATTGTGGTAGGCAAAGCATATCAACCTGGATGGTGGACAGTATTGTGGTAGGCAAAGCATATCAACCTGGATGGTGGACAGTATTGTGGTAGGCAAAGCATATCAACCTGGATGGTGGACAGTATTGTGGTAGGCAAAGCATATCAACCTGGATGGTGGACAGTATTGTGGTAGGCAAAGCATATCAACCTGGATGGTGGACAGTATTGTGGTAGGCAAAGCATATCAACCTGGATGGTGGACAGTATTGTGGTAGGCAAAGCATATCAACCTGGATGGTGGACAGTATTGTGGTAGGCAAAGCATATCAACCTGGATGGTGGACAGTATTGTGGTAGGCAAAGCATATCAACCTGGATGGTGGACAGTATTGTGGTAGGCAAAGCATATCAACCTGGATGGTGGACAGTATTGTGGTAGGCAAAGCATATCTACCTGGATGGTGGACAGTATTGTGGTAGGCAAAGCATATCAACCTGGATGGTGGACAGTATTGTGGTAGGCAAAGCATATCAACCTGGATGGTGGACAGTATTGTGGTAGGCAAAGCATATCAACCTGGATGGTGGACAGTATTGTGGTAGGCAAAGCATATCAACCTGGATAGTGGACAGTATTGTGGTAGGCAAAGCATATCAACCTGGATAGTGGACAGTATTGTGGTAGGCAAAGCATATCAACCTGGATGGTAGACAGTATTGTGGTAGGCAATGCATATCAACCTGGATGGTAGACAGTATTGTGGTAAGCAAAGCATATCAACCTGGATGGTAGACAGTATTGTGGTAGGCAAGGCATATCTACCTGGATGGTAGACAGTATTGTGGTAGGCAAAGCATATCAACCTGGATGGTGGACAGTATTGTGGTAGGCAAAGCATATCAACCTGGATAGTGGACATTATTGTGGTAGGCAAAGCATATCAACCTGGATAGTGGACAGTATTGTGGTAGGCAAAGCATATCTACCTGGATGGTGGACACTATTGTGGTAGGCAAAGCATATCAACCTGGATGGTAGACAGTATTGTGGTAGGCAAAGCATATCAACTTGGATGGTGGACAGTATTGTGGTAGGCAAAGCATATCAACCTGGATAGTGGACAGTATTGTGGTAGGCAAAGCATATCTACCTGGATGGTAGACAGTATTGTGGTAGGCAAAGCATATCAACCTGGATGGTGGACAGTATTGTGGTAGGCAAAGCATATCAACCTGGATGGTAGACAGTATTGTGGTAGGCAAAGCATATCAACCTGGATGGTAGACAGTATTGTGGTAGGCAAAGCATATCAACCTGGATGGTAGACAGTATTGTGGTAAGCAAAGCATATCAACCTGGATGGTAGACAGTATTGTGGTAGGCAAAGCATATCAACCTGGATGGTGGACATTATTGTGGTAGGCAAGGCATATCTACCTGGATAGTAGACAGTATTGTGGTAGGCAAAGCATATCAACCTGGATAGTAGACAGTATTGTGGTAGGCAAAGCATATCAACCTGGATGGTGAACATTATTGTGGTAGGCAAAGCATATCAACCTGGATGGTGGAGATTATTGTGGTAGGCAAAGCATATCAACCTGGATGGTAGACAGTATTGTGGTAGACAAGGCATATCTAGCTGGATAGTAGACAGTATTGTGGTAGACAAGGCATATCAACCTGGATGGTAGACAGTATTGTGGTAGGCAAGGCATATCTACCTGGATGGTGGACAGTATTGTGGTAGGCAAAGCATATCAACCTGGATGGTGGACAGTATTGTGGTAGGCAAAGCATATCAACCTGGATGGTGGACAGTATTGTGGTAGGCAAAGCATATCAACCTGGATGGTGGACAGTATTGTGGTAGGCAAAGCATATCAACCTGGATGGTGGACAGTATTGTGGTAGGCAAAGCATATCAACCTGGATGGTGGACAGTATTGTGGTAGGCAAAGCATATCAACCTGGATAGTAGACAGTATTGTGGTAGGCAAAGCATATCAACCTGGATAGTAGACAGTATTGTGGTAGGCAAAGCATATCAACCTGGATGGTGGACAGTATTGTGGTAGGCAAAGCATATCAACCTGGATGGTGGACATATTGTGGTAGGCAAAGCATATCAACCTGGATGGTAGACAGTATTGTGGTAGACAAAGCATATCAACCTGGATGGTAGACAGTATTGTGGTAGGCAAAGCATATCAACCTGGATGGTAGACAGTATTGTGGTAGGCAAAGCATATCAACCTGGATGGTGGACAGTATTGTGGTAGGCAAAGCATATCAACCTGGATGGTGGACAGTATTGTGGTAGGCAAAGCATATCAACCTGGATGGTGGACAGTATTGTGGTAGGCAAAGCATATCAACCTGGATAGTGGACAGTATTGTGGTAGGCAAAGCATATCAACCTGGATGGTGGACAGTATTGTGGTAGGCAAAGCATATCAACCTGGATAGTGGACAGTATTGTGGTAGGCAAAGCATATCAACCTGGATGGTAGACAGTATTGTGGTAGGCAATGCATATCAACCTGGATGGTAGACAGTATTGTGGTAGGCAATGCATATCAACCTGGATGGTAGACAGTATTGTGGTAAGCAAAGCATATCAACCTGGATGGTAGACAGTATTGTGGTAGGCAAGGCATATCTACCTGGATGGTGGACAGTATTGTGGTAGGCAAAGCATATCAACCTGGATAGTGGACAGTATTGTGGTAGGCAAAGCATATCTACCTGGATGGTAGACAGTATTGTGGTAGGCAATGCATATCAACTTGGATGGTGGACAGTATTGTGGTAGGCAAAGCATATCAACCTGGATAGTGGACAGTATTGTGGTAGGCAAAGCATATCAACCTGGATGGTAGACAGTATTGTGGTAGGCAAAGCATATCAACCTGGATGGTGGACAGTATTGTGGTAGGCAAAGCATATCAACCTGGATGGTAGACAGTATTGTGGTAGGCAAAGCATATCAACCTGGATGGTAGACAGTATTGTGGTAGGCAAAGCATATCAACCTGGATGGTAGACAGTATTGTGGTAAGCAAAGCATATCAACCTGGATGGTAGACAGTATTGTGGTAGGCAAAGCATATCAACCTGGATGGTGGACATTATTGTGGTAGGCAAGGCATATCTACCTGGATAGTAGACAGTATTGTGGTAGGCAAAGCATATCAACCTGGATAGTAGACAGTATTGTGGTAGGCAAAGCATATCAACCTGGATGGTGAACATTATTGTGGTAGGCAAAGCATATCAACCTGGATGGTGGAGATTATTGTGGTAGGCAAAGCATATCAACCTGGATGGTAGACAGTATTGTGGTAGACAAGGCATATCTACCTGGATAGTAGACAGTATTGTGGTAGACAAGGCATATCAACCTGGATGGTAGACAGTATTGTGGTAGGCAAGGCATATCAACCTGGATAGTGGACATTATTGTGGTAGGCAAAGCATATCAACCTGGATGGTAGACAGTATTGTGGTAGGCAAAGCATATCAACCTGGATGGTGGACATTATTGTGGTAGGCAAAGCATATCAACCTGGATGGTGGACAGTATTGTGGTAGGCAAAGCATATCAACCTGGATGGTGGACAGTATTGTGGTAGGCAAAGCATATCAACCTGGATGGTGGACAGTATTGTGGTAGGCAAAGCATATCAACCTGGATAGTGGACAGTATTGTGGTAGGCAAAGCATATCAACCTGGATGGTAGACAGTATTGTGGTAGGCAAGCATATCAACCTGGATGGTAGACAGTATTGTGGTAGGCAAGCATATCAACCTGGATGGTAGACAGTATTGTGGTAAGCAAAGCATATCAACCTGGATGGTAGACAGTATTGTGGTAGGCAAGGCATATCTACCTGGATGGTGGACAGTATTGTGGTAGGCAAAGCATATCAACCTGGATGGTGGACAGTATTGTGGTAGGCAAAGCATATCAACCTGGATGGTAGACAGTATTGTGGTAGGCAAAGCATATCAACCTGGATGGTGGACAGTATTGTGGTAGGCAAAGCATATCAACCTGGATGGTGGACAGTATTGTGGTAGGCAAAGCATATCAACCTGGATGGTGGACAGTATTGTGGTAGGCAAAGCATATCAACCTGGATGGTAGACAGTATTGTGGTAGGCAAAGCATATCAACCTGGATGGTAGACAGTATTGTGGTAGGCAAAGCATATCAACCTGGATGGTGGACAGTATTGTGGTAGGCAAAGCATATCAACCTGGATGGTGGACATATTGTGGTAGGCAAAGCATATCAACCTGGATGGTAGACAGTATTGTGGTAGCAAGCATATCACCTGGATGTGACATATTGTGGTAGCAAGGCATATCACCTGGATGTAGACAGTATTGTGGTAGGCAAGCATATCAACCTGGATAGTGACATATTGTGGTAGCAAACCAACAAACCACATATTGTGGTAGGCAAGCATATCACCTGGTGGACATATTGTGGTAGCAAGCATATCACTGGATGTACATATTGTGGTAGCAAGCATATCACCTGGATGGACAGTATTGTGGTAGGCAAAGCATATCAACCTGGATGTGGACAGTATTGTGGTAGGCAAAGCATATCAACCTGGATGGTGGACAGTATTGTGGTAGGCAAAGCATATCAACCTGGATGGTGGACAGTATTGTGGTAGGCAAAGCATATCAACCTGGATGGTGGACAGTATTGTGGTAGGCAAGGCATATCAACCTGGATGGTGACAGTATTGTGGTAGGCAAGCATATCACCTGGATGTGACATATTGTGGTAGGCAAGCATAACCTGATGTGACATATTGTGTAGGCAAGCATATCAACCTGGATGTGGACATATTGTGGTAGCAAAGCATATCACCTGATGGTGGACAGTATTGTGGTAGGCAAAGCATATCAACCTGGATGGTGGACAGTATTGTGGTAGGCAAAGCATATCAACCTGGATAGTGGACAGTATTGTGGTAGGCAAAGCATATCAACCTGGATGGTAGACAGTATTGTGGTAGGCAATGCATATCAACCTGGATGGTAGACAGTATTGTGGTAGGCAATGCATATCAACCTGGATGGTAGACAGTATTGTGGTAAGCAAAGCATATCAACCTGGATGGTAGACAGTATTGTGGTAGGCAAGGCATATCTACCTGGATGGTGGACAGTATTGTGGTAGGCAAGGCATATCTACCTGGATGGTAGACACTATTGTGGTAGGCAAATAATGGCAAATAGGCAACACTTCATAACTAAGTAATAAACATGTATATATATATATTACCATCGGATATATCACGTTTTTTTCGTTTGCTGGGATATAATTCGTTATGACCATGAATACAAATAATTTCCAGTATTTCATCGATTCTATCCCCACAAATTCCTTGTCTATGGGGACCACGCATTTTCGTCAAAGGCGTACAAACTCTATCTCCGTTAGCCGTGTCTGCGTTGAATATTGCCGACATTATGCACATTGCCATCATACTCCATGTCCCTGTATACATCTTCAGAAACGCCTGCAAATACAAAGATAGAAGATAAGATAAGATAACTTTTATTTTGAGTCGGTAAGACTTTTACGATTAACATGTGTGTATGTTTTATGTTATTTATCGTCGCTACCGGTGGCCCATATGAGCGACGCCTCCTGAAGAGATAAGTCATTTTAGATTGTTGAAGGATAGTGCACTGATACAGACAGAGACCCATTCCAGAGTCTATTCTGGTTCTTTTACGTGCAAGATATAAAGCACGAGACCTCGGTTGAAATACTGTTTATGTATTATGGTCAGACGGGGGATCGAACCTGCGATCCGTTACAACGATTGCAAAGCAAGTTTTAACAACTCATATAAATCACTCTCGTTGGCTCGGGTGAAAGCGTAAATGTGATTAGTCATTTTAGATTTTGGAGGATAGTTCATGATACAGACAGAGACCCATTCCAGAGTCTCCTCTGGTTCTTTTACGTGCACGGTGTAGAGCACCGACACGAGACCTCGGTTTAACGTCCCATCTGAAAGACTGTTAATTTTATTAGCGATCCCTGGATTACCAGTCCAGCGTGTTAACCACTGGACTACAGATCTGTCTGATAGATGTTTTATACTAGGTTGGATTACTACCCGTAGCCACTCTGAGGCAAATGAGGCACTTGCCTCGGTTACAATTTGGCAAGTAACGACATATATATATATGAAAACTGATAAAACGGCCTTCAGAATGCACAGATAAACATACACACAATAATTAGTGGGTGGGGTGGTTGTCGCCACGGTTATTATCAGATTCTGGCTACGGCAATCACTATATAATAACAAATGTATATGAATAACAAGAGTAAAACAGTATGAATGTATGAAATTAAACACATGCGTATTTGGCATAAAGGTAAAATATACATAATATGAGTACAGGAAGCTAAATAATAAAAGAATTTTAGTTTATACAAATTTGAATTTGGCTCGAGTCCGAAATAAGTTCTTACAACTTATATTAATCACTCTCGATACCTCGTTCCATATGGAATCCATCGCCACGAGGGAGAGAGAAGAGACAATGTGGAATTTAAATGCCTTGCCTAAGGGCACAATCGTATCGGCTCCAGCGGGGCTCGAACTGCGGACCTTTCACACATGAAGCGAACGTGCATCCACTGCGCTATCACGACTTAATGAATATGTGTATCTTCACTATCGACATCGCGTTATCGTGTTGCCGTACAATCGACAGTATGCCTTCCCTGTCGACATGGCAGTATCGTGTTGCCGTACAATCGACAGTATGCCTTCCCTGTCAACATGGCAGTATCGTGTTGCCGTACAATCGACAGTATGCCTTCCCTGTCGACATGGCAGTATCGTGTTGCCGTACAATCGACAGTATGCCTTCCCTGTCAACATGGTGCTATCGTGTTGCCGTACAATCGACAGTATGCCTTCCCTGTCAACATGGCGCTATCGTGTTGCCGTACAATCGACAGTATGACTTCCCTGTCAACATGGCGCTATCGTGTTGCCGTACAATCGACAGTATGCCTTCCCTGTCAACATGGCAGTATCGTGTTGCCGTACAATCGACAGTATGCCTTACCTGTCAACATGGCGTTTTCGTATTGCCGTACAATCGACAGTATGCCTTCTCTGTCGACATGGCGTTATCGTGTTACCGTACAATCGACAGTATGCCTTCCCTGTCAACATGGCAGTATCGTGTTGTCGTACAATCGACAGTATGCCTTCCCTGTCAACATGGCGTTATCGTGTTGCCGTACAATCGACAGTATGCCTTCCCTGTCGACATGGCCTTATCGTGTTGCCGTACAATCGACAGTATGCATTCCCTGTCAACATGGCAGTATCGTGTTGCCGTACAATCGACAGTATGCCTTCCCTGTCAACATGGAGGTATCGTGTTGCCGTACAATCGACAGTATGCCTTCCCTGTCAACATGGCGCTATCGTATTGCCGTACAATCGACAGTATGCCTTCCCTGTCAACATGGCAGTATCGTGTTGCCGTACAATCGACAGTATGCCTTCCCTGTCAACATTGCGCTATCGTATTGCCGTACAATCGACAGTATGCCTTCCCTGTCAACATGGCGTTATCGTGTTACCGTACAATCGACAGTATGCCTTCCCTGTCAACATGGCGTTATCGTGTTGCCGTACAATCGACAGTATGCCTTCCCTGTCGACATGGCCTTATCGTGTTGCCGTACAATCGACAGTATACATTCCCTGTCAACATGGCAGTATCGTGTTGCCGTACAATCGACAGTATGCCTTCCCTGTCAACATGGCGTTATCGTATTGCCGTACAATCGACAGTATGCCTTCCCTGTCGACATGGCGTTATAGTGCGTTATAGTGCGTTATAGTGCGTTATAGTGCGCGAATGCATGCTTATCACAGTGAATAGGCCTAGAATGATGCTACTGGTGGATGCCGACACGATTGTGCAATGGCATGATTCCTACAGTGGGAATGCAAACTGCAAAGACACGATATCAAAAGCAATGTTACTATGCTGGCAATAGGACATAGCGATAATTCGAAGGCACGATGAGCTAATGCACAATTATCTCTAACCGATAACGTTATGTTGATAGGAGCGACGACATGACAGTACGATACCGACAGTACGATAACATTATGTTAATAGGAGCGACGACATGACAGTACGATACTGACAGTACGATACCGACAGTACGATAACATTATGCTGATAGGAGCGACGACATCACAGTACGATAACGACAGTACGATAACATTATGTTAATAGGACCGACGACATGACAGCACGATACTGACAGTACGATACCGACAGTACGATAACGTTATGTTGATAGGAGCGACGACATAACAGTACGATAAAGACAGTACGATAACGACAGTACGATAACGTTATGTTGATAGGAGCGACGACATGACAGTACGATAACGACAGTACGATAACGTTATGTTGATAGGTGCGACGACATGACAGCACGATAACGACAGTACAACAACATGATCATAACACGGTGACGACATTGTTCAACAGGCTCTCTCTAAAACTAAACTAATCTTTATAGAATGTGTCTTATAAATGGAATCTATAACCTTGGGGACATCTCCCGTGTGCACTAACAGCCATCAATTTACTAGCCGGAAATAACAACCTGACTTTTGAACAAAACTATTTTTTTCAAAGATTTCGTAAAAGAACAGGAATATATATAGCAGCTATAGAAAGATTCCAAAAGGTTGCGATATGAAGCGGGTGGGGTGTGGTAGGGAGCAGACAAAATCACCCCGTTGTGTATGTGAGTGTGTGTGTGTGTGAGTGAGTGCGTGTGTGGCGTGCGTACGTGCGACACATATGAGTGCGTGCATGTGTGTTTTAGACCCATATATATTTCCTTATTAAAACGAACATTCGAACTTTTCCAATAAAAGTCAAAAGTTCTAAATATATTAACTACTACTTTCATTGTATCTTCTCCGTAACTGTTTTGCGTTTACACTCGTAGACGGGAATCGAACCTAGCTAACCACTGTACTACAGTATGTGGGTTCTAAACAACCACAGGTATTCTGACATTCAGTACAGACAATATTTCAAAGCGCCCTTTACCTTCTGTAGATTAATTTTACAAAACACGTATACTACGTGACTGGTGAGTGTTAATTGTGTAAATTAAGCAAGAAAACAGAATAGAGACAAGTCAACAGTACAACAGTAATTAAAGATTAAATGGAATAACTGTCATATGCTATCTTCCAATCAAAACAGACGTTTCTTGAGAGTAGCCAATCAATAGTACAGTGATTGACACGTTGGTCGCATAATCCAGCACAGGGTCGAGAGAACGTGTATCTGACTTTCATTTGCCCTCTGTCCCTCCCTCCCTCTCTCCTCCCTCCCTCCCTCTCTCTCCCTCCCTCCCTCCCAATCCATCCATCACTCCCTCCCTCCCTCTCTGATGTAGGTTTGAATCTGACTGGGGGTATCGAATTCATTCACGCGAGGATGTTATCCAGCTGTATTGCGGATTGTCGGTCGTTCTACCCATGTGCCGGCTCGTGCATGAACAACGGCATCCGGGGTCTTCCTCCACCACTAACAATAATAATACTAATAATAATACTAATAATAATACTAATAATAATACTACTATTAATATGTATTTTTACGTTTATTTATCGTCGCTACCGGTTGCCCATATGAGCGACGCCTCCTGAAGAGATTAGTAATTTTAGATTTTTGGAGGATAGTGCAATGATACAGACAGAGACCCACTCTAGAATCTCCTCTGGTTCTTTTACGTGCACGGTGTAAAGCACCGACACGAGACCTCGGTTTAACGTCCCATCTGAAAGACTGTTAATTTTATTAGGGTCAGACCTGCGAACCTGCGATCCCTGGATTACTACTATTAATATGTCGCTTTAAGCGTTTATATATCTCCTCACTCCACAACTTCGAGGCGACACCTCTAGAGAGTCACCATGTGACCTGAGCTGTGGGTGTGTATTTAAACCTCATAATAGCACAAAGAACGAGAGAAACAAACAAACACGAAAGCTTAATGCTGTATAAACTAATCGTATTCAAATAAATTACCACAAGGCTATATAATTACTTATTATGCCAGTACATTTGAAACTTGAAGCTGAATCTACAATCGTACTGCTAATTGGCGAAATTGCCCATGGGCACTGGTGCGGCGAGTAAAATAAGTGAAGCTTTCCAAAATCTGCTCACGATTCCCGGATATTAATGTTCCAGTCTACTATTAATGTTGTGAAATGTGGGGTTATAATAGTAGTGTAGTAGCGAACTTGATAGATTTTTTTAGTTTAACTCTTTCACCGCCGCCAATGTCGCATAAAAGCGACTTTGTAAAAAAGTAGAGACCCCGATCGGACAGAACAGAACATGCCGTCTGATCAGGCTATATGCTGATTGCTCTTCAGACAGTGGAGCTGAAGCACCTGTCCGAATAGCAAACAACATAGATCCTGATCAGACGCGGCGTTACGCCGCGGCTGATCTGGATCTATGTTGTTTGCACATGCTCTGAATTTATTCGGCGCTGAAAGAGTTAATCATATTTTATTACTCGATTCGTTTTACAAATACATGTGTATACAACACATTACAAATTAAATAAAGACAAACGGGTCGGGCCACACGTTCTAGCAACATTAGTTACGGCCCTTCCGGAATTTGATAGAAAAATAGCGTTACGCTCGAAAGTAATGCATATACACTCCGATTTAGTGGCGTACAACCAGGAATAATATAGCGAGTAAACCCCATAAATGGTATATCACATTGGTCGGTGCAAAACGATAACTAGTATCTATAAGTAGCCGTACCTTATGAATATTCATTATTTATGCACGCGCGCCTTTTGCTTTTGAAAGATAAATCAATCTAAACTTAACCCCTAATCTTTTAACTTTAAAACGAGTGATGATCCATTTGCTCAGTCATCAACGAATATGAGTTTTAGAAATTACCTATCACGTGATACATTGCGTTAAGCTCCCGGTGTACACAAGGTGCAGCGTAATAACTAAAGTTTAAACGTTATTTATTTTACAATGATTGCGAAGCAAGTTCAAACAACTTATATTAATCACTCTCGTTGGCGCGGATGAAAACGTATATGTGGTCATTCGTGTGTAAGGAAACCGGAGTACCTGGAGAAATCCCACCTGTTCGATCTGGCGACCACCGTACCATCTCACATTCTTCTTGGTCCGAGGATCGAACCCGGGTTGCATTGGTGAGAAGCGAGCGCGCTAACCACTGCGCTAATCGGACAGCCTAATAACTGTCGTGGCAAACTGGCCTAATCTGTTTCTGCGCCCATGAACTAATTGGCGTCAGAATAACGTCTGTATAAGTATGTGTTTATTATAGTGCCACCCCTATTTAAAGGGCCAGCCATTTCTGACACCTCTTTTTATGAACACTTTTAATATAAGTATCTGGCCTTTTGACACCAGTACAATAATAATAATAATAATGGACTGCAACTTCTGCAAGTACAAAGGTATGACTATGACGTCACGACAGTGTTTTAAATACATTTATGTTACGTCATATGCGAGAAATAAGCTATTACAACTTTAGATTAATCTCTCGAGAGACTTCATCTCTGGTAATCCATAGCCACGCGGGAGAGAGAGAGAGAGAGAGAGAGAGAGAGAGAGAGAGAGAGAGAGAGAGAGAGAGAGAGAGAGAGAGAGAGAGTGTGTGTGTGTGTGTATTTAGGGTCAGACGGGGGATTGAACCTGCGATCCCTGGATTACTAGTCCAGCGTGTTACCACTGGACTACAGATCCGCCTGCTTTTTGCGAGATAATGTCGCTTTAATAAAACAGAGGGACGTTCCTTGTAATGAGAACATATTGTGTTTCTTTAACTCTGCAAGCTAAGAAGCCAATACATGGAATGAAATTACGAGACGAGGACATTGTGTCTTTCACCATCAATCCACATCTATATCCAACATGCAACTGTCTGGCCTCCGATCAACATTAGTCCCCTGTGCATAGTTCGTGCAACTGTCTTAATTGCCATCGATCAACATCTGTACCATGGCATGTGCATAGTTCACGCAACTGTCTGGCCATCGATCAACATCTGTCCCATGGCATGTGCATAGTTCATGCAACTGTCTGGCCATCGATCAACATCTGTATCATGGCACTGCATAGTTCACGCAACTGTCTTGCCGTCGATCAACATCTGTCCCATGGCATGTGCATAGTTCAGGCAACTGTCTGGCCATCGATCAACATCTGTCCCATGGCATGTGCATAGTTCATGCAACTGTCTGGCCATCGATCAACATCTGTATCATGGCACTGCATAGTTCACGCAACTGTCTTGCCGTCGATCAACATCTGTCCCATGGCATGTGCATAGTTCATGCAACTGTCTGGCCATCGATCAACATCTGTCCCATGGCATGTGCATAGTTCATGCAACTGTCTTGCCGTCGATCAACATCTGTCCCATGGCATGTGCATAGTTCATGCAACTGTCTTGCCGTCGATCAACATCTGTCCCATGGCATGTGCATTGTTCATGCAACTGTCTGGCCATCGATCAACATCTGTCCCATGGCATGTGCATAGTTCATGCAACTGTCTTGTCGTCGATCAACATCTGTCCCATGGCATGCGCATAGTTCATGCAACTGTATGGCCATCGATCAACATCTGTATCACGGCACGTGCATAGTTCATGCAACTGTCTGGCCATCGATCAACATCTGTACCATGGTATGTGCATAGTTCACGCAACTGTCTTGCCGTCGATCAACATCTGTCCCATGGCACGTGCATAGTTCATGCAACTGTCTGGCAGCCTTATTTCGACAACAGGTCGTAAGAAAAAGCTGATTGATATGTGTATGTGTAATTATTTCCATCTAAGAAGTTATATATCTACAAGTGAATGTATACTCACATCATAACAAACTGTGCATTTTTATATTGAGCGTTACTTTTTCGTTACACATTTTAGAAATGTTTCTAATGTTTCGATATGCTCCATATAACACGACAGTACATGTATATATCGACCCATGGCCGACACTATATACTCACACAACATGCCAACAAACCAAAACACAAGGTTTTCAGTTTATACGTGTTTTGTTTTGGGGATTTTCATCGATTTTATTTTATCATTTTTGCCCCGTTGTCTACCTCAATTGAGTAATATCACGAATTGGCGATTATACCTTGACACCGGCACGTCCAGATTTGGCTTCCAGAAATGTTCTATACATTTTCATATCGTGTTTCGCTGTTAGTTTTACCGTGTGTTAAGCAAGTCAACACATTTAAATGGTGCAAAATGTCGAAACAATTACCTCTATATTTATGTCAGCGTCATGTACAGATGAAGTACGCATTATAGAACCGTATGCGCAGCTTCCGGTTTTATATTAAAAATTGTGAGGCACGCGAAGGTTATGTATTTTAATGGTTACCTACCCTGCATAGCCCGGAGCTATCACAATATATTTTCTGCGCCGTTATCCAATCAAAATACTGGAATTGAAGCGTATGTCGTGTGTACAGCGTATACTAAAACTATTTAACAAGATATGGGCGTTTTAAAAGTTTTTACAAAAATATATGATCTGTTTGGCGATTTATTGACAAAATGGTTTGGTTTTATATTTTATATTTTATATTATATATTGTATTCTTGTTCCGGGACGATTTTAGACATTATAATTATGTATTATATGTAGAGATATGCATGCATATCCAAGGTCACTAGTATATCGGAACGAAATATACGCCAAAACACACCTTCGATGATCTCTTTTCGGGAGGCGGCATACATGCATGTATTTCCAATTCCAGCCAACCTACGCCCCTGAGTATTACCCAAGTAACCTAGTGACACTAATTAAGTTCTTTCATCTTATATTCAATCATCCGGAATTATAGAACACAGATTACATCGCCGGTGATACACAAGGCAGATGCGTACGACAGATTTGTGATGGCATCATTTCTACTACACGAACTTACGATTTAAACTTCTACGAATCCTCGATTTCAACTTCACGAATTCATGTTTTCTACTTCACGAATTCGTGTTTTCTACTTCACGAATTCACGTATTCAGTACAATTCACAAACTCTAAAATCATGAAAGTTTCATGTATTCAACTTCACGAATTCACGATTTCAAATCCCCAAATTCACGATGTGAACTTCATGAATATACGATTTAAACCTCGTGGATTCACGAGTTAAACTTCACAAGTTGAAATCGTGATGTTGAAATCGCAGATTCGTGATTGAATAGCGAATGTCGCAACCGGTCGTTCGTATTTCTAATTGAATAATATTTTATTGCAACTTTTTCCATAATGACGAATTATCAACAATTATTAACAATTTACAAATCACAATAACTGTCACATTAATAACGTACATAAATCCTGATAATATCCATATACATATTCGTCGTTATGGAAAAGTTGCAATAAAATATTATTAAATTAGAAATATATAAATAATGAATACATTTTCAAAGTGCAAAAGGATTGGGTTACAAGTATTGAAAACTTTAGCAACAGCCCTTTCCAAAAGGTCAAATTTGCTATCAATTTGTTCCGCTGTATGTAGTACTAATATAAGTAAGTCTGTCAAGAAAAGTATTGTTTGGATTGAATAAGAAAACGATCGTATTTCTAGTTTCAACAACGTGATTTATACAGAACATATCTGATACAATCTAGTTTAGTTATATGTAGAATAATCACCGGTTAATAAATTCTATTTTAAGCTATTTTCTCCGGGTACTCCGGTTTCCTCCCACACGAATGACCACATATACGCTTTCATCGGCGCCAACGAGAGTGATTAATATAAGTTGTTAGAACTTGCTTCGCAATCGTTGTAAAATAAATAAAATTTAAACATTAAACGTTTAAGAACTAAACTTGTTGAACTATGCCAGTCCACAGGTCTCAACTCCACAACGTGCACGTCGTGACATAGGCACAGCCCACAGCAGGACAATGGGCCAAGGACTTCGCTGATGCCAGCCTCGCTATCGGAACAGAAGGAGCCGTGTGACTCAGTATGAGTAGCCTTAAAGTAACTTTCCTGCTTGGCGAGACAGCAATGCTCGATGCTGTAGACGGCGGATAGTTGGCGGGTGTTTTAGCCCGATCCTCGATGTAGACGGTGGTTAGTTGGCGGGTGTTTTAGCCCGATCCTCGATGTAGACGGTGGATAGTTGGCGGGTGTTTTAGCCCGATCCTCGATGTAGACGGTGGATAGTTGGCGGGTGTTTTAGCCCGATCCTCGATGTAGACGGTGGATAGTTGGCGGGTGTTTTAGCCCGATCCTCGATGTAGACGGCGGGATGCGGCTTCTACCCTGGTCCGGTAGCGACGAGGACCCAGGCGAAGAAACCGAAACCATTCGTGCTGCTGTGAGCTGACAAATGGCGGGGGAGGTGGCTCTAAAAGGGACCGTCTACAGATAGATGCAGGACTTGTCACCCTGGACCAGAGGAAGGGGAAGCCTCCACAGGATGTCTACCAAACCCACAACTGACGTTGAATAAAGAATACACTTCTTAGAGAAACCAGTCGCCCACATGCCTCGGCGGAGACGACTATAAACAACGCTACAAGATGAGCGCCAGTGTGGGATTGCATGACGTTGCATCGTTAAACACACACACATTGATTCGTATTACATAAGCACTTCAGTCTGTCAAGATAAAGTGGATCTAGTGCCTCCATGAGTTGCAGATAAGGAAATCCAACCCGGCTATAGATGAGTGCAAAGAACAAGGCTCTGTCGAGTTCTTTTCACGTATCTTCATGCCAAGTGTGGGACTTCCTTTAACTGTAACGCTATGGAGGTGGTAGATTCATTTTCTCACATTACATATGCTTGTACTGTGCATACGAATCATGCCTATATAACATTGTCGTACCGGTATTCGACCGTCTAAGGCTTTTCGGTGAATGGCTTCTTGTTGGTCTGCCTTTCAACAGGTGAAATAATATTACTGGTAAAGTAAAGTGAAAACTTTTGCATTTAATGCAATTGTCTAAACTGAGATTGCATAACAAATGTTCAAAATAAAATACACTTTCACTCGCTTGTGATTTCAACATTGCGTCGAAAAAGTACCTATTTTCGGCCGACATTAATGTAACAGAAATGTTGATTAAGTTCTAGAAAGCTAATTAACATTGGGCATATTAATAATTGTTACTCGAAACATACTGTCTTGCTGCCGATTTTACGGACAAACCCATCCAGGTCTCTAACAGCCTGATATGCATTTGTGCATTTGTTAGTGCACTTGGTGAATAGAATAGACGCCAGGTTTATAGGCCTGCCTGCCTGTCTGTCTGTCTGTTTGTCTGTCTGTCTGTCTGTCTGTCTGTCTGCCTGCCTGCCTGCCTGCCGCCTGCCTGCCTGCCTGCCTGCCTGCCTGCCTGCCTGCCTGCCTGCCTGCCTGCCTGCCTGCCTGCCTGCCTGCCTGCCTGCCTGCCTGCCTGCCTGCCTGCCTGCCTGCCTGCCTGCCTGCCTAATTTCATTTTTCTCGGTACACAAAGATGACTATTATAACATATTCTGAGATTTTATGACCCGGTTTTCCTCATCAGATTTTCATTTATGGCATCGGTATACTATTACCTCTGTAAATGGAATGATAATTCTGTTTGATTTACAGTTCTAATAAATAGTTCCCCGAAGAACAAAGAGGTAATTATTAGTATATATATATCTGAGTGAAATTAACGGGGGCGATTTTAATACTAACGTAACCGCCCTGGTCGTGCGATCGATCTGGTCGTGAAGATATTATCAGTAGAGGCTTATTGGATGTAATGATGAAAAGAATAATTAGTAGCTTATGTATGTGCTTACTGTATTTTTTTTACCCCACCCGTCTATATGACATGCTGTGTTGGAAAGCGTAAGCGAAACTTACGCCAGAGTGTATTTGGTGTGGTTGGAACGAATAACAAGCGTTTCTATCTGTATGTGTGTATTTTACGTTTATTTATCGTCGCTACCGGTTGCCCATATGAGCGACGCCTCCTGAAGACATTAGTAATTTTAGAATTTTGGAGGATAGTGCAATGATACAGACAGAGACCCATTTTCCAAAATCTCCTCTGGTTCTTTTACGTGTAAGGTGCAAAGCACCGATACGAGGCCTCGGTTTAATGTCCTATCTGAAAGACTGTTAATTATATTAGGGTTAGTGTTACCACTGGACCACAGATCCGTTTGTAATCGATAGAGGAAGACAACAGTAGTTCATGCACGAACCAACGCCCTGTTAGAACCACCCACCTTCCGCAAACCAGTTGGATAGCTACCTCACTTGAAATAATTCGAAACCACCAGAGTGCTTCGTTTATACACATTTATTTTAGCTCGATTGCGAAACAAGTTATTTCAACTTATATAAATCACTCTCGAGACCTAAGATCTAAGGGCACAATCGTAACGGCTCCAGTGGGGCTCGAACTCCGGACCTTTCGCACCTGGAGCGAACGCCTATCCACTGCGCTATCACGACTTCCAGAGTGCTTCGAACCTATAGAGGTGAATGGCAGGTGATTTGAAGGCCCACGTTATGATACAGTAGGTGTGATTGTTTTTTTTATTGTAAATTCGTCGGTCGTTTGTAGAAGTGTATATGGATTGAATTCGCAAACAGCAACATTTATCTTATGTGTGCGTTTACTTAGAAAATGCTGCACACCGAGATAGTGTAAGGAGTGGATGATTCAATATTGTAGACTATACCAATTTTATGAAAATGGCCCTAGATAAAGTGCTAGGGGCAAATCGTAGGTAAACGAGCGGTTTTATTATAATTTGGGTATTCCGAATTCGATGCAGGTGCTTACCAAGCCGACATATGTGTCATTGACCTTCAAAAGGTCAAGTCCTTGACCTTCAGAAGGTCAATTCAAATGGTGACCATTTTTATATATTTTAATAGCAAAAAAACAATAACATACCTGTACCTACTATATCTTGTTCACATTGGTACACATATGTAGTTGTAATTTCAACCTCAAAGGTCAAGGTCAAGGTTGCCCATATGAGCGACGCCTCCTGAATAGATTAGTAATTTTAAATGTTTGGAGGATAGTGCAATGATACAGACAGATACCCATTCCAGAGTCTCCTATGGTGCTTTACGTTCAAGTAGCTCCGACACGAGACCTAGGTTTAAAGACATGAGATTTGAAACATTAGTCAGTTACCTCCCCTAGCTACTCATTGTAGATTGTCCTGTTATTTGGTATCCTCTGTTTTTATCGATGCTTCCTTTGCACCAAATGCTATCAATGTTCATCCGTTTTATCATCTTATCATTATTAAATTATTAAATCTCGACAGATATCCTACATATCCAATGCATACTGTACTGTAGAAATTCGTTATCAATTAAATAACATGATTTTAATAAAATTGCATTTACCCTACCGCAACATCTGGTTAGAAAACTACAGTAAAAACAAAGGATTCCTACTAAAAGGATCAATATACAGTTTTTGAAAGTGTATATAACGTCGCTTTCGGTTGCCCATATGAGTTTACCTAACAACACACTTCCTGGGCAGGCTCCAGTGGTTAACAAATACTTGGTGAACCAACCTCCGTAAGAAACTGTCAACATTTTCCATATAAAAGAGTCTGAGCGGGACTCGAACACGTGACCATCAGTGATGATAAGTGGAATGTTGGGATAAATCGGACTTTATCTGTCAATGGAGGTAATAAAAACACCAGTAATGTCTCTCTTCAAGATACGCAATATAGTCATGCTCTAAGCGACACGACATCATAGTCCAGACGACAATTTATTGGAATATTCGAAGATCCACAATGATTCAGCGGATAAACGTACGCATCCCCAGAGACGTTGATTAAAACCTTTATTAAATTTTGGGATAAATCGGACTTTATCTGTCAAGGGAGGTAATAAAAACACCAACAATGTCTCTCTTTAAGATTCGCAATATAGTCATGCTCTAAGCGATACGACATCATAGTCCAGACGACAATTTATTGGAATTTTCGAAGATCCACAACGATTCAGCGGATAACAGTACGCATCCCCAGAGACGTTGATTAAAACCTTTATGGATCGCTAGTTCATACAAATTTCGCTTACCTCGAAACAATGTCTTACTATATTAGTTGAATAGCTCTCGGGGGTTCTCATTCTGGCTACAAGTGATTTCATGCAAATGAACGTGGCATTCGCAGTAATACATGATCATCGTGCAGTCACACATCGTATTACCGGAGTAATGTATCGCAGTAATACATGATCACCGTGCAGTCACACATCGTATTACCGGAGTAATGTGTCGCAGTAATACACGATCACCGTGCAGTCACACATCGTATTACCGGTGTAATGTGTCGCAGTAATACACGATCACCGTGAAGTCACACATCGTATTACCGGTGTAATGTGTCGCAGTAATACATGATCACCGTGCAGTCACACATCGTATTACCGGAGTAATGTGTTCCAGTAATACACGATCACCGTGCAGTCACACATCGTATTACCGGTGTAATGTGTTCCAGTAATACATGATCACCGTGCAGTCACACATCGTATTACCGGTGTAATGTGTCGCAGTAATACATGATCACCGTGCAGTCACACATCGTATTACCGGTGTAATGTGTCGCAGTAATACACGATCACCGTGCAGTCACACATCGTATTACCGGAGTAATGTGTCGCAGTAATACAGTACCGCCGTGCAGTCACACATCGTATTACCGGTGTAATGTGTCGCAGTAATACATGATCACCGTGCAGTCACACATCGTATTACCGGTGTAATGTGTCGCAGTAATACAGTACCGCCGTGCAGTCACACATCGTATTACCGGAGTAATGTGTCGCAGTAATGCACGATCACCGTGCAGTCACACATCGTATTACCGGTGTAATGTGTCGCAGTAATACAGTACCGCCGTGCAGTCACACATCGTATTACCGGTGTAATGTGTTCCAGTAATACATGATCACCGTGCAGTCACACATCGTATTACCGGTGTAATGTTTCGCAGTAATATATGATCACCGTGCAGTCACACATCGTATTACCGGTGTAATGTTTCATAGCTATCACACATCTAATATCATATATCTGTCATATTTATCATCCTAAAAGTACAATGCTCTAAACCTAATAACACATGAATTCGCATAAAATATAAAGTACATATGGAAATAACGCCACTCGGAAGAGGATACGTTAATGTCCGCAGTTCGGATCCGAATATACATAAAGTCGAAATAAGGCCTGATTTGCCAAGTAACTCTTTACATTTATGTCTTTATCATGTTCATTGGCTAATAACAGTCACATATAACGGCTCCGTGAACAGATTTTAGTACATCTATATGGACTGTGGTAGCTGGAAATTAAAACTGTCATGAATAAATTCAATATAGAAATCTGCATTTGATTTGATTCGATCTTTGAGAATTATTGTATGCTTCTTATTTGAATTATAAGAATTTTGAGTCTTCTGTGTGGGCGGTTCCGATCCTTGTTTCGTCACGTGATGAAAACCGTGTGAAATCTACTACTGTATACTAGAGGACATAGAAAACGCACACCTACATTATATACTAGAGGACGTGGAAAACGCACACCTACATTATATACTAGAGGACGTGGAAAACGCACACCTACATTATATACTAGAGGACATATAAAACATACACCTACATTATATACTAGAAGACATAGGAAACGCACACCTACATTATATACTAGAGGACATAGAAAACGCACACCTACATTATATACTAGAGGACATAGAAAACGCACACCTACATTATATACTAGATCATAGAAAACGCACACCTATATGATATACTAGAGGACATAGAAAACGCACACCTACATTATATACTAGATCATGGAAAACGTACACCTACATTATATACTAGAGGACATAGAAAACATACACCTACATTATATACTAGAGGACATAGAAAACGCACACCTACATTATATACTAGATCAAGGAAAACGCACACCTACATTATATACTAGATCATAGAAAACGCACACCTACATTATATACTACAGGACATAGAAAACGCACACCTACATTATATACTAGATCATAGAAAACGCACACCTACATTATATACTAGAGGACATAGAAACATACACCTACATTATATACTAGAGGTCATAGAAAACGCACACCTACATTATATACTAGAGGACATAGAAAACGCACACCTACATTATATACTAGAGGACATAGAAAACGCCACCTACATTATATACTAGAGTACATAGAAACGACACCTACATTATATACTAGAGACATAGAAAACGCACACCTACATTATATACTAGAGGACATAGAAAACGCACCTACATTATATACTAGAGGACATAGAAAACGCACACCTACATTATATACTAGAGGACATAGAAAACGCACACCTACATTATATACTAGAGGACATAGAAAACGCCACCCTACATTATATACTAGAGGACATAGAAAACGCACACCTACATTATATACTAGAGGACATAGAAAACGCACACCTACATTATATACTAGAGGACATAGAAAACGCACACCTACATTATATACTAGAGGACATAGAAAACGCACACCTACATTATATACTAGAGGACATAGAAAACGCACACCTACATTATATACTAGAGGACATAGAAAACGCACACCTACATTATATACTAGAGGACATAGAAAACGCACACCTACATTATATACTAGAGGACATAGAAAACGCACACCTACATTATATACTAGAGGACATAGAAAACGCACACCTACATTATATACTAGAGGACATAGAAAACGCACACCTACATTATATACTAGAGGACATAGAAAACGCACACCTACATTATATACTAGAGGACATAGAAAACGCACACCTACATTATATACTAGAGGACATAGAAAACGCACACCTACATTATATACTAGAGGACATAGAAAACGCACACCTACATTATATACTAGAGGACATAGAAAACGCACACCTACATTATATACTAGAGGACATAGAAAACGCACACCTACATTATATACTAGAGGACATAGAAAACGCACACCTACATTATATACTAGAGGACATAGAAAACGCACACCTACATTATATACTAGAGGACATAGAAAACGCACACCTACATTATATACTAGAGGACATAGAAAACGCACACCTACATTATATACTAGAGGACATAGAAAACGCACACCTACATTATATACTAGAGGACATAGAAAACGCACACCTACAGTATAGACTAGAGGATATAGAAAACGCACACACAAGTACAAAGGTATGACGTCACGATAGTGTTTTAAGTACACATACATACACTGTGCGGTGAATACACTGTTTTGCTATTGGTTGTTACGTTCGAGTATTCCGCCAGTTGATTCAATTGTCTTGGAATTTCAATA
This sequence comes from Archivesica marissinica, assembly GCA_014843695.1. Lineage (NCBI taxonomy): Eukaryota > Metazoa > Mollusca > Bivalvia > Venerida > Vesicomyidae > Archivesica > Archivesica marissinica. The sequence goes on along the minus strand of CM026392.1, from coordinate 19,339,827 downwards.
TCAATGTTTCATCTCCTCATTCGTTGTAGCATTTACTCGTGTCAGGGGCGTAGCTAGCTACTTTTAATTTGTATAACCGCCTAATGAATTGAACACCGTAGGTATACGATGGTGTTGGGAGAGTTAAACTTTGATCCTAGAACGTCGATTGTGTTCTCTGACGAATTTTAATGTACGTTTTTAGACGCTCAAATTTCGAATTTTTCAGAGATGTATTTTTCAAAATGAAATCAATTTGAGTGTAGAAAGGCAAGCACATAGATGGACTGTCACATTGAGTACACATAGTGTTAGTAAGTAAGTAATACGTGAATTGTTTATTATAGTGACATGTGATATAGCATCCGTGGCGTCCGTGGTCCAGTGGTAGAGCGTCGGATTTGGAATCGAACGGTCCCGGGTTCGATACTCGGTCAGGCCACGTATGTAGTGTCATTGAGCAAGGCACCTCACACACATTGCTTAGTACTGGTTAATCGCTTAGGTCGGCTAAGCCTGCCCAGGAAAACATGTCTACGTCCCCGCGAGGGGTTTGACATTAAAGGTACATACATATAGCATACATTTAAAACATACATATAAACACAGAATCCACCAGGCCCAATGGGGTGCGGTGCGTTGAAGTGTGGAAGTGTACTCAATCCTCACACTGTCGTAGCTCACGTGCTGTACTCACGCGCTCACTCTAAGCACCTGTAAACGAGTATTCGTTAATGCACGTGAAAAGGTGAAAGTGCCATAGTGAAACTATAGTATACAAGTATGAATGATCGTGTGGTGAAATATGTGACCACTGGTCTATATACAATAGCAATAAACGTTTTATTGCATTTTTGGCATTTTTGAATTTTTCATTTTCTGTGACAATATGCAGGCCCCCGGGGCCGTCAGTGCTTTCTATAGCTACGTGCCTGCGTGTAAGGCAAATCAGTATGCATATCTGGTAAGGTTAGGATAATTTAGTTTCTGTTAGCATCCCAGATTTCAATACCAAATTAGCAATATAATACAGATGAACTATGTCTCCTGGAAATGCATGATCATGCAGGTTCCATCATATGTTGTACAATGTTTAAAAGCTGATAATATACAATTATACATGAATATAAGTATTATTTCTTGCAGCTTATATCTTATTTCCTATGAAAGTTTTACTCGTTACTGTTTATATGTTTCATTATGCTAGTTCATGTTTTAATTTGTTGAGGGATTCGTGGTAGATTGACTTAATTGCTCAAATGAGTTCTCTCGTTAAATAAAGTCTTTTAAAGATTAAAAAAGATATATTTATAGAATAAGAGGATATTTGTTTGTTTCAGTGAATGATCGAATTATATTTCACCGAAGGAACATTGAAATCATTATTATCACGAGTGGCGCTAGCCATTTTGAATTTTGGCGGCCATTTTGCTTTTTAACTCTGAATTAAAAAATAATGCTAAGATATATGTACTACATGTATCAATCATCATTGTTTCTATTGTTTTTACTAAAAACGCATAGTTTTAATGTAGACCACTGTCGTTTAACAAGTAGCAAGGAAAGCTGTATTTTGTTGCATTTTGATGGTTTTCGCATGTTATTGTTATAAATAGGGTTTCCATGGCAATAGACACTGCTAACATTTTGTGAATTAAAGCTGACATTATACCAACAACAACAAACCTCCGCTATGTGAGGGGTATTTTACACTGGCCCTTGGTACCAGACTAAATCCTCCGCATTTTGCAAATCAAGTCTGTAACATTGTTGCAATCCATCGACAAGTATGTATACCACATGGGGAGAGTTCAAAGCAATGTTGCAATTTATGTCAAAATGACTGTGCGGTTGGCAATAATTAGCCAGTAGTTTGACATTTATATTTCCAAGAATTAGTCTTAGCATCAGGGTATTTACTGGGAGAGATGATATCAGCGTAATGTACTTCCAGTGCGATTATGATACATATATATATATTTCCAATATTGCGTGATTATTTCTTCCCTTCTAGCATATTATTATGCATAATATCAGTTTTAATTATATATGTTTAGATCTGTTCTCGTTCGGTTGATTTGTCGGTTTTAGTATGTGGTGATATATGTCTAATATATACTTACAAAGGCGATGTGTAATGAGGTTGCTTCTCAACGGCGAGTGTGACACTTTCCTGCGCGAATATTTCAGAACATTAAAGAATGACATTTCCAGAACGTATAATTTACCCAAAGGCTGTAGAGAGTTACCGGGAAATTGCTCTAGAATTACGTGTACGTGATATATACATTCTAGGGTAATGCACGATTAGCCCTTGGCCAACTTTTTAAAATATTCCAGAAACTCATTTATTTCTCGGAATCATATATTTATGCATTATTCCATCAAATTATGACATCATCTCGTCCTCTATTCGAATCATAATCCTTAAAGTGGACCCCGAATTAACACCCACTTCGCAAATATCTCCAATTGCCCTAACTAAGCCAAGTGAACACTTTCTTTTTCGTGTGAGTATACTGTTGACCTCTTTCTGGTCACATTCCTGTTTCGTGACCTATATCTGTTGTTTCTGTTCACTCGTCAATGAAGAACAATACTTTTGATTCTGTTTATAATTATAAATATATATACGTGTTCAATCGTTATTCATTTTGTGAATGCAGGTATATATTATATACTAAACAGTGTTTACTCAAGGAAGAATGTCACAGGTGTAGTAGGGGTAGGGATAAGCCCAATCGACCTGTTGTACTCTGTGATATTCTTAATGGAAGTAAATACAGGTTTGATATATATATTATGAACATTGTTATGCTAGTATATTCTTGTGATTAATTTTTAAATTGAATAATAACATCGTTACAATGCATACTATGCCTTCTCCGCCAGATTTGTCACCACTATTTGTTATGTTCGTGTTTGTAAATTGGTGTACCTCATGGGCCATATTGACCTATTGGATATGAAATAGAGTTGATCACATAATTCGATAATCTTTCTGGATCAACAGTCACGCTGGAACTGTTGCTTCCTGCTATCTCCGAACTAATCTGCAAATGTGACACACCACGTGCGAACTTGTTCTACAAACACGATTATTGCGCCTATTTTCGTCATATTATCGTAAAGATAATTCCGACAATCCACGTCTGCTGCTAATTAGAAGACTCTCTCTTTTCCTTTATATTATTGGTGTGTCAGTATTTCCATGTCATTTTAACGATCTACGATCGAACTTTTAATTTTAAACAAAATGGGTGCAGCGCATGCGCAACCATATATAATTGAAAACAGTTATAAATTAATTTAAGCATACTATAATTACTGCACGTTTCTGTATCTAATTACCTCGCCCTGGTTACAGACTGAACAGACGTTTGAATATTGACGTAAATGATTGTAAAATAAGAACGATGGACCGGTGGTGATAGTCAACTATCTCTGCACTATCTCTGCACTATCTCTGCATAGTCACTATCTCTGCACTATCTCTGCACTATCTCAGCACTATCTCAGCACTATCTCTGCACTATCTCTGCACTATCTCAGCACTATCTCAGCAGGTCACCATTTCAACATCCAGATTTCACGATTTCAATTCCACGAATTCACGATTTCACGAATTACGACTTTAAATTCACGTATTCACCATTTCAACTTCATGAATTCACGATTTCAACTTCACTACTTTACGATTTCAATTCCACGAATTCACGATTTCACGAATTACGACTTTAAATTCACGTATTCACCATTTCAACTTCATGAATTCACGATTTCAACTTCACTACTTTACGATTTCAACTTCACGAATTCACGATTTCAATTTCAAATATTAACAATATTTCGGATGAGACTCTAGACAGAGGTCACATGTATCTATACTACCCACCGGGCATATAAAATAACCATGTGTGTCTATTGAATTGGTGCCAAAATGAAGAGACCACTTGTATTAAGAGACCACTTTTCAGTTCCCATTTGTGTTGTTATGGAACGAATTAGCCTATATTAAGAGACCATTCCTGCTAGGCAAGGCATTTAAATTCCACGTTGCACCTTACCTCTCCCTCGTGGCGATGGATTCCATCAGGAATGAGGTCTCGAGAGTGATCTATATAAGTTGAAATAACTTGTTTCGCAATCGACCTAAAATAAATTTGTATAAACTAATCCTGCTTAGAGACTGCTGTTAGCCTTCCCTTTGGTGGTTTCTTAATACAAGTCTGACTGTATTTTATTATTGGTTGGGCTGGATATCTAATCTCGACCATCCATTTGCAGTTCAACGCATTAACGTCTGGGTCACTAAAATCATAAAGCACGCGATATGTACGTGCGCGTTTGTTTCAAGTCTATGTCGGTATACGTGGCTGTCTAAAAATACGACCACTGGCTTTGCACTAATTGTACAATATTGCAAAAGTCTTGAAATGAAAAGACTAGTTAAGTATAGCATAGCTGGAGACCTCATTTACGTAATTGTGCGTTAAGCTACAAGAATGGGGAGTAACGAACGACCAGAAGATCGAGTTGAGTTAGCATGTAGGTAATGTTCCAAAAATAAACTTTAAAGGCCCGGTATGTGTTTTACTTAGAATGTGCTGCACACAGGTATACATGTATTCTAATTAGGGTTTGCTTAGAATTATTGTTTATTAAGGTAAACATATTTTGGGTGTGTGTGTGTGTGTGTGTGGTGTGTGTGTGTGTGTGTGTGTGTGTGTGTGTGTGTGTGTGTGTGGTGTGTGTGTGTGTGTGTGTGTGTGTGTGTGTGTGTGTGTGTGTGTGTGTGTGTGGTTGTGTGGTGTGTGTGTGTGTGTGTGTGTGTGGTGTGTGTGTGTGTGTGTGTGTGTGTGTGTGTGTGTGTGTGTGTGTGTGTGTGTGTGTGGTGTGTGTGTGTGTGTGTGTGTGTGTGTGTGTGTGTGTGTGTGGTGTGTGTGTGTGTGTGTGTGTGTGGGTGTGTGCGTGTGCGTGTGCGTGTGCGTGTGCGTGTGCGTGTGCGTGTGCGTGTGCGTGTGCGTGTGCGTGTGCGTGTGCGTGTGTGTGTGTGTACGTGTGTGTGTACGTGTGTGTGCGCGCCTGTGTACGTGTGTGTACGTGTATGTGCGTGTGTGTACGTGTGTGTGCGCTCGTGTGTGTATGTGCGTGTGTGTACGTGTGTGTGCGCTCGTGTGTGTACGTGTATACGCGTGTGTGTACGTGTGTACGTGTGTGTGTGTACGTGTGTGTACGTGTGTGTACGTGTGTGTACCTGTGTGTGTACCTGTGTGTGTACCTGTGTGTACGTGTGTGTACGTGTGTACGTGTGTGTACGTGTGTGTACGTGTGTGTACGTGTGTGTGTACGTGTCTCATTTTAATTGCCAGTAAATTTAATAAACCATGCTAAATCTAATCTGCGCGCAGTCATTTCTTTGATATTATGATTTGCTACGGAGATACGGAGATATACGAAGATACCCGAAGGAAAGACTTGTTACAGAGAAACGGAGCTATACGAAGATACCCGAAGGAATTACTTGTTACGGAAAAACGGAGCTATACGACGAGAGCCGAGGGAAAAAGAAAGACTTGTTACGGAGAAACGGAGCTATACGAAGATACCCGAAGGAAAGACTTGTTACGGAGAAACGGAGCTATACGAAGAGAGCCGAAGGAAATAAAGACTTGTTACGGTGAAACGGAGCTATACGAAGATACCCGAAGGAAAGACTTGTTACAGAGAAACGGAGCTATACGAAGATACCCGAAGGAATTACTTGTTACGGAAAAACGGAGCTATACGACGAGAGCCGAGGGAAAAAGAAAGACTTGTTACGGAGAAACGGAGCTATACGAAGATACCCGAAGGAAAGACTTGTTACGGAGAAACGGAGCTATACGAAGAGAGCCGAAGGAAATAAAGACTTGTTACGGTGAAACGGAGCTATACGAAAAGAGCCGAAGGAAATAAAGACTTGTTACGGAGAAACGGAGCAATACGAAGAGAGCCGAAAGAAATAAAGACTTGTTACGGAGAAACGGAGCTATACGAAGAGAGCCGAGGGAAATAAAGACTTGTTACGGTGAAACGGAGCTATACGAAAAGAGCCGAAGGAAATAAAGACTTGTTACGGAGAAACGGAGCTATACGAAGAGAGTCGAAAGAAATAAAGACTTGTTACGGAGAAACGGAGCTATACGAAGAGAGCCGAGGGAAAGAAAGACTTGTTACGGAGATATGGAGCTATATGAAAAGCGCAGACGGAAAGAAAGACTTGTTACGGAGATACGGAGCTATACGAAGAGAGCCGAGGGAAAGAAAGACTTGTTACGGAGATACGGAGCTATACGAAGAGAGCCGAAGGAAAGAAAGACTTGTTAGGGAGATACGGAGCAATACGAAGAGAGCCGGAGGAAAGAAAGACTTGTTACGCAAATACGGAGCTATACAAAGAGAGCCAAGGGAAAAAGAAAGACTTGTTACGGAGAAACGGAGCTATACGAAGATACCCGAAGGAAAGACTTGTTACGGAGAAACAGAGCTATACGAAGAGAGCCGAAGGAAATAAAGACTTGTTACGGAGAAACGGAGCTATACGAAAAGAGCCGAAGGAAATAAAGACTTGATACGGAGAAACGGAGCTATACGAAGAGAATCGAAAGAAATAAAGACTTGTTACGGAGAAACGGAGCTATACGAATAGAACCGAGGGAAAGAAAGACTTGTTATGGAGAAACGGAGCAATATGAAAAGAGTAGAGGGAAAGAAAGACTTGTTACGGAGAAACGGAGCTATACGAAGAGAGTCGAAATAAAGACTTGTTATGGAGAAACGGAGCTATACGAAGAGAGCCAAAGGAAATAAAGACTTGTTACGGAGAAACTGAGTTATACGAAGAGAGCCGAAGGAAAGAAAGACTTGTTACGAAGATACGGAGCTATACGAAGAGAGCCGAAGGAAAGAAAGACCTGTTACGGAGATACGGAGCTATATGAAAAGAGTAGAGGGAAAGAAAGACTTGTTAAGGAGAAACGGAGCTATATGAAAAGAGCCGAGGGAAAAGAAAGACTTGTTACGGAGATACGGAGCTATACGAAGAGAGCCGAAGGAAAGAAAGACTTGTTACGGAGAAACGGAGCTATACGAAGTGAGTCGAAAGAAAGACTTGTTATGGAGAAACGGAGCTATACGAATAGAGTCGAAAGAAATAAAGACTTGTTACGGAAGAACGGAGCTATACGAAGAGAGCCGAAGGAAATAAAGACGTGTTACGGAAGAACGGAGCTATACGAAGAGAGCCGAAGGAAATAAAGACGTGTTATGGAGAAACTGAGTTATACGAAGAGAGCTGTAGGAAATAATGACTTGTTTCGGAGAAACGGAGCTATACGAAGAGAGCCGAAAGAAACACGTACTTACGTCCCTCTCTGGAATTGCTTTATTCTAGGACATAATAAACAACACGTTTCAAACATATGAGCGACATTTGTTGTTTACTCGACGTCATTGCTGAGCAATTTGTTGTTCCTATATCTACAATATCATGCAAAGGATTGTTACTTTGACTCAATACGTGCGACCATGACATCAGCAATTTCCTGAATCGTCAATGGAATTTCGTTTCCATATCGATGGCTTTAATACATTTAACAAAACTATTTTAACCCGATTGAGAAACAATTCCATTTCATTAATTAAATCTCATTTATGCCCCACGTACCCATGGAACTCATGGATTTGCTCATACTAGAATGTATGTTTTTAAGGTGTATAGTCGGGCGAACAGCTTAGGTCATATGGCACCTCTCCAGGTGTTATTGGTGAATATGGCCCCAAGGTGCCCCTTCGGGCAGTGTTTCAGGCACGGACGGCCCCATGTAGAACCACCGTCCTTCCGCAAGCAATCCAGTTATATCCTCGATTCGTAAGGATAGGATTCGGGTGGTATTGACTATTGATGTTCATAAAAGGGCGTCTCATAAGTCAGAAATGACTGGCCCTTATTTATTTATACAAATTTATTTTAGGTCAATTGCGAAACAAGTTCTTTCAATTGATATTAATCACTCTCGAGACCTTATTCCTGATGGAACCCATCGCCACGAGGGAGAGAGAAGAGGCAACGTGGAATTTAAATGCCTTGCCTAAGGACACACTCGTAACGGTTCCAGCGGGGCTCGAACTTTCGCATCTGAAGCGACCGCGTATCCACTGCGCTATCACGACATCCACAACTGGCCCTTAGAGTAGGGCTGATACGTTTTCCAAGTGATATTTTCTGACAATAACCAAAGTACATTCGAATTTTGAAGATTTATCGTAACTATGCAAAATTGTCAGCTGCCATCGATGGCTCTATTACTGAAGAGGAAAAAGACACAACTGTTTCTTAGAAAAAAAGTAGTTCCATTATATAATTGCATATTGTAGTAATATGTATTTCGAAATTCAGCGTTTTCCGTCATAAATAATGCTAATTTGCTTTTAAATATTTTAAAATTACCCATGTACTGCCTTCTGGGCTACCTTCTAAGTAAACACATTTAACAAGGGTCTATTGACATATTGTACACAGTTCAAAGTTGCATGTCTGCCTTGTACATAGTTCAAAGTTGCATGTATACCGTGTACATAATTCAAAATTGCATATTTGCCTTGCACATAGTTCAAAGTTGCATGTCTGCCTTGTACATAGTTCAAAGTTGCATGTATACCGTGTACATAATTCAAAGTTGCATGTATACCTTGTACATAGTTCAAAGTTGCATGTATATCTTGTACATATTTCAAAGTTGCATGTATACCTTGTACATAGTTCAAAGTTGCATGTATATCTTGTACATATTTCAAAGTTGCATGTATACCTTGTACATAGTCCAAAGTTGCAGTTTGCCTTGTATACAGATGTGAGAAGATTGAACACTGATGCGAATCGTGACAAAACTGACTTTGTGTCTGACTAGTTGACTGCAGAATGTTACTATAGCAACACATGCTCTATAATGTTTGTTTTTGAGAGTTTTACGTTCGCTTAGTTTATATGGCGACTCCAAGGTTAGAATTTGTGGAGGAAGAACCCGAGTGTCCCTTTGAGAAGTATTTCAGGACCCGGGTAGAACCACCGACCTACAACAAGCCAGCTGGATAGCTTATTCACATACAATAATTCGACAACACAGGTGTGATTCGAACGTAAAACGGTGAGGGGCAAGTGATTTGAAGTCAACTAGTTTAATCACTCGGCAACGGAGGTTCCTTCGTGCTCTATACAAGTTCGAGCATCAGCCAAGTGAACGTGAAGGTGAGTTTAGGCTGTCACGTTCAGTATTATCACGCATATATTCCTTATCCCAATTACAAACAGTGACATAAATCTCACGGCAACAGTTGGTTTCCTGGTTTCGTTCCCCGGTCCTGTGTGTGATACCAAGATGTAGCGTTCTGTTTGTATTGATCAGTTCAAGATCATATCAAACTAACGCACATCAAAATATCTCCCTTAGTTTCTATAAACAGTTAAAATGTCAACAGAGCACCATATTTATGAATACAACTGCTCTCACCATTTCTACTTACCGTACAGCGCAACTATATAGTGAGCAAACTCCACCATGTCTACATACCGTACAGCGCAACAATATAGTGAGCAAACTCCACCATGTCTACATACCGTACAACACAACTATATAGTGAGCAAACTCCACCATGTCTACTTACCGTACAGCACAACTATATAGTGAACAAACTCCACCATGTCTACATACCGTACAGCGCAACTATATAGTGAGCAAACTCCACCTTGTCTACATACCGTACAGCACAATTATATAGTGAACAAACTCCACCATGTCTACATACCGTACAGCGCAACTATATAGTGAGCAAACTCCACCATGTCTACATACCGTACAGCACAACTATATAGTGAGCAAACTCTACCATGTCTACATACCGTACAGCACAACTATATAGTGAGCAAATTCCACCATGTCTAATTACCGTACTGCGCAACTATATAGTGAGCAAACTCCACCCTGTCTACTTACCGTACAGCGCAACTATATAGTGAGCAAACTCCACCATGTCTACTTACCGTACAGCGCAACTATATAGTGAGCAAACTCCACCCTGTCTACTTACCGTACAGCGCAACTATATAGTGAGCAAACTCCACCATGTCTACTTACCGTACAGCGCAACTATATAGTGAGCAAACTCCACCATGTCTACATACCGTACAGCGCAACTATATAGTGAGCAAACTCCACCATGTCTACTTACCGTATAGAGCAAATATAGTGAGCAAACTCCACCATGTATACAACCATACAGCGCAACTATATAGTGAACAAACTCCACCATGTCTAATACCGTACATCGCACTATTAGTGAGCAAACTCCACCTGTTTACATACCGTACAGCCACAACTATATAGTGAACACACTCCACCATGTCTACATACCGTACATCGCAACTATATAGTGAGCAAACTCCACCATGTTTACATATCGTACAGCGCAACTATATAGTGAGCAAACTCCACCATGTTACATACCGTACAGCGCAACTATATAGTGAGCAAACTCCACCATGTCTACATACCGTACAGCACAACTATATAGTGAGCAAACTCCACCATGTCTACTTACCGTACAGCACAACTATATAGTGAGCAAACTCCACCATGTCTACATACCGTACAGCGCAACTATATAGTGAGCAAACTCCACCATGTCTACATACCGTACAGCACAACTATATAGTGAGCAAACTCCACCATGTCTACATACCGTACAGCGCAACTATATAGTGAGCAAACTCCACCATGTCTACATACCGTACAGCGCAACTATATAGTGAGCAAACTCCACCATGTCTACATACCGTACAGCACAACTATATAGTGAGCAAACTCCACCATGTCTACATACCGTACAGCGCAACTATATAGTGAGCAAACTCCACCATGTCTACATACCGTACAGCACAACTATATAGTGAGCAAACTCCACCATGTCTACATACCATACAGCGCAACTATATAGTGAGCAAACTCCACCATGTCTACATACCTACAGCGCAACTATATAGTGAGCAAACTCCACCATGTCTACATACCGTACAGCACAACTATATAGTGAGCAAACTCCACCATGTCTACATACCGTACAGCACAACTATATAGTGAGCAAACTCCACCATGTCTACATACCGTACAGCGCAACTATATAGTGAGCAAACTCCACCATGTCTACATACCGTACAGCGCAACTATATAGTGAGCAAACTCCACCATGTCTACATACCGTACAGCGCAACTATATAGTGAGCAAACTCCACCATGTCTACTTACCGTACAGTGCAACTATATAGTGAGCAAACTCCCCACCATGTCTACTTACCGTACAGCGCAACTATATAGTGAGCAAACTCCACCATGTCTACTTACCGTACAGTGCAACTATATAGTGAGCAAACTCCACCATGTCTACTTACCGTACAGCGCAACTATATAGTGAGCAAACTCCACCATGTCTACTTACCGTACAGCGCAACTATATAGGGAGCAAACTCCACCATGTTTACTTACCGTACAGCGCAACTATATAGTGAGCAAACTCCACCATGTCTACTTACCGTACAGCGCAACTATATAGTGAGCAAACTCCGCACTATGTCTACTTACCGTACAGTGCAACTACATAGTGAGCAAACTCCACCATGTCTACTTACCGTACAGCGTAACTATATAGTGAGCAAACTCCCCACCATGTCTACTTACCGTACAGTGCAACTATATAGTGAGCAAACTCCACCATGTCTACTTACCGTACAGCGCAACTATATAGTGAGCAAACTCCCCACCATGTCTACTTACCGTACAGTGAAACTACATAGTGAGCAAACTCCCCACCATGTCTACATACCGTACAGTGCAACTATATAGTGAACAAACTCCACCATGTCTACTTACCGTACAGGGCAACTACATAGTGAGCAAACTTTACCATGTCTACTTACCGTACAG
>CM026392.1:19295236-19326831 GCA_014843695.1 Archivesica marissinica | reverse complement strand
CGTGCGTGCGTGCGTGCGTGCGTGCGTGCGTGCGTGCGTGCGTGCGTGCGTGCGTGCGTGCGTGCGTGCGTGCGTGCGTGCGTGCGTGCGTGCGTGCGTGCGTGCGTGCGTGCGTGCGTGCGTGCGTGCGTGCGTGCGTGAGTGCGTGCGTGCGTGCGTGCGTGCGTGCGTGCGTGCGTGCGTGCGTGCGTGAGTGCGTGCGTGCGTGCGTGCGTGCGTGCGTGCGTGCGTGCGTGCGTGCGTGCGTGCGTGCGTGCGTGCGTGCGTCGTGCGTGCGTGCGTGCGTGCGTGCGTGCGTGCGTGCGTGCGTGCGTGCGTGCGTGCGTGCGTGCGTGCGTGCGTGCGTGCGTGCGTGCGTGCGTGCGTGCGTGCGTGCGTGCGTGCGTGCGTGCGTGCGTGCGTGCGTGCGTGCGTGCGTGCGTGCGTGCGTGCGTGCGTGCGTGCGTGCGTGCGTGCGTGCGTGCGTGCGTGCGTGCGTGCGTGCGTGCGTGCGTGCGTGCGTGCGTGCGTGCGTGCGTGCGTGCGTGCGTGCGTGCGTGCGTGCGTGCGTGCGTGCGTGCGTTACTTTTATTGATCGTCGCTATCGGTTGCCAATATGACAGACACCTCATGAAGCGAGTAGTCATTTTAGAGTTTGGCGGAAATAGCAAAGTTCTCTGGATCGTTTACGTGCGCAGTGTAAAGCACCGATACGAGACCTCGGTTTAAAGTCCCATCTGAAATACTGTTTAATATATATTATTACGGTCAGACGGGGGATTGAACATGTGCTACTGTGATTCGCAGTCCAACGTGTTAACTAACCACTGTATTACGGACTCTAGCCTGGGTAAAGACGTCGATATATTTTGCCTTGTCAGTCAAATAAATATGTTTTAACACGGAGACTATTAATTGGGCCGTATTGAGTTTCTGATCATATCCACTGTCATTTTGCCAGAAGTTAAAAAGTGAAAAATCGACAGATTGGAACCCAGGCTACACGGACCCGTTTACAGTGGCGGGTTAAGGGGAGGGCTGACTGGGCTGGAGCCAGTGGCCCCTGATATTTAGGGGCCCCCAAATTAGTATTTTAAACCTGTAATTAACTGAATAAAATTTAACGAACATTTTAAAAATGACATAAATAGATAGTTCTTAGAAGATAGCCTGGGCTTTCCAACGATGTATGACTTTAATAATATTTTGTGTTTAGTAGATTGCAGCAATGACATATAGTGAACTGTTTCCCCGAGTCTAATAGTCTCGCAATACGCGGCGTCGACAGGTGAAATCCCTTCTTACCAACCAATGCAATAGCAGAAAGCCGTAATTTCGGCCAAGAGGAGGTAATGTGAGAAAGGTTTATTCAACAGAATGTTCTTGTTTGTTTACACTTGTATTTATCTTGATGAAAGGACCCCTGTTTGAGCTACAGCCAGGGGCCACATGCAACCTTAACCCGCCCCTACATGGATCGCAGGTTCGATCACTCGTCTCACCCTATTAAATAAAATGTACAGTATTTCAGATGGGACTATAAACCAGTGTCTTGTGTAATACGTAATATACATCGGACATGTAACACAACCATTGTACCGCTTCCTATCATTTTACACCTGTTTTCTCATCTTTATAATTATTAAATTAATAAATCTCGACATATATCCTACTCAAAATATAGTATCTCCCATGTAAAGTGGTACTGTAAAATGTAACACTTGAATCCGTTACAGATCAGATCAAGGCGTTATCCAAGTCGTCTTTGTCCCGTATACTGTAAAATGTACAACTTCAATCCACATGCAACATTAACCCACCCCTGCCCGTCTACATTGAAACGCTAGTGTTTTATAGCATTATATTAAGTGACATCATAAAACATACAAGTCTAGTAATACTCCATATGCCACTATACTTTAATATGTTGCATGTAATATGTCTTGTTTGTTTACAGATAAACCCATAGATAAACGATATGACAGAACAAACAATAAAGCAAATATATCATATTTCTAAATTTTTAAAGCGACATTAGTAAATTTATTTTAAAGCGCCACTACATCAGTGAAAACGCAAATTTCTACAGAATGTACTGTCCTATTATATGGTATAATTTCTTTCCAACTATTTGCCTCAAATACTGAGTATTTCAACTAATAAGCAAACGTCGTTGTATACGCGGTTTGTTACACGCACATGACAAAATAATGTAAATATGGTCGATATTCATGCGTTGAAAGTTTGTAGATCACAAAAACACTGTTTATTCATTCAATGTTAGTGTTCGAATATATTCGGAAGACTTTATAGTAGCGTGACAAAAATGCATTTTATTTGCTTTTTTGTGATGTAATGTCGCTTTAATAGTTCTATTATTATGTACCAGTACAGCAATGCAATACATATTATGATATGTAGACGTACGTGTAAATCAAAAGCTAAAATGGAATGTTCATTTCCGAGTACTTACCAAACACAGCGCCTTGCTCGGGATATATCTCTCTCAGCGTACCCCTGTCTACGTCTACATGGGGGCCAGGAGGGCACACCATGCACCCCCTCAGCATCCACCGGGACCACAATTTTCTTATGTATTATGTAGCTGGTGAAAATGTAAGACATGTACTCAAAGAATAAAGTGTCACGATCAACGTTTTAATCCTCTTTTCTGAAAAATCTCGTGTCGGTGCTTTACACCGTGCACGCAAAAGAACCAGAGGAGACTCTGGAATGGGTATGTCTGTATCATTGCACTATCCTCCACAAATCTAAAATGACTAATCTCTTCAGGAGGCGTCGCTCATATGGGCAACCGGTAGCGACGGTAAATAAACGTAAGCACACACTCATTAATACATCCCAACGATTGCGAAGCAAATTCTAACAACTTATATTAATCACTCTCCTTGGCGCGGATGGAAGCGTAAATGTGGTAACTCGTGTGAGAGAGGAAACCGGAGTACCCGGGGAAAACACACCTGTTCGATCTGGCGACCATCGTACCATCTAACATATTTCCCGGTGCGAGGATCGAACCCAGATTGAATTGGTGAGAAGCGAGCGCGATAACCACTGCGCTAATCGCAGCCAATAAGATATATAGTATCTATAATAGTAAACGTCTAAAGTACAGAATGTATGTATATAAGAAACACATGCCAATTATGTCGCACAGTTATGGATTCGGAAATACTTTCCAATGATTAATACCACTAATGACTTTGCACCTTCACACTATATGTATATCCCTTGCGGTTTAATACAAACGCATGTATGCGCCAGGGAGATATACTGTGCCCATTAATCTTTAGCATAAAAACTTATGGCGCGCATAACACGGCTCCAGTGAAGGAAACAACAGCATGTTCTGTACATACGAAAAGGGTTCATAATATTAAGGAGTGGAAGTGTGGGTCGAGACTGACAAGGTTTACTGATGTATTAATCAATATATGCCCAGTTGGATACAAGAATGGACACTCCCTATACCTCATGAAGAATCTGTTATCCCGAATACAGGACAATCATTAGCCTGGATTCCAGTCTAAAATGGAGTTGATATTATCAGAAACTCAATACGGCCCGATTAATAGTCTCGGTGTTAAAATATATTTATTTGACTGACCAGGTAAAATATATCGACACAGACGGATCTGTAGTCCAGTGGTAACACGCTGGACTGGTAATCCAGGGATCGCAGGTTCGATCCCCCGTCTGACCCTAATAAAATTAACAATAGTTCAGTTGGGACGTTAATAGGCGGGCCAATATACCACCTGACCCCAACACAATTGCAACAGTTTGTTATTTGGTTGTTTCTTGCAGTTTAGGATGTGGAAAACACCATATCAAAAGTTTACCAAACTTGACCTACGGGAAAGTCCCTAAAATGACGTCATAAAACAAGATGGCCGCCAAACATAAAAATGTACTAGAAATCAGCCTTTTGGACATTATGTGTGCTGAAGATACATTTTAAACAGCCAGAAATACATTTTTGGACACAAACAAATTATCCAAGGGCTCAAGAAAGTTAAATTTAACCATAAAGGTTTGATTGGTGGCGGCCATTTTGAAATTCAAGATGGCCGCCACCATCAACCTAGAATCATCATTATCTCAGTAATTAAGGCAGATAGGACGATGATTCCAGTGCCTATACCCACATTTGTGGGGTCAAGGAATACAATAACATCAGTTTCAGTAATTAATGGGCTGCCCTAATGTCTGTTTTGTAAGGCAGCCATCTTGAATTTCAAGATGGCCGTTGGCGATTACCTGGTTTTGCATTCGTTGTATCGATAAAAGGTTGACCGAGGAAAGGGATAAACTTGCAACAACATCGAAAACCAGTGCACTGTGGATCAACTACCAGCGCATGGTAGAAGTTGCAAGGGGTCTTGTGGCGGCTGATCGGATGGGGTCGTGGGAGATGCACCTCCAAAGTATCTCAGCTTGCCTGCCGATATTTGCAGCGGCTGGTCATCCCAATTATCTGAAGTCAGCGCGTCTCTATCTCGAGAAGATGATATCATTAGAAGAAGACAACCCTAAGGTTCATCAAATGTTCAAGTCTTGGTTTCATGTCATCAGGCGCAGCAACCAATACTTGGCTGGCCTTGGCTCTGATCTTGTGATAGAATAGACACTAATGCGGTCACTAAAAAGCCAAGGTGGTCTCACGCGAGGTAGTGGGATGTCGGAGCACCAGAGAGCAGTTTGGACAATGTCGTCTAGTGTATCATCCTCGTATAACCTCGCAATGCAAGAACTGACCGCGAATAGCTTCACAACAGGTGAACAGCATAAAGGGTTGTCCAGCTCCAGAATTAGTCGAGATGAAGCTGACCGTGAGAAGGTTGCAGCGAAACTGAATAGCATTTTCGCAATATCGTTACTGGTATCACTGCAAATGAGGATGTCAATGTGCATGACCTATTCACAGTAGGAAATGGCGTTGTCAAGAAGATGGATGGTCATTCTGTTTTCTCCTATTCGCACAAAAGGAGTTCAAAAGTCAAGACACTTGCATCAAGCAGGGAAGTCAGAATTTCTGAGGACCGAACCATAGATCATGCATTGTTATTCCAGAGGTTCTTAGTTGTGTCACGGACAGGCGATCTCCAGATAGACGAAGTGATGAACTATGAACTCTGTCCATACCCAATGTCTCTGTTCGAAGCAAAGAACATCTTGCGCCAGCCAGATAAGCCACAATTGGCAGAAGCAATAAAAGACTATGCTTCACCCAAACCGATGTCTCGTGTTGGTGCTTTACATCGCGTACGTAAAAGAATCAGAGGAGACTCTGGAATGGGTCTCTGTCTGTATCATTGCACTATCCTCCAAAAATCTAAAATGGCTAATCTCTTCAGGAGGCGTCGCTCATATGGGGAACCGGTAGCATATCACAAGCACACTAATTGGTTTCGCTCCTTGCCAATATAGCTTCTTAGCTGGTTTATCGTTGCTATAAATAACACGATGTCAATCTATTATTAATATAATTTGTGTATATTACATTTTGTTTCTCATGCCATGTATAATATTATGTATGTATATAATGCAATGCCAAAGGCAAGGTTATTTCCGATTTTGCAATAAAACATATTTGATTCATTGTTAAATCATGCAAATTTTATGATTGGGGCATAATATTATGCGCTAAGAAATTAATTTCATTCATGGTATATACATGTATGTATTATATTGATTTAAGTTCTGTTCATTAGCCAAAATGCACGTTCTATGTTTGCAAAATGAACGCTGTTGTTGTTGTTGTCGTCGTCCTCGTCGTTGTTGTTGTTGTCGTCGTTGTTGTTGTTTATGTTCTCGTCGTCGTCGTCGTTGTTGTTGTCGTTGTTGTTGTCGTCGTCGTCGTCGTCGTCGTTGTTGTCGTCGTCGATGTTGTTGTCGCGTCGTCGTTGTTGTTGTTGTTGTTGTTGTTGTCGTCGTCGTCGTCGTCGTTGTTGTTGTTGTTTATGTTGTTGTCGTCGTCGTCGTTGTTGTTGTCGTCGTCATCGTTGTTGTTGTCGTCGTCGTCGGTATTGTTTTGAAACTGAAACTATTCTTGTACTCCATGCACATCAGTCACAGTAAGTCTCTAAGCATTGTCAAGCAGATTCTTGAGAAGTGAGAAGTCGAATGTCACATCCCGCATCAACACACATGACTTTATATTATAAGAGTGTAAAAAAACGACTTAATTACATAACCCAGAGAATGTTGAAATAATCATTAATATATGATGACTAATTAATTTCCATATAACTCATGTTTTGTATTTTTCATCCAGCTGTATATTTACATAAAGTTAAACACGAATTCTTCAAAGTTAAAGGTGCGAAATAGATGTCAGGCTACCATAACTCACAAAATACCCGGCGGCCATCTTTTCTTTCGTCTTTGTCATTAGCTGCTCTACGGTTTTGTTCTGTATCAGTGAAGCGCTGTTAGTTATTAATTAGTGTTGGTCAGTGGTGTTTTAAGGCTGTGATGATGTTCATATGATAAAATTGCATAAACATAGGAAAGAGGTAACATAAAATACATTTAAAGAAGTACAACATTTGTAAACTATATTGGAACTTATTTATTATAATTTATTAAATATGAATTATATTGTGTGAACTAACCAAAGGAGTGCTTAGCGTAATAAAAGGTAAGTCATATTTTAATAATGATCTTAGTAGTTAGATTATACAAATTTATATTAACTCGATTACGAAACAAGTTTTTACAACGTCAGATTAATCGCAATCGAGACCTCATTCCTGATGGAATATATCGCCACGAAGGAGAGAGAGAGAGATAGAGAGAGATAGGGGGAGATAGGGAGGAGAGGAAGAGAGAGAGGGAGAGAGGGAGAGAGAGTTAGAGAGAGAGAGAGGGATATAGAGTTAGATAGAGAGAGAAGAGAGAGAGGGGAGAGAGAGTGGGAGGGAGAGAGAGAGAGAGAGAGAGAGAGAGAGAGAGAGAGAGAGAGAGAAGAGGCACTATGGAATTTAAGTGCATTGCCTAAGGATACACTCGTACTCCGGGACGTTCGCACTACCACATCGCTATCACGACGTCCACATTATTAGTTAAATTAGTGTACCAATTTTAATCCCAATGGACATTTTGAAAATTATTCTCTGGCCATTATTATTGCGAACACTGGATCTTCTCACGCTAGTTTACCGATGCCACATATCCAAGAATGTGTGTTTGCGTTCATTTATCGTCGCTACTAGTTGTCTTTATGAGCGACGCCTCATGAAGAGATTAGTAAATTTAGATTCTTGGATCATAATACGCTGTGTGGCGTCTGTGATCCAGTCGTAGAGCGTCAGATTTGGTTTCGAACGGTGCCGGGTTCGATACTCGGTCAGACCACTTATGTAGTGCCATTGAGCAAGGTACCTCACACACATTGCTTAGTACTTGCTAACCGCTTAGGTCGGCTAAGCCTGCCCAGGAAAACATGTATAGGTCCCCGAAAGGGGTTTGAAATTAATGGAACATGCATAATGATACAGACATAGATCCATTCCAGAGTCTCTTATGGTTCTTTTACGTGCATAGTGTAAAGACTATTAATATTAGTATGGCCATATGCGGATCGAACATGCGATCCTTAGATTGGTAGTCTGACGAGTTAGGCTACCCACTGGACTAAGTACTGACACTTCTGTATATCGAAGATTGCCTTGGTATACGAGTGTACGAGGCATTTCATATGCACGACCGTATGCTCATGTATTCTCGGAGATATGGACTCCGTACTCTACCGCATACTCGAATATACGGACTTCGTACACTACCGTATAATCTAATATACGGACCCCGTACACTACCGTATTCTCGGAGATACGGACTCCGTACGCTACCGTATACTCGAATATACTGACTCCGTAAATATAGAGACTCCGTACACTACCGTATTCTCGGAGATACCGACTCCGTACGCTACCGTATACTCGAATATACTGACTCCGTACACTACCGTATAATCCAATATAGAGACTCCGTACACTACCGTATTCTCGGAGATACCGAATCCGTACGCTACCGTATAATCCAATATACGGACTCCGTACGCTACCGTATACTCGAATATACTGACACCGTACACTACCGTATAATCCAATATAGAGACTCCGTACACTACCGTATTCTCGGAGATACCGACTCCGTACGCTACCGTATTCTCGAATATACTGACTCCGTAAACTACCGTATAATCCAATATAGAGACTCCGTACACTACCGTATTCTCGAAGATATAGAATCCGTACGCTACCGTATAATCCAATATACGGACTCCGTACACTACCGTATAATACAATATAGAGACTCCGTACACTACCGTATTCTTGGAGATACCGACTCCGTACGCTACCGTATACTCGGATATACTGAATGTAACTCCGTGTACTCTCGTATACTCGGATATCTAGTAGTGTACTCGGATTTACGGACTCAGTATAATCTAGTAGTGTACTCGGATTTACGGACTCCGTACAATCTAGTAGTGTACTCGGATTTACGGACTCCGTACAATCTAGTAGTGTACTCGGATTTACGGACTTGTGCAATCTAGTAGTATACTCAGATTTACGGACTCAGTACAATCTAGTAGTGTACTCTGATTTACGGACTCAGTACAATCTAGTAGTGTACTCGGATTTACGGACTCCGTACAATCTAGTAATATACTCTGATATACGGACTCCGTACAATCTAGTAGCATACTCGGATTTACGGACTCCGTACAATCTAGTAGTGTACTCGGATTTACGGACTCAGTACAATCTAGTAGTGTACTCGGATTTACGGACTCCGTACAATCTAGTAGTGTACTCGGATTTACGGACTCCGTACAATCTAGTAGTGTACTCGGATTTACGGACTCCGTACAATCTAGTAGTGTACTCGGATTTACGGACTCCGTACAATCTAGTAGTATACTCGGATTTACGGACTCCGTACAATCTAGTAGTGTACTCGGATGCATACGGACTCAGTACAATCTAGTAGTGTACTCGGATATACGGACTCAGTACAATCTAGTAATATACTCGGATATACGAGCTCAGTACAATCTAGTAATATACTCGGATATACGGACTCAGTACAATCTAGTAATATACTCGGATATACGGACTCAGTACAATCTAGTAATATACTCGGATATACGGACTCAGTACAATCTAGTAATATACTCGGATATACGGACTCAGTACAATCTAGTAATATACTCGGATATACGGACTCAGTACAATCTAGTAATATACTCGGATATACGGACTCAGTACAATCTAGTAATATACTCGGATATACGGACTCAGTACAATCTAGTAATATACTCGGATATACGGACTCAGTACAATCTAGTAATATACTCGGATATACGGACTCAGTACAATCTAGTAATATACTCGGATATACGGACTCAGTACAATCTAGTAATATACTCGGATATACGGACAACACTCTAGAAGTGTACTCGGATGTACGGACGACAATCTAGAAGTGTACTCTGATGTACGGACGACAATCTAGAAGTGTACTCGGATGTACGGACGACAATCTAGAAGCGTACTCGGATGTACGGACGACAATCTAGAAGTGTACTCGGATGTACGGACGACAATCTAGAAGTGTACTCTGATGTACGGACGACAATCTAGAAGTGTACTCTGATGTACGGACGACAATCTAGAAGTGTACTCTGATGTACGGACGACAATCTAGAAGTGTACTCGGATGTACGGACGACAATCTAGAAGTGTACTCTGATGTACGGACGACAATCTAGAAGTGTACTCTGATGTACGGACGACACTCTAGAAGTGTACTCGGATGTACGGACGACAATCTAGAAGTGTACTCTGATGTACGGACGACAATCTAGAAGTGTACTCGGATGTACGGACGACAATCTAGAAGTGTACTCTGATGTACGGACGACAATCTAGAAATGTACTCTGATGTACGGGCGACAATCTAGAAGTGTACTCTGATGTACGGACGACAATCTAGAAGTGTACTCGGATGTACGAACAACACTCTAGAAGTGTACTCGGATGTACGGACGACAATCTAGAAGTGTACTCTGATGTACGGACGACAATCTAGAAGTGTACTCTGATGTACGGACGACAATCTAGAAGTGTACTCGGATGTACGGACGACAATCTAGAAGTGTACTCTGATGTACGGACGACAATCTAGAAGTGTACTCTGATGTACGGACGACAATCTAGAAGTGTACTCGGATGTACGGACGACAATCTAGAAGTGTACTCTGATGTACGGACGACAATCTAGAAGTGTACTCTGGTGTACGGACGACAATCTAGAAGTGTACTCGGATGTACGGACGATAATCTAGAAGCGTACTCGGATGTACGGACGACAATCTAGAAGTGTACTCGGATGTACGGACGACAATCTAGAAGTGTACTCGGATGTACGGACGACAATCTAGTAGTGTACTCGGATGTACGGACGACAATCTAGTAGCATACTCGGATGTACGGACGACAATCTAGAAGTGTACCCGGATGCATACGGGATTCGTACACTCTAGTAATATACTCGGATATACGAGCTCAGTATAATCTAGTAGCATACACTGATGTACGGACGACAATCTAGAAGTGTACTCTGATGTACGGACGACAATCTAGAAGTGTACTCGGATGTACGGACGACAATCTAGAAGTGTACTCTGATGTACGGACGACAATCTAGAAGTGTACTCGGATGTACGGACGACAATCTAGAAGTGTACTCTGATGTACGGACGACAATCTAGAAGTGTACTCTGATGTACGGACGACACTCTAGAAGTGTACTCGGATGTACGGACGACAATCTAGACGTGTACTCTGATGTACGGACGACAATCTAGAAGTGTACTCGGATGTACGGACGACAATCTAGAAGTGTACTCTGATGTACAATCTAGAAGTGTACTCTGATGTACGGGCGACAATCTAGAAGTGTACTCGGATGTACGGACGACAATCTAGACGTGTACTCTGATGTACGGACGACAATCTAGAAGTGTACTCGGATGTACGGACGACAATCTAGAAGTGTACTCTGATGTACAATCTAGAAGTGTACTCTGATGTACGGACGACAATCTAGAAGTGTACTCTGATGTACGGACGACAATCTAGAAGTGTACTCGGATGTACGGACGACAATCTAGAAGTGTACTCTGATGTACGGACGACAATCTAGAAGTGTACTCGGATGTACGGACGACAATCTAGAAGCGTACTCGGATGTACGGACGACAATCTAGAAGTGTACTCGGATGTACGGACGACAATCTAGAAGTGTACTCGGATGTACGGACGACAATCTAGAAGTGTACTCTGATGTACGGACGACAATCTAGAAGCGTACTCGGATGTACGGACGACAATCTAGAAGTGTACTCGGATGTACGGACGACAATCTAGAAGTGTACTCTGATGTACGGACGACAATCTAGAAGCGTACTCGGATGTACGGACGACAATCTAGAAGTGTACTCGGATGTACGGACGACAATCTAGAAGTGTACTCGGATGTACGGACGACAATCTAGTAGTGTACAGGGATGTACGGACGACAATCTAGTAGCATACTCGGATGTACGGACGACAATCTAGAAGTGTACTCGGATGCATACGGGATTCGTACAATCTAGTAATATACTCGGATATACGAGCTCAGTATAATCTAGTAGCATACACTGATGTACGGACGACAATCTAGAAGTGTACTCTGATGTACGGACGACAATCTAGTAGTGTACTCTGATGTACGGACGACAATCTAGAAGTGTACTCGGATGTACGGACGACAATCTAGAAGTGTACTCTGATGTACGGACGACAATCTAGAAGTGTACTCGGATGCATACGGGATTCGTACAATCTAGTAATATACTCGGATATACGAGCTCAGTATAATCTAGTAGCATACACTGATGTACGGACGACAATTTAGTAGTGTACTCGGATGCATACGGGATCCGTACAATCTAGTAATATACTCGGATATACGAGCTCAGTATAATCTAGTAGTATACTCTGATGTACGGACGACAATCTAGAAGTGTAGTCTGATGTACGGACGACACTTTAGACGTGTACTCGGATGCATACGGGATCCGTACACTACAGTATGTGAATCCATTTCCGCACTGTACTAAATTAATGGAAATCTGTAGCTCCGTGATTTTTCCATCACCATTCTTTGCACAATATTAAAATGACATGTTCTTTTAAAGCTGGAAATGCTGTTCCTTTATTCGGGAATATTATTTTACAAGTATGACGCACATACACGTGTGTCTCTGCATCGTGTTTACATAACACATGTTTACAAGTATCTAGAAAGAATGCAACATGTCATGTTATAACGGTAATATTTCAGTAGCTTATACTAACGGTCAAAATAAAGTTGCAAATAAGTTTATACAAATTTAGATTAGCTCGATTGCGAAACAAGTTCAACTTATATTAATCACTCTCGAGACCTCATTCCTGGTGGAATCAATCGTCACGAGGGAGAAAGAAGAGGCAACGTGGAATTTAAATGCCTTTCCTAAGGGCACAATCCTAACGGCTCCAGCGGGGCTCGAACTCCAGACATTTCGCACCTGAAGCGACTTTTTCACAAACTTGCAAACAGTAATCAATGCATCTGTATAATGCATTGCTTTCTTCACATGTAAAACGGAAAGCTCTGCATCAAATGCAACTTCATTTTAGTGTTACAACGATTTTCAAAGTCGTATGTGATTGTGTGAATAGATATACGTGTGCAGTGGTCATTTACAAATAGTTCACAAAATCCAGTTCATTTATGGACCGATTTTCAAAATTGTATTTAAAATCTCAATGATTTCGACGTATAAATACACAATTTCTACTTATCTGCGTACACCAATATATGCATTGTGCATCGCATTTTAACCACTTGCATGCTGGGTAAAATAAAGGCTTTAAATTGTTCAAATACGTTTAGCAAACGGCTGTCCGATTAGCTCAGTGGTTAGCGCTCTCACTCTCACCAATGCAACCTGGGTTCGATCCTCGGACCGGGAAGTATGTGAGATTTTACGGTGGACGCCAGATCGGACAGGTGGGTTTTCTCCCGGTATTCCGGTTTCCTCCCACACGAATGACCACATATACACTTTCATCCGCGCCAACGAGAGTGATTAATATAAGTTGTTAAAACTTGCTTCGCAATCGTTGTAAAAAAAAAAAGCAGACGACAATTCATTAATGCATTCCAACACTGTGTTTTACGTTTATTTATCGTCGCTACCGGTTGCCCGTATGAGCGACGCCTCCTGAAGAGATTAGTAATTTTAGATTTTGGAGGATAGTGCAATGATACAGACAGAGACCCATTCCAGAATCTCCTCTGGTTCTTTTACGTTCACGATGTACAGCACTGACACGAGACCTCGGTTTAACGTCCCATCTGAAAGGCTGTTAATTTTATTAGGGTCAGACGGGGGATCGAACCTGCGATCCCTGGATTACCAGTCCAGCGTGTTACCACTGGACTACAGATCCGTCCAACACTATGGGGAAATGTACAGCGTAAATAGTTCTGTACGATATAGAAATGTTTTAGAATAAAAAAATACGACTTGTTTTGTAGTTTCTACAATCTTAGTATTATAACAATTGAATGCTATTTTTCTGCATTTCATCGAGGTATGAAATGTCAGGGTTTTTTACCCAGAATGAGGCATACTACATGTATTTAAGTGTATGTATTAATTTGGACGGACTATCTCAGCTTACCCCCATAACCCATAGCTTACCCCTATAACCCATAGCTTACCCATTTAACCCCTATAATCACTAGCTTACCAATATAACCCCTAGCTTACCCCCATAACCCATAGTTTACCCATATAACCCCTAGCTTATCCATATAACCCCTAGCTTATCCATATAACCCCTAGCTTATCCATATAACCCCTAGCTTATCCATATAACCCCTAGCTTATCCATATAACCCCTAGCTTATCCATATAACCCCTAGCTTACCCCCCATAACCCATAGCTTACCCCTATAACCCATAGCTTACCCCTTTAACCCATATAATCACTATCTTACCAATATAACCCCTAGCTTACCCCCATAACCCATAGTTTATCCATATAACCCCTAGCTTACCCCCATAATCCATAGTTTATCCATATAACCCCTAGCTTATCCATATAACCCCTAGCTTATCCATATAACCCCTAGCTTATCCATATAACTCATAGCTTACCACCATAACCCATAGTTTACCCATATAACCCCTAGCCTATCCATATAACCCCTAGCTTACCCCCATAACCCATAGTTTACCCCTATATCTCATAGTTTACCCCAATAACCCCTAGCTTAGCCCTATAATCCCTAGCGTACCCCTATAATCCCTAGCTTACCCCTATAACTGATAGCTTACTCCCTATGACCCCTATAACCCATAGCTTACCACTATAACCCCTATTATCCCTAGCTTACCCCCTATAACTCATAGCTTACCCTTATAACCCATAGAACCCCTATAATCCCTATTTTACCTCCATAACCCATAGCTTACCCCCTATAACTCATAGCTTACCCCTATAACCCCTAGCTTACCCCTATAACCCCTAGTTTACCTACCCCTATAATCCCTAGCTGTAGGACACTTTCATCCTATTATAGTGTGGATGTTTACAGTGACTCTCTCTCTCTCTCTCTCTCTCTCTCTCTCTCTCTCTCTCTCTCTCTCTCTTACAATGTAATATTGTCAAAATTACATGTACATAATCTGTTATGAACTTCGTGTTTGGATTTTTGGAGGATAGTGCAATGATACAGACAGAGACCCATTCCAGAGTCTCCTCTGGTTCTGTTTCATGTACGGTGTAAAGCACCGACACGATACCTCGGTTTAAAGTCCCATATGATTTACTGTTAATTTTATTAGGGTCTGGCGGGGGGTTGAACCTGCGACCCCTGCATTACAATTTCATCGTGTTAACCACTGGACTACAGATCCGTCTGTATGAGTTAATCCGGAATCTTCCTCCGCCAGGTTAGCTGTTAGTTTAACCACCAAAACTAATAAACAAACACGCAAACAAACAAACATATTCGATTAATTTAGACAGTGATAAATTACATAGGCTGTCATGTTACATAACTCAGTTATTGCATGCGTAATATATGCTGTCTGATATTTCATTTCAACCTGTTACAATGGCGACACACAATTATTCATAATGTCATATTTAGTATCAAAATATGACAAGGTTCGATCCCCCATCTGGACATTATAAAAATGAAGTCTTTCTGACGGAGCTTACTATAAACCGAGGTATCATTTGTCGGTGCTCTACTCCAAACATATATGCTTCTGGAATTATTCTGGATTCAGGAATATGTGGTCAAACAAATAAAATAACTAATATACCCATGGAAGCTTAAACTTTATTTATTTTACAACTATTGCGAAGCAAGTTCTAACAACTTATATTAATCACTCTCGTTGGCGCGGATGAAAGCGTATATGTGGTAACTCGTGTGGGAGGAAACCGGAGTCCCCGGAAAAAACCCACCTGTCCGATATGGCGACCACCGTACCATCTCACATACTTCCCGGTTCGAGGATCGCACCCAGGTTGCATTGGTGAGAGGCGAGCGCGCTAACCACTGCGCTAATCGGACAGCCCCGATTAACCAGGAGAAGACGATAAATAAACGTACCAAAAGCAACAACACTATGTGTATACAGTTCCAATCTTATTTAGTGTAAATCATTATGCGCTTACTTAGAACACGTGAAGATATTCC
Organism: Archivesica marissinica; assembly: GCA_014843695.1. Taxonomy (NCBI): domain Eukaryota; kingdom Metazoa; phylum Mollusca; class Bivalvia; order Venerida; family Vesicomyidae; genus Archivesica; species Archivesica marissinica. Next base: position 19,311,003 of record CM026392.1, on the reverse strand, counting down.
AAGAAACGATAGAGAAAAATGTAATACCCCCTACCCCAAAGCCAACGACAACGAAGTGGAAGTCGTGATAGCTCAGTGATAACGCGTTCGTTTCACGTGCGAAAGGCCCGGTGTTCGAGCCCCGCTGGAGCCGTTACGATTGTGTCCTTAGGCAAGGCATTTAAATTCCACATGCCTCTTCTCTCTCCCTCGTGGCGATGGATTCCATCAGGAATGAGGTCTCGAGAGTGATTAGTATAAGTTATAAGAACTTGTTTCGCAATCGAGCTAAAATAAATTTGTATAAACTAAAACGACATAGGATATATGAACTAAAGTGCTCGTGATCACCGAATATGCATTGCCATACATATTTCGGTGATCACTCGATGAAATCAAATCCTACCTTACACTAATAAACACAACTCTTATTTTTCTTTTATGATTTCTAATGATTTTGGCTAATATAATGTCTTCAAATTTCATTTATTTTAACTGCACTTTCGGGAGCCTCATTGCACTACAATACACAACCGCACAACATTGTAGTGTGAACGTCCGTAATAAGAAATAGTTCTGGCAACATTTTCTAGTTAGTGTCTGTTTGCTGTCAGAATTAAAATCTACAGACAAAACAAATTCATTAGAATATATTACTTTATAATTAGATGTTCGTGATTGTCAGGAAATAGCTAAAATACACCCGCTGAGGAATCCGAAACTCAAACAGTGGCAAAGAAAATGCCATCTTTCACTGTTTGAAAATAGTGGAAGATTGCGCTTTCTTTCACTGAGAAAACTCAACCATTCATTGGAAAGCATAAAAGAATAAAACCCATCCTCTCACAGTTACTACCTTAACGTGCCAGTCTCATTTAGTGTAAAAACTGAGAATCTTCCGAACAGACGAACGAGCTAGTATCACATGTCTTTGATTTAGTCGCGAACTTACGTGACAATGCTTTGGAAGGAACACATTAGTGTATCATAAACGGACATAGATTAATTACAAGATTAAGAATTTCTGCACATTCATTACGAATACATACTGGTAGATATGGATCAAATAAAATTCCACAAAATGAACGCTATTGTTTGTGTTGCAATACACACGACCTAGAAGACGAATATCATTTTATACTTGTTTGCGCGTGCTATTCAGATTTGAGAAAACTTTACATAAAGAAATATTATTTTGTTAGACCAAATATGCTTAGGTTTATTGAATTGTTGCAATCTAATAAAAGAAATATCCTATATAATTTAGCCTTTATTCTATAATAAAGCATTTGATATTAAAATAACACTCTTAAATAATATGACATAAATCCAATATCAGCACTAATTATTGTTCATCCTCATAATTAGATTCATTTTCTTATTATTATCAGATTCTATATGCCACATGACCACGATAAAATTGTTGTATATATTTACATCATATATATTTGTATATATGTATTTGACGATGCACCATGTACAAGTCTTAGTAAAAAAATTCTGTTCTGTTCTGTATCTTTCAAATAAATGGTCGATATGTCCGACATGAAGCAAACAATTGTTCTAGAATTTCTGTAATCATATTTCCTATTAAGTAATTTTCAAACTACGTAATTTTCAAACTAAATAATTTTCAGACTAAGTAAATTTCATTACTAAGTAAATTTCAAACTAAGTAATTTTCAACCTAAGTAATGTTCTCTAAACATCATATTTGAACCTTTATTAAAGCAATGAAACGTGATGACAACGGTTTAGATATCTCTATCCAATGTATTAATGTTGGCAGTAAGTACAGCTTAAGATGTTGCATCTCGTTTTTAGCACATATATTATGCAATTGTAATGGCTGTCACTGAATGATGGTCCGTATATACTGACATGCGTCTATATTTGTATAAATGCAAACTGGAAAACACCCTTCCTTAGGGCGGTATGATCAGTTTATTAAATAGGTTCTGGGACTGGAAAACAAATATATTATACTATATGTTTTTTATATAGATGTTTTCTACTAAATAGCACCAACATATCCATATATATGCGTCGACTCTGCATTTCTGACAAGTTATTGTCATAAATGAGATCAATTTCAAAAGAAGTTATAGACGGTCTAGTCATCTATGTATTTCTGGAGATCTTGTCATTGTTGGCGGATGTTGTATTGCTATATATATAATATATAATTATAATAATTATAATTTACGAGTATATATTTATAGAGAGAGAATAAATCTTCTTAAAGCAAAGGTTCTTGTTAACTTATAACTGTTATTATTAACAATGACAACATAATTACAAAAACGTGTAAGTCCATTATACACGCCAGATCCACTCACAATTTTCATGTTTGTTTCTGATAAATTGCGGTACTTTTCACATCAATGAAATATTGTTTATAGCAAACAACCTAAACGTCACCTCCAATACATTATTGTTTCAAAGAATGCAACGCTTTTGAGAAATGTATCTAAATGACTGTTCGTTTGATCATCTTCTACACCATAATAACATCTGTTATGCTTCATAAGTAGCTTAATATGTACTTTATGCCATCACATAACAAGGAGTGTGACAGGTCAGAGGTCAAAGGTGATCTATTATGCTGGGCCATAGTATATCAATATTGCATCTCGGTGAGTGTGACAGTGGACATTGTCAATCCGAGTTTAAGGGCATTTAATGATCTTTCGTCGTCCTGATAAAATGCATCAACTCTCTCATCATTTAAGAGTCAACTGTTCAAGCCACGAAACGAAGTCCCAATTTACTTTTACTCAGTGAAACGAAGTCCCATTTTACTTTTACTCAGGGAAACGAAGTCCCACTTTACTTTTACTCAGCCCCACCTTTCTCACCTTTCTTACTCTCATTCAATACTACACGTCAATAACTCTAGATCTCACTTCTGCATAATTTATTCTATTCCATTTTCATCCTTATTTCCTTTTTCTATTTCTAAGCCCTTAGCTACCAATTTTCAGATATTTATAAACGTTTCGAAACGTTTCCAATTTGAACGAAACATATTTAAGTTCTAGTCATTTTCGATATTACGCCAATGTGTGTTTTACGTTTATTTATCGTCGCTACCGGTTGCTCACATGAGCGACGCCTCCTGAAGAGATTAGTCATTTTAGATTGTTAGAGGATAGTGCAATGATACAGACAGAGACCCATTCCAGAGTCTCCTCTGGTTCGTTTACGTGCACGGTGTAAAGCACCGACACGAGACCTCGGTTTAACGTCCCATCTGAAAGACTGTTAACTTTATTAGGGTCAAACGGGGAATCGAACCTGCGATCACTGGATTACCACCCAGGTTGATACGCTATGTTTTCCAGTCTAATATTACGTTTGCTGATTTGATACGGCCATGTGCCCGTATCAAACCAAAAAACGCCGTATCATAACTAGTTCGTTAGAACATAACGCATGTGCACTCGGTGCTAGTTTGTTTACTTCCCGTATACATGTATAATAATAATTTGACATATGTTTGTAGTTTCGTGGTAATAGTTTCAATTGTTTTCGCGCATCTAATTCGGTAATTGTGTTTTATTCCTGATTCGATTTATTAAATGTTCAAATTCATATCAAAGTAATAAAGACTGTCTCAGGCTGTTACCTCGGGTCGATACCCATGCTGATATGAAACTAGCCTCTTAATAACCTCTAAGTGTACATACTGACGAGCGTATAGTACAACAACAACAACAACAATAATAATAATAATAATAATACGGTTGCATATATATACTAGAGGACATAGCAAGCGCACATATACATTATATGATTATTATTACATGAAAACGAAATACGAAGGATTCCATCAAAGATATATCACATCTTTATTACAAAACACAAACCGAACAACTAAAAAATATTCCAAAATGTTTAAATCTATGTATTTATATAGTTATTGTTTTTCATGTAAAAACACACTTATCCGAAGTGTGCGTTTTCTATGTCCTCTAGTATATGTATATATGGCAGAAATGTTAATGTAAAGTAATGAAAATGAGAAATAGAAAGACGAAGAATTTGAAAAGAAAGAAACATTTTTTCATAAATTCATCAATAATCCAATGAAAAGAAGTTATTAAAAATGGAAACAAAAGGAAAAGAAGACGAGTGTATACAGCATTGATACCGTATACATACCAGTATATCGACCCTAATCTAACTATTAATATGGATTTGTGTAGCGGTATTGAAACATATACAGTGTGGCGTATTCTTTTCCGTTCAGTATATTATTAGTTATAATGATAACGATGTGCTTCCGGGCACGCATGCGCGAAATGCGTAGTGGTTGAACACGAAATGAATGCTAAGTGTTATCTAAGTTGACAAGTCATTATTTACAAACCAGCATCCTCCCTCATATATATATAGAGAGATAGATATAGTGTCTTTGAAGTTGTATTTGTTAAGACAATAATGTTGTATTTCTTAACTTAACATGTGTTTTAACAAAACGGTTGAATTCCCTATTGCTAATAGAATAAATAATGAAAGTCGTGGTAGCACAGTGGTAGCACAATGGTAGTGCATTCGTTTCAGGTGCGAATGGCCCGGAGTTCGCGCCCAGCTGGAACAGTTACGACTGTGCCCTTAGGAAAGGCATTTAAATTGCACATTAACTTCTCTCTCCCTCGTGGTGATGGATTCCGTCAGAAATGACGACCATTATGTTTTTGTTTCTCCGTGGCCTAGTGGTTAAGGCGTCCGCCTACGGAGCGGGAGGTCGAAGGTTCGAACCTCGGTAGGGGTTCGATATGATATGACCTGTTGGTGAGCCGCCAGCTAGTTAATAATGGTTACCGATTACCTACCAGCCTGGCGCCTGGCATACACGCATATGATTCAGAAAGTACTGGTGTTCATAAAAAGAGGTGTCTCATAAGTCAGAAATAGCTGGCCCTTTAAATAGGGGTGTCACTATAATAAACAAAACACACACACTTTACACAATTGACATATACACATATATAGCATATTATATATACTAACATATTAATTATTCTTAAAAATTACATATATCTAAACAACATTGTTTTATATATTTTAAACAGGCGGATCTGTAGTCCAGTGGTTAACACGCTGGTCCATGGATCGCAGGTTCGATCCCCCGTCTGACCCTAATAAAATTAACAGTCTTTCAGATGGGACCGTAAACCGAGGTCTCGTGTCGGTGCTTTACACCGCGTACGTAAAAGAACCAGAGGAGACTCTGGAATGGGTCTCTGTCTGTATCATTGCACTATCCTCCAAAATCTAAAATGACTAATCTCTTCAGGAGGCGTCGCTCATATCGGCAACCGGTAGCGACGATAAATAAACGTAAAACACACACAGGAATCTTCCAAGAATAAGGTACCTACATGTACTATGGCATAGCGAACGGAGGCAAAATACTACTACTAATAATAATAATACTAATAATACTAATAATAATATCCCTGCTGTTCTCTAGTATATACATTATATACATGTAGTGTATTGAACATTTTAACAAACGTATAAGGTGCAGTCAAACATGTAAACGATGCAACAGATTGAATTAACATAAGCATAAGACACACTCATACATAAGCAATGAAACAAAGACATGTGACAAGGTGAGTTGAATTTTATATATGCACCGAAACAAGGTTATGAATTTATTTTAAAGCGCAACTACATCAGTGAAAACGCTAATTTATACAAAATGTAATTTCCTATTATATGGTATAATTGTTTTCCAAATATTTGCACCAAATACTGAGTATTTAAACTAATAAACACGCGTCGTATACGCGGTCTGTTGACATAATAAAATAATGTAAACAGGGTCGACATGCATGCGTAATACAACCTGTGTATCCCGAATGACGAGATTTATGGTACATGTATACCGGTATATTTCACATTTGTGCCTATGCATATTTATTGTAGAATAATCTTAGTTAAATTTAGTATCTCTAAGCGACAGTATCACGCGTTTAGTATTGACTACAATGACATAGACATGTCAATTCAGGAGCGTGGATGACCGGTATATGAAATCCTACATTCACTTTTGTAAGTGTGTAGACCACAAACACACTGTTTATTGATTCAATGTTAGTGTTCGAATGTATTCGGAAGAATTTATAGTAGCAATGCATGTATACGTGAACAATACATATGTGGGCTTTTTGCGATGTAATGTTGCTTTAACATGAACAAAGCAAAGATTGCTGGATTTGAGATTGTATGAACAAGAAAAACAACCAACAAAACCTTGAGATAATGATGCCACGACCTTATTTCACTAGAACTGAGTTAGAATATCTGCATAAGGTCCGTACAGTAGTGGGACACAGTGCCGCGGCGCTGTTACACACATCCGTCTCTCAAAGTACGTACAGTATTATAGTGTCACCCCTATTTAAATAAAGGGCCAGCCATTTCTGACATTTAACGATGCTGGATTGTGGCAATCTACTACCAAACACAGTGGTGCCAGTACCGTAGCCAGAGGCAAATTTCAACCGAGGAAATCTAGGGGGTCCGGGGGCATCTTCCTCTTCTTAAAACTGTTGGGGTATAGAGGCGATTTCCTGCGTTTTGTTGTTTGGTACTTTTTCACGCATGCGCACATTATACTATGTAATATTATATGCAATGGTAATGATAAATAGAATTACAACATTGTTATTGGTAGAGACAGAGCCCGGGTGCATTTCCGTTTCCGGCACCAGGGTAGAACCGCAGATCTTCCGTAAGCTCCCTCACATGAAGTAATTCAACACACCCAGTGGGATTCGAACTTACAGCGGTGGGGTGGTGGGGGTGTTGCTGGTGATTTGAAGTCAATGACCATAACCACTCGGCTATTACCAGATAATACTTCACCAAGAATTGCTACTTCAAACCATATTTTGTATTTTGTGACATGAATGTCTGCTGTACTTTCAGATAGTACTTCACGATGCACGTGTTTCTGTCGTTGATCGTTGTTGCCGCGGCGCTGTTACACACATCCGTGTCTCAAAGTACGTAACGTATTATAGTATCGCCCCTACTTAAATAAAGGGCCAGTCATTTCTGACTTATGAGACTCTTCTTTTTATGAACATCAGTACCTCCCGAATCATATGCTTGTATGCCTGGCGCCAGACCGGTAGGCAATCGGTAACCAATATTTAACTAGCTGGCGACTCACCAGTAGTATAGGGGGGAAGCATTTAAAAGCTTCCCCCCCCTTGGACATGGTATCGACGATAAAAATGCTTCCCCCCTTGGACATGCTAATGCTTCCCCCCTTGGACATAAAATATTTACAGAGTTAATGCCCCTGTTTAAAAAAATATTCTCTTGTTAGTTACAGTTTTTAACATAGAGAATTTTATCTCACGTTTAAAAACATTCTCTTGTTATTTGGGTTTTTTAACATAGAGAATTTTATCTCACGTTTAAAAATATTCTCTTGTTATTTGGGTTTTTTAACATAGAGAATTTTATCTCACGTTTAAAAACATTCTCTTGTTATTTGGGTTTTTTAACATAGAGAATTTTATCTCACGTTTAAAAACATTCTCTTGTTATTTGGGGTTTTTTAACATAGAGAATTTTATCTCACGTTTAAAAACATTCTCTTGTTATTTGGGTTTTTTAACATAGAGAATTTTATCTCACGTTTAAAAACATTCTCTTGTTATTTGGGTTTTTTAACATAGAGAATTTTATCTCACGTTTAAAAACATTCTCTTGTTATTTGGGTTTTTTAACATAGAGAATTTTATCTCACGTTTAAAAATATTCTCTTGTTATTTGGGTTTTTTAACATAGAGAATTTTATCTCACGTTTAAAAACATTCTCTTGTTATTTGGGTTTTTTAACATAGAGAATTTTATCTCACGTTTAAAAACATTCTCTTGTTATTTGGGTTTTTTAACATAGAGAATTTTATCTCACGTTTAAAAACATTCTCTTGTTATTTGGGTTTTTTAACATAGAGAATTTTATCTCACGTTTAAAAACATTCTCTTGTTATTTGGGTTTTTTAACATAGAGAATTTTATCTCACGTTTAAAAACATTCTCTTGTTATTTGGGTTTTTTAACATAGAGAATTTTATCTCACGTTTAAAAACATTCTCTTGTTATTTGGGTTTTTTAACATAGAGAATTGTTATCATCAACCGGCCATATCAGAACAAACCCCTGACGATGTTCGAACCTTCGACCTCCAGCTCCGTAGGCGGACGCCTTAACCACTAGGCCACGGAGACGGTTTATATCCGATACTCTGTATACTACTAGTCTTAATTGTTCAGCCCTGCCCTCTTCTCACACGTCATAGATATCTCATCTGATATGTGTTCATTCTCTGTGTGTTTTACGTTTATTTATCGTCGCTACCGGTTTCCCATATGAGCGACGCCTCCTGAAGAGATTAGTCATTTTAGATTTTTGGAAGATAGTGCAATGATACAGACAGAGACCCATTCCAGAGCCTCCTCTGGTTCTTTTACGTACACGGTGTACATCACCGACACGAGACCTCGGTTTAAAGTCCCATCCGAAAGACTGTTAATTTTATAAGGGTCATACGTGTGGAAGTCTGTGTATATACGCTAACTGTGAACATAACAGACCTCGGTTTAAAGTCCCATCTGAAATATTAGGGTCAGACGGGGGATCCACTGGACTACTGATCCGTCTGATTTTCGGTGAGTCTACAGAGGGTGTGTTCATTCTCAATATATTGGTTTCCTCTGTTTTTATCGTTGTTTCCTTTGCACTGCATTGCACCTCGGTTTAACGTCCCATCTGAAAGACTGTTAATTGTATTATGGTCAGACGGGGGATCGAACCTGCGATCCCTGGATTACCAGTCCAACGTGTTACCACTGGACTACAGATCCGTCTGTTTATGACTGTAATACTAAAGGATTCCAACTAAATGGACCAATATACAGTTCGAGATAAATCGAACATTATCTGTCAAAGAAAAAACCAGCACTGTATCTCATGTGTGCACAATTATGTTAAAGACAAAAACCCCGTACTATTTTGTGTCTAATGACATGTTTATCCCCTCCTTTTTCATAAAACAAAGCCAACGGCTTGGAATTTGTTACATTTCTGGCTACCACACATCTGGTAAACGTATTTGGGATGTAATTCAATAAGAAATTACATTAATCTTTAGTGACGTCATTTGGACTTACATAAACATGCGCAATTGATATGTTTTAGGTATAAACTGTGCCAATCCTGCCGACATTATGTTTCTCCTGGATGGTTCCGACAGTATTAACCAGCAGGAGTGGAACCAGGAAAGGAACTTCGTTGCCCGGATGATCCAGGCGCTTGACATCAGCCCAAGCACCATCAACGTAGGCTTTACCGTTTATAGTTCTATCATAGACGGCCATGTTGGATTGACTCCATTTAGACCAAAAATAGTTCTCAATGCGATGGCTAAAATGTTGCAACACCCAACAGGCATTGCTACTAACACGGCCAGTGGAATAGCAAAAGTACGCCAGACATTCCAAAATCAGCCCGCTTCGCGCAGCAACGCGCCAAAAATTATGATCGTTATTACCGACGGATCTTCTGAGAATCCAGCAGAAACAATCCGGCAAGCACAGATGGCCAAAGCGCAAGGAATACGTATAATTGCTGTAGGCATCGGGACTAATGTGTTCTTAGAAGAATTACAAGAAATAGCTACAAATCAACAGAAGTTATACCAAGCTCCAGATTTCGCGGCTCTCCAGGGAATTGAGTCTCTTATCAGAAACATGATATGCCGAGGTAATATTAATACAAAATGATATCGGCATTTATAATGTCGCCCACTTAATTTCAGGGCGAGCGAATTCCCCAGTAGTATGTCAGTCAGTTTATTGTGTAGATTATTTCATAATCAGTCCGAAAATAGTCGTATCCGAAATACTGCTAGTATTATAATTGTATGAAGATTATCGAAGACATTTGTAATATATATATACGTTCGTATATTAATAATTGCAAATAATAATAACGAATCCGTGGTCGAGTGGCTACGGTCGCTGACTTGTATACCACTGTAACCTATCATCTCTGATGGTTACGGGTTCGAGCCCCGCTCAGACCGTGTCTCATTTATATGAAAAAGTTGGCAGTTTCTTGCGGAGGTCGGTGCACTAAGTACTGGTTAACCGCTGGAACCTGCCCAGGAAAGGTGTTGTTAGGTAAACTGCCCGTCGCTCTAATGGGAAACCGGTAGCGACGTTAAATAAACTTAAATAATAAAATAATAACGACAAACCGCAGAACTTCATATTGTATGGGAGATCAACACATTGTTTATTATTTACTTTATATTATGTACGCCATAAATTAAATCACTATATTATGGCATTATTGCACACTTTACTATAAATAGTAACACATTTAATGGTAGAAAAGCAAAATATCTGGTCGACGCGGGCAATATATTTCGATTTTCGGCTCTGCCGGGCCAATATCGGCCTAACGGCCCTCGGGCCAATATCTCCATAGGGTGCGCCAACATCCACAAATGGCCCACCTCCGCTGTTTAATAACCTCTAAGTAATGATTATATTTAATTGACATTAATATCTCTCCAAGGACTAACCAATACCAATATATTTATTATATTTGGCGTGCATGTAAGCACGCGCACAAGCACGCCATCGAGCGCACGCACACATACACCAAGGTCAACGCTAAGTGTAGAAAATATCGATTAATTTTAATTATCAGATTTATTATTCCTTGTGACATATATTATTTGTGTCACGTCCATAATGATACTAGTGACATGTATTGTTTGTGTCACGTCCATACGGATACGAGTGACATTTATTGTTTGTGTCACGTCCATAATGATACTAGTAACATGTATTGTTTGTGTCACGTCCATACTGATACGAGTGGCATGTATTGTTTGTGTCACGTTCATACTGATACGAGTGACATGTATTGTTTGTGTCACGTCCATACGGATACGAGTGGCATGTATTTGATGTCACGTCCATACGGATACGAGTGACATGTATTGTTTGTGTCACGTTCATACTGATACGAGTGACATGTATTGTTTGTGTCACGTCCATACGGATACGAGTGACATGTATTGTTTGTGTCACGTTCATACGGATACGAGTGACATGTATTGTTTGCGTCACGTTCATACGGATACGAGTGGCATTTATTGTTTGTGTCACGTCCATACTGATACGAGTGACATGTATTGTTTGTGTCACGTTCATACTGATACGAGTGGCATGCATTTGATGTCACGTCCATACTGACACCAGTAACATGTATTGTTTGTGTCACGTTCATACTGATACGAGTGACATGTATTTGATGTCACGGCCATACTGACACCAGTGACATGTATTGTTTGTGTCACGTTCATACTGATACGAGTGGCATGTATTTGATGTCACGTCCATACTGACACCAGTGACATGTATTAGTTGTGTCACGTCCATACTGACACTAGTGACATGTATTATGTTTGTGTTTTGAGTTTACCGTTACAAGCTATTATTTTGTATTTCAGTGATAACAACGACTCTGGCTCCTAGATTTACCATGGTGCCCACGCAACCTCACGAAGTTATTCCTGTTGGGGGTGGTAATGTCAGTTTTAATAATTTGATTTAGTGACCTAAATTTTCTTTAAGCAACTTACTCCTCGGAGGTGGATCCCCATAGGTAACGGTTACCGTGGATGTGATACCCCAAAAGGGGTCTGTGTTTCAACATTTCAATCTAGAGTATCCGAGTGGTAGGTGTTTCTCCACGTCAGTCTAAATTAGGGGTATCCGCTGTACGATTAGCGCAGTGGTTAGCACGCTCACTTCTCACCAATGCAACCCGGTTTCGAATCTTTAAAATGAGAAGTATGTGAGATTGTACGTTTGTCGCTAGATCGGACAGGTGGGTTTTCTCCGGGTACTCCGGTTTCCTCCCACAAGAATGACCACAACTACGTTGTACGAGCCAACGAGAGTGATTAATATAAGTTGTTACAGCTCGTCGCTGTAAAATAAATAAAGTTTATCTCCACGTAAGTATAAATTAGTTGTATTCATTTATTGCATCGACCACTTGTATTTCCACATGCGGCATTGTAGCCATTCAAAAGTAGTTCCGGCAAAACAACTGGAACTCAAAAGACTGAAAGATGGAATTATCATTCACTGAGAAATATATATATATATAAATATATCGATGGCAGACGGATCTGTAGTCCAGTGGATCGCAGGTTCGATCCCCTGTCTGACCCTAATAAAATTAACAGTCTTTCAGATGGGACATTAAACCGAGGTCTCGTGTCGGTGCTTTACACCGTGCACGTAAAAGAACCAGAGGAGACTCTGGAATGGATCTCTGTCTGTATCATTGCACTATCCATCAAAAATCTAAAATGATTAATCTCTTCAAGAGGCGTCGTTCATATGGGCAACCGGTAACAACGTAAAAAAATAAACGTAAAACAAACACACATATATCGATGACTATTCCAGGGCTTGGAATGTCCTGTTTATACTATGCGTGATATTTCAGATAAAATTTGCAACAACCCAGGAGACATCGTCTTTGTGGTAGATGGATCAGACAGTATAAGTGATGGGGATTTTGTTCGACTGAAGTCATTCTTGGCTAACCTCATTGACAACTTTGAGATTGGACCAGATGCAATTCATGTTGGTATTATTGTCTACAGTACGATGATCGGAGAGCAAATTGGGTGAGTTTCCCGCTATATGAAAAACGTTTGCAGTTTCTTTGTGAGGTTGGTGCAAAAAGTACTGGCTAACCGCTGGAACATGCCCAGGAAAGGTGTTGTTAGGTCAATTGTCCGTTGCTCATATGGGCAACCGGTAGCGATGATAAATAAACTTAAATAAACAAATAAAAAAGAATACCATTTTTAAATTATTATTTACTAATAATGTGTGATGCTGAGAAAGATTATATTATATAAAAACAACGTATGTGTGAGGGGTATGTGTTCGTTTCATTGTATTATCGAACTACAGTTATGTCGAATTCCATCGAACCAAACAAAATACTTCGACATAACCGAATATAAAATAAAATTGGGTAGGTCTACGTATGATAAGTAAGAGGGTATAGCCGTTGTGGTCTCTGTGGTAGGTTTACTTGATCCTGGGTCTAAAGTCGCACCCATAGTTGTGATTTGATGTGATAATATTGTATTGCTGTATATACATGTATCCAACAATTACAAAGAAATTACAAATACCTAATTAGCAAATGGGTTGGGCCACAAGTTCTGACAACATTAGTGATTAGTTGCGATTGGTTGAGGAAGTCCACGGGTGCATCTCCGATCAGTATTGCTGGCATGGAATGTTATCACGGCTAGAACCACTGACCTTCCACAAACCTGTTGCTTAGCTGCCTCACATGAAAGAGTTCGATACCCCCAGTGGGATTCAAACATCCAGAGGCGAGGTATAGTGATTTGAAGTCAACGATGTTAGGTCTGTCAATCCACCCGGAATGTGATCTCACACACTACACATTAAATTTAGTTACATTTCGAAACGTGTTCTTTAGATGTTCGACTAATCGCTCTCGATACCACATTTCTGGTGGAATTCATAATCAGCAGGGAAGAGGCAATGTGGATTTAAGTGTATTGCCTAAGGACATCACCACTACCGTAGTTCTAGCGGTGCTCGAACTCACAAACACTCGCTTACAAGGCGGACACTGTATAGAGTGTGCCATCGTGGTTCCACGACAAGCTGTCCGTTTAGCTCAGTGATTAGCACGCTCATCAATGCCACCCGGGTTTTATCCCGAATTATGTGAGCTGAGTCGGTGGGTTTTCTATATATGGCGGATGTCTTGGCAACCAGCGGCCACGAGTCAACGTACATATTACTGTATATTTGTATAGTGGCCATAACTCAGCGCATGGGTTGTTGAATGTAATTTACATTAATTTCAGTCTGTATCCACCCCAGAACAAATTGATCCTGAAAGCGTTAGCAAATAACCTAGACCATCCAAAATTCGGTACAGATACGGCTGCCGGTATCGAAGCTGCGCGCACAATGATCAGCGGCCAAGGTAGACCGAATGCACCGGAAATTATCGTCGTAGTCACGGACGGAAGATCAACCAATCCCAGGAATACAATAGTCCAGGTGTGTTATATGCAATTCCGTTTGAAAACTTTCATATAATGGTATGCATCTACTGTTATTATAAACGTGTATTGCCATTGCTATATTTATTAGAATCGGAAAATTGCTGTCTTTAAGTTGATTTCATACATATTTTGAAGATATCACTACAAGTCAAATCTGCATATTGTTAGATAGATCTAGTATCATTAATTGTCTCATTCCCATTTTCTACTCTGCTAGCCAATTCCATGTATCATCATATTCCATTACATATTAAATATAGTTTCTCTATTTTTCAGCTTTTACATTACTATATTATTCCAATGTGCAGTTCTCACTTATAGTGCTATCTTTTGATTGCATTTGATTGTATATATGTTGAGGGCCTCATGGTAGATTAACTTTTGTTAAATGAGTACTCTCGTTAAATAAAGTCTTTATTATTATTATTATTATTATTATCATCTCGGATGTTTGTTCTGCAATCACGACGGCTCCAGACCAAACTACTGCCTTCTGATCTGGACTCCAAATTAAGTTTGGAGTCGGTGATCTATTAGTAAAGGGTCGGACTTGGAATCGATTGGGTCCCGTGTTCGATACTCGTGTCAGGACAGGTATTGGACACGGCACCTCACACATCATTGTATAGTAATGGTTAGTACCACCGCTTAGGTCGGCTAAGCCTGCACAGGACAAGTATGTCTAAGTAGAATTGAGATATGATAATTGTCATCGTCTTTCGAATGAGATATTATGAGGTATCGTGTCGGTGCTTTACACCGTGCACGTAAACGAAAACATATTAATGATATGAGTAATTGTAGCATGGTATAGCAGGGGGTCGAACCGTCGACCTATGAATTAAAGGTCCTACGTGTTAACCACTGGATCCACTACATTATGGGAAGTATTATAAATCCAGATATGTATATTTCCAGGCAAGCAAGGCAAAGGCCCAGGGCATCGTGATGATCGCTATTGGTGTTGGTCAAGACATATTTTCCGAGGAACTAGAACAGATCGCCAGCGGTCCAAAGTACAAGTCTGAAGTGACAGATTTCAGAGCGCTCGCAAACACCGTGAATGTTGTGCGGGATCTTATCTGTACATGTAAGTCTTGTTGGATATAAAACCCCGGTTGTATGTTTATACTTGTGACACATTTCAGAGCGCTCGCACACACCGTGAATATTGTGCGGGATGTTATCTGTTGCATTTAAAACCCTGGCTGTACGTGTATACTTAGAATGTGCTGCACCCTGAGATATGTATATGTTGTATAGCTACAATACATTATATTACTATAACTGAGTGCATCGTTGTATATACATGTATTCTATAATGAGAGACATTACTGTTTTTTCTGTTACCTCCCTTTACAGATAAAGTCCGATTTATCCCGAAATGTATATTGGTGCTTTGGATTGCATTGGTGAGAAGCAAACGTGCTATCCATTGCGCTAATCGGACATCCAAATGATTACCCTGGTGATGATTGAGCTTATTTACCCTCGCCGCCAGCAAGCCATGTGTGCGAGCGGATGCTTACACTAGTTTTAAGACAGGGATATATAGTCAGTGCATCAACAAGAGTATACAGATTTTAGAAACCGTTCCTAA
>CM026392.1:19273820-19291736 GCA_014843695.1 Archivesica marissinica | reverse complement strand
CATATACACATACACATACACATATACATATACATATACACATACATATACATATACATATACATATACACATACATATACATATACATATACATATACACATACATATACATATACACATACATATACACATACACATACATATACAAATACATATACATATACAAATACATATACATATACACACACATACATATACATATACACATACATATACATATACATATGCACATACATATACATATACATATACACATACATATATACATATACATATACAAATACATATACACGTACACATACACATACATATACACATATATATATACATATACACATACACATATACATATACATATACATATACACATATACATATACATACACGTACATATACATATACATATACATATATACATATACATATACATATACATATACACATACATATACATATACATATACATACACATATACATATACACATACATATACACGTACATATACATATACACATACATATACATATACATATACACGTACAAATACAAATAAATATACAAATACATATACATATACATATACATATACATATACATACACATATACATATACACATACATATACACGTACATATACATATACACATACATATACATATACATATACACGTACACATACATATACACATACACATACATATAATTACACATACAATACACATACACATACATATACACATACACATACATATATCACATACACATACATATACACATACATATACACATACACATACATATACACATACATATACACATACATATACATATACACATACATATACATATACACATACATATACACATACATATACACATACACATACATATACATATACATATACACATACATATACACATACATATACACATACATATACACATACATATACACATACATATACATATACACATACATATACACATACATATACACATACATATACACATACATATACACATACATATACGCATACATATACACATACATATACATATACACATACATATACATATATCACATACACATACATATACACAACATATACACATACATATACATATACACATACATATACACATACACATACATATACATATATCACATACACATACATATACACATACATATACATATATCACATACATATACATATACACATACACATACATATACACATACATATACACATACACATACATATACACATACACATACATATACACATACATATACACATACACATACATATACACATACATATATCACATACATATACATATACACATACATATACATATACACATACATATACACATACATATACATATACACATACATATACACATACATATACATATACATATACATATACACATACATATACACATACATATACATATACACATACATATACACATACATATACACATACATACATATACACATACATATACACATACATATACATATACACATACATATACACATACATATACATATACACATACATATACACATACATATACACATACATACATATACACATACATATACATATACATATACATATACATATACACATACATATACACATACATATACATATACATATACACATACATATACATATACACATACACATACATATACATATACAAATACATAGCATTTATATAGAGCAAAAATTAAAAATTATTCTATTGCGCTTCACAATTACAGATGCAATTTTAAAATTTACACATGGCAATAATATATGGAAATATAAATAAAAATGTATACATATATAGATATAACTAGGATTCTAGTAAAAATAAGAACATATTATATTATACTATCTACACCATTACAGTATATAAGTGAGTGATTGGATTAGCGATAAAAATGGCAATATGAACCATAGACCCAAACACCGCCGCAAGAATGACAACCGTGATGTGGCCAGTACAGTGATTGGGTCGGCACAGTGATCCGCCCATCACCACACGACAGAGCTCGAACCCAATAATTAGATTTAGAAACAAGACTTAGCAACTTTGATCACATAACTTTACTTGTATTCAGTGCAATACAGGCGTCTACTAATTTCTTATACGTGGGCACGTCCTATAACTCCTGTAGACGGGTCTGTAGTCCAGTGGTATCACGCTGGACTGGTAATCCAGGGATAGCAGGTTCGATCCCCCGTCTGACCCTAATAAAATTAACAGTCTTTCAGATGGGACGTTAAACCGAGGTCTCGTGTCAGTGCTTTACACCGTGCACTTAAAAGAACCAGAGGAGACTCTGGAATGGGTCTCTCTCTGTATCATTGCACTATCCTCCACAATCTAAAATGAATAATATCTTCAGGAGGCGTCGCTCATATGGGCAACCGATAGCGACGATAAATAAATGTAAAACACACACAACACATAGAAGGATTCATTGTTTCGATGTCCAATTATATACTTTATGAATGCCAATAGTTGTGTTACCGGATAATGTGCTTTATTTTTTGAAAATCATCCCAGCAACCAATAATGTGATACTGTTCTGTTTGTAGGATTGATTTGCAACGTTCCTGGTGATGTCGTGTACTGTTCTGTTTGTAGGATTGATCTGCAACGTTCCTGGTAATGTCGTATACTGTTCTGTTTGTATGATTGATTTGCAACGTTTCTGGTGATGTCGTGTACTGTTCTGTTTGTAGATTTGCAATGTTCCTGGTGATGTCGTGTTCTGTTCTGTTTGTAGGATTGATCTGCAACGTTCCTGGTAATGTCGTATACTGTTCTGTTTGTAGGATTGATTTGCAACATTCCTGGTGATGTCGTGTTCTGTTCTGTTTGTAGGATTGATTTGCAACGTTCCTGGTGATGTCGTGTTCTGTTCTGTTTGTAGGATTGATGTGCAACGTTCCTGGTGATGTCGTATTATGTTCTGTTTGTAGGATTGATGTGCAACGTTCCTGGTGATGTCGTGTTCTGTTCTGTTTGTAGGATTGATGTGCAACGTTCCTGGTGATGTCGTGTTCTGTTCTGTTTGTAGGATTGATGTGCAACGTTCCTGGTGATGTCGTATTATGTTCTGTTTGTAGGATTGATGTGCAACGTTCCTGGTGATGTCGTATTATGTTCTGTTTGTAGGATTGATGTGCAACGTTCCTGGTGATGTCGTGTTCTGTTCTGTTTGTAGGATTGATGTGCAACGTTCCTGGTGATGTCGTGTTCTGTTCTGTTTGTAGGATTGATGTGCAACGTTCCTGGTGATGTCGTGTTCTGTTCTGTTTGTAGGATTGATGTGCAACGTTCCTGGTGATGTCGTGTTCTGTTCTGTTTGTAGGATTGATGTGCAACGTTCCTGGTGATGTCGTGTTCTGTTCTGTTTGTAGGATTGATTTGCAACGTTCCTGGTGATGTCGTGTTCTGTTCTGTTTGTAGGATTGATTTGCAACGTTCCTGGTGATGTCGTGTTCTGTTCTGTTTGTAGGATTGATGTGCAACGTTCCTGGTGATGTCGTATTATGTTCTGTTTGTAGGATTGATGTGCAACGTTCCTGGTGATGTCGTGTTCTGTTCTGTTTGTAGGATTGATGTGCAACGTTCCTGGTGATGTCGTGTTCTGTTCTGTTTGTAGGATTGATGTGCAACGTTCCTGGTGATGTCGTATTATGTTCTGTTTGTAGGATTGATGTGCAACGTTCCTGGTGATGTCGTGTTCTGTTCTGTTTGTAGGATTGATGTGCAACGTTCCTGGTGATGTCGTGTTCTGTTCTGTTTGTAGGATTGATGTGCAACGTTCCTGGTGATGTCGTATTATGTTCTGTTTGTAGGATTGATGTGCAACGTTCCTGGTGATGTCGTATTGTTCTGTTTGTAGGATTGATGTGCAACGTTCCTGGTGATGTCGTGTTCTGTTCTGTTTGTAGGATTGATGTGCAACGTTCCTGGTGATGTCGTGTTCTGTTCTGTTTGTAGGATTGATGTGCAACGTTCCTGGTGATGTCGTATTATGTTCTGTTTGTAGGATTGATGTGCAACGTTCCTGGTGATGTCGTGTTCTGTTCTGTTTGTAGGATTGATGTGCAACGTTCCTGGTGATGTCGTGTTCTGTTCTGTTTGTAGGATTGATGTGCAACGTTCCTGGTGATGTCGTGTTCTGTTCTGTTTGTAGGATTGATTTGCAACGTTCCTGGTGATGTCGTGTTCTGTTCTGTTTGTTGGATTGATTTGCAACGTTCCTGGTGATGTCGTGTTCTGTTCTGTTTGTAGGATTGATCTGCAACGTTCCTGGTGATGTCGTATTCTGTTCTGTTTGTAGGATTGATTTGCAACGTTCGTGGTGATGTCGTATTATGTTCTGTTTGTAGGATTGATTTGCAACGTTCCTGGTGATGTCGTATTCTGTTCTGTTTGTAGGATTGATGTGCAACGTTCCTGGTGATGTCGGGTGATGTCGTATTCTGTTCTGTTTGTAGGATTGATTTGCAACGTTCCTGGTGATGTCGTGTTCTGTTCTGTTTGTAGGATTGATGTGCAACGTTCCTGGTGATGTCGTGTTCTGTTCTGTTTGTAGGATGATGTGCAACGTTCCTGGTGATGTCGTGTTCTGTTCTGTTTGTAGGATTGATGTGCAACGTTCCTGGTGATATCGTGTACTGTTCTGTTTGTAGGATTGATGTGCAAAGTTCCTGGTGATGTCGTGTACTGTTCTGTTTGTAGGATTGATGTGCAACGTTCCTGGTGATGTCGTGTACTGTTTTGTTTGTAGGATTGATGTGCAACGTTCCTGGTGATGTCGTGTACTGTTCTGTTTGTAGGATTGATGTGCAACGTTCCTGGTGATGTCGTGTTCTGTTCCGTTTGTAGGATTGATGTGCAACGTTCCTGGTGATGTCGTGTTCTGTTCTGTTTGTAGGATTAATGTGCAACGTTCCTGGTGATGTCGTATTTTGTTCTGTTTGTAGGATTGATGTGCAACGTTCCTGGTGATGTCGTGTTCGTGCTCGATGGTTCCGACAGTATTAAACCAAACGATTGGATCCGACAGAGAAATTTCGTCAATAATCTCATCAATAACCTAGAGGTTAATTGTTTGTTTCTGATATACTCAATCATTCCTCGCTCCAAATAGTTCTGATGAAAACTGGCGCCCAACTGTAGTACTGTCAAACAGATTCGGGGAAAACATCGGTTCAATGTGGACACGGGTTTCAGATATGTGTATATTAAAGTAGCCAATATTGCCCAAAAGATCCTGAATTCCCGGCATGAAATATTTCTGGAAACGTTTGCATTGACAGAAGGGCATGTTCTTGATTTCATTATAATTTTCTTACATTCCGTCCTATCTACAAAACACATGAATCCATGTGTTAATGTCTCCATCCTATATTCTACTATATTAATGTCTCCATCATATATTCAACTATATTAATGTCTCCATCCTATATTCAACTATATTAATGTCTCCATCATATATTCTACTATATTAATGTCTCCATCCTATATTCTACTATATTAATGTCTCCATCCTATATTCAACTATATTAATGTCTCCATCCTATATTCTACTATATTAATGTCTCCATCCTATATTCTACTATATTAATGTCTACATCCTATATTCTACTATATTAATGTCTCCATCCTATATTCAACTATATTAATGTCTCCATCCTATATTCAACTATATCAATGTCTCCATCCTATATTCTACTATATTAATGTCTACATCCTATATTCAACTATACCAATGTCTCCATCCTATATTCTACTATACTAATGTCTCCATCCTATATTCTACTATATTAATGTCTCCATCCTATATTCAACTATATCAATGTCTCCATCCTATATTCAACTATATTAATGTCTCCATCCTATATTCTACTATATTAGTGTCTCCATCCTATATTATACTATATTAATGTCTCCATCCTATATTCAACTATATTAATGTCTCCATCCTATATTCTACTATATTAGTGTCTCCATCCTATATTATACTATATTAATGTCTCCATCCTATATTCAACTATATTAATGTCTCCATCCTATATTCAACTATATTAGTGTCTCCATCCTATATTATACTATATTAATGTCTCCATCCTATATTCAACTATATTAATGTCTCCATCCTATATTCAACTATATTAATGTCTCCATCCTATATTCTACTATATTAATGTCTCCATCCTATATTCAACTATACCAATGTCTCCATCCTATATTCAACTATATTAATGTCTCCATCCTATATTCTACTATATTAATGTCTCCATCCTATATTCAACTATATTAATGTCTCCATCCTATATTCAACTATATTAATGTCTCCATCCTATATTCTACTATATTAATGTCTCCATCATATATTCAACTATATCAATGTCTCCATTCTATGTTCAACTATATTAATGTCTCCATCCTATATTCTACTATATTAATGTCTCCATCATATATTCAACTATATCAATGTCTCCATTCTATGTTCAACTATATTAATGTCTCCATCCTATATTCTACTATATTAATGTCTCCATCCTATATTCTACTATATTAATGTCTCCATCCTATATTCAACTATATTAGTGTCTCCATCCTATATTCAACTATATTAGTGTCTCCATCCTATATTCAACTATATCAATGTCTCCATCCTATATTCAACTATATTAGTGTCTCCATCCTATATTCAACTTTATTAGTGTCTCCATCCTATATTCAACTATATTAGTGTCTCCATCCTATATTCAACTATATTAGTGTCTCCATCCTATATTCAACTATATTAGTGTCTCCATCCTATATTCAACTATATTAACGTCTCCATCCTATATTCAACTATATCAATGTATCCATCCTATATTCAACTATATCAATGTCTCCATCCTATATTCAACTATATTAATGTCTCCATCCTATATTCAACTATATCAATGTCTCCATCCTATATTCAACTATATCAATGTCTCCATCCTATATTCAACTATATTAATGTCTCCATCCTATATTCAACTATACCAATGTCTCCATCCTATATTCAACTTTATCAATGTCTCCATCCTATGTTCAACTATATTAATGTCTCCATTATATATTCAACTATATTAATGTCTCCATCCTATATTCAACTATACCAATGTCTCCATCCTATATTCAACTATATTAATGTCTCCATCCTATTTTCAACTATATTAATGTCTCCATCCTATATTCAACTATATTAGTGTCTCCATCCTATATTCTACTATATTAATGTCTCCATCCTATATTCTACTATATTAATGTCTCCATCCTATATTCAACTATATCAATGTCTCCATCCTATATTCTACTATATTAGTGTCTCCATCCTATATTCAACTATACCAATGTCTCCATCCTATATTCTTCTATATTAATGTCTCCATCCTATATTCAACTATATTAATGTCTCCATCCTATATTCAACTATATTAGTGTCTCCATCTAATATTCAACTATATTAATGTCTCCATCCTATATTCAACTATATTAGTGTCTCCATCCTATATTCTACTATATTAATGTCTCCATCCTATATTCTACTATATTAATGTCTCCATCCTATTTTCAACTATATTAATGTCTCCATCCTATATTCAACTATATTAATGTCTCCATCCTATATTCTACTATATTAATGTCTCCATCCTATTTTCAACTATATTAATGTCTCCATCATATATTCAACTATATTAATGTCTCCATCCTATATTCAAATATACTAATGTCTCCATCCTATATTCAACTATACTAATGTCTCCATCCTACATCCATTCAACACACACGAACACATGTATTAATGTCTCCGCGGCCAAATTTCGACACACACGAACACATGTATTACTGTCTCCGCGGCCTATATTCAACACACACGAACACATGTATTAATGTCTCCGCGGCCTATATTCAACACACACGAACACATGTATTAATGTCTCCGCGGCCTATATTCAACACACACGAACACATGTATTAATGTCTCCGCGGCCTATACTCAACACACACGAACACATGTATTAATGTCTCCGCGCCCTATATTCAACACACACGAACACATGTATTACTGTCTCCGCGGCCTATATTCAACACACACGAACACATGTATTAATGTCTCCGCGGCCTATTTTCAACGCACACGAACACATGTATTAATGTCTCCGCGGCCTATACTCAACACACACGAACACATGTATTAATCTCTCCGCGGCCTATATTCAACACACACGAACACATGTATTAATGCCCCCATCAGTACTATTTATATAGTACTTGTAGTAAATCCTCGGTTTTATTTACGCACACAGGTAGGGCAGCCATACATCCACATCTCTGTGGTGGTGTACAGCTCAACCATTGGAGAAGTGGTTCCCCTCATACCGTTCAAACCTAAGCCGGTCCTCAACGCCAAGGTGGCTACCTTAACACAACCTCGCTTTGGAACTGATACAGCTCTGGGTATACAAAAGGGAAGAGAAATATTGAAGAAGCAAGGAAGATCTGACGCCGCCAAAGTCATCATCGTCGTCACCGACGGGAAATCCACATACCCCGACAATACTATGATACAAGCTAATATGGCAAAGGCAGATGGTAAGTTGTTATGGTTGTTTATAAGAATTTAATTCAGTTAGATTGGTTTGCTTTGGCGGGTTAATAATCGCACCATCAGCAAAGGCAGATGGTAAGTTGATAAGGTTGTTTATAATAATTTAATTCAGTTAGATTGGTTTGCTTTGGCGGGTTAATAATCGCACCATCAGCAAAGGCAGATGGTAAGTTGATAAGGTTGTTTATAAGAATTTAATTCAGTTAGATTGGTTTGCTTTGGCGGGTTAATAATCGCACCATCAGCAAGGGCAGTATAGGCCATATTGCAACTACCAACCCCCCGCAAGCCAGGTGGATAGCTTCCTCGCATGAAATAGGTCGACATCCCCTTGTGATTGAACACATAGCGGTAAGCGATTTGAAGACATCGACCGTAAGCACTCGCCACGGAGACCCAGCTATAAGTTATAAGACAGTATTTTCTGTTTTCATTCTGGATATCGGACGAAAGCCTAACATCTATATTACCAACCAATCAGATTGATCGAGAAACTGGTTTATTTATCGTCGCTACCGGTTGCCCATATGAGCAACGTCTCCCGAAGAGAATAGTCATTTTAGATTTTTGGAGGATAGTGCAATGATACAGACACAGACCTATTCCAGAGTCTCCTCTGGTTCTTTTACGTGCACCGTGTACAACACCGACACGAGACCTCGGTTTAACATACCATGTGAAAGACTGTTAATTTTATTAGGGTCAGATGGGGGATCGAACATACGATCCCTGCATTACCAGTCCAGCGTGGTACCACTGGACTACAGACCCGTCTGTCTGCAATTTCACTTGATCCACTTGCATTTTTATCTTGTTTCCTTTCCATGTCGCGACTCTTATTGGGTGATTGGTTTAAACATATTTATTTATTCATAATACACAGTACATATCTATTGTATACAGAATGAAAATGGATTTAATCGAAATCTTAAAGAGCATTGAGATGATTCAGCCGATGTGATCGCCATTCATAACCCGATGAACAAGTATTCTATTCTGGCTGATTATTAATGCACGTCTGTACAACGATATAGTCCGTCCCAACACAATAGCAACGTGTACAGCGTAAAGTAGTTTGTACCGTATAGACATGTTGACCAACCAAACAGACAATTTTTATGCAAATTAGGTGTTAAAAAACTGACATTTCATACCTCGATAAAACGCAGGAATAAAGCACATTGAATTATAGATAAGTGCGCGTATTTACCCTCGCCACCGACCAACCACGTGGACGGGCGTATGTAACCATTATGTATATCTTGTTTATATATACTCATAGATATGAAATAAACAAACTCAGTTCTGATGGCATCGCATAGCACGAACTGTGTTAAATGCGATGCGCCGTAAAACACAATACAAAATCACCAACCAAAACCATAACAACGACAACTTGTATTTCAGGCGTGACCATGATTTCGGTGGGAATAGGGGCTGATGTTTATGCAGATGAGCTAAAAGATATCGCCAGTTCTATAACCCAGTACTTTAAAGTATTAGGGTTCACATTGTTATCCAGTATCATCGCTTCGTTGAGAGACAAGATTTGCCAAGGTGAGTTATACCCCGTGGCCTGGTGGCTAAAGCACCCGCCTACGGAGAGGGAGATGGAAAGTTGGAACCTCGTATGTGGTTCGTTCTGGTATGGCCGATTGGTGAGCCGTCATCTAGTTAAACAATGGTTACCGATTGCCTATCAGCATGGCGCCTTGCCCACAATGATCGGATTCGGGAAGTACTGATGTTCATAAGAGGTGTCTCATAAGTCAGAAATGGCTGGCCCTTTCAATAGGGGCAACACTATAATAAACAAATACTTGCATTTGTTTGTTTTCTCTCTCTTTCTTTTAAAGAAAAAATGCCATAGTCAACCTGTATTAAGCAGTACGGTACACCAACCTCCGTAAGAAACTGCCACCTTTTTCATATAAATGAGACACGGTCTGAGCGGGGCTCGAACCCGTGACCATCAGAGATGATAGGTTACAGTGGTATACAGGTCATAGACCTTAACCACTCGACCACGGAGGCGGACTAGAATTTGCTAAATTCACTTATTGTATACATATACTTATTCATTTTTCTGTCAATGTATTATCATTTACAATATAAAAATTAAGGCATTTGCCCTCTATCTCATAAAACATATTATATATACAGTAAAACCTCTATTAAGCAGCCAATTTCCAGATTCGCAATATGTTATTTTATTATACATTTAGCCTCGTTTAAGCAGCCATCTGCGGTAGGTAATCTCTTTCTATCTCGTTTCGCAAACAGAAAGTAGTTGCCTATATGATAAATATATATATGTTTGTGGCATTTGCTTTCTTTCAGTTGTACAGACGACGACGACGACGACGGCTAGGCCAACTACACCTCTTCCGACGACGACGCCGACGACTCCGATGACGACGCCATACACCATTCATCTTGTACCATGTACGTATATGAATCACAGTGTAACATCGCTAACACCACGCGAATGAATGACAATTACGAATCTAGGTTACAACACCACGCGAATGAATGACAATTACGAATCTAGGTTACAACACCACGCGAATGAATGACAATTACGAATATAGGTTACAACACCACGCGAATGAATGACAATTACGAATCTAGGTTACAACACCACGCGAATGAATGACAATTACGAATCTAGGTTACAACACCACGCGAATGAATGACAATTACGAATCTAGGTTACAACACCACGCGAATGAATGACAATTACGAATCTAGGTTACAACACCACGCGAATGAATGACAATTACGAATCTAGGTTACAACACCACGCGAATGAATGACAATTACGAATCTAGGTTACAACACCACGCGAATGAATGACAATTACGAATATAGGTTACAACACCACGCGAATGAATGACAATTACGAATCTAGGTTACAACACCACGCGAATGAATGACAATTACGAATCTAGGTTACAACACCACGCGAATGAATGACAATTACGAATCTAGGTTACAACACCACGCGAATGAATGACAATTACGAATCTTACCACATGCGTTTCAACAATTTCCGTGCACTTTCTGTGTCATCTGATCTGGCTTCATGCTGTTTGCAAAAGAAACTAGATGTGAATATCATTTCATTTTAATGGTTCCATCACAAAGGACGTCTCGAAGGCGAGTATTTAAAGTTGTATGGATTAGATTAAAGTTGTATGGATTAGTTAAAGTTGCATGGATTTGCTTAAAGTTGTATGGTTTAATTTTTAAGGTTGTATGGATTAGTTTAGAGTTGCAAGGATTAGTTTAAAGTTGTATGGATTAGTTTAAAGTTGTATGGATTAGTTTAAAGTTGTATGGATTAGATTAAAATTGTATGGATTAGTTTAAAGTTGTATGGATTAGTTTAAAGTTGTATGGATTAGTTTAAAGTTGTATGGATTATATTAAAGTTGTATGGATTAGATTAAAGTTGTATGGGTTTGTTTAAAGTTGTATGGGTTAGTTTAAATTTGTATGGATTAGTTTAAAGTTGTATGGATTAGATTAAAATTGTATGGATTAGTTAAAGTTGTATGGGTTTGCTTAAAGTTGTATGGGTTAGTTTAAAGTTGTATGGATTAGATTAAAGTTGTATGGGTTTGTTTAAAGTTGTATGGATTAGTTAAAGTTGTATGGATTAGATTAAAATTGTATGGATTAGTTAAAGTTGTATGGGTTTGCTTAAAGTTATATGGGTTAGTTTAAAGTTGTATGGGTTAGTTTAAAGTTGTATGGATTAGTTTAAAGTTGTATGGGTTAGTTTAGAGTTGTATGGATTAGTTTAAAGTTGTATGGATTAGTATAGAATGGATGGATTAGTAAGGTGTATGGATTAGTTTAAAGTTGTATGGATTAGTTTAAAGTTGTAAGGACTTGCTTCACAATCTATTGATATAAACTATTGTTTTCCTACAGGTGTGGAGAGTCTTACAGAGGCGGATATTGTATTTTTGATTGACGGAAGGAAGACAATCAGTCCATACCATTGGATGATGGAGACTCATTTCGTCTCGAATTTTCTCGATGGCCTCGAGATCAAACCATCGTACGTGCACGTTGGTGTTGTCATTTCAGATCACGTGAGAGGAGACACTGTCGGAATCTCTCCTTTCAAAGACAGGTATATAACTCATCCAAACTGAAATCATTTATCACTACCAGAGCTATGTTAATCTTGCTCACCCTGGTCCTAATATCAATATTGTTCACCATGGTCCTAATATTAATATTGGTCACCATGGTCCTAATATCAATATTGTTCACCATGGTCCTAATATCAATAATGTTCACCATGGTCCTAACATTAATATTTCTCACCCTGGTCCTAATAGTAATATTATTCACTATTCTCCTAATATCAATATTTCTCAGTCTTGTCCTAACATTATTCACGAACAGCTCGATCATAATATCACTATTGTTCACCTCGGTTCGAGTATTGATATTGTTTACCACGCACATGATATAAACTGGTCCAACACGTGAACACTATTATCATGTATGTTCACGTTTACGTTTATTTATTGACGCTACCGGTTGCCAATATGAGCGACGCCTCCGGAAGAGATTAGTCGTTTTAGAGCTTTGATGATAGTGCAATGATACAGACAGAGTCTCCTCTGGTTCTTTTACGTGCACAGTTTAAAGCACCGACACGAGACCTCAGTTTATTATCATGTGTGTGTGTTACGTTTATTTATCGTCGCTACCGGTTGCCAATATGAGCGACGCCTCCTGAAGAGATTAGTCATTTTAGAGCTTTGGAGGATAGTGCAATGATACAGACTGAATCTCCTCTTTTGCGTGCACGGTGTAAAACACCGACACGAGACCTCAGTTTAAAGTCCAATCTGAAAGACTGTTAATTTTATTAGACGTGGGGTCGATCCTGTGATCCCTGGATTACCAGTCCAACGTGTTAACCACTGAACTACAGTTATGTCATGTCTTTGCCTGGACTTGTGAAATGGTACGTATGAAAGGCCTGCGTAAATTCAGATTATTTTTGATTCGTGTTCCAGAATGCACCTGAAGGAGTTGATCCATGGACTTAATCATCCGAGTGGTGATATGGATACAGCCACCGGCCTAAAGAAAGTTCAGCATATATTTAACACCCAAGGTCGCAGAAACGCTGAAAAGGTCATGGTGTTCGTCACTGACGGAAGTTCCCGATCAATGGCGGAAACGAATCGAGTAAGTTTTTCCACACATAATCGGAATGGCTAGTTATGGGGCCCCACTGTCGATCAGATCAACTCGATCAAACACGATCAGCGCCATCGGATCTGGGTCGGGACTGGTCTTGCCCCCTCGGCAGGAGTGATCGGGGTAGTCTCGGCATCATTCCGGATTCTTACCCGAACCATTTTCATGTACACAAAAAATCGAGTAGGGATCGTCAAACCAAGCACGCGCGAAATGATCTGTAAGAAAATATGTATTTATACATTGTACAAAATTATTCTTGGAAGCAATGCACTATATATTTATACATTGTACATAATTATTCTTGGAAACAAGACACTATATATTTATACAGTGTACATAATTATTCTTGGAAACAAGACACTATATATTTATACAGTGTACATAATTATTCTTGGAAACAAGACACTATATATTTATACAGTGTACATAATTATTCTTGGAAACAAGACACTATATATTTATACAGTGTACATAATTATTCTTGGAAACAAGACACTATATATTTAGTGCACCCGTTATCAAAATATGAACAAATACGCCCAACGTTCTTCACTGGGCAGTAGATTAAACAAACTGGGCAGTAGATTAAACAAACTGGGCAGTAGATTAACCAAACTGGGCAGTAGATTAAACAAACTGGGCAGTAGATTAAACAAACTGGGCAGTAGATTAACCAAACTGGGCAGTAGATTAAACAAACTGGGCAGTAGATTAACCAAACTGGGCAGTAGATTAAACAAACTGGGCAGTAGATTAACCAAACTGGGCAGTAGATTAAACAAACTGGGCAGTAGATTAACCAAACTGGGCAGTAGATTAAACAAACTGGGCAGTAGATTAACCAAACTGGGCAGTAGATTAAACAAACTGGGCAGTAGATTAACCAAACTGGGCAGTAGATTAAACAAACTGGGCAGTAGATTAACCAAACTGGGCAGTAGATTAAACAAACTGGGCAGTAGATTAACCAAACTGGGCAGTAGATTAAACAAACTGGGCAGTAGATTAACCAAACTGGGCAGTAGATTAAACAAACTGGGCAGTAGATTAACCAAACTGGGCAGTAGATTAAACAAACTGGGCAGTAGATTAAACAAACTGGGCAGTAGATTAACCAAAAACGATTACAAAAACATTGCTAAAACCATGTACAATATTAAATTTTGATTTTTTCCCCCTAATTACACATTGTATTCATTTATATCCTAATTACACGTTACATTGTATTCATTTATATCCTAATTACACGTTACATTGTATTCATTTATATCCTAATTACACGTTACATTGTATTCATTTATATCCTAATTACACGTTACATTGTATTCATTTATATCCTAATTACACATTACATTTTGTTTATACCCTAATTACACATTACATTGTGTTTATTTCCTAATTACACGTTACATTTTGTTTATATCCTAATTACACGTTACATTGTGTTTATTTCCTAATTACACGTTACATTGTGTTTATTTCCTAATTACACGTTACATTTTGTTTATTTCCTAATTACACGTTACATTGTGTTTATTTCCTAATTACACGTTACATTTTGTTTATTTCCTAATTACACGTTACATTGTGTTTATTTCCTAATTACACGTTACATTGTGTTTATTTCCTAATTACACATTACATTGTGTTTATTTCCTAATTACACGTTACATTGTGTTTATTTCCTAATTACACGTTACATTGTGTTTATTTCCTAATTACACTTACATTTGTTTATTTCCTAATTACACGTTACATTGTGTTTATTCCTAATTACACGTTACATTGTGTTTATTTCCTAATTACACGTTACATTGTGTTTATTTCCTAATTACACGTTACATTGTGTTTATTTCCTAATTACACGTTACATTTTGTTTATTTCCTAATTACACGTTACATTGTGTTTATTTCCTAATTACACGTTACATTGTGTTTATATCCTAATTACACGTTACATTGTGTTTATATCCTAATTACACGTTACATTTTGTTTATTTCCTAATTACACGTTACATTTTGTTTATTTCCTAATTACACGTTACATTGTGTTTATTTCCTAATTACACGTTACATTGTGTTTATATCCTAATTACACGTTACATTGTGTTTATATCCTAATTACACGTTACATTTTGTTTATTTCCTAATTACACGTTACATTTTGTTTATTTCCTAATTACACGTTACATTGTGTTTATTTCCTAATTACACGTTACATTGTGTTTATATCCTAATTACACGTTACATTGTGTTTATATCCTAATTACACGTTACATTTTGTTTATTTCCTAATTACACGTTACATTTTGTTTATTTCCTAATTACACGTTACATTGTGTTTATTTCCTAATTACACGTTACATTGTGTTTATATCCTAATTACACGTTACATTTTGTTTATTTCCTAATTACACGTTACATTTTGTTTATTTCCTAATTACACATTACATTGTGTTTATTTCCTAATTACACGTTACATTGTGTTTATTTCCTAATTACACGTTACATTTTGTTTATTTCCTAATTACACGTTACATTTTGTTTATTTCCTAATTACACGTTACATTGTGTTTATATCCTAATTACACGTTACATTTTGTTATATCCTAATTACACGTTACATTGTGTTTATATCCTAATTACACGTTACATTGTGTTTATATCCTAATTACACGTTACATTTTGTTTATTTCCTAATTACACGTTACGTTGTGTTTATATCCTAATTACACGTTACATTTTGTTTATATCCTAATTACACGTTACATTGTGTTTATACCCTAATTACAAATTACATTTTGTTTATTTCCTAATTACAAATTACATTTTGTTTATTTCCTAATTACAAATTACATTTTGTTTATTTCCTAATTACACGTTACTTTTCATTACATTTATTTAGGAGGCGACCAAGTTGAAGAATCTCGGTGTAGATGTAGTGACTGTCGGTGTTGGAGACAAGGTGAACCATGCTGAACTAACTCAGATGGCCACCAACCCAGCCTTGACGATTAGAACACGTAACTTTGAACAGTTCTTTAGCCTGTTACCCGTCTTACAGAATATCGTGTGTGAATGTGAGTAGAAATTCATTTCAGAAATGTCTGATGAGTGATGTATGTCTATACCAAATGCACATACATTCGCGTTATTCCAGGTGCTTAAGCCGTATTCCAGGTGCTTACACATAATTCATTCCAGGTATTTACGCCGTATTACAGGTATTTGTGCCGTATTACAGGTATTTGTGCCGTATTACAGGTATTTACGCCGTATTCCAGGTGCTTACACATAATTCATGCCAGGTATTTACGCCGCATTCCAGATATTTACGCCGTATTCTAGGTATTTACGCCGTATTCCAGGTATTTACGCCGTATTCTAGGTATTTACGCCGTATTCCAGGTATTTACGCCGTATTCTAGGTATTTACGCCGTATTCTAGGTATTTACGCCGTATTCCAGATATTTACGCCGTATTCCAGGTATTTACGACGTATTCCAGGTATTTACGCCGTATTCCAGGTATTTACGCCGTATTCCAGGTATTTACGACGTATTCCAGGTATTTACGACGTATTCCAGGTATTTACGCCGTATTCCAGGTATTTACGCCGTATTCCAGGTATTTACGACGTATTCCAGGTATTTACGCCGTATTCTAGGTATTTACGCCGTAGTTCACGTATTTACGCCGTATTCTAGGTATTTACGCCGTAGTTAACGTATTTACGCCGTATTCTAGGTATTTACACCGTAGTTCACGTATTTACGCCGTATTCCAGGTATTTACGCCGTATTCCAGGTATTTACGCCGTATTCCAGGTATTTACGCCGTATTCCATGTATTTACGCCGTATTCCAGGTATTTACGCCGGAATCCAGGTATTTACGCCGTATTCCAGGTATTTACGCCGTATTCTAGGTATTTACGCCGTATTCCAGGTATTTACGCCGTATTCCAGATATTTACGCCGTATTACAGGTATTTACGCC
>CM026392.1:19144580-19272820 GCA_014843695.1 Archivesica marissinica | reverse complement strand
GGCAGTAGATTAACCAAACTGGGCAGTAGATTAAACAAACTGGGCAGTAGATTAACCAAACTGGGCAGTAGATTAAACAAACTGGGCAGTAGATTAACCAAACTGGGCAGTAGATTAAACAAACTGGGCAGTAGATTAACCAAACTGGGCAGTAGATTAAACAAACTGGGCAGTAGATTAAACAAACTGGGCAGTAGATTAACCAAAAACGATTACAAAAACATTGCTAAAACCATGTACAATATTAAATTTTGATTTTTTCCCCCTAATTACACATTGTATTCATTTATATCCTAATTACACGTTACATTGTATTCATTTATATCCTAATTACACGTTACATTGTATTCATTTATATCCTAATTACACATTACATTTTGTTTATACCCTAATTACACGTTACATTGTGTTTATTTCCTAATTACACGTTACATTGTGTTTATACCCTAATTACACGTTACATTGTGTTTATTTCCTAATTACACGTTACATTGTGTTTATTTCCTAATTACACGTTACATTGTGTTTATTTCCTAATTACACGTTACATTGTGTTTATTTCCTAATTACACGTTACATTGTGTTTATTTCCTAATTACACATTACATTGTGTTTATTTCCTAATTACACGTTACATTGTGTTTATACCCTAATTACACGTTACATTGTGTTTATTTCCTAATTACACGTTACATTGTGTTTATATCCTAATTACACATTACATTGTGTTTATTTCCTAATTACACGTTACATTGTGTTTATACCCTAATTACACGTTACATTGTGTTTATTTCCTAATTACACGTTACATTGTGTTTATTTCCTAATTACACGTTACATTGTGTTTATTTCCTAATTACACGTTACATTGTGTTTATTTCCTAATTACACGTTACATTGTGTTTATTTCCTAATTACACGTTACATTGTGTTTATTCCTAATTACACGTTACATTGTGTTTATACCTAATTACACATTACATTGTGTTTATTTCCTAATTACACGTTACATTGTGTTTATTTTCCTAATTACACGTTACATTGTATTCATTTATATCCTAATTACACATTACATTGTGTTTATTTCCTAATTACACGTTACATTGTGTTTATACCCTAATTACACATTACATTGTGTTTATTTCCTAATTACACATTACATTGTGTTTATTTCCTAATTACACATTACATTTTGTTTATACCCTAATTACACATTACATTGTGTTTATACCCTAATTACACATTACATTGTGTTTATACCCTAATTACACGTTACATTTTGTTTATTTCCTAATTACACATTACATTGTGTTTATTTCCTAATTACACGTTACATTGTGTTTATACCCTAATTACACATTACATTGTGTTTATACCCTAATTACACATTACATTGTGTTTATTTCCTAATTACACATTACATTTTGTTTATTTCCTAATTACACATTACATTGTGTTTATACCCTAATTACACGTTACATTGTGTTTATACCCTAATTACACATTACATACCAAACACACAAACCCAAACACAACAACCAAACACACAAACCCAAACACAACAAACCCAAACACAACATGTGTTTATTTCCTAATTACACGTTACATTTGTTTATTTCCTAATTACACATTACATTGTTTTATTTCCTAATTACACGTTACATTTGTTTATACCCTAATTACACGTTACATTTTGTTTATTTCCTAATTACACGTTACATTTTGTTTATTTCCTAATTACACGTTACATTGTGTTTATTTCCTAATTACACGTTACATTGTGTTTATATCCTAATTACACGTTACATTGTGTTTATATCCTAATTACACGTTACATTTTGTTTATTTCCTAATTACACGTTACATTTTGTTTATTTCCTAATTACACGTTACATTGTGTTTATTTCCTAATTACACGTTACATTGTGTTTATATCCTAATTACACGTTACATTGTGTTTATATCCTAATTACACGTTACATTTTGTTTATTTCCTAATTACACGTTACATTTTGTTTATTTCCTAATTACACGTTACATTGTGTTTATTTCCTAATTACACGTTACATTGTGTTTATATCCTAATTACACGTTACATTGTGTTTATATCCTAATTACACGTTACATTTTGTTTATTTCCTAATTACACGTTACATTTTGTTTATTTCCTAATTACACGTTACATTGTGTTTATTTCCTAATTACACGTTACATTGTGTTTATATCCTAATTACACGTTACATTTTGTTTATTTCCTAATTACACGTTACATTTTGTTTATTTCCTAATTACACATTACATTGTGTTTATTTCCTAATTACACGTTACATTGTGTTTATTTCCTAATTACACGTTACATTTTGTTTATTTCCTAATTACACGTTACATTTTGTTTATTTCCTAATTACACGTTACATTGTGTTTATATCCTAATTACACGTTACATTTTGTTATATCCTAATTACACGTTACATTGTGTTTATATCCTAATTACACGTTACATTGTGTTTATATCCTAATTACACGTTACATTTTGTTTATTTCCTAATTACACGTTACGTTGTGTTTATATCCTAATTACACGTTACATTTTGTTTATATCCTAATTACACGTTACATTGTGTTTATACCCTAATTACAAATTACATTTTGTTTATTTCCTAATTACAAATTACATTTTGTTTATTTCCTAATTACAAATTACATTTTGTTTATTTCCTAATTACACGTTACTTTTCATTACATTTATTTAGGAGGCGACCAAGTTGAAGAATCTCGGTGTAGATGTAGTGACTGTCGGTGTTGGAGACAAGGTGAACCATGCTGAACTAACTCAGATGGCCACCAACCCAGCCTTGACGATTAGAACACGTAACTTTGAACAGTTCTTTAGCCTGTTACCCGTCTTACAGAATATCGTGTGTGAATGTGAGTAGAAATTCATTTCAGAAATGTCTGATGAGTGATGTATGTCTATACCAAATGCACATACATTCGCGTTATTCCAGGTGCTTAAGCCGTATTCCAGGTGCTTACACATAATTCATTCCAGGTATTTACGCCGTATTACAGGTATTTGTGCCGTATTACAGGTATTTGTGCCGTATTACAGGTATTTACGCCGTATTCCAGGTGCTTACACATAATTCATGCCAGGTATTTACGCCGCATTCCAGATATTTACGCCGTATTCTAGGTATTTACGCCGTATTCCAGGTATTTACGCCGTATTCTAGGTATTTACGCCGTATTCCAGGTATTTACGCCGTATTCTAGGTATTTACGCCGTATTCCAGGTATTTACGCCGTATTCCAGGTATTTACGCCGTATTCCAGGTATTTACGCCGTATTCCAGGTATTTACGCCGTATTCCAGGTATTTACGCCGTATTCCAAGTATTTACGCCGTATTCCAGGTATTTACGCCGTATTCCAAGTATTTACGCCGTATTCCAGGTATTTACGCCGTATTCCAGGTATTTACGCCGTATTCCAAGTATTTACGCCGTATTCCAGGTATTTACGCCGTATTCCAAGTATTTACGCCGTATTCCAGGTATTTACGCCGTATTCCAGGTATTTACGCCGTATTCCAGGTATTTACGCCGTATTCCAAGTATTTACGCCGTATTCCAGGTGCTTGCTCCGTATTCCAAGTATTTACGCCGTATTCCAGGTATTTACGCCGTATTCCAAGTATTTACGCCGTATTCCAATTGCTTGCGCCGTATTCCAGGTATTTACGCCGGAATCCAGGTATTTACGCCATATTCCAGGTATTTACGCCGGATTCCAAGTATTTACGCCGTATTCCGGGTATTTACGCCGTATTCCAGGTATTTACGCCGTATTCCAGGTATTTACGCCGGATTCCATGTATTTACGCCGTATTCCGGGTATTTACGCCGGATTCCATGTATTTACGCCCTATTCCAGGTATTTATGCCGTATTCCGGGTATTTACGCCGTATTCCAGGTATTTACGCCGGATTCCATGTATTTACGCCGTATTCCAGGTATTTACGCCGTATTCCAGGTATTTACGCCGTATTCCAGGTATTTACGCCGTATTCCAGGTATTTACGCCGTATTCCAAGTATTTACGCCGTATTCCATGTATTTACGCCGTATTCCAGGTATTTACGCCGTATTCCAGGTATTTACGCCGTATTCCAGGTGCTTGCGCCGTATTCCAGGTATTTACACCGGAATCCAGGTATTTACGCCATATTCCAGGTATTTACGCCGGATTCCAGGTATTTACGCCGTATTCCAGGTATTTACGCCGTATTCCAAGTATTTACGCCGTATTCCAGGTATTTACGCCGTATTCCAAGTATTTACGCCGTATTACAGGTATTTACGCCGTATTCCAAGTATTTACGCCGTATTCCAGGTATTTACGCCGTATTCCAAGTATTTACGCCATATTACAGGTATTTACGCCGTATTCCAAGTATTTACGCCGTATTACAGGTATTTACGCCGCATTCCAGGTATTTACGCCGTATTCCAAGTATTTACGCCGTATTCCATGTATTTACGCCGTATTCCAGGTATTTACGCCGTATTCCAGGTATTTACGCCGTATTCCAGGTGCTTGCGCCGTATTCCAATATTTACGCCGTATTCCAGGTATTTACGCCGTATTCCAAGTATTTACGCCGTATTACAGGTATATACGCCGCATTCCAGGTATTTACGCCGTATTCCAAGTATTTACGCCGTATTACAGGTATTTACGCCGTATTTCAAGTATTTACGCCGTATTCCAGGTATTTACGCCGTATTCCAAGTATTTACGCCGTATTACAGGTATTTACGCCGTATTCCAAGTATTTACGCCGTATTCCAGGTATTTACGCCGTATTCCAAGTATTTACGCCGTATTCCAGGTGCTTGCTCCGTATTCCAAGTATTTACGCCGTATTCCAGGTATTTACGCCGTATTCCAAGTATTTACGCAGTATTCCAGGTGCTTGCGCCGTATTCCAGGTATTTACGCCGGAATCCAGGTATTTACGCCATATTCCAGGTATTTACGCCGTATTCCAGGTATTTACGCCGTATTCCAAGTATTTACGCCGTATTCCAGGTGCTTGCTCCGTATTCCAAGTATTTACGCCGTATTCCAGGTATTTACGCCGTATTCCAAGTATTTACGCAGTATTCCAGGTGCTTGCGCCGTATTCCAGGTATTTACGCCGGAATCCAGGTATTTACGCCATATTCCAGGTATTTACGCCGTATTCCAGGTATTTACGCCGTATTCCAAGTATTTACGCCGTATTCCAGGTGCTTGCGCCGTATTCCAGGTATTTACGCCGGAATCCAGGTATTTACGCCATATTTCAGGTATTTACGCCGGATTCCAGGTATTTACGCCGTATTCCAAGTATTTACGCCGTATTCCAGGTATTTACGCCGTATTCCAAGTATTTACGCCGTATTACAGGTATTTACGCCGTATTCCAAGTATTTACGCCGTATTCCAGGTATTTACGCCGTATTCCAAGTATTTACGCCGTATTACAGGTATTTACGCCGTATTCCAAGTATTTACGCCGTATTACAGGTATATACGCCGCATTCCAGGTATTTACGCCGTATTCCAAGTATTTACGCCGTATTACAGGTATTTACGCCGTATTCCAAGTATTTACGCCGTATTCCAGGTATTTACGCCGTATTCCAAGTATTTACGCCGTATTACAGGTATTTACGCCGTATTCCAAGTATTTACGCCGTATTCCAGGTATTTACGCCGTATTCCAAGTATTTACGCCGTATTCCAGGTGCTTGCTCCGTATTCCAAGTATTTACGCCGTATTCCAGGTATTTACGCCGTATTCCAAGTATTTACGCCGTATTCCAAATGCTTGCGCCGTATTCCAGGTATTTACGCCGGAATCCAGGTATTTACGCCATATTCCAGGTATTTACGCCGGATTCCAAGTATTTACGCCGTATTCCGGGTATTTACGCCGTATTCCAGGTATTTATGCCGTATTCCAGGTATTTATGCCGGATTCCATGTATTTACGCCGTATTCCGGGTATTTACGCCGGATTCCATGTATTTACGCCCTATTCCAGGTATTTATGCCGTATTCCGGGTATTTACGCCGTATTCCAGGTATTTACGCCGGATTCCATGTATTTACGCCGTATTCCAGGTATTTACGCCGTATTCCAGGTATTTACGCCGTATTCCAGGTATTTACGCCGTATTCCAGGTATTTACGCCGTATTCCAAGTATTTACGCCGTATTCCATGTATTTACGCCGTATTCCAGGTATTTACGCCGTATTCCAGGTATTTACGCCGTATTCCAGGTGCTTGCGCCGTATTCCAGGTATTTACACCGGAATCCAGGTATTTACGCCATATTCCAGGTATTTACGCCGGATTCCAGGTATTTACGCCGTATTCCAGGTATTTACGCCGTATTCCAAGTATTTACGCCGTATTCCAGGTATTTACGCCGTATTACAGGTATTTACGCCGTATTCCAGGTATTTACGCCGTATTCCAAGTATTTACGCCGTATTCCAGGTGCTTGCTCCGTATTCCAAGTATTTACGCCGTATTCCAGGTATTTACGCCGTATTCCAAGTATTTACGCCGTATTCCAGGTGCTTGCGCCGTATTCCAGGTATTTACGCCGGAATCCAGGTATTTACGCCATATTCCAGGTATTTACGCCGGATTCCAAGTATTTACGCCGTATTCCGGGTATTTACGCCGTATTCCAGGTGCTTGCGCCGTATTCCAGGTATTTACGCCGGAATCCAGGTATTTACGCCATATTTCAGGTATTTACGCCGGATTCCAGGTATTTACGCCGTATTCCAAGTATTTACGCCGTATTCCAGGTATTTACGCCGTATTCCAAGTATTTACGCCGTATTACAGGTATTTACGCCGTATTCCAAGTATTTACGCCGTATTCCAGGTATTTACGCCGTATTCCAAGTATTTACGCCGTATTACAGGTATTTACGCCGTATTCCAAGTATTTACGCCGTATTACAGGTATATACGCCGCATTCCAGGTATTTACGCCGTATTCCAAGTATTTACGCCGTATTACAGGTATTTACGCCGTATTCCAAGTATTTACGCCGTATTCCAGGTATTTACGCCGTATTCCAAGTATTTACGCCGTATTACAGGTATTTACGCCGTATTCCAAGTATTTACGCCGTATTCCAGGTATTTACGCCGTATTCCAAGTATTTACGCCGTATTCCAGGTGCTTGCTCCGTATTCCAAGTATTTACGCCGTATTCCAGGTATTTACGCCGTATTCCAAGTATTTACGCCGTATTCCAAATGCTTGCGCCGTATTCCAGGTATTTACGCCGGAATCCAGGTATTTACGCCATATTCCAGGTATTTACGCCGGATTCCAAGTATTTACGCCGTATTCCGGGTATTTACGCCGTATTCCAGGTGCTTGCGCCGTATTCCAGGTATTTACGCCGGAATCCAGGTATTTACGCCATATTCCAGGTATTTACGCCGGATTCCAGGTATTTACGCCCGCCGTCGGAGTGGTAGTGAATAATATGTCGTTATCTTTTTCGAGACAGCTAAATTTTTATGTCCAGAATCGCAAAGTTTGTCATTCCTCGATAGACAGTAATGTTGATTGACGTAATGGAGAAAACATTAACAAGCTTACAATTTTGCTGTCACTTTTTGCAAATTACAGTCTATAGAAACAAATTTGGTAAATGTTTCATTTCAAAATAATATTAACAAACTTACAATTTTGCTGTCACTTTTTGCAAATTACAGTCTATAGAGAAATTAACAAATTTGGTAAATGTTTTATTTCAAAATAATATTAATCGAAACAAAACAAAAACGTGTAACATCGAGGTTTTGAACCTGCGGTTATATCAACATAATTTATCATTTTTTTAAAAATCAGGGAAATCTACTACAAAAAAATAAAACTGTTATGTTATGTAGGTCACACTAAATGAAGAGATTTCTTCATAATATAACGCAAATGCTGCATGTATTCTGAGATAAGATTAGATCACGCAAATTAGACGTAATACATACATGTATGCATAATGCATTTGTTTTATATATTGTAATGTACATGTATGCATAATGCATTTGTTTTATATATTGTAATGTACATGTATGCATAATGCATTTGTTTTATATATTGTAATGTACATGTATGCATAATGCATTTGTTTTATATATTGTAATGTACATGTATAACTGTGTATATAAATTCAAATGTGGAAATATTAAAAAAACAAGTAATAATGAAAAAGTAACACAGCTGTTTCTCAATGGCATTATAAACTGTAAATATCATGTATATACTAGAGGACATAGAAAATACACAATTCGGCTAAGTGTGCTATATAAATAGTATTAAATACATAGTTTTAAACATTTTTGAATATTTTTTGTTTTTCAGTTTGTGTTTTGTAATAAAGATGTGATGTATCTTTGATGGAATCCTTCGTATTTCGTTTTCATGTAATAATAATCATATAATGTAGGTGTGCGTTTTCTATGTCCTCTAATATATAATGTAGGTGTGCGTTTTCTATGTCCTCTAGTATACACGTTATTGCTTTGTATATTTCAGTGTTAAGGAAACCCGTGACAACACCTGTACCTACAACCACACCAAGTCCTAGTAAGTCATATACATCGCTTCATCAAAGCTCGAACGTAGCATTTCATTATACCACGGCTAACATTACAACGTTGTATTTACAAACTACAAATACGCTACTGGCTGAGGAAGTTATCCAGCTGACTTATCGTAGGTTAGTGGTTCTACCCGGGTATTCCTCCAGCAATAATAGCTGGTCTGCATGGTCTGCATGGTCTGCATGTGATCTACGCTGTTGGTGCGTCTTTAAGCTCCAAAAACAAACAAGTAAACGCTTTACTTGCATGGACCACGAACGTATGCTCCAAAATCAAACAAGTAAACACTTTACTTGCATGGTCAACGAACGTATGCTCCAAAAACAAACAAGTAAACACTTTACTTGCATGGTCAACGAACGTATGCTCCAAAAACAAACAAGTAAACACTTAACTTGCATGGTCAACGAACGTATGCTCCAAAAACAAACAAGTAAACACTTTACTTGCATGGTCTACGAACGTATGCTCCAAAAACAAACAAGTAAACACTTTACTTGCATGGTCTACGAACGTATGCTCCAAAAACAAACAAGTAAACACTTTACTTGCAAGTTCCACGAACGTATGCTCCAAAAACAAACAAGTAAACACTTTACTTGCATGTTCCACGAACGTATGCTCCAAAAACAAACAAGTAAACACTTTACTTGCATGGTCTACGAACGTATGCTCCAAACACAAACAAGCAAACGCTTTACTTGCATGGTCCATGAACGAAATGGAAACATTTAAAAACAATCCAGTTCCCACTTCATGAAATGTCATACGAACGAGAATAAATGTACCGTGGTACAGTGTCCCATATACTTAACATACGGAACCATGGCAACCAGGAATACGGGAGTATACGTATCGACATACTAGATATTCCATATACTAACAGATGGATCTGTGGTCCAGTGGTAACACGCTGGACTGGTAATCCAGGGATCGCAGGTTCGATCCCCAGTCTGACCCTATTAAAATTAACAGTCTTTCAGATGGGACGTTAAACCGAGGTCTCGTGTCGGTGCATTACACCGTGCACGTAAAAGAACCAGAGGAGACTCTGGAATGGGTATCTGTCTGTATCATTGCACTATCCTCCAAAATCTAAAATAACTAATCTCTTCAGGAGGCGTCGCTCATATGGGCAACCGGTAGCGACGATAAATAAACCTACAAAAAAAAAAGTATCTGATTTATGACAGTTTATTTCATTTTTGCAAATATAATATTTCCCCCGAATATTCGAATACTGGAAATGTATTCGGATATTCGGACGTCCGAGCGAATATTCGAATATTCG
This sequence comes from Archivesica marissinica, assembly GCA_014843695.1. NCBI lineage: Eukaryota > Metazoa > Mollusca > Bivalvia > Venerida > Vesicomyidae > Archivesica > Archivesica marissinica. Next base: position 19,262,838 of record CM026392.1, on the reverse strand, counting down.
CATATTCGTTGACATCCCTAGTTTTAATCCTTTCCTATATACAGGCTACATCTGTTATGTCACAGTCGGCTATGTCGAATTATCCGATTATCTCGAAGTCCCGAGAGCTAAAACACTTAGCAAACAACATCGACCCGGTCGTTTTTCTTCATTATACTCTTCGTAACTCGAATTATCGGTAACAAATCATGGAATTAATGAGTGTACATTACTTTTACCATGTTTTAATAATATCGCTGGCATAAAAACCGGGACACTCCCATAAAGGGCTAGCGATGAAAATAACACAGTCAAATACAGTCTAGATCCGCTATGTCAAAGTCGGTTATGTCGAATTCTCCAGTTATCTCGAAGTTGATTCAAAGTCCCGTTTCAGACACTCATTTGTACATATAACTGGCTCCGTTTATATCGAATTTCGTTAAGTTAAACTTCGGTTATATCGAAGTATTTTGTTCGGTCCGATGGAACTCGACATAACGGATGCAGACTGTACTTACTTCTTTGATTTCGTGAACACGTATTGTTTTGTGAATGTATATAGTGGACACAAATTGCTTAAACCAACTGTTTTTCCATTAAGTTTACTTCATATCGTTTCGTGGCGTGGGATTTGTGTCTAGACAGAGTGTGTATTTTACGTTTATTTATCGTCGCTACCGGTTGCCCATATGAGCGACGCCTCATGAAGATATTAGTCATTTTAGATTCTGGAGGATAGTGTAATGATACAGACAGAGACCCATTCCAGAGTCTCCTCTGGTTCTTTTACTATCCTCCAAAAATCTAAAATGACTAATCTCTTCAGGAGGCGTCGCTCATATGGGCAACCGGTAGCGACGATAAATAAACGTAAAAGCACAAACACAATACAGATTTGAACACTTTCTTATATATATAGTAATCGCCGGAGCTTACTGTTTCCAGGCTTGTGTGATGGCTGTCTTATAGACCAGGGTGTTGGGTTCAATCCGTACCCAGGCGACTGCACAAAATTTGTACAATGTTGGACAGAAGGGGATTCAATCAGATCTCTTGTTCGAGCCTGTCCATTCGGACAGTTCTGGGACGCAGATGCTATCACGTGCAGACCATCCTTCCTCGTGCTCTGTACAGCAGGTAGGTACATTCCAGAATTCGTTTATTAACCATTTCCTTCATAGAGATTTAGGTTAATATACTATTATATCTCCATACAAACGACAGCCATTTAGCTATCATTCAGTGGATAAGTAGTCGCCATATCTAACCCACCTTCATAGATATTACTGGGACTACATGAGATTCTCGACTTTATTATGAATATAATGTTTGACTACTACATTGTCAATGTATGTCGTATTAGTAATGGCGTCAAGAGGTGCTTCTGTGAGGGAAAGGGTTAATGTGATAAATAGTATACATCATTTTGAGACATTTAATCACAACCGTTGACCCGCTTTGTATAAAATCTTATTTATTTTACAACTGCTGTGAAACAAGCGTTACACTTTATATTAATCACTCTCGATGGGGCTGGTGTAAGTGAATATGTGGTCCATCTTGTGTGTAGAGGGGGGGGTCCCGGTGTAATGCACATACCCAATCTTAGTTTATACAATTTAATGTTAGCTCGATTGCGAAACAAGTTCTAAAATCTTATATTAATGGCGCTTGTGTATGCGAATATGTGGTCCTTCGTGTGTGCGGTGGGGAGGTAGGGGGTCAGAAACCGGAGTACCCGGAGACATTGCACACATGTCCGTTCTTGCGACACCAGTATCATTTGCTGTTACTTCCTTGTCCGATGTTTGAACACGTGTAGTATGAACTCGGGAAGTATATGAGATGGTACGATGGTCGCCAGATCGGACAGGTGCGTTTTCTCCAGGTACTCCGGTTTCCTCCCACATCAATGACAACATTTACGTTTTCATTAGCGCCAACGAGAGTGATTAATATAAGTTGTTGAAACTTGCTTCCCAATCATTGTAATAAATAAATTATGATTGAAAAAGAAAAAGAACAGTTGGAAGTGTATACGTTATTAGCTCGTATACTATATGTTCGTATACTATATGTTCGTATACTATATGTTCTACTATATGTTCGTATACTATATGTTCGTATACTATATGTTCGTATACTATATGTTCGTATACTATATGTTCGTATACTATATGTTCTACTATATGTTCTACTATATGTTCGTATACTATATGTTCTACTATATGTTCGTATACTATATGTTCGTATACTATATGTTCGTATACTATATGTTCGTATACTATATGTTCGTATACTATATGTTCGTATACTATATGTTCTACTATATGTTCGTATACTATATGTTCGTATACTATATGTTCGTATACTATATGTTCGTATACTATATGTTCGTATACTATATGTTCGTATACTATATGTTCGTATACTATATGTTCTACTATATGTTCGTATACTATATGTTCGTATACTATATGTTCGTATACTATATGTTCGTATACTATATGTTCTACTATATGTTCTACTATATGTTCGTATACTATATGTTCTACTATATGTTCTACTATATGTTCGTATACTATATGTTCTACTATATGTTCTACTATATGTTCGTATACTATATGTTCTACTATATGTTCTACTATATGTTCGTATACTATATGTTCGTATACTATATGTTCGTATACTATATGTTCGTATACTATATGTTCGTATACTATATGTTCGTATACTATATGTTCGTATACTATATGTTCGTATACTATATGTTCGTATACTATATGTTCGTATACTATATGTTCGTATACTATACGTTCGTATACTATATGTTCGTATACTATACGTTCGTATACTATATGTTCGTATACTATATGTTCTACTATATGTTCGTATACTATATGTTCGTATACTATACGTTCGTATACTATATGTTCGTATACTATACGTTCGTATACTATATGTTCGTATACTATATGTTCGTATACTATATGTTCGTATACTATATGTTCGTATACTATATGTTCGTATACTATATGTTCTACTATATGTTCGTATACTATATGTTCGTATACTATATGTTCGTATACTATATGTTCGTATACTATATGTTCGTATACTATATGTTCGTATACTATATGTTTACTATATGTTCGTATACTATATGTTCGTATACTATATGTTCGTATACTATATGTTCGTATACTATATGTTCGTATATGTTCGTATATTATATGTTCGTATACTATATGTTCGTATACTATATGTTCGTATACTATATGTTCGTATACTATATGTTCTACTATATGTTCGTATACTATATGTTCGTATATGTTCGTATACTATATGTTCGTATACTATATGTTCGTATACTATATGTTCTACTATACGTTCGTATACTATATATTCGTATACTATATGTTCGTATACTATATGTTCGTATACTATATGTTCTACTATATGTTCTACTATATGTTCGTATACTATATGTTCGTATACTATACGTTCTACTATATGTTCTACTATATGTTCTACTATATGTTCGTATACTATATGTTCGTATACTATATGTTCGTATACTATATGTTCGTATACTATATGTTCTACTATATGTTCTACTATATGTTCGTATACTATATGTTCTACTATACGTTCGTATACTATATGTTCTACTATATGTTCTACTATATGTTCTACTATACGTTCGTATACTATATGTTCTACTATATGTTCTACTATATGTTCTACTATATGTTCGTATACTATATGTTCTACTATATGTTCGTATACTATATGTTCGTATACTATATGTTCGTATACTATATGTTCGTATACTATATGTTCTACTATATGTTCGTATACTATATGTTCGTATACTATATGTTCGTATACTATATGTTCGTATACTATATGTTCGTATACTATATGTTCGTATACTATATGTTCGTATACTATATGTTCGTATACTATATGTTCGTATACTATATGTTCGTATATGTTCGTATACTATACGTTCGTATACTATATGTTCGTATACTATATGTTCTACTATATGTTCGTATACTATATGTTCTACTATATGTTCGTATACTATATGTTCGTATACTATATGTTCGTATACTATATGTTTGTATACTATATGTTCTACTATATGTTCGTATACTATATGCTCGTATACTATATGTTCGTACACTATATGTTCGTATACTATATGTTCGTATACTATATGTTCGTATACTATACGTTCGTATACTATATGTTCGTATACTATATGTTCGTATACTAATTGTTCGTATACTATATGTTCGTATACTATATGTTCGTATATGTTCGTATACTATACGTTCGTATACTATACGTTCGTATACTATATGTTCTACTATATGTTCGTATACTATATGTTCTACTATATGTTCGTATACTATATGTTCTACTATATGCTCGTATACTATATGTTCTACTATATGCTCGTATACTATATGTTCGTATACTATATGTTCGTATACTATATGTTCGTATACTATATGTTCTACTATATGTTCGTATACTATATGTTCGTATACTATATGTTCGTATACTATATGTTCTACTATATGTTCTACTATATGTTCGTATACTATATGTTCGTATACTATATGTTCGTATACTATATGTTCGTATACTATATGTTCTACTATATGTTCGTATACTATATGTTCGTATACTATATGTTCGTATACTATATGTTCGTATACTATATGTTCGTATACTATATGTTCGTATACTATAGTTCGTATACTATATGTTCGTATATGTTCGTATACTATACGTTCGTATACTATATGTTCGTATACTATACGTTCGTATACTATACGTTCGTATACTATACGTTCGTATACTATATGTTCGTATACTATACGTTCGTATACTATATGTTCTACTATATGTTCTACTATATGTTCGTATACTATATGTTCTACTATATGTTCGTATACTATATGTTCTACTATATGTTCGTATACTATATGTTCGTATACTATATGTTCTACTATATGTTCGTATACTATATGTTCTACTATATGTTCGTATACTATATGTTCTACTATATGTTCGTATACTATATGTTCGTATACTATATGTTCTACTATATGTTCGTATACTATATGTTCGTATACTATATGTTCGTATACTATATGTTCGTATACTATATGTTCGTATACTATATGTTCTACTATATGTTCGTATACTCTATGCTCGTATACTATATGTTCGTATACTATAGTTCGTATACTATATGTTCGTATACTATATGTTCGTATACTATATGTTCGTATACTATATGTTCGTATACTATATGTTCGTATACTATATGTTCGTATACTATATGTTCTACTATATGTTCGTATACTCTATGCTCGTATACTATATGTTCTACTATATGTTCGTATACTATATGTTCTACTATATGTTCGTATACTATATGTTCGTATACTATATGTTCGTATACTATATGTTCGTATACTATATATTCGTATACTATATGTTCGTATACTATATGTTCGTATACTATATGTTCGTATACTATATGTTCTACTATATGTTCGTATACTATATGTTCGTATACTATATGTTCGTATACTATATGTTCTACTATATGTTCGTATACTATATGTTCGTATACTATATGTTCTACTATATGTTCGTATACTATATGTTCTACTATATGTTCGTATACTATATGTTCGTATACTATATGTTCGTATACTATATGTTCGTATACTATATGTTCGTATACTATATGTTCGTATACTATATGTTCGTATACTATATGTTCGTATACTATATGTTCGTATACTATATGTTCGTATACTATATGTTCGTATACTATATGTTCTACTATATGTTCGTATACTATATGTTCGTATACTATATGTTCGTATATGTTCGTATGCTATATGTTCGTATACTATACGTTCGTATACTATATGTATGTCTTATTCAGATCCGTGCAAGCAGTCCACTGTTGGGTTCACATATGGTATGAAGGAATACGGATGTAGAGCATATTGGAAGTGCATAGACGGGTTCAGTGTTGGCCATTGCTGTCCGAAAGGAAGCGCTTATATAGAGGGAATGGGGTGTATCGAAAGTACACACTGTAACGAGGAGTGTCCGCCTAGCGGAGGAATTGCCGTCAGACGTAAGTACACACTGTAACGAGGAGTGTCCTCCGAGCGGAGGAATTGCCGTCAGACGTAAGTACACACTGTAACGAGGAGTGTCCGCCGAGCGGATGAATTGCCGTCAGACGTAAGTACACACTGTAACGAGGAGTGTCCGCCGAGCGGAGGAATTGCCGTCAGACGTAAGTACACACTGTAACGAGGAGTGTCCGCCGAGCGGAGGAATTGCCGTCAGACGTAAGTACACACTGTAACGAGGAGTGTCCGCCGAGAGGAGGAATTGTCGTCAGACGTAAGTACACACTGTAACGAGGAGTGTTCACCGAGCGGAGGAATTGCCGTCATACGTATGTACACACTGTAACGAGGAGTGTCCGCCGAGCGGAGGAATTGCCGTCAGACGTAAGTACACACTGTAACGAGGAGTGTCCGCCGAGCGGAGGAATTGCCGTCAGACGTAAGTACATACTGTAACGAGGAGTGTTCACCGAGCGGAGGAATTGCCGTCAGACGATGTACACACTGTAACGAGGAGTGTCCGCCGAGCGGAGGAATTGCCGTCAGACGTATGTACACACTGTAACGAGGAGTGTCCGCTGAGCGGAGGAATTGCCGTCAGACGTAAGTACACACTGTAACGAGGAGTGTCCGCTGAGCGGAGGAATTGCCGTCAGACGTATGTACACACTGTAACGAGGAATGTCCGCCGAGCGGAGGAATTGCAGTCAGAGGTATGTACACACTGTAACGAGGAATGTCCGCCGAGCGGAGGAATTGCCGTCAGACGTAAGTACACACTGTAACGAGGAGTGTCCTCCGAGCGGAGGAATTGCCGTCATACGTAAGTACACACTGTAACGAGGAGTGTCCGCCGAGCGGAGGAATTGCCGTCAGACGTATGTACACACTGTAACGAGGAGTGTCCGCCGAGCGGAGGAATTGCCGTCAGACGTAAGTACACACTGTAACGAGGAGTGTTCACCGAGCGGAGGAATTGCCGTCATACGTATGTACACACTGTAACGAGGAGTGTCCGCCGAGCGGAGGAATTGCCGTCAGACGTAAGTACATACTGTAACGAGGAGTGTTCACCGAGCGGAAGAATTGCCGTCAGACGTATATACACACTGTAACGAGGAGTGTCCGCCGAGCGGAGGAATTGCCGTCAGACGTAAGTACACACTGTAACGAGGAATGTCCGCCGAGCGGAGGAATTGCAGTCAGACGTAAGTACACACTGTAACGAGGAATGTCCGCAGAGCGGAGGAATTGCAGTCAGACGTAAGTACACACTGTAACGAGGAGTGTCCTCCGAGCGGAGGAATTGCCGTCAGACGTAAGTACACACAGTAACGAGGAGTGTTCACCGAGCGGAGGAATTGCCGTCAGACGTAAGTACACACTGTACCGAGGAGTGTCCGCCGAGCGGAGGATTTGCCGTCAGACGTAAGTACACACTGTAACGAGGAGTGTCCGCCGAGCGGAGGAATTGCCGTCAGACGTAAGTACACACTGTAACGAGGAGTGTCCGCCGAGCGGAGGAATTGCCGTCAGACGTAAGTACACACTGTAACGAGGAGTGTCCGCCGAGCGGAGGAATTGCCGTCAGACGTAAGTACACATTGTAACGAGGAGTGTCCGCCGAGCGGAGGAATTGCCGTCAGACGTAAGTACACACTGTAAGGAGGAGAGTCCGCCGAGCGGAGGAATTACCGTCAGACGTAAGTACACACTGTACCGAGGAGTGTCCGCCGAGCGGAGGAATTGCCGTCAGAAGGAAGTACACACTGTACCGAGGAGTGTTCGCCGAGCGGAGGAATTGCCGTCAGACGTAAGTACACACTATAACGAGGAGTGTTCACCGATCGGAGGAATTGCCGTCAGAAGGAAGTACACACTGTACCGAGGAGTGTCCGCCGAGCGGAGGAATTGCCGTCAGACGTAAGTACACACTGTAACGAGGAGTGTCCACCGAGCGGAGGAATTGCCGTCAGACGTAAGTACACACTGTAACGAGGAGTGTCCGCCGAGCGGAGGAATTGCCGTCAGACGTAAGTACACACTGTAACGAGGAGTGTCCGCCGAGCGGAGGAATTGCCGTCAGACGTAAGTACACACTGTAACGAGGAGAGTCCGCCGAGCGGAGGAATTACCGTCAGACGTAAGTACACACTGTACCGAGGAGTGTCCGCCGAGCGGAGGAATTACCGTCAGACGTAAGTCATGCACAGAACAGACCTATACACTAATTAACTGCTAATATACAATTATACATGAATATAAGTATTAGTTCTTGCAGCTTATATCTTATTTCCTATAATAAGAAAGTTTTACTGGTTACTGTCTACATGTTTCATTGTGCTATTTCATGTTTTAATTTGTTGAGGGCCTCATGGTAGATTGGCTTAATTGTTCAAATGAATTCTCTCGTTAATTAAAGTCTTTATTATTATTATTATTATTTTAAAGTCACTGCGCTTAATTTGACTGGTGAGCCAGTCCGATTGTTTACTTCATTATCGCCTCAATAGTATCTATATTGAGCTTGGCGAGTGTGTGTGTGTGTGTGTGTGTGTGTGTGTGTGTGGTGTGTGTGTGTGTGTGTGTTGTGTGTGTGTGTGTGTGGTGTGTGGTGTGTGTGTGTGTGTGTGTGTGTGTGTGGTGTGTGTGGTGTGTGTGTGTGTGGTGTGTGTGTGTGTGTGTGTGTGTGTGTGTGTGTGTGTGTGTGGTGTGTGTGGTGGTGTGGTGTGGTGTGTGTGTGGTGTGTGTGTGTGTGTGTGTGTGTGTGTGTGTGTGTGTGTGTGTGTGTGTGGTGTGTGTGTGTGTGTGTGTGTGTGTGTGTGTGTGTGTGTGTGTGTGGTGTGTGTGTGTGTGGTGTGTGTGTGTGTGTGTGTGTGTGTTGTGTGTGTGGTGTGTGTGTGTTTGTGTGCGTGCGTGCGGCGTGCGTGTGTGTCAGGTAGGGAATTCCAGCAAGACGAAAGCTACGTTAAAGTATTGTATATATTTCTATGTCTGTTTGTTAGGGTATGCGAGCAAGACGAAGTATTGTATATATATATACATGTCAGTTATGGAATTCGAGCAAGAGGAAAGCTACTTTAAAGTGACCGTTATTTTGAAATGCTACTTTCACGCTTGAAAGTCTATAGGCCTCAATACACACTACCTGGACACACACTCCATCAGGAATGAGGACTCGGGAGTGATTAATATAAGTTGTAAGAACTTGTTTCGCAATCGAGCTAAATAGCTGTGCATAAGCTAAACATATAAAAAGAGCAGTTCACCCTACCAAATATTACGATGTTTATATCCATATGTAGCCACATGTGACAAGAAGCCACACTGGGACAAGCGTTATTATATAGAGATCATTTACGGACGTGGAGAACTTGTGCGCCCTTGTCCGGCAGGAACCATATTCTTTGAGGATAAATGCGCGTGTGACTTCGGACTCTCGGGACTTCTACCAACCACACCAGATGGTAAATATTAAACATAAATAGTTTAGGAATGTTTCGAATATATGCACGTGCACAAACTTGTATTCTTTTTAATTATTATTTCAGTTCATTTAACATCGCTACCGATTGCCCATTTCAGCGACGGGCTGTTTTTTATTTAATCATATTTTATTGCAAATCTATAGTACATATTTCATACACAAAATGATACAATACATAGCATGAAAATACAAATGGTTTAGGCCACAAGTTTTAACAACATTAGACAACGGCCCCCACTTGAAAGTCAAGCTAACGTTTGATTAAATTAAATGACCAAGCGACGGGCTGTTTATCTAACACTTTTCCTATGCTTGGTCCAGCGATTAAATTGGTGCACCATTCTCCGTAAGAAACTGCCAACTCTTTCATAAAAAGAGACACCGTCTGAGAAGGGCTCGAACCCGTGACCATCAGTGATGATAGGATTTATGTAAAATACATATGTTTAAAACGTCTTATGTGTGTTTTACGTTTATTTATCGTCGCTACCGGTTGCCCATATGAGCGACGCCTCCTGAAGAGATTAATTATTATAGATTTTGGAGGATAGTGCATGATACAGACAGAGACCAATTCCAGAATATCCTCTGGTTCTTTTACGTGCACGGTGTAAAGCACCGACACGAGACCTCGGTTTAACGTCCCATCTGAAAGACTGTTAATTTTATTAGGGTCAGACGGGGGATCGAACCTGCAATCCCTGGATTACCAGTCCAGCGTGTTACCACTGGACTATAGATTAAAACGTCTCTTGTTTTGTTTCAGTATTATGTCAGCCATCAGCGTTCTTCCCATTCGACCAGAATCTAAATGACCAATCACTAAACCGTATCAATGTAGGCGTGACTAATGTACGGTTGACAGATTTGGGCACCGCCTACCTTAACGGTCATAGCGAAATGAACCTATGGCGCTTCGCGGGTACTGATTGGGGGAACCACCTAGTGGTCAAATTCAAATTTAGAATGGATTACAGCAATAAATTCATAGATTACGGAGGCTTGCCCGTCGATCTAGGAATAGATTTTGACGTCAACATGAATTTGATCAGCGACTACCACATGACAGACATGGACTGGAGACTGTGGAACCAACTGAGAAAGGTCAAGACATTGGCGGACTGGCGGCAGCTGCTGAAGGAATTTGGACAATCAAGAACTTTCTACATATTTCTTGGAACACTTGGCTTTAAATCTGGCACCACAAACTCGCTGCAGGTTGTGCGAATATTAGGTACACCGGAAGTATATGCAGCGTTCCAAGGATTGTTGAATACGATGCGGCCAGAAATAATGAATAATGTAAATTTGAATGACAAATCGTCTGCTGGATTGAGGGGAATATTGAGACAGTTGAGGGGAAAGAGGGGCTTGATTAACTGGACCGATATCATTGCGCAACTCAGGGGCGAAAGTTCGTCGGGGTCAACTGGCACCGGAACTAGCGGTTCAACCGGAAGCGGAACTACTATTGTAGATACTGTGGGTGGCAGTGGAAATATGGTAAATACTATTTATATTGTTTGAAAGTGTGGATTCTTCTTCAAATGGCACAACATACTGCTGCTGCTAATAAAGTGCACGCGAAAGGTGATACAATAAAGCACGAGGGAACTCGGTAAAGCACGAGCGCAAACCTCCGCCTCGCCGTTCACCGCTAGCAGATACGTTGCTATATCTCATGCTTTCACTATCTCGCAATGATGAAAACTTATCTAAAACACCCTGGACCAGAACCCTGACCCGGATCACCATCACAAGTTAATGGATTGGTCATAGGGTCATTGACCCATTGCGGGCCTTCTGAAATAGATACATGACCATTCATCCCTAAATTTGATCGCAAACATGGATGAAAGTACATCCGCATTGCGGAGATAACAAATACATGTGTGATGATCATTAGTAATGCATGTATGGTTGAAATTAATTTATGAAATATAATTGAATGAATGTACGCCAAAAAGAAAATATACCGGCTTCTGTCGGACCCCATATTTCGACTCAGCAGTTGGTACAGACACATGTTGTGTGTATTTTACGTTTATTTATCGTCGCTACCGATTGCCCATATGAGCGACGCCTCCTGAAGAGATTAGTCATTTTAGATTTTTGGAGAATAGTGCAATGATACAGACAGAGAACCATTCCATATTCTCCTCTGGTTGTTTTACGTGCACGTTGTAAAGCACCCACACGAGACCTCGGTTTGAAGTCCCATTTGAAAGACTGTTAATTGTATTAGGGTCAGACCGGGGATCGAACCTGCGATCCCTGGATTACCAGTCCAGCGTGTTACCACTGGACTACAGATCCGTCTGTTGAGACACATGTTTAAGTCATCATAGCATATTAGATACAGATAGAAAAATAGTCAAGTAAATAGCGTGATAGCGCAGTCGTAGCGCGTTCGCTTCAGGTGCGATAGTCCCGGGGTTCGAGCCACGCTGGGGCCATTATGATTGTGCCCTTATGCAAGGCATTTAATGTCCACATGCCTCTTCTCTCTCCTTCGTGGCGATGGATTCCATCAGGAATGAGGTCTCGAGAGTGTTGTAAGAACTTGTTTCGCAATCAAGCTAAAATCAATTAGTATAAATTAAACTGTATGGATTAAGGGGACAACCGATACATTGACCTTTTCTCCTGTTTAAGCTTGAAAGGTGAAATAGACTGGTACGAAGTGATATCTAGTATCTGTAGGTGGGCGGTAATGTGTGTGAAATTTAGTAATTTATGCAGGTTTGGCATTTGATTATAAATGTGAAAAACGTAGATATTGTCATCGTTTTGGAAATTACCAAACATTATATGGTGTAAGGTAGACATTGCCGTTATAATCCAATGTGCTCTACTCACCAGCCCACACCAGGTACCGGGGAATGGCGGTGGGATGGTATTTCATTGCCGTTATAATCCAATGTGCTCTACTCGCCAGCCCACACCAGGTACCGGGGAATGGCGGTGGGATGGTATTTCATTGCCGTTATAATCCAATGTGCCCTACTCACCAGCCCACACCAGGTACCGGGGAATGGCGGTGGGATGGTATTTCATTGCCGTTATAATCCAATGTGCTCTACTCACCAGCCCACACCAGGTACGGGGGAATGGCGGTGGGATGGTATTTCATTGCCGTTATAATCCAATGTGCCCTACTCGCCAGCCCACACCAGGTACCGGGGAATGGCGGTGGGATGGTATTTCATTGCCGTTATAATCCAATGTGCCCTACTCACCAGCCCACACCAGGTACGGGGGAATGGCGGTGGGATGGTATTTCATTGCCGTTATAATCCAATGTGCCCTACTCGCCAGCCCACACCAGGTACCGAGGAATGGCGGTGGGATGGTATTTCATTGCCGTTATAATCCAATGTGCTCTACTCACCAGCCCACACCAGGTACGGGGGAATGGCGGTGGGATGGTATTTCATTGCCGTTATAATCCAATGTGCTCTACTCACCAGCCCACACCAGGTACGGGGGAATGGCGAATGGCGGTGGGATGGTATTTCATTGCCGTTATAATCCAATGTGCTCTACTCGCCAGCCCACACCAGGTACGGGGGAATGGCGGTGGGATGGTATTTCATTGCCGTTATAATCCAATGTGCTCTACTCGCCAGCCCACACCAGGTACGGGGGAATGGCGGTGGGATGGTATTTCATTGCCGTTATAATTCAATGTGCTCTACTCGCCAGCTCACACCAGGTACGAACACCAGCCCACACCAGGTACGGGTGAATGGCGGTGGGATGGTATTTCATTGCCGTTATAATCAATGTGCTCTACTCGCCAGCCCACACCAGGTACGGGTGAATGGCGGTGGGATGGTATTTCATTGCCGTTATAATTCAATGTGCTCTACTCGCCAGCCCACACCAGGTACGGGTGAATGGCGGTGGGATGGTATTTCATTGCCGTTATAATTCAATGTGCTCTACTCGCCAGCCCACACCAGGTACGGGTGAATGGCGGTGGGATGGTATTTCATTGCCGTTATAATTCAATGTGCTCTACTCGCCAGCCCACACCAGGTACGGGTGAATGGCGGTGGGATGGTATTTCATTGCCGTTATAATCCAATGTGCCCTACTCGCCAGCCCACACCAGGTACGGGTGAATGGCGGTGGGATGGTATTTCATTGCCGTTATAATTCAATGTGCTCTACTCGCCAGCCCACACCAGGTACGGGTGAATGGCGGTGGGATGTTATTTCATTGCCGTTATAATTCAATGTGCACTACTCGCCAGCCCACACCAGGTACGGGTGAATGGCGGTGGGATGGTATTTCATTGCCGTTATAATTCAATGTGCTCTACTCGCCAGCCCACACCAGGTACGGGTGAATGGCGGTGGGATGGTATTTCATTGCCGTTATAATTCAATGTGCTCTACTCGCCAGCCCACACCAGGTACGGGTGAATGGCGGTGGGATGGTATTTCATTGCCGTTATAATTCAATGTGCTCTACTCGCCAGCCCACACCAGGTACGGGTGAATGGCGGTGGGATGGTATTTCATTGCCGTTATAATTCAATGTGCTCTACTCGCCAGCCCACACCAGGTACGGGTGAATGGCGGTGGGATGGTATTTCATTGCCGTTATAATTCAATGTGCCCTACTCGCCAGCCCACACCAGGTACGGGTGAATGGCGGTGGGATGGTATTTCATTGCCGTTATAATTCAATGTGCTCTACTCGCCAGCCCACACCAGGTACGGGTGAATGGCGGTGGGATGGTATTTCATTGCCGTTATAATTCAATGTGCTCTACTCGCCAGCCCACACCAGGTACGGGTGAATGGCGGTGGGATGGTATTTCATTGCCGTTATAATCCAATGTGCTCTACTCGCCAGCCCACACCAGGTACGGGTGAATGGCGGTGGGATGGTATTTCATTGCCGTTATAATCCAATGTGCTCTACTCACCAGCCCACACCAGGTACGGGGAATGGCGGTGGGATGGTATTTCATTGCCGTTATAATCAATGTGCCCTACTCACCAGCCCACACCAGGTACGGGTCACCAAACCACCACCCACCCACACCAACACAACACCAAACAACCACCACCACCCACACCAACGAATGGCGGTGGGATGGTATTTCATTGCCGTTATAATCCAATGTGCTCTACTCACAAGCCCACACCAGGTACGGGGGAATGGCGGTGGGATGGTATTTCATTGCCGTTATAATCCAATGTGCTCTACTCGCCAGCCCACACCAGGTACGGGGGAATGGCGGTGGGATGGTATTTCATTGCCGTTATAATTCAATGTGCTCTACTCGCCAGCTCACACCAGGTACGGGGGAATGGCGGTGGGATGGTATTTCATTGCCGTTATAATTCAATGTGCTCTACTCGCCAGCCCACACCAGGTACGGGTGAATGGCGGTGGGATGGTATTTCATTGCCGTTATAATTCAATGTGCTCTACTCGCCAGCCCACACCAGGTACGGGTGAATGGCGGTGGGATGGTATTTCATTGCCGTTATAATCCAATGTGCTCTACTCGCTAGCCCACACCAGGTACGGGTGAATGGCGGTGGGATGGTATTTCATTGCCGTTATAATTCAATGTGCTCTACTCGCCAGCCCACACCAGGTACGGGTGAATGGCGGTGGGATGGTATTTCATTGCCGTTATAATTCAATGTGCTCTACTCGCCAGCCCACACCAGGTACGGGTGAATGGCGGTGGGATGGTATTTCATTGCCGTTATAATCCAATGTGCCCTACTCACCAGCCCACACCAGGTACGGGTGAATGGCGGTGGATTTCATTGCCGTTATAATCCAATGTGCTGGATGTATTTCATTGCCGTTATAATTCAATGTGCCCTACTCGCCAGCCCACACCAGGTACGGGTGAATGGCGGTGGGATGGTATTTCATTGCCGTTATAATTCAATGTGCTCTACTCGCCAGCCCACACCAGGTACGGGTGAATGGCGGTGGGATGGTATTTCATTGCCGTTATAATTCAATGTGCTCTACTCGCCAGCCCACACCAGGTACGGGTGAATGGCGGTGGGATGGTATTTCATTGCCGTTATAATTCAATGTGCTCTACTCGCCAGCCCACACCAGGTACGGGTGAATGGCGGTGGGATGGTATTTCATTGCCGTTATAATTCAATGTGCTCTACTCGCCAGCCCACACCAGGTACGGGTGAATGGCGGTGGGATGGTATTTCATTGCCGTTATAATTCAATGTGCTCTACTCGCCAGCCCACACCAGGTACGGGTGAATGGCGGTGGGATGGTATTTCATTGCCGTTATAATTCAATGTGCTCTACTCGCCAGCCCACACCAGGTACGGGTGAATGGCGGTGGGATGGTATTTCATTGCCGTTATAATCCAATGTGCCCTACTCGCCAGCCCACACCAGGTACGGGTGAATGGCGGTGGGATGGTATTTCATTGCCGTTATAATTCAATGTGCTCTACTCGCCAGCCCACACCAGGTACGGGTGAATGGCGGTGGGATGGTATTTCATTGCCGTTATAATTCAATGTGCCCTACTCGCCAGCCCACACCAGGTACGGGTGAATGGCGGTGGGATGGTATTTCATTGCCGTTATAATTCAATGTGCCCTACTCGCCAGCCCACACCAGGTACGGGTGAATGGCGGTGGGATGGTATTTCATTGCCGTTATAATTCAATGTGCTCTACTCGCCAGCCCACACCAGATACGGGTGAATGGCGGTGGGATGGTATTTCATTGCCGTTATAATTCAATGTGCTCTACTCGCCAGCCCACACCAGATACGGGTGAATGGCGGTGGGATGGTATTTCATTGCCGTTATAATTCAATGTGCTCTACTCGCCAGCCCACACCAGATACGGGTGAATGGCGGTGGGATGGTCCAGCCCACACCAGATACGGGTGAATGGCGGTGGGATGGTATTTCATTGCCGTTATAATTCAATGTGCTCTACTCGCCAGCCCACACCAGATACGGGTGATGGCGGTGGGATGGTATTTCATTGCCGTTATAATTCAATGTGCTCTACTCGCCAGCCCACACCAGGTACGGGTGAATGGCGGTGGGATGGTATTTCATTGCCGTTATAATTCAATGTGCTCTACTCGCCAGCCCACACCAGGTACGGGTGAATGGCGGTGGGATTGTATTTCATTGCCGTTATAATTCAATGTGCTCTACTCGCCAGCCCACACCAGGTACGGGTGAATGGCGGTGGGATGGTATTTCATTGCCGTTATAATCCAATGTGCTCTACTCGCCAGCCCACACCAGGTACGGGGGAATGGCGGTGGGATGGTATTTCATTGCCGTTATTATCCAATGTGCCCTACTCGCCAGCCCACACCAGATACGGGTGAATGGCGGTGGGATGGTATTTCATTGCCGTTATAATCCAATGTGCTCTACTCGCTAGCCCACACCAGGTACGGGTGAATGGCGGTGGGATGGTATTTCATTGCCGTTATAATTCAATGTGCCCTACTCGCCAGCCCACACCAGGTACGGGTGAATGGCGGTTGGATGGTATTTCATTGCCGTTATAATCCAATGTGCCCTACTCGCCAGCCCACACCAGGTACGGGTGAATGGCGGTGGGATGGTATTTCATTGCCGTTATAATTCAATGTGCTCTACTCGCCAGCCCACACCAGGTACGGGTGAATGGCGGTGGGATGTTATTTCATTGCCGTTATAATTCAATGTGCCCTACTCGCCAGCCCACACCAGGTACGGGTGAATGGCGGTGGGATGGTATTTCATTGCCGTTATAATTCAATGTGCTCTACTCGCCAGCCCACACCAGGTACGGGTGAATGGCGGTGGGATGGTATTTCATTGCCGTTATAATTCAATGTGCTCTACTCGCCAGCCCACACCAGGTACGGGTGAATGGCGGTGGGATGGTATTTCATTGCCGTTATAATTCAATGTGCTCTACTCGCCAGCCCACACCAGGTACGGGTGAATGGCGGTGGGATGGTATTTCATTGCCGTTATAATTCAATGTGCTCTACTCGCCAGCCCACACCAGGTACGGGTGAATGGCGGTGGGATGGTATTTCATTGCCGTTATAATTCAATGTGCCCTACTCGCCAGCCCACACCAGGTACGGGTGAATGGCGGTGGGATGGTATTTCATTGCCGTTATAATTCAATGTGCTCTACTCGCCAGCCCACACCATGTACGGGTGAATGGCGGTGGGATGGTATTTCATTGCCGTTATAATCCAATGTGCCCTACTCGCCAGCCCACACCAGGTACGGGTGAATGGCGGTGGGATGGTATTTCATTGCCGTTATAATTCAATGTGCTCTACTCGCCAGCCCACACCAGGTACGGGTGAATGGCCGGTGGGATGGTATTTCATTGCCGTTATAATTCAATGTGCCCTACTCGCCAGCCCACACCAGGTACGGGTGAATGGCGGTGGGATGGTATTTCATTGCCGTTATAATTCAATGTGCTCTACTCGCCAGCCCACACCAGGTACGGGTGAATGGCGGTGGGATGGTATTTCATTGCCGTTATAATTCAATGTGCTCTACTCGCCAGCCCACACCAGATACGGGTGAATGGCGGTGGGATGGTATTTCATTGCCGTTATAATTCAATGTGCTCTACTCGCCAGCCCACACCAGGTACGGGTGAATGGCGGTGGGATGGTATTTCATTGCCGTTATAATTCAATGTGCTCTACTCGCCAGCCCACACCAGGTACGGGTGAATGGCGTTGGGATGGTATTTCATTGCCGTTATAATTCAATGTGCTCTACTCGCCAGCCCACACCAGGTACGGGTGAATGGCGGTGGGATGGTATTTCATTGCCGTTATAATCCAATGTGCTCTACTCGCCAGCCCACACCAGGTACGGGGGAATGGCGGTGGGATGGTATTTCATTGCCGTTATAATCCAATGTGCTCTACTCGCCAGCCCACACCAGGTACGGGGGAATGGCGGTGGGATGGTATTTCATTGCCGTTATAATTCAATGTGCTCTACTCGCCAGCCCACACCAGGTACGGGTGAATGGCGGTGGGATGGTATTTCATTGCCGTTATAATTCAATGTGCTCTACTCGCCAGCCCACACCAGGTACGGGTGAATGGCGGTGGGATGGTATTTCATTGCCGTTATAATTCAATGTGCTCTACTCGCCAGCCCACACCAGGTACGGGTGAATGGCGGTGGGATGGTATTTCATTGCCGTTATAATCCAATGTGCTCTACTCGCTAGCCCACACCAGGTACGGGTGAATGGCGGTGGGATGGTATTTCATTGCCGTTATAATTCAATGTGCTCTACTCGCCAGCCCACACCAGGTACGGGTGAATGGCGGTGGGATGGTATTTCATTGCCGTTATAATTCAATGTGCTCTACTCGCCAGCCCACACCAGGTACGGGTGAATGGCGGTGGGATGGTATTTCATTGCCGTTATAATTCAATGTGCCCTACTCGCCAGCCCACACCAGGTACGGGTGAATGGCGGTGGGATGGTATTTCATTGCCGTTATAATTCAATGTGCCCTACTCGCCAGCCCACACCAGGTACGGGTGAATGGCGGTGGGATGGTATTTCATTGCCGTTATAATTCAATGTGCTCTACTCGCCAGCCCACACCAGGTACGGGTGAATGGCGGTGGGATGGTATTTCATTGCCGTTATAATTCAATGTGCTCTACTCGCCAGCCCACACCAGGTACGGGTGAATGGCGGTGGGATGGTATTTCATTGCCGTTATAATTCAATGTGCCCTACTCGCCAGCCCACACAAGAAACGAAAGAACAACACCAAACAACCACCCCACCCACACCAACAACAACACCAAACCAACACAAAAAGAAACCAAAACAGGTACGGGTTAATGCGGTGGAGGTATTTCATTGCAGTTATAATCAATGTGCCCTACTCACCAGCCCAACCAATACGGGTGAATGGCGTTGGGATGGTATTTCATTGCCGTTATAATTCAATGTGCTCTACTCTGCCAGCCCACACCATGTACGGAATAGCGGTGTGCTTTTATTTCATTGCCGTTAAATCCAATGTCCCTACTCACCAGCCCACACCATTACGGTTGAATGGCGGTTGGATGGTATTTCATTGCCGTTAAATCCAATGTTCTCACTCGCCAGCCCACACCAGTACTGTTGAATGCTTGTGATGATTTCATTGCCGTTATAACCAATTTCTCACCTCCAGCCCACACCAGGTACGGGTGAATGGCGGTGGGATGGTATTTCATTGCCGTTATAATCCAATGTGCTCTACTCGCCAGCCCACACCAGGTACGGGTGAATGGCGGTGGGATGGTATTTCATTGCCGTTATAATCCAATGTGCTCTACTCGCCAGCCCACACCAGGTACGGGTGAATGGCGGTGGGATGGTATTTCATTGCCGTTATAATTCAATGTGATCTACTCGCCAGCCCACACCAGGTACGGGTGAATGGCGGTGGGATGGTATTTCAGGTCAGTGGGTCAAAGTACGTGGAACGTCCTCTGGCACAACGCCAATCGGTACAGGTGGAACATTACCCGGTAGCAGAGAAAATATACTGAATATTGGCGGAACAGATGCTGCATCAGAATGGCGGTGGAATAGTGCAACAGGTAATATCAACATACAGTCAAACCTGGTTACTGGTTTGACTGTAATAGGAAAATACATTGTGTAGAAAGTTGTATTGTCATTGATGTAGTGTCGCTTTAAGCAGTAGTTGTTGTTGATCCTAGGAAAGAGTTATTGCATGCCCTTCCATAAACGCTATTGTAACATGACTTCATATATTGTTTGGTGGAATAGTGCAACAGGTAATAGCAACATACAGTCAAACCTGGGTTACTGGTCACCTCCATTAAGCAGCCACCCTGTATTAAGCAGTCAGATTCCGATTCCCAATATGTTGTTTTATTATATATTTGCCATCTACTAAGCAGCCATCTGTGCTAATCAAAAACTTTCTAAAATATTCTAACATGATTTGATATGTTGTTCCAGTAAACAAAAAACAAATCTACCATTGTTAAATCTGCAATAAACCATGGCTACAGCTGTTAAATCTGCAATAAACCATGGCTACAGCTGTTGAATTTTGCTCCCCCAGTAAAAAAAACTGTTTTATAGACTTGTATAATTATGTACAACTTTTAACAATTTTACATTGGAATTGAATACACCGATTAGGCAGGATATGTTAATAACAAGCCATACAGGAAATATATATATACAATTATAGTGTTGATAGCTGGAGGATTATTTCCAGTAACACTGGATTAAAGAAGGTATTTTACAGGGGAGTATTTTGTAAAAGCGACCATCAGCCAAATAACAGACAAGGCGACAAAACTACATGTATAGCATTATATTGGGTCATGTTAGAATGGAAATGATATTTGTCTACTGGTGTTAAATCTGCAACAAACCACGGAAACAGCCATCTATTGTATGGCTGTTGATCCCCCTCCTCCCCAGTAGAAAACCGATTTCTGAATGAAGATCACGTGACGTAATTAAGTAGTCATACAATATCGGGGATTGAATACATCGGTTGGGCGGGATTTGTAGTGTTAATAACCAGCCATATAGGAATTAGAGTGTTGATAGCTCGAGGACGATTTTCAGGCATTCTACAGGGAAATATTTTGTAAAGCCATCAGCCAAGTAACAGACAAGAAGACAAAATAACACACATATTTATTTGTTCATAGCATTATATTGGGTCATGTTAGAATGGAAATACTATTTGTCTCGCCGTTGTTTATTGGATAATACATTACTGTTGGTAGTTTTAATGTGAAGGGATTAACAGCGGATGTCGTATTTCTTAAGAC
This sequence comes from Archivesica marissinica, assembly GCA_014843695.1. NCBI lineage: Eukaryota > Metazoa > Mollusca > Bivalvia > Venerida > Vesicomyidae > Archivesica > Archivesica marissinica. Next base: position 19,241,335 of record CM026392.1, on the reverse strand, counting down.
CATAATAAAGGATGGCACATAATGTGCTAAGAATATACTATTCAGAATGTGCTCATTCTTAATAGCCCCCGTAATTGATTACTCGGAATTAGTTCATTCTTGAAGCCATAATAAGTGATTACTCATAGGTTGCTCATTCTTAAAGCCACATAAACAGGTTTTGCAACACTAGTCTGGACTTAGTATTATGGTTAGATAATGATAATTAGATTATGGTTTGGCGTCATTAATGCGTTACATTATTAACTAATCAAAAACTCTCTGGACTAACTCATGTAAATATGTAGCGTTATCGACATTTCGGCTCTCATCGCACGGTCTTATGATAGAAACGGGAAGATACACAACTATTCCAAGGAATGATCGAAAATGCACCAACTGTTCGATGAATGTCATTGAAAACGAATATCACTTTTTATTTGTATGTCCGAAATATCGACAATTACGTAAAGATTTTATGAAACCATATTATTGCAGATGGCCAAATATATACAAATAAATCCGTGAAGAATATTAACAATCACGCGAAATATATCTTTTTTGCTTTTCGATTAAGAAAACATCTAGGTAATACATAAATACACGAAAAGTGCAGTAATTATATTTCATGTGTCACTTATTGTACTTTTTCATCTACTAATTGTTAATATATTCAAACTTCTCAGAAAACTGTATCATGTATTTCACTAGTTGTCAAACTTCATCATGTGTGGCTATAGATGTGCTTATGCTGTTTAGTGCCAATACACATGTGTGGCTATAGATGTGCTTATGCTGTTTAGTGCCAATAAACATGTGTGGCTATAGATGTGCTTATGCTGTTTAGTGCCAATAAACATGTGTGGCTATAGATGTGCTTATGCTGTTTAGTGCCAATAAACATGTGTGGCTATAGATGTGCTTATGCTGTTTAGTGCCAATAAACATGTGTGGCTATAGATGTGCTTATGCTGTTTAGTGCCAATAAACATGTGTGGCTATAGATGTGCTTATGCTGTTTAGTGCCAATAAACATGTGTGGCTATAGATGTGCTTATGCTGTTTAGTGCCAATAAACATGTGTGGCTATAGATGTGCTTATGCTGTTTAGTGCCAATAAACATGTGTGGCTATAGATGTGCTTATGCTGTTTAGTGCCAATAAACATGTGTGGCTATAGATGTGCTTATGCTGTTTAGTGCCAATAAACATGTGTGGCTATAGATGTGCTTATGCTGTTTAGTGCCAATAAACATGTGTGGCTATAGATGTGCTTATGCTGTTTAGTGCCAATAAACATGTGTGGCTATAGATGTGCTTATGCTGTTTAGTGCCAATAAACATTATGTTATGCTATGGTATGGTATGTTATGTTATGTTATGCTATGGTATGGTATGCTATGTTATGTTATGCTGTGGTATGTTATGCTATGGTATGTTATGCTATGGTATGTTATGTTATGCTGTGGTATGTTATGTTATGCTGTGGTATACTATGCTATGTTATGTTATGTTATGCTATGCTATGCTATGCTATGTCATGCTATGGTATGGTATGGTATGTTATGTTATGTTATGCTATGCTATGGTATGCTATGTTATGCTATGGTCTGGTATGGTATGTTATGTTATGCTATGTTATGTTATGCTATGCTATGCTATGTTATGCTATGTTATGCTATGGTATGTTATGCTATGGTATGTTATGCTATGGTATGTTATGTTATGTTATGCTATGTTATGCTATGGTATGGTATGGTATGCTGTGCTATGATATGGTATGTTATGCTATGTTATGTTATGTTATGTTATGTTATGTTATGCTATGTTATGTTATGCTATGGTATGTTATGTTATGTTATGCTATGTTATGCTATGGTATGTTATGTTATGCTATGGTATGTTATGCTATGGTATGTTATGCTATGGTATGTTATGTTATGTTATGCTATGTTATGCTATGGTATGGTATGGTATGCTGTGCTATGATATGGTATGTTATGCTATGTTATGTTATGTTATGTTATGGTATGTTATGCTATGTTATGTTATGTTATGTTATGCTATGCTATGGTATGCTATGCTATGTTATGCTATGTTATGTTATGCTATGTTATGTTATGTTATGTTATGTTATGTTATGTTATGTTATGTTATGCATGTTATGTTATGCATGTTATGTTATGTTATGTATGCTATGTTATGTTATGCTATGTTATGGTTATGTTATGTTAGTATGTTATGTTATGTTATGTTATGCTATGTTATGTTATGCTATGTTATGTTATGTTATGCTATGTTATGTTATGCTATGTTATGTTATGTTATGCTATGTTATGTTATGTTATGTTATGCTATGTTATGCTATGTTATGCTATGTTATGTTATGCTATGTTATGTTATGTTATGTTATGCTGTGGTATGCTATGTTGTGATATGTTATGTTATGCTATGCTATGTTATGTTATGTTATGCTATGTTATGTTATGCTATGTTATGTTATGTTATGTTATGCTATGTTATGTTATGATATGTTATGCTATGTTGTGATATGTTATGTTATGCTATGCTATGTTATGTTATGTTATGTTATGCTATGTTATGTTATGCTATGTTATGTTATGTTATGTTATGTTATGCTATGTTATGTTATGCTATGTTATGCTGTGGTATGTTATGCTATGTTATGCTGTGGTATGGTATGTTATGTTATGCTGTGGTATGTTATGCTATGGTATGTTATGCTATGGTATGTTATGTTATGGTATGTTATGTTATGCTGTGGTATGCTATGCTATGTTATGTTATGTTATGCTATGCTATGCTATGATATGCTATGCTATGCTATGCTATGCTATGCTATGCTATGCTATGCTATGTTATGTTATGTTATGCTATGCTATGGTATGCTATGTTATGTTATGTTATGCTATGCTATGCTATGCTATGCTATGCTATGCTATGCTATGCTATGTTATGCTATGGTATGGTATGTTATGTTATGTTATGCTATGCTATGGTATGTTATGCTATGTTATGCTGTGGTATGTTATGCTATGGTATGTTATGTTATGTTATGCTATGTTATGCTATGGTATGGTATGGTATGTTATGCTATGTTATGCTATGCTATGGTATGCTGTGGTATGTTATGCTATGCTATGGTATGTTATGTTATGCTATGGTATGTTATGCTATGGTATGTTATGCTATGGTATGTTATGCTATGGTATGTTATGCTATGGTATGGTATGTTATGCTATGCTATGTTATGTTATGTTATGTTATGCTGTGGTATGCTATGTTATGTTATGTTATGCTATGTTATGCTGTGGTATGTTATGCTATGCTATGTTATGTTATGTTATGTTATGCTGTGGTATGCTATGTTATGTTATGTTATGTTATGTTATGTTATGTTATGCTATGTTATGTTATGCTATGTTATGCTATGTTATGCTGTGGTATGCTATGTTATGCTGTGGTATGGTATGTTATGCTATGTTATGCTATGTTATGTTATGTTATGTTATGATATGCTATGCTATGCTATGCTATGGTATGTTATGCTATGTTATGTTATGTTATGCTGTGTTATGCTATGTTATGTTATGTTATGTTATGCTATGTTATGTTATGTTATGTTATGTTATGTTATGTTATGCTATGTTATGCTATGTTATGTATGTTATTATGTTATGTTTTATGTTATGTTATGTTATGTTATGTTATGCTATGTTATGTTATGCTATGTTATGGTATGTTATGCTGTTTATGTATGTTAGCTATGGTATGTTATGTTATGCTATGTTATGCTATGTTATGTATGTATGGTATGTTATGGTATGTTATGTTATGTTATGTTATGTTATGTTATGTTATGTTATGTTATGTTATGTTATGGTATGTTATGTTATGTTATGTTATGTTATGTTATGGTATGTTATGTTATGTTATGTTATACTATGGTATGTTATGTTATGTTATGGTATGTTATGTTATGTTATGTTATACTATGGTATGTTATACTATGTTATGTTATACTATGCTATGTTATGTTATGTTATGCTATGCTATGTTATGCTATGTTATGGTATGTTATGCTATGTTATGCTATGTTATGTTATGCTATGTTATGCTATATTATGCTATGTTATGTTATACTATGCTATGCTATGTTATGCTATGCTATGGTATGTTATGTTATGGTATGTTATGGTATGTTATGCTATGCTATGTTATGCTATGCTATGTTATGTTACGCTATGCTATGGTATGTTATGCTATGGTATGTTATGCTATGCTATGTTATGTTCTATTATGTTATATCCATTTTAAAACACGTTGCTAACCAATGTTTCTCCTTACTTGAATATATTAGGACAATGGGAGAGATTAGCTTCAGCTAACACCCCCGGAAGCGGAAGTACGTCTTCGGCAGATGTTCAGATCATCAATGAAATGACTGGAATTTCTTCCGGTGGACCAGTTAAAGGTAATGGCATTTATTTTAAAATCAGCTGATTTAATTAAAGCGTTAATGTGTAATTCTGGTGCGAGAGTTGTTTTCTAACGCTGGCAAAAGTTATTTCGCGAGCCATGTGTATGATCATGCTCATGTTGTGATATTGCACCCATATGTTGCTATCAGTCCATATAATTTGTATGCCATGTGATAATATTCACAACTATTAACGTTCGTTTTGAGTGTGACATTTTTAAAATATCTTTTTTCTCTCTCACATAAATGTGCTTGTATTCAGTGTAATACAGTGGACAGATTCTGATTGGTTGAGAGAATAATCAGTATAATTTGTAAATTAATCTTTAAAGTATACACAGTTCTATTTAAATTGGTAACGTTATTGGCAGGACAAACTACGAGTTAAAAGAAGTCTTTGCGCAATTATAACGCTGTTTAAAACATAAATATAACGCTGCTTTGCGTAGTGACGCTATGTCAATTTAGTGACGTCATGACCATTTGTGCTGACCTTTGGCGCCAAAAATGAAAGTAGGAGTGTTAATATGCGCAAAAATATTATTAAAATCCAATACGGTTGTTGTTACTATGGTAATGTGATACAAAGGATCTTACACTCGTGGTGATTTCATACGATAGTTCATGAAACTCGTTTCATAAAATATATGTTATGAAATCACCACTCATGTCAGATCCAATATATAGACATATATGTTACACTAGAAATCATAATCTACGCCGACTTTCATGTCTTTTTCATTGTATTATTTGTTTCGATACTATTATACTTCAAAACGGTATTAACAACATTTTAATGTTATGACAATGTCGACTTTCATGTTTATTTGAATATATTTATTTGCGTTTCTTTGTATTTTACGTATAGCATACATGTACAGTCGATTTGTTTCTGTTTTTGTAATAATGCATATTTTTTAATGGGTTTAAAACAAAAAAACGATGTGTTGTCATTCTCTAAAAGCATCCCTTTTCAAACGTATGATACTTCAAACTCACTATTCCAACATTGCGCAAGACATTCCAAAAATGTGCAAGACCATTATAAAAGTTTTATCTGATAAAATAACGCTTTGCGCGATTGCAGAATTACGCAGGTCGATTCTAGAATAGCGCATCAGTATTGGAATTCCTAAAACGCGCAGAGCGATTCTGGAAACGTCTGTATACCCAAAACGCGCAGAGCGATTCTGGAAACGTCTGTATACCCAAAATGCGCAGAACATAATTATATATGTTACCCTAGAAATCACAATCGAACATTATGTTTTTAAACTTATCTCTGATCGAGTGTATGATATTTCGGCGTTTTTAATTCAAAATATATACTCACACGAAAAAGTAAGTGTGCACTTGGTTAGAGGGAAAATTATATATCACACGTAAAACAATGTTCTGATAATTATCAAATTTCAATTAAAAGTAAATCATCGTGTAGCAAATACATTTTTGCACATTTTGATACCAAAAGTGCACACTTTCTTTTTCGTGTGAGAATATAAATAAATAAGATGCATGCTTTATATTTACAATGTAAGTTTCTAATAACCAGCATGCGAAAGTAATGTATAATTAATTGTTTAACCAACTTAAATTTTAGTCAGTAGTAAATGGGACGCTTTAACAAACGGGCGTCATTTTGAATTCTAAGAATAGAATTGCACATGACATCAAGTATATCACGGAATGCTCGTAGGACATCCAGCATGATCTTTCTGAATGGAGGTAATGCAAGCATGAGAGGTATACACATGCATACTTCGTTGCACTATTTGACCAGTGGTAACACGCTGGACTGGTAATCCAGGGATCGCAGGCTCGATCCCCCGTCTGACACTAATAAAATTAACAGTCTTTCAGATGGGGACATAAACTGAGGGCTCGTGTCGGTGCTGTACATTGTGCACGTAAAAGAACCAGAGGAGACTCTGGAATGGGTATCTGTCTGTATCATTGCACTATCCTCCAAAATTCTAAAATGACTAATCTCTTCAGGAGGCGTCGCTCATATGGGCAACCGGTAGCGACGATACATAAACGTAAAACACACGCCGTTTGACTTTACAGGTAATTAAGTTGTCAACACGTTGGACTAGGAATCAAAGGTCAAGGGGACCCTATTAATATTAACATTCTTTCATATGTGACTTTAAACCGAGGTCTCGTGTCGATGCTTTACACAATGCACGTAAAAGAACCAGAGGAGACTCTGGAATGGGTCTTTGTCTGTATCAATGCACTATCCTCTAATATTCTAAAATGTCTAATCTCTTCAGGAGGCGTCGCTCATATGGGCAACCACAGGACTACAGATCCGTCTGTCACATACTTTGTTATTACCATGCGTGTGTATATAAGATACACGTCACAACCAGCTGCTCGTTTATTTTCTGTATCAGTCCAATTACCTTGTCTGTTCTATCCATTAAGCGACATGCTCAGTCCAATAAAAAGTCTCCAATTTATTGAAATCGTCGCCTCTATTTAAAATTTATTATTCCCCGTAAAATATCGGCATCTACGACAAAGTACCCAACTAGAAACACAATAGTTGCAATTAGCGACAATCTTGTTTAGTAGTTAGTACACATTAACAAGTTTTCTAACAACAGCAGACGTACCGTTGTCATAAAACTGTCAGCTATTTATATTAGCTATCGTGCATTGCAGGCGGAGGATCTGTAAGTTCTTGGCAATGGGAAGCCTCTGGATCCAAAGCACCGATCACTAGAACAGGTTCAACAACCTTAGATGTAACAAAAACCGTTACAAATGACGTCTCCGGTATGTCAGGAATGACATGGGACGATATGATGAGAGAGCTGGCTAAGATGCAGGTAACATTGAACTTGTTGAAGAGTGAATTTGGGTAGAATTCAGTTTGTATATTATATAAGATGTCGATTTATTCAAATGGGCTACGACAGTTGACTTCAACTCATTTGGCCATCCTTTACCGCTGACGGAGCTGTCTAGCTGGCATGCTGAAGGTCGGTAGCAATACTGCTCACAAGGCGCGGGTACTACCCAAATACCGCCATATGAAATAAGCCGGTGCGACTTTGACTTTAAACCCAAAAACAAACAAACGAACATTAAACTAACCAACATTTATCAAAAACATCCTACACGCCGTTTTCGTGATTGTCTTTCATGAATACAGTTCGAGTCACGAATTTGAATCAAGTTGATTTATTACAGAACACCACATCCGGAACCTGGCAGTGGAGTACGGTTGGAGGAACCAAGGGTGCGTCAGTAGATGCCAACAGACATGCAATAGAGTCGCTCTTGCAGCAGCTGAAGCTTGCAGGGGGACAGAGTGGCAATGCTGCCTGGAAGTGGAATGCCACACGTGATATTGCCGGAGGAAATAATCAAGGGCAGTCTGTTGAAGCCATAGACGCGTTATTGGCACAGCTTAGACTTGCAGGAGGGACAGGTGGCAGTAACACGTGGCAGTGGAATACCTCTGGTATGAACAAAGCGAAACAATGGTTCATCACAATTTCTGTTTATATTAATAATGTTTTTTTCCGTTTATTCATATCAACATAGGGTAAAATTGACAGTACTGAGATGATATCGCACCTTTTGTTTAATAAAGTTTGATTATTGGGAAGGGCCGTTTTCTAATATTGGTTATAACTTGTGGCCCGACCCTTTTGCAATGCTACACAAATGTGTGTATGCATCTTATACATTGTTAATTTCTATTCTGTATCATGCATGTATGTCAACTGTACTGTTTAATATGCATATGCAATAAAATGTGGTTAAATCAAAATCAAATCATCACAATTAGTAAAGGCACATTTGGTCAATATATTCTTTATCATATTGAGATTAATAAGATACGAACGGTAACACTAATACAGTTCACCGTTGCATTAACCTTCTATATAACCTGATATGGTCCTTGTCATAAATGGTAATTTGCTGCATATCAATTTACAATAAGCATGTTTAGTAAGCCAAGTCATCATGATCAATTACTCCGGTGTGGAAGAGTAACGTGATCCAAATGATGTTAATAAAGCTTCTGTATTATATACCATGGACATGGACGGGTATTCCATACTTAGCAATAGTCGTCAATGAAATGAATATATAAGTTTTCTCATGATTACCATGGTAACATTATATTTCTATTTACTGGACATATACATTGTCTCTAGTTTTACCACAGTAATCGTTTGGATAGGCTGAACATTCTTATAGCATTTCTTAAGTTCACAGTTGTGTTCTTAATATAATTTGATTCCATCAACTAAACATTATTTATTTTATTCTATCAAATGAAATATAGAAATTTATCAGTGAAATAAAATATGTTATTCTTATAAAATATGTTTATCTTCTTTTTCATCATCAAATTCTTCTTTGTCTTCATCTTCTTCATCATTTTCGTCTTCATCATCATGTTCATCTTCATCATCATGTTCTTCTTCATCATCATGTTCATCCATCTTCATTACCATGTTCATCTTCATCACCATGTTCTTCTTCATCACCATGTTCTTCTTCATCACCATGTTCATCTTCATCATCATGTTCATATTCATCATCATGTTCTTCTTCACCATCTTGTTCTTCTTCATCATCATGCGCTTCTTCATCGTCATTTTCATCTTCATTATCATGTTTCATCTTCTTTTTCGTCTTTGTCGTCATCTTAACTGATACAACACTCCTTACACAAAACTAAATAGTTTGCTCCAACGCCTACTTTTAAAATCATACATTTTGTGCATGGACGTTTGATGCAGTGACCCTTGAACGTGTAGAAATTAGTAAAGAAAGTAATTCAATTAATTAGCCTGCACTTGCAACACAGCAGTGTCTCTATGAAACATTGCAATTACAGGTGGAACTGCATCCGGCCAGCAACTAGATATGGCCAAACTGAATACTATTTTAAGAAAGATGCAGGAAATGGCTAAGTCTCATGAGAATGGCTCGTTCAACACACCAGCTTTTATTACATCTGGCGGCCATTCGGCGGTTATCACTGGTAAGTTAACAATTATAAAACGAACTGCAATATTATAATTTATTTTTAAAAAATTGTTTAATTCTGAAATGGAAACTTTTTTTTAAAAAGTTGCTTTACTCATTAACAATAGCATTTTGAGTGTTCAAATTAGATTTGCATGAGGTTAAGGACAGTGGTGGATATGGTCACGGTTATGCTTGGGTGGTATTATGATTATGTTTGAGTGTTAAAATGAAGTTTCTGGTGTCAACTTATTTCATCATGTGAGGAAGCTATCCATCTGACTTGTAGAAGGTTGGTGGACGTACCCGGGTTATACTGCTCGGACGGGCCTCTGCGAGCATCCTCCACCAAAACACAGCTGGATAGTTGCTATATGACCTAAGCTGGCGATCACCAAACAAACAAACTAACATAACTATTCCTGTTTCATTGTGTTAAATAATTAATCCACATACTAGTCTCTTGTTATATATATATATCCAGCCTGGGTTACTGGTTCTTGCCTGGGTTCCTGCCTGGGTTCCAGCCTGGGTTATTGGGTTCCTGCGTGGGTTCCAGGTTCCAGCCTGGGTTCCTGCCTGGGTTCCAGTCTGGGTTACAGGTTCCAGCCTGGGTTCCAGCCTGGGTTATTGGGTTCCTGCGTGGGTTCCAGTCTGGGTTCCAGGTTCCAGCGTGGGTTCAAGCCTGGGTTCCAGTCTGGGTTCCAGGTTCTAGCTTGGATTCCAGATTCCAACCTGGGTTCCAGTCTGGGTTACAGGTTCCAGCCTGGGTTCCAGTCTGGGTTCCGGGTTCCAACCTGGGTTCCTGGGTTACAGCCTGGGTTACAGCCTGGGTTCCAGGTTCCAGCCTGGGTTACAGCCTGGGTTCCAGGTTCCAGCCTGGGTTACAGCCTGGGTTCCAGGTTCCAGCCTGGGTTACAGCCTGGGTTCCAGGTTCCAGCCTGGGTTACAGCCTGGGTTCCAGGTTCCAGCCTGGGTTACAGCCTGGGTTCCAGGTTCCAGCCTGGGTTCCAGCCTGGGTTCCAGTCTGTCGATTTTTCACTAATTTACTTCTGGCTAAATGACGTTGATGTTATCAGAAACTCAATAACGGCCCAATTAATGGTCTCGGTTGTATTTTCTCCAGAGCTTCTTATTTTAAATGTGTTCGTATCTTAGGTGGGATGGGATCTAACACCGGTAACCAGGGTAACCAGGGTAACCAGGGTAACCAGGGTAACCAGGGTAACCAGGTACAGGGACCGGGTGGGTCTAAGAGAACAGTACAATTGAGAATGGAGACGAAAAAACCGGCAGGGACGATCGTTGGTGGGCGTGTCGTCGGCGGAACATTTGGAGCTGGAGCGACATCAGGAGGTAGGGGTTTATTGACAACTATAGATAGTTGTAGATGCGAAATGTCCGGAATTCGAGCACCACTGGAGCTGTTACGACTGTGCCATTAGGCAAGGCATTTAAATTCCACGTTGCCTCTTCTCTCTCCCTCGTTGCGATGGATTCCATCAGTAATGAGGTCTCGAGCGTGCTTACTATAAGTTGTAAAATTGTTTCGCAATAAAGTTAAAATTAATTGGTATAAAATAAGTGACTGTGATGTTTTCATCTGATTGTAGACCTGCGTTTAATCATAAATACAGGTGTAAAGATTCTCGATGGTTGTCGTGGTGTATATGCGGCGCAATTAATCTTCCGCACGAGGTATGCGTTTATTTATGAACACAGGTGTTGCATGAGGATAGTTGGTGGTCGTCATGTACGTGTTGGTGGTCGTCATGTACGTGTTGGTGGTCGTCATGTACGTGTTGGTGGTCGTCATGTACGTGTTGGTGGTCGTCATGAACGTGTAGCGACGAATGGCATAGCAAGATTGTTTTATAATTTGTAAAATATATCATTCTTATCATTAACATATTCGTAGGCAGTCAATCTGGAGGCGGTTCTACATTCCAAGAGACATCAAGTCGGGGTGGTGGTGGTGGAGCAAGCCAGTTTGAAGGAAGATTTACAGGCCACGGGACTCATCCATCCAGTTCTGGAACTGTCGTGTCCCTAGTGAGACAAACTGTTCCGGTAAGTTCGAAGGCAATACATGTGTTTACATGACTACCCAAACATAAACTGGTGTTTTATATTTGTATTTATTAGTGTCGGCGATTCCATATAACCATTACGAAGTTCCTTATATTTCACACATGTAAACAAAGACATCGAATCAAACTACTGGCCTAAAATAAAGAGGAAATCTGTCCGTAATAATATAATTTAACTGCACGATCGTGTTCGCACTCAAGCTGTCAGTGATGTCATTTATGGCATATTTTATGGTCATCTAAACATGGCCATTTAGCTCAAGTATGCATCGTTCCCATCATAGAAGTACGTTTCAAACTAAAATAAAAATAATTGTCTTATTTAACCCGTTCCTTCATAGAGATTTAGGTTAATATACTATTATATCTCCATACAAACGAGTCATTTAGCTATCATGCAGTGGATAAGTAGTCGCCATATCTATCCCACCTCCATAGATATTACTGGGACTACATAGAGATTTAGGTTAATTTACTATTATATCTCCATACAAAAGACAGTCATTTAGCTATCATGCAGATAGGTAGTCGCCATATCTATCCCACCTCCATAGATATTACTGGGACTACATAGAGATTTAGGTTAATTTACTATTATATCTCCATACAAACGACAGTCATTTAGCTATCATGCAGTGGATAAGTAGTCGCCATATCTATCCCACCTCCATAGATATTACTGGGACTACATAGAGATTTAGGTTAATTTACTATTATATCTCCATACAAACGACATTCATTTAGCTATCATGCAGATAGGTAGTCGCCATATCTATCACACCCCATAGCTAATAGTCTACTGGGACTACATGAGATTCTGGCCTTTATTATGAACATTTGGTTGACTATTACATTGTCAATGTAATTCGTATTGGTAATGGCGTCAATAGGTGCTTCTATGAGGGAAATGGTTATGTGAAAATTCGATATAAACATAGAAAACTATTAGCGTGGTTCATGCTATACCGGGTATTAGTTCTTGCTGTGTCTACTCGGTGTAATATAGTTCGATAATACAATGAAATGAACATACCCCTCATACTTGGTTATTATATAAGATATTACTTCTCAGCATCATACACTAATAGTAAATAATAACATCGCTACAGATTGCCCATTTGAGCGACGGGCAGTTTACCTAAAAACGCATGTCCGGGGCAGGCTCCAGCGGTTAATCAGTACTTCCGTAAGAAACTGCCAACTTTGTCATATAAAGATACACGGTCTGAGCGGGGCTCGAACCAGTTGCCATCAGTGATGATAAGTTACAGTGGCATGCAAGTCAGCGACCTTAACCACTCGACCACGGAGGCGGATTTCGTCGAATGGTATTCGTCTTCAATATCCTATTTTTTTATAAAACAGGGTGAGGTTCAACCAGGTATCCCAGACAGGTCTGCTCCAAGAGGTTCACAAGCCCGAGGAGTTAACAAGCGAGTAGATGGGCGCATCGTTGGAATCAGTGTACCTATCAAGAGTGAATTCATCTCTGGAGCAAACGTTATGGGTATGCTTAAATCATTTATGTCACACAGATATGCTATTATTGGTATTACTAAAGAAGTAAGTAAGTAAGTAACTGTTGATTATACTAGAGGACACATAAAACGCACACTTCGGATAAGTGTGTTTTTACATGAAAAACAATAACTATATAAATACATAGTATTAAATATTTTGGAATATTTTTAGGTGTTCAGTTTGTGTTTTGTAATAAAGATGTGATATATCTTTGATAGAATCCTTCGTATTTTGTTTTCATGTAATAATAATCATATACTATAGGTGTGCGTTGTCTATGTCCTCTAGTATATAATTGAGAGTGATATTTTATTTGTTTACGGATTTTATTTAGTTTTAATAAGCGCTTTTTGTGAAATTGGTGCTATTTAGACATAGCTGATGCAGACGCAATCGTGCATGTGCTGATGCTATCACCCATGTGCTGATGCAATCGCGCCTGTGCTGATGCTATCGCGCATGTGCTGATGCTATCGCGCATGTGCTGATGCTATCGCGCCTGTGCTGATGCAATCGTGCCTGTGCTTATGCAATCGTGCCTGTGCAGATACAATCACGCCTGTGCTGATGCAATCGCGCCTGTGCTGATGCAATCACGCCTGTGCTGATGCAATCTCGCCTGTGTTGATGCAATCGCCCCTGTGCTGATGCAATCACGCCTGTGCTGATGCAGTCGCGCTTATGCTGATGCAATCACGCCTGTGCTGATGCAATCGCACCTGTGCTGATGCAATCGCGCCTGTGCTGATGCAATCGCGACTGTGTTGATGCAATCGCGCATGTGCAGATGCAATCGTGCCTGTGCAGATACAATCACGCCTGTGCTGATGCAATCGCGCCTGTGCTGATGCAATCGCGCCTGTGCTGATGCAATCGCGCCGCGCCTGTGCTGATGCAATCGCGCCTGTGCTGATGCAATCACGCCTGTGCTGATGCAATTGCGTGTTTATTTTGACAGTGAACAATCGGAAAGGGTAACACACATGAGCCGCATATTAGAATCAAGAATATGGTAATGGAATAAATCCAATGATGTTTAAGGCTGTTTGTGGAATTTTAGGTACAGGTGCTTCTGGGTCACGGTCTGGTGGTTCGTCATGGCAGAGTGCTGGGCAGACTAGCGGCTCATTTGGTGCCGCATCCGGCGGATCTACCTTCGGTGCGGCTAACGGCGGATTTGGCTTTGGTACGGCAGGTGGCGGATCGGGTCAATTTTTTGGACAAGGGGTAGGTATAAACTGAGAAACGTTATCCATATATCAATGTTCCTGGTAGAAACTCTTTCGTTCTACCGTTGATCAGTGTTGCATTCGTGGTTCAGTGGTAGAGCGTCGGATGTGGAATCGATCGGACCCGGGTTCGATACTCGGTCAGGCCACGTATACATGTAATGTCATTGAGGCACCTCACACACATTGCTTAGTACTGGTTAACCACTTATGTCGGCTAAGCTTGCCCAGGAATATATGTCTACATCTCCGCAAAAGGGTTTGACATTAATGGAACATACATACATACATACATACGTTGATTTGTACATGACCCTCTCTGGAGCATTATCATACACAGTCGATAGCTTTGCTTGTATTAAGCACTAGATAGAATAGGTACAATCACATGATCACGACCTTTTTAGAAATACTGACAGTTATTTAGAACAGGCATAGCTTTCAAAAAGCAGTCTTAATGTCTAAAACACTCCATGACCTGTCTATCTGCAAGAGTCATTGAGATTTCCTTCCGATGTTCGAACTCAAATCTTGCGAGCATCTCCAACTTTACACTCCTAAGCCAACTACTGAAGGTTTTAAGAAATCGTTCTTATGTTCAGGGTCGAACTTGTGGAATTCCGTCCCTTATCACATCAAAATAGCACATTCTGTTCCACACTTCAAAGCTTTATATATCAGGTGGTGCAAAGAACAGACCAATAACCTAATAAACTGATAATATACAATTATACATGAATATAAGTATTAGTTCTTGCAGCTTATATCTTATTTCCTATGAAAGTTTTACTTGTTACTGTTTACATGTTTCATTATGCTATTTCATGTTTTAATTTGTTGAGGGCCTCATGGTAGATTGACTTAACTGTTCAAATGAGTTCTCTCGTTAAATAAGTCTTTTTTATTATTATTATTATTATTATTATTTATATACTTTATTAATTTGGCATATCCGTTTTTTATTCTAGACTATGCGAGATTCTAGCGGAATGTCGGGCGGTGACTTCACTCAAATGGGCAAGGTTGTTGGCTCAGGAGGCGGAATTAAGCGAATTATTGACACGAACGTAAAGCGAATGCCAGCGGGACAATTAGAATTTAATGCGACGGGAGGGGTTAGTTTGGCTTCCCTCGGTCTTGGGGGTGCTGAAGGGGCGAACATCATTAGACACACTGTGAGAGTAGAACCAGTCGGTATTGGAGGCACAACAGGTACATTCAGTGTTGCACTTTTAATGTAGAAATAGTCAAATAACAAGAATCTGGAACCAGCCGGTGCTGGAGCCACAATAGGTATATCGCTACTTGTATGTAGAAATAGTCAAATAACAAGAATCTGGAACCAGCCGGTGCTGGAGCCACAATAGGTACATCGCTACTTTTATGTAGAAATAGTCAAATAACAAGAATCTGGAACAATATTTTGTTGCATATCTTTATACATGGTATACATATAATGAACTCGACCAATAGTTACCGCACGAGTCACAATTACATTCTTATGATTAGAACTAAATACAGGTTATAAAGAACTGTTCTCCTCAGGACAACTTCTCCATTGGACAACTTCTCCTCAGGTCAACTTCTCCTCTATACAACTTCTTCTCCTGACAACTTCTCCTCTATACAACTTCTCCTCAGGTCAACTTCTTCTCTATACAACTTCTCCTCAGGATAACTTCTCCTCTCTCAGGACAACTTCTCCTCAAGACAGACAACTTCTTCTCAGGACAACTTCTCCTCTGGACAACTTCTCCTCTATACAACTTCTTCTCAGGACAACTTCTCCACAAGACAACTTCTTCTCAGGACAACTTCTCCTCTGGACAACTTCTCCGCTATACAACTTCTTCTCAGGACAACTTCTCCCCAGGACAACTTCTTCTCAGGACAACTTCTCCTCTGGACAACTTCTCCTCTATACAACTTCTCCTCTATACAACTTCTCCTCCGGACAACTTCTTCTCTGGACAACTTCCCCTCTGGACAACTTCTCCTCTATACAACTTCTCCTCTGGACAACTTCTCCTCTATACAACTTCTTCTCCTGACAACTTCTCCTCTATACAACTTCTCCTCAGGTCAACTTCTCCTCAGGACAACTTCTCCTCTCTCAGGACAACTTCTCCTCAAGACAGACAACTTCTTCGCAGGACAACTTCTCCTCTGGACAACTTCTCCTCTATACAACTTCTTCTCAGGACAACTTCTTCTCAGGACAACTTCTCCTCTATACAACTTCTTCTCAGGACAACTTCTCCCCAGGACAACTTCTTCTCAGGACAACTTCTCCTCTGGACAACTTCTCCTCTATACAACGTCTTCTCAGGACAACTTCTCCTCAGGACAACTTCTTCTCAGGACAACTTCTCCTCAGGACAACTTCTTCTCAGAACAACTTCTCCTCTGGACAACTTCTCCTCTATACAACTTCTCCTCTATACAACTTCTCCTCTGTACAACTTCTCCTCTGGACAACTTCTCCTCTATACAACTTCTTCTCCTGACAACTTCTCCTGTATACAACTTCTCCTCAGGTCAACTTCTCCTTTCTCAGGACAACTTCTCCTCAAGACAGACAACTTCTTCGCAGGACAACTTCTCCTCTGGACAACTTCTCCTCTATACAACTTCTTCTCAGGACAACTTCTCCTCAAGACAACTTCTTCTCAGGACAACTTCTCCTCTGGACAACTTCTCCTCTATACAACTTCTTCTCAGGACAACTTATCCTCTATACAACTTCTCCTCAGGTCAACTTCTCCTCTCTCAGGACAACTTCTCCTCAAGACAGACAACTTCTTCGCAGGACAACTTCTCCTCTGGACAACTTCTCCTCTATACAACTTCTTCTCAGGACAACTTCTCCCCAGGACAACTTCTTCTCAGGACAACTTCTCCTCAGGACAACTTCTTCTCAGAACAACTTCTCCTCTGGACAACTTCTCCTCTATACAACTTCTCCTCTATACAACTTCTCCTCTGTACAACTTCTCCTCTGGACAACTTCTCCTCTATACAACTTCTTCTCCTGACAACTTCTCCTGTATACAACTTCTCCTCAGGTCAACTTCTCCTCTCTCAGGACAACTTCTCCTCAAGACAGACAACTTCTTCGCAGCACAACTTCTCCTCTGGACAACTTCTCCTCTATACAACTTCTTCTCAGGACAACTTCTCCTCAAGACAACTTCTTCTCAGGACAACTTCTCCTCTGGACAACTTCTCCTCTATACAACTTCTTCTCAGGACAACTTATCCTCTATACAACTTCTCCTCAGGTCAACTTCTCCTCTCTCAGGACAACTTCTCCTCAAGACAGACAACTTCTTCGCAGGACAACTTCTCCTCTGGACAACTTCTCCTCTATACAACTTCTTCTCAGGACAACTTCTCCTCAAGATAACTTCTTCTCAGGACAACTTCTCCTCTGGACAACTTCTCCTCTGGACAACTTCTCCTCTATACAACGTCTTCTCAGGACAACTTCTCCTCAGGACAACTTCTTCTCAGGACAACTTCTCCTCAGGACAACTTCTTCTCAGGACAACTTCTCCTCTGGACAACTTCTCCTCTATACAACTTCTCCTCTATACATCTTCTCCTCCGGACAACTTCTTCTCTGGACAACTTCCCCTCTGGACAACTTCTCCTCTATACAACTTCTCCTCTGGACAACTTCTCCTCTATACAGCTTCTCCTCTATACAACTTCTCCTCTGGACAACTTCTCCTCTATACAACTTCTCCTCTGGACATCTTCTCCTCTATACAACTTATCCTCTGGACAACTTCTCCTCTATACAACTTCTCCTCTATACAACTTCTCCTCTGGACAACTTCTCCTCTATACAACTTCTCCTCTGGACAACTTCTCCTCTATACAACTTCTCCTCTGGACAACTTCTCCTCTATACAACTTCTCCTCTGGACAACTTCTCCTCTGGACAACTTCTCCTCTGGACTACTTCTCCTCTGGACAACTTCTCCTCTATACAACTTCTCCTCTGGACAACTGCTCCTCTATACAACTTCTCCTCTGGACAACTACTTCTCCTCTGGACAACTACTCCTCTGGACAACTTCTCCTCTGGACAACTTATCCTCTGGATAACTTCTTCTCTGGACAACTTCTCCTCTGGACAACTTCTTCTCTGGACAACTTCTCCTCTGGACAACCTCTCCTCTTGACAACTTCCTCTCTTGACAAGCTTATATATGTGTGTTTCGCAGCTTTTGCAATGTCTTTAAAAATATATTTATACATCAGGTGGTCAGTTCATGGGTAGTGGTGACTTCACGGGTAGATTTAGTGGGTCATCTGGAGGCGGGTCTGGACAATTCATGTCCCCGAATACACTGAACCAAGGATTTGGCAGTGCTGGGCATGGAGGAATCTTCTCAACAGGCGGAGCATTCGGTATGTATTATATGTTATTTGGCACTATATACCTATATGCCCTGTAAACAAATCAACTAATAGTTTTATTACGAGTTCACGATGGGTGTGTGATTTTTACCTTGACACCGGCATATCCAGATTTGGAACAACACAAATGTTCAATAGATTTTCGTATCGTATTTCGCTGTTAGTCTTACCGTGCGTTAAGAAATTCAACATATTTAAATGGTGTAAATTGTCGAAGAAGTTCCACCATTATTATGTCCGCGTCTCTTACATATCCATTGCTCATGATCGTACCGAGCGCGCAGATTTCAGTTTTATTTTAAGAATCGTGAGGAACGCGAAAGGTATGTATATTAACCCGGAAATATCACTTGATATTTAAGAAATAATTATTCTGCGATATACCACGGTCGATACTTATTATTTCGATTCTAACACGACTTACTTCTAATAATTTTAGACGAGAATCAAAGGAGTATTTTCTTAAAACGCCGCTGCATTTGGCTTTCGAAATTTCCTCCCGCGTATAGGGTGATGACGTTATTTTTTATGGAAAATATCAATCTAGTGCATAAATGAACAAAAGTTGTAACTGATCAATAATTTTATTTATTTTGTCAAAACTGTACAGAATAGTAACTGAAACGTTACTTAGCAGAAAAACAAGACAGACAAGAGATTATCTGATTCTAAAAATAACTCACTTCCGCGAATTTCCACGGTAGTATTTACAAACATCACGTGACTTTCATTCATAAAACTGTACACGCATTGTATAAATGGAATAGCCAAAACACGGTGCGCGCAGCATAGTTCAAGGTAGGTATATCGCAGAATAACCCGAGGTAGATTTTACTCTCCAATTATGTATGTTATTAGCTGGGTCGTGTTAGAATTACGGATATATTATCCAATCAAAATACTGGAAACAACCTTGACGCGTAATAAACTGCTATGTATCCGCATATTAAAGCCGTCGAAAGTTTATGGTGATATCACAGTAGTCGATTCGGAATGCTCGGATTTGTTATTCAGCGTCGCGTTATGGATACTTGTTCGAACGGCGTCGTATTACGCTAGTGAGAGAAGATTATACTGAGATCGCTATGTTTCGTGGGATGTCGGCATTTGCCGTGACGATTCGGATTATTTATCGTCGCTACCGGTTGCCCATATGAGATTATTCATTTTAGATTTTGGAGGATAGTGCAATGATACAGACAAGACCCATTCCAGAGTCTCCTCTGGTTCTTTTACGTGCACGGTGTTCAGAACCGGTTTAAAGTCCCAACTGAAACACTGTTAATTTTATTAGGGTCAGATGGGGGATGATTGAACCTGCAATCCTTGGATTACCAGTCCAGCGTGTTACCACTGGACTACAGATCTGTCTGTATATATCGGAATATGTCGAGAGAAGGTTATAATGCTTACAGAATTAATTTTCATACAAAGACATTGATAGCAAAACGTTACATGTTTTAAAAACGGTTTACACTCATTTTTCTGTCACGCCATATTCCAATTAAAACAATTAGTTTTCGCGACCTTCCGTGTCGTTTATTGTTAAAAAAAGAAAATAGTCCTATAGTACAACTATATTGTACAATTAGATCACAATCACTCTGAAACCGATTGTCTGATAGTACATGCCCGTGTGGGTGCAATTGATGGTCATAGAAACTGTCTGGTAATACATACCCGTGTCGGTGAAATTGATGGTCATAGTAACTGCCTGATAGTACATACCCGTGTCGGTGAAATTGATGGTTATAGAAACTGTCTGGTAGTACATACCCGTGTCGGTGAAATTGGTGGTCATAGAAACTGTCTGGTAGTACATGCCCGTTTGGGTGCAATTGATAGTCATAGAAACTGTCTGGTAGTACATGCCCGTTTGGGTGAAATTGATGGTCATAGAAACTGTCTGGTAGTACATACCCGTGTCGGTGAAATTGATGGTCATAGAAACTGTCTGGTAGTACATGCCCGTTTGGGTGAAATTGATGGTCATAGAAACTGTCTGGTAGTACATGCCCGTGTCGGTGAAATTGATGGTCATAGAAACTGTCTGGTAGTACATGCCCGTTTGGGTGCAATTGATGGTCATAGAAACTCTCTGGTAGTACATGCCCGTTTGGGTGAAATTGATGGTCATAGAAACTGTCTGGTAGTACATACCCGTGTCGGTGAAATTGATGGTCATAGAAACTGTCTGGTAGTGCATGCCCGTTTGGGTGCAATTGATGGTCATAGAAACTGTCTGGTAGTACATGCCCGTTTGGGTGAAATTGATGGTCATATAAACTGTTTGGTAGTACATGGCCGTGTCGGTGAAATTGATGGTCATAGAAACTGTCTGGTAGTACATGCCCGTTTGGGTGAAATTGATGGTCATAGAAACTGTCTGATAGTGCATGCCCGATTGTGTGCAATTGATGGTCATAGAAAGTGTCTGATACTGCATGTCCGTTTGGGTGCAATTGATGGTCATAGAAAGTGTCTGATAGTGCATGTCCGTTTGGGTGCAATTGATGGTCATAGAAAGTGTCTGATAGTGCATGTCCGTTTGGGTGCAATTGACAAAAACACACCACACCAAACAAACAAACCCAAACAAAAACAACACCATGGTCATAGAAAGTGTCTGATAGTACATGCCCGATTGTGTGCAATTGATGGTCATAGAAAGTATCTGATAGTGCATGTCCGTGTGGGAGCAATTGATGGTCATAGAAAGTGTCTGATAGTACATGCCCGATTGTGTATAATTGATGGTCATAGAAAGTGTCTCATAGTGCATGTCCGTTTGGGTGCAATTGATGGTCATAGAAAGTGTCTGATAGTGTATGCCCGATTGTGTGCAATTGATGGTCATAGAAAGTGTCTGATAGTGCATGTCCGTTTGGGTGCAATTGATGGTCATAGTAAGTGTCTGATAGTGCATGTCCGTTTGGGTGCAATTGATGGTCATAGAAAGTGTCTGATAGTGCATGTCCGTTTGGGTGCAATTGATGGTCATAGAAAGTGTCTGATAGTGCATGTCCGTTTGGGTGCAATTAATGGTCATAGTAAGTGTCTGATAGTGCATGTCCGTTTGGGTGTACTTGATGGTCATAGAAAGTGTCTGATAGTGCATGTCCGTTTGGGTGCAATTGATGGTCATAGAAAGTGTCTGATAGTGCATGTCCGTTTGGGTGCAATTGATGGTCATAGAAAGTATCTGGTAGTACATACCCGTTTGGGTGCAATTGGTGGGCATAGCAATTATCTGATAGTACATGCCCGTGTGGGTGCAATTGATGGTCATAGAAATTATCTGATAGTACATGCCCGTTTGGGTGCAATTTATTGTCATAGAAACTATGTATAATAGTCCATGACAACACATATAGTACATGTTACCGTACACAGGTGGTGCTTCAGCAGGAGGCAGCCAAGGTATTCTGGATATGAATGCACTGAACCGTGGGTCCGCTGGACACGGGTCCTTTATGTCTCAGGGATCACTAGGCGGGCATGGCAGCTCGAGCATACTGCCACTACTCCCTCTATTTGGTGAGACCGCAGAGAACCTAATGGAGATATTTCCAGGAAAACGACGCCGTAAACGGTAAGCATAGTGTGTTTAATTCTTAACGTTTATTCTTTTATGTACTTTTCTTAATAGTTTTGATAAATATTTTGCATTGTTTTTTTTGTTTTGTTTTTTATTCCTACCAAATTGTTGTCCTTAATGTTGACTATTGTAATGTATGTTGTTAAATGTCTTACTATGCTAAATTAATGTTAACTACTTTTGAAAAGAGTGCTATACAAATCTTGTATAATAATAATAATAATAATAATAATAATAATAATAATGATAATAATAATAATAATAATAATACAGAACATGAAAACTGAATTAAATAACTGATATACGATTCGTTGTATCTGAATGCACATGGTGAGCATTGACCTTGTTGTCACCAGGTCCACTCGTTCTAAGAGGGCGATTAACAAAAAAAACTACCAGGCGCTGGTAACAAACTGCCAGGGCCAGGGCGGACAGGGGCCATCTATCATGGTGGTGGCAAACCGTGGGGATGTACAGTTTGCCCTGAAAACGTACAACAATGACCCGGGTGTTATTGCTGTTCCGGCTGTGAGTGTTTTCATTTTATTAATTTAATAATATTTTTTATTATTATTTTGTAATATTTTGTAAGTTATCAAGAACATTTCAATCTTTTTACATTTAAATAAATGTTTGATGAATATAACAAAACTAGAATTTAACAGTTATGTTATATGTTATATTTCGGGTTTTACGCCTGCATCAGCACCATTTTGGGCTATATCGCCGGCGGGCAGTTTACCTAACAACACCTTTCCTGGGCAGGCTCCAGCGGTTAACCAGTACTTGGGTGCACCAACCTCCGTAAGAAACTGCCAACTTTTTCATATAAATGTGAATTTAACAGCAATTCGTTTCAATTGAGGAAGCTATCCAGCTGGCATATGCGGAAGGTCGGTGGTTTTACCCGATTGCCTCCGTAACTGAAATACTGTTCGAAATGATCTCATTCGTGTTTGTCTGGCGGGGCTCGAGCTCACAACCCCTTGGTTACGGGGGCAGCACAGTATCGACTACATTACGGAAGCTCCATCAGTACAGAATAATGATGCGTATATTACCTTTAAGGATAAGGTACTTTAACCCATTCAACCCCAAGTAACTGACATGGACTGGTGCATGATATTTAACCCATTCAATCCCAAGTAACTGACATGGACTGGTGCATGATATTTAACCCATTCAACCCCAAGTAACTGACATGGACTGGTGCATGATAGTTAACCCATTCAATCCCAAGTAACTGACATGGACTGGTGCATGACATTTAACCCATTCAAACCCAAGTAACTAACATGGACTGGTGCATGATATTTAACCCATTCAACACCAAGTAACTGACATGGACTGGTGCATGATATTTAACCCATTCAACACCAAGTAACTGACATGGACTGGTGCATGATATTTAACCCATTCAACACCAAGTAACTGACATGGACTGGTGCATGATATTTAACCCATTCAACCCCAAGTAACTGACATGGACTGGTGCATGATAGTTAACCCATTCAACACCAAGTAACTGACATGGACTGGTGCATGATATTTTTTAGACCAATAAATTAATAAGATGGGTATTTTTTTTCTAAAAATAGGAATAATTATTACTGGCAAAAAGTGCAGATCCTGATGAGCCGGCTCATCTGGATCTACACTGTTTGTAAGTATATTTAGAGGCCTGTATTGTTGAAAGGGTTAACAATATTTCTGTCATTGGCCAAACCTAAATAAGTTTGCGTCACTGTTAAATTCTACCTATACAATTGTAATAAATAATTTGTCAAACTATCTCTACTTTGCAAATAAGATTAGGGTTTCTGATTGAACGAGTTTGGTCAAAGAGCATGATTGTCTAATATGTTTCTGGATTTGTATATGACCTTCAAAAATTGGTCTCTATATATTTCCATGTCTTCTCTTATAATTTGTATGTGTAATACTATGCACATTGTAATAATGTTTTATGTGGAATAAAATGTTAGGTATTCGTATCGGTATTGGTATTGGTATCGGTAGTGTATTGGTATTGGTATCGATATTTGTAACGGTATCGGTATTTGTGCCGGTATTGGTATCGGTATTGTATTGGTATCGGTATTGTATTGGTATCGGTATTGTATTGGTATCGATATTTGTAACGGTATCGATATTGGTATCGGTGTTGGTATTTGTATTTGTATTGGAATCGGTATTGGTATCGGTATTGGTATCGGTATCGGTATCGGTATTGGTATCGGTATCGGTATCGGTATTTGTATTTGTATTGGAATTTGTATTTGTATTGGTATCGGTATTGGAATCGGTATTGGTATCGGTATCGGTATTGGTATCGGTATTTGTATCGGTATTTGTATCGGTATTTGTATTTGTATTGGTATCGGTATTGGTATCGGTATTGGTATCGGTATTGGTATCGGTATTGGTATCGGTATTGGTATCGGTATTGTATCGGTATCGGTATTGGTATCGTATCGGTATCGGTATTGGTATCGGTATCGGTATCGGTATCGGTATTGGTATCGGTATTGGTATCGGTATCGGTATTGGTATCGGTATTGGTATCGGTATTGTATCGGTATTGTATCGGTATTGGTATATCACACTATCATCACTACTGCATATTCAGATATCTGAATCACTTGATACATTTCAGGTGGAAGGTTGGAATGACGTCACATTGATATATGACGGAAGATCTTTGACGGGAGTGGTTGAGAACTGGAAGGGCTTACACAAAGCTTCCGTCAGATTGCAAGGTATATTGTACTGCGAATCCAGAGGTCACGAGTTTGATCCCACTGGCCCTAATAATATTAACAGTATTTCAGACGGGACTATAAACGAGATCTCGTGTATCGGTGCTGTATACCGGACATGTAAAAGAACCAGGGATGCTTCTGGAATTGTAGCGTCTTCTGTATCTTGCACTATCCTCCACAAAATAAAATGACTGCTATATTTCTGGATGCGACGCCCCGATTAACCTAAGGGGCGACGATAGATAAAGATATAACAAACTAGTTACTAATCAGTTCATCTGACAAAGGTGTATCTGAATTGAATAAAAACATTTCATAAAATGCGTATTGATACTAATTTTCAGTCTTGTAGTCGGTTATGTGTTTAGTTAGGAAGCAGGCCTAAGTTGTAAGTTGTTAATTCCTACGTATAAAACGACACACGGTGTTTTATTCGCCGTTAATCCAATGCAAGACATATATTATTTCCATTCTAGCACACTATAATGCTATTAACGAATAAATGTGAGTGTTTTTTTGTTTCCTTGTCTGTTATTTTGCTGATGGCTTTACAAAATACTCCCTGTAAAATAACTTCTGTATTCCAATGGCACTGCAAATTGTCATCCAGCTATCAAGACTATATTGTAATTATGGCTGGTTATTAACACTACAAATCATGCCCAATCGCTGTATTCAATACCCTATATTTGACTGCGACTTATTTACGTCACGTGATTTTCATTCCTAAATAATTTTTTACGGAGCAAAATTCAACAGCCATTAAATAGATGGCTGTATCCGTGGTTATTGCAGATTTAGCAACAGTAGATTTGTTCGTTGTTTATAGTGTGGCGTCCCCCCTCGTCTGCTCTTACTCTCCGTCTGGTCTATTTACGGCTCTTTCCAAGGTTTAAGCTATATAAACTCTCTGGTCGGTTGTCTAGGGGTATATTTCATTTCTCTATCAATACAATAACACGTAACAAAATGTTCTTTTTCTATCTATTTTACTGGTCTTCTGGTATATCTTCTATTTCATATATTTAAGTCCCGTGAATCTATGATTTACTATCTATATCATAATCACTTCAAGCCTCATTAATTTCTAGTGTCTTTATTAGATCACCGCCCTGTCGATAATTGGATTACATTTTTAATCTTCAATATACAATCAAGGTTATCCCAATTAGACTGTCTAATTAGATCAGCCGCTCGCGTCTTTTGATAAATTTAATATCTCTCCGAACTGTTCTGGTATCAATTTATTACCGCTATATTTTAGAGATAATTTGTATCTCTTATCTATATCATATCATCTATCACGTATTCTATACAAGACATACGGTGCTATTTAATCCATCGCTATTCAAAGTGTTCGTAACACTTAAGTTCGTTTTATAAGTATATTTAAATTAATATACAGATAACATCTCAACTTGTATCTTAGCTTTCACGTATTCTATTTAAGACATACGGTGCTAGTTAATCAATCGCTATTCACTGTGTCCTTAACACTTAAGTTCAGTTTATAGTTCGTTTTATAAGTATATTAAATTAATATACATTAAGGCATCTCGCCTTTTAGCGTCATAGAAACAGTAATTGTTTTCTATTTGAGATACACAATCAATCCTTGCATAAGGACAGCCTATTGTGTTCTAATTTCTTATCACAATTACTCGGAATTATATACATTTAAGTCAGACAGCGTGGCGCTGACCACCTGTTACCTTACGCAATCAAAATCGTAACTTTAACGAAACAGCCAGACATATTGACGCCTCATCAAAAGAAACCGACAACTATTACATAATTTCTCGCGGTAAGATAAATTAGCGATACACAAATTAATATCTCATCATAATGTAATCATCTTTTTGCGCGCCTAAATAGCTTGTTGATCTTAGGCGCGAATATTTATAATATATACATTAGACAATCACAATACTTAGTATCGTGTGCAAAATAGCTGTTTTTTTGCACAATAGGAACACAAATATCAAGCCATGTTAGAATGTAATATAACATTATTATTGTTGTGTTAGAACATAAATACTACAATAACAGACATTGAAATATATATGTGTACTCTACATAATTTGGCAATTTGCCATGGTGATATTTCCAGGAAATGTTGAAAGAAGACAGGCAGGGCTGCTGGTTGGTTCTTGTCAGGGTTTCGCTAGCTTCCATGGAGAGATCGATGACGTATGTAGTAAACATGCTTTTTTTCTTTCAACCTGCTTGTATTAACATATGAAATGAGTCCATATATAGCAATCGTATTGGTTGGTTTCGATAGACAAGTTTAACCATGCTTGCTGGTGTCTGCTGAGGACATACACGATTGCTGGTAACCTTGGATATTATATTTCTGATGACAATAATAATAATAATAATTAAAAAATAAATAAAGGTGTTAAGTAACGAGAGAAGACTACCACGAGGCTCTCAACAAATTAAAAGCATAATTTAGCACAATGAAGCGTAACCCATAACTAACCAGTCAATATCCAGTAATATGCTTATTGTTTGTCGAATGCAATACTTATTCGAGGGATAATAGTTTCCATCGGCGTATGAATTACATTGGGTGTGGCTAATGTGTGTGGAGGCCGAATGCATCTAATCTAACTTTAAGCACGCCCAGTGTAGTTCATACCCATGTGTTCCAAGTATATCTGGGTTCCATGTCGTATATCTGGGTTCCATGCCGTATATTTGGGTTCCATGCCGTATAGCTGGGTTCCATGCCGTATATCTGGGTTCCATGCCGTATATCTGGGTTCCATGCCGTATTTCTGGGTTCCATGCCGTATATCTGGGTTTCATGCAGTATATCTGGTTTCCATGTTGTATATCTGGGTTCCATGCCATACACCTGGCTTCCATGCCGTATATCTGGGTTCCATGTAATATATCTGGGTTCCATGCCGTATATTTGTGCTCCATGCCGTATATCTGGGTTTCATGCAGTATATCTGGCTTCCATGCCGTATATCTTGCTTCCATGCAGTATATTTGGGTTTCATGCAGTATATCTGGCTTCCATGCCGTATATCTTGCTTCCATGCAGTATATTTGGGTTCCATGCAGTAGATCTGGGTTCCATGCCGTATATCTGGCTTCCATGCAGTATATTTGGGTTCTATGCAGTAGATCTGGGTTCCATGCCGTATATCTGGGTTCCATGCCGTATATCTGGGTTTCATGCAGTATATCTGGCTTCCATGCCGTATATCTGGCTTCCATGCCGTATATCTGGGTTCCATGCCGTATATCTGGGTTCCATGCCGTATATCTGGGTTCCATGTAATATATCTGGGTTCCATGCCGTATATTTGTGCTCCATGCCGTATATCTGGGTTTCATGCAGTATATCTGGCTTCCATGCCGTATATCTTGCTTCCATGCAGTATATTTGGGTTCCATGCAGTAGATCTGGGTTCCATGCCGTATATCTGGGTTTCATGCCGTATATCTGGGTTCCATGTCGTATATCTGGGTTTCATGCAGTATATCTGGGTTCCATGCAGTATATCTGGGTTCCATGTCGTATATCTGGGTTCCATGCCGTATATCTGGGTTCCATGCCGTATATCTGGGTTCCATGCAGTATATCTGGGTTCCATGTCGTATATCTGGGTTCCATGCCGTATATCTGGGTTCCATGCCGTATATCTGGGTTCCATGCCGTATATCTGGGTTCCATGCAGTATATCTGGGTTCCATGTCGTATATCTGGGTTCCATGCGTATATCTGGGTTCCATGCAGTATATCTGGGTTCCATGTCGTATATCTGGGTTCCATGCCGTATATCTGGGTTCCATGCCGTATATCTGGGTTCCATGCGTATATCTGGGTTCCATGTCGTATATCTGGGTTCCATGCCGTATATCTGGGTTCCATGCCGTATATCTGGGTTCCATGCCGTATATCTGGGTTCCATGTCGTATATCTGGGTTCCATGCCGTATATCTGGGTTCCATGCCGTATATCTGGGTTCCATGCAGTATATCTGGGTTCCATGCCGTATATCTGGGTTCCATGCCGTATATCTGGGTTCCATGCCGTATATCTGGGTTCCATGCCGTATATCTGGGTTCCATGCCGTATATCTGGATGAACTGTCACATTACATCACGGTATACCTGGATATACGGGACTTACTACACTGACATATATGGACCATTTTTTCGCAGTTCTAGATTATTAAAAACATTGGCGTATTTCTTTCTTTTTCAGTTGAGTGTTTATAAATGCTTAACACCTGCGATTGAAGAACTCCGAGACAGAATTGTAATGTAAACAGTTGGTCAGTGACAAAAGTGCTGCTTTATGGAACCTGGACAAAACTTGACCAATTACGGTTTGGACACAATACGCATACAGCGAAACAACGGTTGTTTACATGCATTATATACACCGCCAACAACACTGTACATGTATATACATTATCAACATGGATCACATTAGGAAGGATTACTCATAAATACGACAGTTTATACATGTGGTATTCAGCTTCAATAACAGACATATACACATAGGACACAAATATTACGTCAAATTACACATGTGGTATTCAGTTTCAACAAAATACACATAGCACACACATATTACGTCAACTTACACATGTGGTATTCAGCTTCAACAACAGATACATAGGACACAAATATTACGTCAACTTACACATGTGGTATTCAGCTTCAACAAACAGAAAACGCGTTTATGCATGTGGTTTATAGATTTAACAAACATGGATAGAGACTTTGGACAGAAATCTCGCATTTACAACAGTTTACAATCATGTACATAGCCCTAGGAAAGTTACTATACATGTATTACACGTGTTATATGTATCCTTAACAACATGCTATACTGGTGACAACTTGGGCGTCGCATTAGGAAGGAACTGTTCGTGCTTATATTACAGCATGTCGTAGCTTAGAGTTTATTTATGTTCATGTAGTGTTGCCATTTGTGTTTGTAGTGCCTTTGTTAGTGCATACAAAGAACGTGCCTTTGTACATATGGATTTTGTTGTATCATTTTACAATAAATAAAAGCAACTGTGTGTGTTTTACGTTTATTTATCGTCACTACCGGTTGCCCATATGAGCGACGCCTCCTGAAGAGATTAGTCATTTTAGAGTTTTGGTGGATCCATTCCCATTCCAATTCCAGAGTCTCCTCTTGTTCTTTTACGTGCACGGTGTACAGCACCGACACGAGACCTCGGTTTAAAGTCCCATCCGAAAGACTGTTAATTGTATAAGGGTCAGACGTGTGAAAGTCTGTGAAAGCCACTTACCCCGTCTGTAGTTGTCCTTAGCTCGCTATACGCTAACTGTGAACATAGCAGTCAAATATGTCATGAAATGTCCTGTTAATTGTGTGGTAATTTCGATTAAATTCCATGAAATATTTCCAGAGGTTTCAATTACAAGTAAGATAAATACATGTATTATAACTATTTATAGCCTTTATTTTACCCAGCATAACTAAAATATACTTTAATCTACCATCTACTTTCTATCAGTGGCCAAATTTAACAGACTATAGCACATTATTGTCAGATCAGTCTGTTGGAAGCTGAGAGCAGACACTCTCAGTTCCATGGACACGAACCATTACCCAACTCTCCAACCTTCCCGTAAGCGACTGACATTACTGTTTCACATACCACCATTTATTACTTAGATACTAATCTTAGCCTAATCTATTGCCGTTATTTGCCTACCACAATACTGTCTACGACACAGTTACGCTGTGTTTTTCAGTCTGATATTACGTTTGTTGATTTGATTTGATGCGGTCACGTGCCGGTATCAAACCAGAAAAAAGCCGTATCATATCTAGTTCCTGAACAAATAACGCGTGCACACTCGCTGCTAGTTTATTTATTTCCCGTAGCGTCTCAAATTTGACAGATAGCATATATTTGTAGCTTCGTCGTAATATTTGAATCATTGTCGTGTATCTAATTCAGTAATTGTGATTTATTCCTGACAAATGGATAAATGAGAGCAAGAGTTTGATTATTAAATGTTCAAATTCATATCAACGTAATACAACGTAATTACATATTAGCCTAGGTATCGCTTCGGTCTCAGTGTGTTATCAAGTTACCTCTGGTCTATGATGATATGAAACTAGCCACGTAATAACCTCTAATTATTACTTGTCCATGATCGGGAGCGAACTCATTGTCCAGGCAATGGCGAGTTCTAACGACAACACGCTAAACCACCTCATGATCGGGAGCGAACTCATTGTCCAGGCAATGGCGAGTTCTAACGACAACACGCTAAACCACCTCATGATCGGGAGCGAACTCATTGTCCAGGCAATGGCGAGTTCTAACGACAACACGCTAAACCACCTCATGATCGGGAGCGAACTCATTGTCCAGGCAATGGCGAGTTCTAACGACAACACGCTAAACCACCTCATGATCGGGAGCGAACTCATTGTCCAGGCAATGGCGAGTTCTAACGACAACACGCTAAACCACTCCATGATCGGGAGCGAACTCATTGTCCAGGCAATGGCGAGTTCTAACGACAACACGCTAAACCACCTCATGACCGGAGCGAACTCATTGTCCAGGCAATGGCGAGTTCTAACGACAACACGCTAAACCACCTCATGATCGGGAGCGAACTCATTGTCCAGGCAATGGCGAGTTCTAACGACAACACGCTAAACCACCTCATGATCGGGAGCGAACTCATTGTCCAGGCAATGGCGAGTTCTAACGACAACACGCTAAACCACCTCATGATCGGGAGCGAACTCATTGTCCAGGCAATGGCGAGTTCTAACGACAACACGCTAAACCACCTCATGATCGGGAGCGAACTCATTGTCCATGCGATGGCGAGTTCTAACGACAACACGCTAAACCACTCCACGATCGGGAGTGAACTCATTGTCCAATCGATGGCGAGTTCTAACGACAACACGCTAAACCACTCCATGATCGGGAGCGAACTCATTGTCCATGCGATGGCGAGTTCTAACGACAACACGCTAAACCACTCCATGATCGGGTGCGAACTCATTGTCCATGCGATGGCGAGTTCTAACGACAACACGCTAAACCACTCCATGATCGGGTGCGAACTCATTGTCCATGCGATGGCGAGTTCTAACGACAACACGCTAAACCACTCGGCTCGGAGGCTCTGATGCCAAACAAACCATCATGCACAGCGATACGATTATGGACAATTGTATAGTTGTACCGTGTGTAGACACGAATCCTTCTTTGTACTATATGAACTCAACAAGCTTGGTAGAGTTGATACCCACATCCAATCCCATTATAAACTGTGCAAACAAATACTTACACTATTGTTAGATAAATGACTCAAGAGTCTAAACCACGAAAACAAGGATAACACATTCTGCACAAGATACAAACCTCAACGTTGGTATTTGACAAGAGAACAAATAATTGATTTTACATGACCTTGGAAGGTCAATATCAAGGTCTCGGTTACTCTATTTTTGAAAGGTCACATGACATTTAAAGTATAGGTGTTCCATTGAACATATAATTATGTATATCGTGTTTCGTTTTCGGAGGATATGGCTGTATCGAACTGTCCACATGTTCCATTTAATAAAGCGGCAGTGGATATTGTTCCAGTTAATAAAGTGGCAGTGGATATTGTTCCAGTTAATAAAGCGACAGTGGATATTGTTCCAGTTAATAAAGCGACAGTGGATATTGTTCCAGCTAATAAAGCGGCAGTGGATATTGTTCCAGTTAATAAAGCGACAGGGGCTATAGCTAAGCTGTCTCGGACTGTCCTCTTCCTAGGAATAAGCCGTGTTGTTGCGCGCATGCGTATTGAGCGTATTTTCAGACAAATATGTGATAGGTCAAGTAGTGGACTCATTGACCGAGTGCTTATGGTCCTAGACCTCTCTTCCTCTCCGCTGTATGTTCATATCCCTCTGAGATTGTGCAATACATTCATGCGAGTAGGCGGGGTGTGGTTCTACACGGGTATCCGTGAAATACTTCTCGGAGGGCCGCTCTGATTAGTCCTCAACCAATAACAACCGGAGAGTCGCCATGTACTATACTAAACTATCGGTATGACGTTAAACCCAAAAGAAAACAAACAGGTATTCTGATTTTATATCGTTTTAATGTAAAACAAGGTTTCTGTCACATATTATCTGGAATGAAAACAGCAAAGCGGCAAAATATATCTTTATTTGTAATATCGAGCAATACATAATTATTATTGAGAGGGGATAAGTTAATATGCCAATATATATACGATACAGTTGTAGCATTGTAATTCTGTATTGCTCTGACATATATTGCAGTACATCTTAACCCTTTCCTTCATAGAGATTTAGGTTAATATTCTATTATATTTCCATACAAACCACAGACATTTAGCTATCATGCAGTGGATAAGTAGTTGCCATATCTATCCCACCTCCATAGATATTACTGGGACTACATGAGATTTAGGTTAATATACTATTATATCTCCATACAAACGACAGCCATTTAGCTATCATGCAGTGGATAAGTAGTCGCCATATCTATCCCACCTCCATAGATATTACTGGGACTACATGAGATTTAGGTTAATATACTATATATCTCCATACAAACGACAGCCATTTAGCTATCATGAGTGGATAAGTAGTCGCCATATCTATCCCACCTCCATAGATATTACTGGGACTACAGAGATTTAGGTTAATATACTATTATATCTCCATACAAACGACGCATTTAACCCTCCTTCATAGAGTTTAGGTTAATATACTATTATATCTCCATACAAACGACAGCCATTTAGCTATCATGCAGTGGATAAGTAGTCGCCATATCTATCCCACCTCCATAGATATTACTGGGACTACATAGAGATTTAGGTTAATATACTATTATATCTCCATACAAACGACAGCCATTTAACCCTTTCCTTCATAGAGATTTAGGTTAATATACTATTATATCTCCATACAAACGACAGCCATTTAACCCTTTCCTTCATAGAGATTTAGGTTAATATACTATTATATCTCCATACAAACGACAGCCATTTAACCCTTTCCTTCATAGAGATTTAGGTTAATATTCTATTATATCTCCATACAAACGACAGCCATTTAACCCTTTCCTTCATAGAGATTTAGGTTAATATACTATTATATCTCCATACAAACGACAGCCATTTAGCTATCATACAGTGGATAAGTAGTCACCATATCTATCCCACATCCATAGATATTACTGGGACTACATGAGAAAACGGAAAAATAATGCGAGAGAAAGAACAAGGCAAGGAACTCCTGCCGACATATACATGATCTCCTTTACCGATTATATGAAAGTCATGTTCATGTTGAAAATGATAATGCTTCTTATCATGTAATTGTAAAACCAGGGACCTTCATGGTCGCGTGGTTACGTGCTTGCTGTCATGTAATTGTATTCGTTGTAAAACCAGGGACCTTCATGGTCGAGTGGTTACGATCGTTGACATCGAATCACTGGACCCAGCACCGCTGTAGGTTCGAATCACATTGGGTGTGTCGAATTCTTTCACACGAGGAAGCTATCAATCTGGGTTGGGGAAGGTCAATTGGTTATACCCAGGTGCCCGTTCGTGCATCAATAGCGTATTTGTAAATGGTGGTTTATTGCATGTAGATCTAGGATACATTTGCATATTAATCATAGCTATAAACTGCGGGGAACGTTGCACAACACTGCGACTGCGCAGGGCCGTAGCTTCAAGTAAGCATGTCAGCTGCATGTCATTATTGAGGAAATTCATACGAAAATGGATACAAACAGAACATATACGTACATAGAAGGAAATACAATAGTGATGTAATCATAAAGCGATGAAATACTGCTCCGAGTATACAGGGTTTTTCTCCACATATCAATATATCTGTACACTCTCCGGAAAAAAGAACACGTCAACCGACGTACAAGAAATCTCATGTAATGACTGTCCCCCATACGTTGCATTGTGGGACCAAATATGTGTAGTAATTTATTAATAATGATTTTATTATAATATTCCTGCATTTAATGAACAGATATTGACCTACAAGAAATCTCATGTAATGACTGTCCCATATATTGCATTGTGGGACTAACATTTTGTAGTAATTTATTAATAATGATTTTATTACAATATTTCTGCATTTAATGAACAGATGTTTCAGTTTGTTTTACACAGACACACAACTCTACCCATTGCGACCATTAATACTAACTCGAACCTATAGCAACTATTGTCATACATATAACTGCTAAACTAAGTCGTAATAACACGAATATTAGGAAGCAAATCCTATCCACGGCAGACGAAACTTGACACCACGTATACTTCCGGTCTACACCGCCCCCACAGAGGGCGCTACTATCGTTCCACGCTTTCGATCTTCGGTGCGCTCTTTGAAACTCTTCATTTCTGGAGGTAAAACTACAGTCAAGACGAATTGGCTTTATACTAAGTCTTCTTTTTATCGATTTTTTTAAATCTGGCGAACACTCGTTGTCTTGCGGACTCTCAATTGACGTGGATTCAGTGTCGGTAGTTGCAGCAACGGAAGTAGGTAAATGTTCGCGCACGTGACGCTTACAGGTAATAGCGTACACTACTGTCGCGATAAGCTCCCACCTGTCAGTTACAGACCTGTTCCGGTCCTTGTTGTGATACAGTTTCACTATGAGAATTGTCAGGAATATCTCCACCACACTTAGGATGACCAACAGTAACACATAGGTACCTACAAACAATAGATGAAAATGCTTTTGAGCACACGTCATTTCCGTTTCCTGGAGCGCGGACAGATGTAAACATGTGTATTGCACAGAACTGTAAGACCTCAACTAAAAGGTAAAACTGTATAGCTTTGCGAGTGTTACGTAATTAAAGCGTTTTAGAACTGTGTTGGGTAACAAAACAGCTATTTCATTGTCATTCGGTGAACAGTCAAAACTATTACCCCCGAGATGCAGAGGGTAATAGTTCATCGGATCGTCCACAGCTGAACGGTAATGAAATAGTTGCATAATGTTATAGTAAATGGTCCAATGAGAGACATCTGTCAGTTACTGTCCCTGAATACTCCTATTAAGTATTTCCCTCTGTTTTTATCGTTGTTTCCATTGCACAACATGTTATCCACTATCGCTTCTCATGAGTATTATATTACTATATATCGACATATATGGTCGGTTGGTGAGCCGCCAGCTAGTTAAATAATGGTTACCGAGTGCCTACCAGCCTGCACAGGCATACAAGCATAGACATCGGGAAGTACTGATGTTCATAAAAAAGAGGTGTCTCATAAGTCATGTGTGTGTTACGTTTATTTATCGTCGCTACCGGTTGCCCATATGAGCGACGTCTCCTGAAGGAATTAGTAATTTTAGATTTTGGAGGATAGTGCAATGATACAGACCCATTACAGAGTCTCCTCTTGTTCTTTTACGTGCACGGTGTAAAGCACCGACACGATACCTCGGTTTAACGTCCCATCTGAAAGACTGTTAATTTTATTAGTGTCAGACGGGGGATCGAACCTGCGATCCCTGGATTACCAGTCCAGCGTTTTACCACTGGGCTACAGATCCGTCTGTCTCATAAGTCAGATATGGCTGGCCCTTTAAATAGGGGTGACAATATAATAAAAAACACTTTACTTTTACTTTTACAGTATATGCAATGGGTATATACTTGTAAAAGAATATTATCAGTTAATTAACACGATTTTGATAACATCACAGTTATCATACCACATCTGGTTAGGGAACACCAGTATAAACAAAGGATTCTAACTAAATGGACCTATTCACTTTTTGGAATAAATCAGAATTTATCTGCCAAGGGAGGTAATAGAAATTAGAGATGGTATGAAATAGCAATAAAGATTGTAAAGAATGCATAGGTTTAGCATACCTAAGACCGGCATGGTCCTGGCGGATGTGGGTGTGAGCTCCATCAACACGTGCAATAGGATTACCTCGGCTACTAGCACGGCAACGGGAAGACCAAGCTTACTGTTGCATTCTGCTGGTACCATAAACACAAACATGCTCAGAAACGATATGAGAACCAGCGGCATAACAAACATCACCAGAATCGTTGTGCACCGTCGTGTCATTTTAATTTTAAATTGAATGTTACTGAAATATAAACAAATATATAGAGATATATTTGGAATACGGTAGAAGTAGCTCGAAGACATAGAGTGATGGAACCTATGCTCGGCGTAAATCCCACATATAATGACAAGTATAAAATGTTAATAGCACTTGCCGTATATTATTATTTTCTTTAGTCGTGAAAACAACTTTCAAAACACTCTTGTTGACAGTTTTAGCTTCATCGCGTAATCTTGCTGCTCAATACAGCTATCGCAACGGTGTCGGGCGGCACCCGTTTATATGGGGAACTGAAGACTTCAGGGCACCTATGCACGGCGTACTTGTTATTTTTTATGTATCCACCATAACTTGTTGATTATCCGTTTTTATATAGTACATCATTGAGTAAAAACATGTATTGGTCTTAATCAGAAATGGTATAGAAACTAGTTTTCGGGTTAGGGGTAGATTTTTTAAATTCGGATAGCTACCCGAATTGCTCATACACCGTAACAGTTTCGGTGGAAATATTCTCCCAATGATTTGTTTGTTTATATTCGTATGCTGGACCAGTCACGTGTCAGTGGCATCAGCCTACCGATACACTCAACGGAATGATATTAGCCTAGAACTATATAAATATTTTAAATACGGATGAAATTGGAAAATACGCCGAGCATAGGAATACGCCGAGCATAGGTTCCACCACTCTAGTATATTTGTTCTGTGCATTTTGGGAATACGGACGATTCCGGAATCGCGCTGCGCGTTTTAGGAATTCCAATACTGTTGCCCTATTCTAGAATCGCCCTGCGTAATTCTGGAATCACGCAAGGCGTTCTTTGATCAGATAAAACTTTTATAATGGTCTTTCACATTTTAGGAATATCTTGCGTAATGTTGGAATAGTGAGTTTGAAGTATCATACTTTTGAAAAGGAATGTTTTTAGAGAATGACAACACATCATTGTACGTGCGCACGCTACATGGATGTATGTATGGTTGTGAGCGTGCTTCTGTACCTGCTGATACGTGCGTATGCTGTATGAATGTGTGTATGGTAGTGAGAGTGCTTCTGTACCTGCTGATACATGCGTATGTTGTATGAATGTGTGTATGGTAGTGAGAGTGCTTCTGTACCTGCTGATACATGCGTATGCTGTATGAATGTGTGTATGGTAGTGAGAGTGCTTCTGTACCTGCTGATACATGCGTATGCTGTATGATTGTGTGTATGGTAGATATAGTGCTTCTGTACCTGCTGATACGTGCGTATGTTGTATGAATGTGTGTATGGTAGTGAGAGTGCTTCTGTACCTGCTGATACATGCGTATGTTGTATGAATGTGTGTATGGTAGTGAGAGTGCTTCTGTACCTGCTGATACACGTAGCTGTATGATGGTGTTGGTAGAAAGTGCTTCTGTACCTGCTGATACGTGCGTATTGTATGAATGTGTGTATGGTAGTGAGAGTGCTTCTGTACCTGCTGATACATGCGTATGTTGTATGAATGTGTGTATGGTAGTGAGAGTGCTTCTGTACCTGCTGATACGTACGTATGCTGTATGATTGTGTGTATGGTAGATATAGTGCTTCTGTACCTGCTGATACGTGCGTATGCTGTATGAATGTGTGTATGGTAGTGAGAGTGTTTCTGTACCTGCTGATACGTGCGTATGCTGTATGAATGTGTGTATGGTAGTGAGAGTGCTTCTGTACCTGCTGATACGTGCGTATGCTGTATGAATGTGTGTATGGTAGTGAGAGTGCTTCTGTACCTGCTGATACGTGCGTATGCTGTATGAATGTGTGTATGGTAGTGAGAGTGTTTCTGTACCTGCTGATACGTGCGTATGCTGTATGAATGTGTGTATGGTAGTGAGAGTGTTTCTGTACCTGCTGATACGTGCGTATGCTGTATGAATGTGTGTATGGTAGTGAGAGTGTTTCTGTACCTGCTGATACGTGCGTATGCTGTATGAATGTGTGTATGGTAGTGAGAGTGTTTCTGTACCTGCTGATACGTGCGTATGCTGTATGAATGTGTGTATGGTAGTGAGAGTGTTTCTGTACCTGCTGATACGTGCGTATGCTGTACGAATGTGTATATGATGAATGCGTTGACAATATTTCAACATGCAGCAGCTAGGTACAACACGTGCAGCAGCTAGGTACAACACGTGCAGCAGCTAGGTACAACACGTGCAGCAGCTTGGTACAACACGTGCAGCAGCTAGGTACAACACGTGCAGCGGCTAGGTACAACACGTGCAGCAGCTAGGTACAACACGTACATCAGCTAGGTACAACACGTGCAGCAGCTAGGTACAACACGTGCAGCGGCTAGGTACAACACGTGCAGCAGCTAGGTACAACACGTACATCAGCTAGGTACAACACGTGCATCAGCTAGGTACAACACGTGCAGCAGCTAGGTACAACACGTGCAGCAGCTAGGTACAACGCAGCAGCTAGGTACAACACGTGCAGCAGCTTGGTACAACACGTGCAGCAGCTAGGTACAACACGTGCACAGCTAGGTACAACACGTGCAGCAGCTAGGTACAACACGTGCAGCAGCTAGGTACAACACGTGCAGCAGCTAGGTACAACACGTGCAGCAGCTAGGTACAATACGTGCAGCAGCTAGGTAAAACACGTGCAGCAGCTAGGTACAACACGTGCAGCAGCTAGGTACAACACGTGCAGCAGCTAGGTACAACACGTGCAGCAGCTAGGTACAACACGTGCAAAGCTGTGAGAAATCAACCAGTGGAGCTTTCAACCAGTGGAGCTTTCAACCAGTGGAGCTTTCAACCAGTGGAGCTTTCAACCAGTGGAGCTTTCAACAAGTGGAGCTTTCAACCAGTGGAGCTTTCAATAAGTGGAGCTTTCAACAAGTGGAGCTTTCAACAAGTGGAGCTTTCAACCAGTGGAGCTTTCAACCAGTGGAGCTTTCAACCAGTGGAGCTTTCAACCAGTGCAATAACACATTTTATTTCACTGATAACTTTCTTTATTTCATTGAAAACTTAATAATAGCTTTAATGCGCATGTGTGCCACAATTACAGTCTGCATCCGTTATGTCGAATGCCGTCGGACCGAACAAAATAGTTCGATATAACTGAAGTTTGACTTAACGAAATTCGATAGAAACGGAGAAACGGAGCCAGTTATATGTAAAATGATAGTGTCTGAAACTGGACTTTGATCCGACTTCGAGATAACCGGATAATTCGACATACCCGACTTTGACATACCTGTTGTAGAAAGTACAATATATATAATTATATAGACATTTATCTCTCAAAAAGCTGTATTCCGCCATTTTGTTAGTTACAATCTAGTATATTTGGGAGGGCCGTAACTAATGTTGTTAAAACTTGTGACTTGTGGCCCAACCCATTTGCTTCAACATATATTGACAATTCTTGTACAAACAATGTCACGAATCGTATAGTATGCCTATTTATATAATGTGTTCATTTGTCTTGTATTGTACATAGAATGAATGCAATACAATATGTTTATAATTAAGCTATAATTATATGAACATGGACGGAAAAGAGCGAGTGTGTGTTTTACGTTTATTTATCGTCGCTACCGGTTGCCCATATGAGCGACGCCTCGTGAAGATATTAGTCATTTTAGATTTTGGAGGATAGTGCAGTGATACAGACAGAGACCCATTCCTGAGTCTCCTCTGGTTCTTTTACGTGCACGGTGTAAAGCACCGACACGAGACCTCGGTTTAATGTCCCATCTGAAAGACTGTTAATATTATTAGGGTCAGACGGGGGATCGAACCTGCGATCCCTGGATTACCAGTCCAGCGTGTTACCACTGGACTACAGATCCGTCTGTGGAAAAGGGTGAACCACAAACAAACCATTATATACACAGTAATCAGTCTTATTTTAGAGAGTATTTCCTCTTTTGCGCAGTATCCTTGTTTGCTGCAATCGCATACATTAGCCCAAGTTATTTTAAAGCGACACTACTTCGGTGAAAACGCAAATGTCTGCTGAATGTAATTTGCTATTATATGGTATAATGTCTTTCCAAATATGCCTCAACAACTGAGTATTTCAACAAATAAACAAACGTCGTATACGCGGTTTGTTGACATAACAAAATAATGTAAATATGGTCGACATTCATGTAATACAACGCGTTTATTATGAATAACACGTGGTGTGGTACATATTTACCGTGATATCTCACATGTGTGCCTATGCATGTTTATTTGTAGACTAATCTTAGTTAAATTATCTATAATCGAAAGTATTGCGGGTTTAGTATTGACTCCAATGACGAACAAACGTCAATTCAGGAGCGCGGATGACCGTTATATTAAATCCTACTTTCATTTTTAAAAGTTTGTATACCACAAAAACACTGTTTATTGATTCAATGTTAGTGTTCCAATGTAGTCAGAAGAATGTGTAGTAGCTATGCATTTATACGTGAAAAAACTGCATTTTATTTGCTTTTTGCGATGTAATGTCGCTTTAACGCAGTGGTCCTGTCCATGAATCATTGCATACTTATATATTATTATATATAATTCTACCTGTAAGCAACTCCGTTAGTTTGGACATCTTGTAACGTCACAGAAGATGACGTCATTTCCCAATCATCATTCTCTGAGAACTGATTTGTGTATATACCACCGGAAGTAAAGGATACAGCAACCGCGGGAAATGACCAACTCTTCACACCTTAGAAAAAATATGAAATTTTACGATAAATTAAAGTTAGACTTTTCGATAGATCATAGGTGGAGTTATATTCATTGTTTTTCTTTTTATCTTTTGTTGGTGTTTTTTTCTTATTGAAAATATATTGTCTATAATGTTGGACAAAGGCAAGTTTAAGGCATAATATTACAACACTGTACCTGAATTAAGTACCTTGCTATAGGAGAAAACCTCTATAAGCTATAGCTTTCGGTTCTAAACCTGTTCCATTCATGTATCTAAATTTTGTGTAAAATGTATATGTTGTATGTTCGAAATAAACTATGTTTAAACTTAAAGTGTTGTATTTTAAAATTGGCTGCTAATTTTCCTGGAACAGTTATGTGCCAACGCACACAGCTTGAAAAGAGAATGGGTTTTGCCTTAATCAGATTTCCAAATAACATTTTATGTGCAGAAAACTTAAAATATCCCCTCAATGAAATATCGTAGAGTTGCACGTGCTATAAATAGTTCTTATTATATATATAGAAGCGTAGATACATATATTAAAAACGTTTATTATTAATATTGACTGAAAAACGTGTGGCGTCCGTGGTCCAATTGTAGAGCGTCGGATTTGGAATAGAAAGGTCCCGGGTTCGATACTCAGTCAGGCCACGTATGTAGTGTCATTGAACAAGGCACCTCACACACATTGCTTAGTATTGGTTAACCGCTATGGTCGGCTAAGCCTGCCCAGGAAAATATGTCTAGTCCCCGCAAGGGGTTTGACATTAATGGAACATACATACATATAGACTGCAAACAACATACTGATGTAACAGCTCTGGACGTCAAGTGGATAGTAACTGGCGTCCATTGAACAATGAACCGTGAATTCCCCGGATGGTGACCACGTGACTAATCCAGCATCATCAATCTTGAACAAGAGCGCACCATCGGCCAATATTGTGGCATCATCAATACTGTAAATAAGGCATAAAAGTAGTATAGGGTGGTGATATGGGTCTTTTTTTTCAAAAACATAAAATATGTGAGTATTTGGCCATTTTATAAAATA
The DNA here is from genome assembly GCA_014843695.1 of Archivesica marissinica. Lineage (NCBI taxonomy): Eukaryota > Metazoa > Mollusca > Bivalvia > Venerida > Vesicomyidae > Archivesica > Archivesica marissinica. The sequence goes on along the minus strand of CM026392.1, from coordinate 19,198,333 downwards.
TGGCAGTATGTATGTGTCCATTGTGTGACCTAGATTCCTCAAATATGTCAGCATATGACCGTGTTTACTCATATATTTGTCACATTATATCATCAAAACAAGTGACGTCACAAAATGATCCCCAACAGTACAGACTATCAACTAAGGACAATAATATTGTGTCGGTAAAGTGCATCTTCAAGTGTCTAAGACCTGCATGTTCGATGCCTAAACGTTCTTATAAGAACGTGTTTTCTGATTGTAAGCCCAGGGTATATGTGTCTATGCTATGCATATGAGTTGTATGTGAAACATGGATCTCTTTTGGAATTCTGTAAATGTGCACTATCGTCACACATACAGTCTATATAAAACATATTTCTGGAAGTTTCGTCCGAATAAGCTGATCAATAAACGTTTAGCTTAAACATAATTTATTTCCCAATCTAATACATATTGAACAATGCATACATTACACATATCAAAATACAGAAAAAAAGGATTAGAATAAAAGACAGAGTCTTAATATATAATTCTTCTCCTCAAATATACGTTTAAAAATCAGATACAAAACAATTTACATTATAAGATGCTAATGTTATGGTCTGGTTGTTTAAATGCGGAAGGCTGTGTGTAGTGGGTAGTGGAATTTGGAATTGCCTCCAAACCAGTGTGCATATGTAAGTGTTTCTAGCTCCCTTAATGTCCGATTTATTCGGAAATGTATATTGGTCCAGGGTTCCCTCTGTCTGAATGTTTGTCTGCGCCACTTCTGTCGCTCAATTGAAAAACACTGGAGCCAATTAAAAAAAAGTTGGAGACAATTAAATATTAGAAGACATGTATTTAACAAAATATGTGCAAACAAAAAAAGTTGCGCCAAATATTTTCGCCGATTCCAAAACTATAGCGCCAATATTTGTTTGTTTTGTCGCAATTGGAGCCATTGGCGACCGACAGTGGGAATGCTCTTAGTCACGTTTGTGTTACTGGTGTTCCTTTAACCAGCTGTTTGTTGTATGATCAATACGGTCAATAGCATGTTGATAATTGACATTTTTGCTACAGTAAAATATACATTGCAGATATACTGTATGACATCTGTCGGGATCTAATAATTTAATAATTATAAGATGAAAAAATCGGATGAAAATTAATATCATACATTCAAATGGAAACAACGATAAAACCAGAGGAATCCAATTAAAACGTCAGATACTCCTTTAAGAGTATGCAGGGGCAGTAACTGCCAAATACTTCTCATTGGATTTCAAATTTGGATTTACTATAATCACATTGTTATCTTAAGCATTATCTACACGGATTATAGGAACATTTATAGCACGCGCTGCAAAGGAAACAACGATAAACACAGAGGAAACCAATTTTAAACGCCATATTTAGGACTTAGTAACTGCCAGATTTAGGATTTAGTAACTGTCAGATTTAGAACTTAGTAACTGCCATATTGTGGACTTAGTAACTATCAGATTTAGGACTTAGTAACTGCCAGATTTAGGACTCAGTAACTACCAGATTTAGGACTTAGTAATTGCCAGATTTAGGACTTAGTAACTACCAGATTTAGGACTTAGTAACTGCCAGATTTAGGACTTAGTAACTGCCAGATTTAGGACTTAGTAACTGCCAGATTTAACTGCCAGCTTTAGGACTTAGTAACTGCCAGATTTATGACTTAGTAACTGCCAGATTTAGGACTTAGTAACTGCTAAATTTAGGACTTAGTAACTGCCATATTTAGGACTTAGTATCTGCCAGATGTAGGGCTTAGTAACTGCCAGATTTAGGACTTAGTAACTGCCAGCTTTAGGACTTAGTAACTGCCAGATTTTGGACTTAGTAACTGTATGTATGTATGTTCCTTTAATGTCAAACCCCTCGCGGGGACTTAGACATGTTTTCCTGGGCAGGCTTAGCCGACCTAAGCGATTAACCAGTACTAAGCAATGTGTGCGAGGTGCCTTGCTCAATGACACTACATACGTGGCCAGATTTAGGAGTTAGTAACTGCCAGATTTAGGACTTAGTATCTGCCAGATTTAGGACTTGGTAACTGCCAGATTTAGGGCTTAGTATCTGCCAGATTTAGGGCTTGGTAACTGCCAGATTTAGGGCTTAGTAACTGCCAGATTTAGGACTTAGTATTTGCCAGATTTAGGGCTTAGTAACTGCCAGATTAAAGACTTTGTAACTGCCAGATTTAGGACTTAGTAACTGCCAGATAAAAGACTTTGTAACTGCCAGATTTAGGACTTTGTAACTGCCAGATTTAGGGCTTAGTAACTGCCAGATTTAGGACTTTGTAACTGCCAGATTTATGACTTTGTAACTGCCAGATTTAGGACTTAGTAACTGCCAGATTTAGGGCTTAGTAACTGCCAGCTTTTGGATTTAGTAACTGCCAGATTTAGGACTTAGGATTTGCTATAATAATGATGATACTATCTTACGTATTATCTACAAGGATTCTAGGATTCCAGCAATATGTGTAGTCCAAGTACATCTCGCTGATGTTCGAGTAACTAACAGGATTCCAGGAAAATCGACTGTCTGTCCAAGTCTGAAACAATAGCATAGCAATATAGTGTTATCATGCACGTTATACATTATGCATGTTATGTTCCCCGAGCCGCAGTCGTAATTTTATTACGCTGAAAACCTTGTTAATTCAGCTTAAAGGCAATGGTTTCAGGAAATTGTTTGCTTAAAGCGACACTACATCAGTGAAAACACAAATTTCTACAGAATGTATTTCCTATTATACGGTATAATTTTCCCCCAAATATTTGCCTGAAATACTGAGTATTTCAACTAATAAACAAACGTCGTATACGCGGTTTGCTGACATAACAAAATAATGTAAACATCCATGCGTAATACAACTAGTGTATCCTGAATATCATGATTTATGATACAGATTTGCCGTTATATGTATATCTCATATTTGTTCCTATTTATTTGTAGACTATTCTTAGTTAAATTATCTCTAAACGACAATATCTTGCGTTTAGCTTAGCAAAGTATGATAACAAACAAACGTCAATTCAGGAGCATGGATGACCGTTATTATATGAAATCATACTTTCAAGCCATAAAAACACTGTTTATTGATTCAATGTTAGTGTTCGAATGTATTCGGAAGAATGTGTAGTAGCAATGCATTTATGCGTGAAAAAAATACATTTTTATTTGCTTTTTGCGATGTAATGTCACTTTAAGAATTGTCATCGATGTTGTTCTATCATTTTTCACCCGTACACTGCCTCAATCGAGTAGTTTCACGAATGTGTGTTTTTACGTTGACACCGGCACGTCCAGATTTTGTATCCATACATGTTCAATAGATTTTCATATCATGTTTCGCTGTTAGTCTAACAAGGTGTTAAGAAATTCATCATATTTAAATGGTGTAAAATGTTCAACATTTACATGAAGACCCAGAATACCGCTACGAGCTGGACGTGTACATGGATAGAACCACCGACTCCCGCCAGCCAGCTGATTAGCATTGGCACATGCAAGCAAACCCAGCTACAGTATATCATCATAAAAATAGATCATGTCAAAACAGGAAGCGAAATTTAGGAGGGGAAATCTCATTTGGGAAGTAAAACATCGCAACATATATATGTCCATAATTATGCCGCAATACAAAATGACAATTCATCATAAGGATACTCACAAAATAGCGGGATTGACATAGTAATGTTTTACGGCCTATAGGGAAAATAAGACTTAGAGCTTACCACATCAAGCCATCCAGTAACGGAAAACTGCTGACTTCTAACATCCTGAAAAAATATTTAAAAAATAACACTGTACTTTCGTCAGAATCAGAATTTTATGCGATGAGATAAACGCCGTGTGATTGATTTCAGACAGGTAAACGACATTAGACGAGTTCCTTTCCCGTGTATATGACGACATATTGTCTCCAGTGTGGGGCTACAGGGCATATATATTCACCCTGAATAAATACTAACAAATAAACAACAGCCCTCAACAACAAGCACAGCTACATGTACACACATTCATAACCGACAACTGTTTTATGCAGTGTTTGTTGTTTCCTGGAAAATATATTTAGATGATATATAACTTTTTAAAGCGACACTACATCGTTGAAGAAAGCTATATCTACAGAAAGTAATTTCCTATTATATGGTATAATTGTTTTCCAAATAGTTGTCACATAATCGTAGTATTATTTCAACTAATAAACAAAACGTCGTGTATGACAGTATCACGCGTTTTATAGTAAACAAACGTCAATTCAATAGCGTGGCTGACCGCTATATGTAATCCTATTTCACATATGAGACTACAAGAACACTGTTCATTGATTGAGCTTTAGTGTTCAAATTATTTCGCAAGAATTTGTAGTAGCAATGCTATTTATACTTAAGCTATTTATTTTTTACTCGGAGAAAACCCACCTGTCCGATCTGGCGACCACCGTACCATCTCATATACTTCCTGGTCCGAGGATCGAACCCGGGTTGCATTGGTGAGAAGCGAGCGCGCTAACCACTGTGCTTATCGGTGTAGACGTTTCTGAAGTATCATTATTCAATACTCAGTCTCTTACGTCCATATCTTTAATACACACCTTGTCGATTAACTCCTGATTAGCTCGTATTAACGTTCTAATGGGTTTTGGATTATCTATCAGTTGTTCAATAACAAATCGCAGATTAATAATTTATTGGTCAATTGCAAGCTTCTTGGCTTTAATATAAGCATAACAAGCGTCAATGTCACGTATTGTTTTGGCTTTTAATCTGAGAGATTGGAGCGGAAACCGTCGTAATTACCGGTAATATTGATATACGTCTATGATAGTGTTGTACGTGATACTAATATCTAGCCAATCCTAGATCATCGTAATATGCCAACGTGCTCGCTCTACGATATGAATAAAGTAGATGGAAGGATTAATTGCTGTGAATAATGGTGTTCCAATCTCGATGATGTCGTTATTAACACATCAACCGATCTGATTCAACCATTTTTCTTTAAATTAATATCTTCTTCTCGTGCTCCGATTTGATATTTATGTTCTTGAACTGTTTTCAAATATTCAGTTAAATATTAATCATACTTATTCTTTTTTAACATTCAAAATTGTTTACTCACTAATTCAATAACTTCTGAAATTCTTTAGCATATACCTAGAATAGATTTCACGTATTTTCAGTGTTATATATATATATTATTCTCCTGCCTATTGTATATCAACCAATTGATAGGGAGAAGAACTATATACGTTTTCTTTCGTTCTAATCCCGTTCAGTCTACTGCTATTAAATTATATGTAAAATGTTCATTTCTTGATTACATGTACAAATACTGAAATAAATAATGTTTAAACTAAATAATGTTGTCATAATTCTTTAATGAACAGTGATAATAGGAAGGTTTTATTAAACTTGGCTCGATTTATTAAGAATGCTTTAAACCATAGGAACTCAATATTGAACGCTTTGTCTTCTTAATTACACAAAACAACTAACTAGAATGTTCATCCTCTATTTTAAATTAGATTGCAGTAGCTATACGATAGCTTTATTGATCACTTGTTTATTTATATGTAATTATATGTATATATTATGACTATGTACTTATGTATACGTCATGAATAAACTTCTGTTCAAAACATATATCCCAACCCATTTGCTTTTTTCAGATTAAATCGTATACAGCAATACTAACTAATTATAGCTTGCAGTCTAATTGTTGTCCACGTATTTCACTGTATACTTGTAATGTAATATGTGAGTAGCACTAATTCAATGCACTAATTCAACGATATGAGGAATTCGAGAAATCTGGTAATAGTATGTTCGCATCCCGGTATGTATATATATTACATCTTTATTTCTGTCTCATCTATGTACAGTACATACATTTCAATTTATATTATAACACATACATTGCACATAACCATTCTACAAATGGGAATTATAAGAGACAATAGCATATTACAATAACGTTAAACATGTTTTACTTTCTAAAAGCTATGTAAAAGTCGCTAATCATGACACTAAAAAATATTTGAAATACTTTTTTTAAGATTCTGACAGAGAAAAAGAGCACTATCGCGTAAATTACAATATTTTTTTAAGAAACCAGAACCACCTCTGATCCGATCAGGGATGGATGGATTAGCAGCTTTTAGATAGTTCACATAAAAATGTGTTCATGCATGTATGCATATGTCGTCCGAGACGCCCGGATTTAGTCAGCTCCTTACAATAATGTACAGGGCCCACTATAGAGCCTTACGTACACGGTGACAGAACGACTTAGAGAACATTGTCGTGAACCACTTATACCTAGAGAACATTGTCGTGAACCACTTATACCTAGAGAACATTGTCGTGAACGACTTATACCTAGAGAACATTGTCGTGAACCACTTATGCCTAGAGAACATTGTCGTGAACCACTTATACCTAGAGAACATTGTCGTGAACGACTTATACCTAGAGAACATTGTCGTGAACGACTTATACCTAGAGAACATTGTCGTGAACCACTTATACCTAGAGAACATTGTCGTGAACCACTTATACCTAGAGAACATTGTCGTGAACACTAACTACCTAGAGAACATTGTCGTGAACGACTTATACCTAGAGAACATTGTCGTGAACGACTTATACTACCTAGAAAACATTGTCGTGAACGACTTATACCTAGAGAACATTGTCGTGAACCACTTATACCTAGAGAACATTGTCGTGAACCACTTATGCCTAGAGAACATTGTCGTGAACGACTTATACCTAGAGAACATTGTCGTGAACCACTTATACCTAGAGAACATTGTCGTGAACCACTTATACCTAGAGAACATTGTCGTGAACGACTTATACCTAGAGAACATTGTCGTGAACGACTTATACCTAGAGAACATTGTCGTGAACGACTTATACCTAGAGAACATTGTCGTGAACGACTAATACTACCTAGAAAACATTGTCGTGAACGACTTATACTACCTAGAGAACATTGTCGTGAACGACTTATACCTAGAGAACATTGTCGTGAACGACTTATACCTAGAGAACATTGTCGTGAACCACTTATACCTAGAGAACATTGTCGTGAACGACTTATACCTAGAGAACATTGTCGTGAACGACTTATACCTAGAGAACATTGTCGTGAACGACTTATACCTAGAGAACATTGTCGTGAACGACTAATACTACCTAGAAAACATTGTCGTGAACGACTTATACTACCTAGAGAACATTGTCGTGAACGACTTATACCTAGAGAACATTGTCGTGAACGACTTATACCTAGAGAACATTGTCGTGAACCACTTATACCTAGAGAACATTGTCGTGAACGACTTATACCTAGAGAACATTGTCGTGAACGACTTATACCTAGAGAACATTGTCGTGAACGACTTATTCCTAGAGAACATTGTCGTGAACCACTTATACCTAGAGAACATTGTCGTGAACCACTTATACCTAGAGAACATTGTCGTGAACCACTTATACCTAGAGAACATTGTCGTGAACCACTTATACCTAGAGAACATTGTCGTGAACCACTTATACCTAGAGAACATTGTCGTGAACCACTTATACCTAGAGAGCATTGTCGTGAACGACTTATACCTAGAGAACATTGTCGTGAACCACTTATACTACCTAGAGAACATTGTCGTGAACGACTTATACTACCTAGAGAACATTGTCGTGAACCACTTATACCTAGAGAACATTGTCGTGAACGACTTATACTACCTAGAGAACATTGTCGTGAACGACTTATACATAGAGAACATTGTCGTGAACGACTTATACATAGAGAACATTGTCGTGAACGACTTATACCTAGAGAACATTGTCGTGAACGACATATACCTAGAGAACATTGTCGTGAACGACTTATACCTAGAGAACATTGTCGTGAACGACCTATACCTAGAGAACATTGTCGTGAACGACTTATACCTAGAGAACATTGTCGTGAACGACTTATACCTAGAGAACATTGTCGTGAACCACTTATACCTAGAGAACATTGTCGTGAACGACTTATACCTAGAGAACATTGTCGTGAACGACTTATACTAGAGAACATTGTCGTGAACGACTTATTCCTAGAGAACATTGTCGTGAACCACTTATACCTAGAGAACATTGTCGTGAACACTTATACCTAGAGAACATTGTCGTGAACCACTATACCTAGAGAACATTGTCGTGAACCACTTATACCTAGAGAACATTGTCGTGAACCACTTATACCTAGAGAACATTGTCGTGAACCACTTATACCTAGAGAACATTGTCGTGAACGACTTATACCTAGAGAACATTGTCGTGAACCACTTATACCTAGAGAACATTGTCGTGAACCACTATACTACCTAGAGAACATTGTCGTGAACCACTTATACCTAGAGAACATTGTCGTGAACGACTTATACCTAGAGAACATTGTCGTGAACGACTTATACCTAGAGAACATTGTCGTGAACGACTTATACCTAGAGAACATTGTCGTGAACGACTTATACTACCTAGAGAACATTGTCGTGAACCACTTATACTACCTAGAGAACATTGTCGTGAACCACTTATACCTAGAGAACATTGTCGTGAACCACTTATACTACCTAGAGAACATTGTCGTGAACCACTTATACATAGAGAACATTGTCGTGAACCACTTATACATAGAGAACATTGTCGTGAACCACTTATACCTAGAGAACATTGTCGTGAACCACTTATACCTAGAGAACATTGTCGTGAACCACTTATACTACCTAGAGAACATTGTCGTGAACCACTTATACTACCTAGAGAACATTGTCGTGAACCACTTATACTACCTAGAGAACATTGTCGTGAACCACTTATACTACCTAGAGAACATTGTCGTGAACCACTTATACTACCTAGAGAACATTGTCGTGAACGACTTATACTACCTAGAGAACATTGTCGTGAACGACTTATACTACCTAGAGAACATTGTCGTGAACGACTTATACTACCTAGAGAACATTGTCGTGAACGACTTATACTACCTAGAGAACATTGTCGTGAACGACTTATACTACCTAGAGAACATTGTCGTGAACGACTTATACTACCTAGAGAACATTGTCGTGAACGACTTATACTACCTAGAGAACATTGTCGTGAACGACTTATACTACCTAGAGAACATTGTCGTGAACGACTTATACTACCTAGAGAACATTGTCGTGAACGACTTATACTACCTAGAGAACATTGTCGTGAACGACTTATACTACCTAGAGAACATTGTCGTGAACGACTTATACTACCTAGAGAACATTGTCGTGAACGACTTATACTACCTAGAGAACATTGTCGTGAACGACTTATACTACCTAGAGAACATTGTCGTGAACCACTTATACTACCTAGAAAACATTGTCGTGAACCACTTATACTACCTAGAGAACATTGTCGTGAACCACTTATACTACCTAGAGAACATTGTCGTGAACCACTTATACTACCTAGAAAACATTGTCGTGAACCACTTATACTACCTAGAAAACATTGTCGTGAACCACTTATACTACCTAGAGAACATTGTCGTGAACCACTTATACTACCTAGAGAACATTGTCGTGAACCACTTATACTACCTAGAGAACATTGTCGTGAACCACTTATACTACCTAGAGAACATTGTCGTGAACGACTTATACTACCTAGAGAACATTGTCGTGAACGACTTATACTACCTAGAGAACATTGTCGTGAACGACTTATACTACCTAGAGAACATTGTCGTGAACGACTTATACTACCTAGAGAACATTGTCGTGAACGACTTATACTACCTAGAGAACATTGTCGTGAACGACTTATACTACCTAGAGAACATTGTCGTGAACATTCCTCTCTCACCGCTGTCACAGGAACCGTTCCGTATCAGAGACAAGTGATAACTCATGTGAGAATGTTTTAAGTGACGTACGAAGATTGGAAAGTTGAGTACCGGTGCGAGAGTTCCCAACACATGTGGGTGATTTCTCATCGAAACAACAGAATGAGTGCGCAGAAATCCAGAAATGCAAAACTAAAATGTAACGTAGATCTAGAATGGGAACAGACGTCGAATTATTTCGCTATTTACGTCAATTATATATTTCCTTAACTGCACCCAGCCGAGTAATGAATTTCTAAATCGACATATTAGCACATTTGGTTGCTCGCTCGCTTCTCACCAATGAAACCCGGGTTCGATACTCGGACATGGAAGTATGTGAGATGATACGGTGGTCGCCAAATCGGACCGGTGGTTTCTCCTTGTATTCCGTTCCACTTCAACACGAATGACAACATATACGCTTTCATCCGCGTCAATGAGAGTGCTTAATATAAGTTGTTAAATTTTAAAATAAATAATAATATAAAGATTTTATTTTACAAGAGAACTTGTTATTCTATCATACTCTACCATGAGTCCCTCAACATATATACAAATCAAATGCAATCAAAGATAGGACTATAAGTGAAAACTGCACATATATGTGGACTTATATAGTAATGTTAAAGCTGAAAAGTAGAGACACTATATATACTATGTTATAAAATATGATGATATATCGAAGTGTCTAGAAGAGTAGAAAAGGGGAACGAGGCAATTAATGACAATTAACCTATCTAATAATGTGCAGATATGACTTATATGTACGAATCAGCTTAAGGACCGCAATTCACAGAATCTAGTAACAATAGCAATGGCAATACACACCTTTGATAAAGACTGTGTACACTATCATATGAAGTAATAATTAGTGATAAACCGATTATCGCTAAGTCGCCGATAATCGTTCGCCGGCATTGACATCGGCGATAATCGATTGTGAAAATGTGTAATCGATTAGTATCGACGAGTCTTTATTTTTGTCTCTTACTTTTATGTTTGTTTATACCTCAAATAAAACCACGATTTACTATTGGCTGTATTTTATTAGCATTGCACGTTTGCAACAACAATTCTTACTAATATCTAGTACTAGACTTTTCACTAGTATGTCATTAAGCGTTCTGTCCCCTATTAACTTAAAAACTAATTTTATATCAGGTGGCAGTCTACTAACTTAAAGTCTAGTACTCAGATGTAACTGAGTAACTAATTTGTCGAAACTAGTAACTTGTAAGTAATTTATTAGTACTAAATAGGTTGTTAAACTCACAAATTAGATGGAATGATTTTGATTTATAACTATATCAATTGCTCGATTAATAATCAATTATCTAATCGGTTTACGCGTCCGATTATTCCGATTAATCGATTATGGATTTTGAAACCAATAGATAGATAGATACTTTTATTTCCTCCATTTCTGAAGAGCATAACATATTTACAAATCATTATTAATATGTATGTACAAACAATATAATATAAATGCACAAATAACAGGGTTAAATGTCAGTTGAGTACTCGCAGCTGAACTATACGTACACACACAAATAGAAACATGGCCCCTGGACCCTGGCAAAAATTCCGGCATTTTTTGCTAGGGGGCCAAATCCAAAATTAACGTTTGAACCAGATTTAGTGGAAAAGATGTATTTATACTTGATTCTTTGTGCTCTGGTTCAAAACAGGCTATTGAAGATTTACAAGAAGATCTTATGAGGGCGGTGAGTTTTATGGCTACCCTGAAGAACTAAGGCATCACTGTGAAACTGAAAGAGTAATTGGGTGTAGAGCAACTTGACAAGCAAGATATACTAATAAATCCAAAATATCACTTAAAAGCAAGAGACGCCTGAAGTGAAATCAATGCGCCGGCGCAAAGTGGCATGACCACTTTAGCAAATAGAATCATTAAGGATAATTAATGATACTTAAGAATAATTTGAGAATGAAAATATGGAAAGTATATTGGTTTCAATCTGTGTCTTGAAACAATTACGATAGCCTTTAGCAATCACAAGATGTTAACAGTCTACGAGAAGTAGTCCACACATGATCGTATGCCAGACTATTTAGTTTATACACATTTATTTTAGCTCGATTGTGAAACAAGTTCTTATAACTTATATAAATCACTCTCGAGACCTCATTCCTGATGGAATCCATTGCCACGAGGGAGAGAGAAGAGGCAACGTGGAATTTAAATGCCTTGCCTAAGGGCACAATCGTAACGGCTCCAGCGGGGCTCGAACTCCAGGCCTTTCGCACCTGAAGCGAACGTCCTACCACTGCGCTATCACAACTTCCACTTACCAGGCTGGCATTTTAATTATGCTTTTAGCATATAAAAAGATGCAACCGTGGAGCTAAATGACGCTCCATGTCTACGTCCCCGCGAGGGGTTCGACATTAGCGGAAGATAGATAGACGCTAGAACGTCGTGTTTAGACGTAGTTAGTTTAAACATTATTTATATCAGTAGTTTTACATGTAATCAAGAAACAGTTTACATATAATTTATCAGCAGTAGACGAGAGTATAAATAAGAGAGAAATAAATCATATATAGTTCTTCTCCCTAGGGGTTAGTGATGACGTCACTGACGGCTGGAGTCTGAAAACGTTTGCGTTGACAATATTCCATACTGCAGTGGACTGGCACCAAGCGTCAACCAATGAGAATTAAATGATGGCGCCACTCATGATAATAATGCTTCCATGTTCAATTCGGTGAAATATAATTCCATTATACACTTTTTTCATCTAAAAGCATACAATGAAAACATTATCACTGTGTACAGACATATAGGTTCGATCCCCTGTCTGACCCTAATAAAATTAACAGTCTTTCAGATGGGACATTAAACCGAGGTATGAGAACCAGAGGATACAGATGGGACTTTAAACCGAGGTATCGTGTCGGTGATGTACATCGTGCACGTAAAAGAACCAGAGGCGACTCTGGAATGGGTCTCTGTCTGTATCATTGCACTATCCACCAAACTTCTAAAATGACTAATCTCTTCAGGAGGCGTCGCTCATATGGGCAACAGGTAGCGACGATAAATACACGTAAAACACACATTGTTACTGTAATAATGAGACTAATTTTAGAAAGTACCCACAGAGTAAATTGAGGTAATTTCCTGAAATGATATATCTTATAACAAGTAGTAACACACAAATATGAACAGAACAGAATTTTTATTTAAGGATTTAGGCATGTAATCTCTCATCATAGCCTGTGTTCCAGCCTGGGTTCCTGGGCTCCAGCCTGGGTACCTGGGCTCCAGTCTGGGTTCATTGGCTCCAGCCTGGGTACCTGGGTTCCAGCCTGGGTTCCTGCATGGGTTCCAGTCTGGGTTCCAGCCTGGGTTCCTGGGTTCCAGCCTGGTTCCTGAGTTCCAGCCTGGGTTCCAGTCAGGGTTCATATATTTATATGACCAGGCAAAATGTAACAACGCCTGTTCCCCGGCTACTCTCATCACACAAATACATTGATAACATATGATCTAATTCAGTATAACGCATACAAATGTATTTTAGCTCGATTGCGAAACAAGTTCTTACAACTTACACGTCTTCCATGAAACACATGGAGGATAGCTATATATCCATATACAGTCAACCCTGTATTAAACCATGCGTTGACTGATAACACATGGAGGATAGCTATATATCCATATACAGTCACCCCTGTATTAAACAGCCAGCCAAGGGAATCACAGAAAGTGGCTGCTTAGCACAGGTGGCTGCTTAATAGAGGTCAAATGTATAACAAATCAACAAATTGGGAATCTGGAAACTGGCTGCTTAATACGGGTTGGCTGCTTAATGGAGGTGACCACTAACACAGGTTTGACTGTTTAATGGAGGTGACCACCAACACAGGTTTGACTGTTTAATGGAGGTGACCACTAACACAGATTAGCTGCTTAATGAAGGTGGCCACTAACACAGGTTTGACTGTATACTAAAACATATATGAAAGATAAAAATGTATAAATAAACATACACGCATTTAGCAAATAATGCACCAATTAATTAAAATAAAACGCATTTAATAAGAACATTCTAGAAACCGCCCAAGTTCAATAACTCAGTGAATTTGACCATGTTCGTGCGCGCAGTATAATACTTATAGCTATATATAACCGTCCACGTTCAATAACTCAGTGGATGTGACCATGCTCGTGCGCGCAGTATAATACTTATAGCTATATATAACCGTCCACGTTCAATAACTCAGTGGATGTGACCATGCTCGTGCGCGCAGTATAATACTTATAGCTATATATAACTGTCCAAGTTCAATAACTCAGTGAATTTGACCATGTTCGTGCGCGCAGTATAATACTTATAGCTATATATAACCGTCCACGTTCAATAACTCAGTGAATGTGACCATGTTCGTGCGCGCAGTATAATACTTATAGCTATATATAACCGTCCACGTTCAATAACTCAGTGGATGTGACCATGCTCGTGCGCGCAGTATAATACTTATAGCTATATATAACTGTCCAAGTTCAATAACTCAGTGAATTTGACCATGTTCGTGCGCGCAGTATAATACTTATAGCTATATATAACCGTCCACGTTCAATAACTCAGTGAATGTGACCATGCTCGTGCGCGCAGTATGCATTGTAATACTTATAGCTATATATAACCGTCCAAGTTCAATAACTCAGTGAATGTGACCATGCTCGTGCGCGCAGTATAATACTTATAGCTATATATCTTTTATTAACACATTGAATGTATTACATATCAACACAAAGTGATGGTACGGTGGTCGCCAGATCGGACAGGTGGGTTTTCTCCGGGTATTCCGCCGGTTTCCTCCCATGCGAATGATCACGCTTACGCTTTCATCCGCGCCAGCGAGAGTGATTAATATAAGTTGTTAAAACTTGCTTCGCAATCGTGAGACAATTCTGTTTCACATCTAGCAATGCACTGTCTGCCATAGCGTCCTTACAATAGAACAGTAGTGAATTCCGGCGCGGGTGCAACATCGGCCCGGTTAGCTTAGTTGGTAGAGTTATCCGACTAGTGTTCGGGAGGTTGTGGGTTCGAGTACCACATTTCAGCTCTTTCTTTGCTTGGTCACTTTAGAACAATCATAAAACTTAATATATTTATTACTTAAAATTACCAGAAAATTGACGTTGATAATGCCGAAGCTCACGTTCACCTGCGTGGTTCCCGATGGTCGTACGAGATTGTTGTATCCGTACGTCAGCGCCGTGTACAGGGACTCAGCACTTGCTGTAGAGTATGACGTCACTTCTGGAACTGGGAAATGAACAATGCGCTATTTGTTATTTAAAGCGACACTTTATTGTATGGATTTTTTTAATTGTACGTACAAATAGCAATACTCTACCTAGTAAAATAATAAACCAATCAATCAATCAATCAATCAATTAATCAATCAATCAATCACTCACTCAATAAATAAATAAATAAATACTACTTAAGCGGTATATTGCGAAAATCAAACATACGCAGTCCTCCTCCGTGGTTGAGTGGTTACCGTCGCTGACTTGTATACCACTGTAACCTACCATCACTGATGGTCACGGGTTGGAGCCCCACTCAGGCCGTATCTCTTATATGAAATTGTTGCAGTTTCTTGCGGAAGTTGGTGCACCAAGTACTGGGTAACCTCTGGAGCCTGCCCAGGAAAGGTGTTGTTAGGTAAATAGCCCGTCTCTCAAATGGGAAAACGGTAGCGACGTTAAGTAAACTTAAATTAAAATATTAAAAAAAAAAAAATCATACCAATACCAAATCAATACTTACCAATTAACGTGATGACTGCGCATACGATTTGCACTACACTTCTGACGTACATTATGACGCGCAATTCAGAGATATTCCACAATGTCAGAGATATTCCACTATTTCAGAGATATTCCACTATTCTACTATTTCTATGCATGTCAGCAATGACGTGAGTTACGCAGGCATTCCCGCCGAAATAAGTTGTGTCCGCAACAATAACTGGATATGTACATACGTGTCCCCATTGTTATCCAATGGACGGAGCAGGCACGGCTAATATACGTAGCTCTTATACCGTAGATAACGTTATACCACCGTAGATAACGCTATACCACCGTAGATAACGTTATACCACCGTATATAACGTTATACCACCGTAGATAACGCTATGCCACCATATATAACGTTGTACCACCGTAGATAACGCTATACCACCGTAGATAACGCTATGCCACCGTAGATAACGCTATACCACCGTAGATAACGCTATGCCACCATATATAACGTTATACCACCGTAGATAACGTTATACCACCGTAGATAACGCTATGCCACCATATATAACGTTATACCACCGTAGATAACGTTATACCACCATAGATAACGTTATACCACCGTTGATAACGCTATACCACCGTAGATAACGTTATACCACCGTATATAACGTTATACCACCGTAGATAACGCTATGCCACCATATATAACGTTATACCACCGTAGATAACGTTATACCACCGTAGATAACGTTGTACCACCGTAGATAACGCTATGCCACCGTAGATAACGCTATACCACCGTAGATAACGCTATGCCACCATATATAACGTTATACCACCGTATATAACGTTATACCACCGTAGATAACGCTATGCCACCATATATAACGTTATACCACCGTAGATAACGTTATACCACCGTAGATAACGTTATACCACCGTAGATAACGCTATACCACCGTATATAACGTTATACCACCGTAGATAACGTTATACCACCGTAGATAACGCTATGCCACCATATATAACGTTATACCACCGTATATAACGTTATACCACCGTAGATAACGTTGTACCACCGTAGATAACGCTATGCCACCGTAGATAACGCTATACCACCGTATATAACGCTATGCCACCGTAGATAACGCTATACCACCGTAGATAACGCTATGCCACCATATATAACGTTATACCACCGTAGATAACGTTATACCACCATATATAACGTTATACAACCGTAGAAAACGTTATATTACCATAGATAACGTTATACCACCGTAGATAACGTTACACTATTCACAACGTTAGAATAATGCTCAAACTCGGACTGACAGCAAAAACGAAACCGCAAATAGAATTATCCATGAATAATATGTTCACCTCATGTCTGCAATACACTGGATATTTATTAGCGCAACAAGAAATCCATGTAATATACATATATTACATATATCTTAAATTATATTAATATCTATATCCGGCGAACACTTATTCTGTATTATGTATATGCGTTATTTTTAAGTAAGCAGCAATACAGTTTTACTACAAAGAGTAAACTCCCAATTAAATAAACGTCTACAATGAACGTAGCGATTTGTGTTCCACACGAAACTGGATTAAAAGATTATGTACATGTATCTGGAGTTCATAAAAACGAAACCTAGATTAACAATACTATTAACTCTAAATAAGAAAGTAAACGATGTGCTTAAAGCGTCATTACATCACAAAAAGCAATTAAAGTGCATGTTTTCACGTAAATGCATTGCTACTACAAATTATTCTGAATGCATTCGAACACTAACAATGAATCAATAAACAGTGTTTTTGTGGTCTGAACACTTATTAGTCTAAAGTAGGATTTCATATAACGGTCATCCACGCTCCTGACGTGACGTTTGTTTCTCATTGGTCAATACTGTCGCTTAGAAATAATAAATTTAACTAAGATTATTCTACAAATAAATATGAATAGGCACATATATGAGATATAACGGTAAATATGTACCATAAATCTCGTTATTCGTGATACACAGGTTGTATTACGCATGTATGTCGACCCTATTTTGTTATGTCAACAAACCGCGTATACGACGCTTGTTTATTAGTTGAAATACTCAGTTTTTGAGGCAATTATTTGGAAATTACATTCTGTATAAATTTGCCTTTTCACTGATGCATTGTCGCTTTAAAAGTTGATTGAATTAATTGATATGATTGACATGTCAATTTGTTCAGTTTGAAAGATTAGCCAGCGGTTCTAGTATACTACTATACTGCGGCACAATATACAGTATAAATATAGACCACTGTTCGAGCCCTAACTGTTGCAACATGTACACATATATAAATAAACATGTTCTGCGAGGAGTAATAAAGAATCCATAAACAAGAGAATCCGAGATAGCCAACCTCCGCCACGCTGCTAAATGAATCCGAGATAGCCAACCTCCGCCACGCTGCTAAATGAATCCGAGATAGCCAACCTCCGCCACGCTGCTAAATGAATCCGAGATAGCCAACCTCCGCCACGCTGCTAAATGAATCCGAGACGGCCAACCTCCGCCACGCTGCTAAGTGAATCCGAGATAGCCAACCTCCGCCACGCTGCTAAATGAATCCGAGATAGTCAACCTCCGCCACGCTGCTAAATGAATCCGAGATAGCCAACCTCCGCCACGCTGCTAAATGAATCCGAGATAGCCAACCTCCGTCACGCTGCTAAATGAATCCGAGACAGCCAACCTCCGCCACACTGCTAAATTAATCCGAGATAGCCAACCTCCGCCACGCTGCTAAATGAATCCGAGACAGCCAACCTCCGCCACGCTGCTAAATGAATCCGAGACAGCCAACCTCCGCCACGCTGCTAAATGAATCCGAGATAGCCAACCTCCGCCACGCTGCTAAATGAATCCGAGATAGCCAACCTCTGCCACGCTGCTAAATGAATCCGAGACAGCCAACCTCCGCCACGCTGCTAAATGAATCCGAGATATCAAACCTCCGCCACGCTGCTAAATGAATCCGAGATAGCAAACCTCCGCTACGCTGCTAAATGAATCCGAGATAGCAAACCCCCCCTCACGCTGCTAAATGAATTCGAGATAGCATACCTCCGCCACGCTGCTAAATGAATCTGAGACAGCAAACCTACTGGTTCCAGGGTTATAAATGGAGGACATAGAAAACGCACACTTCAGATGAGTGTGTTTTTACATGAAAAACAATAACTATATAAATACATAGTTTTCATTTTGGAATTTTTGTAATAAAGATGTGTTATCTTTGATGGAATCATTCGTATTTCGTTTTCATGTAATAATAATCATATAATGTAGGTGTGCGTTTTCTATGTCCTCTAGTAAATAAAGCGGACCTCGTCAAAATTAGCGGTGTTCGTACCCATCCACCCCACTACGTACGGGCCTGCAGTCAGACCCCCACCACTAAATTGTGGAAAGCAATTTTATACATATTTATTTAAGCTCGATTGCGAAACAAGTACTTTCAACTTATATTAATCACTTTCGACACCTCATTCCTGATGGAATCCATCGCCACGAGAGAGAGAGAGAGAGAGAGAGAGAAAGACAGCGAGCGAGAAAGAGAGAGAGAGAGAGAGAGAGAGAGCGAGAGAGACAGAGAGAGAGAGAGAGAAGAGGCAACGTGGAATTTAAATGCCTTTCCTAAGGGCACAGTCGGACAGGCTCCAGCGGGGCTCGAACTCCGGACCGTTCGCACCTGAAGCGATAACCATATAATTAGAGCAATGCATATCAAACGACGGTAATACTGCTGCGATTAGCTTAGATCACAGAGCAATGCATATCAAACGACGGTAATACTGCTGCGATTAGCTTAGATCACAGAGCAATGCATATCAAACGACGGTAATACTGCTGCGATTAGCTTAGATCACAGAGCAATGCATATCAAACGACGGTAATACTGCTGCGATTAGCTTAGATCACAGAGCAATGCATATCAAACGACGGTAATACTGCTGCGATTAGCTTAGATCACAGAGCAATGCATATCAAACGACGGTAATACTGCTGCGATTAGCTTAGATCACAGAGCAATGCATATCAAACGACGGTAATACTGCTGCGATTAGCTTAGATCACAGAGCAATGCATATCAAACGACGGTAATACTGCTGCGATTAGCTTAGATCACAGAGCAATGCATATCAAACGACGGTAATACTGCTGCGATTAGCTTAGATCACAGAGCAATGCATATCAAACGACGGTAATACTGCTGCGATTAGCTTAGATCACAGAGCAATGCATATCAAACGACGGTAATACTGCTGCGATTAGCTTAGATCACAGAGCAATGCATATCAAACGACGGTAATACTGCTGCGATTAGCTTAGATCACTTTCACCCTCTAGGTGAACCTGCATTGATACATATTCAAATGCATGTTGAAACTTCTGTTACGCTGATTGGCTATATTTGGTGTAACCAGTACGAATAATAAATATAATAATAGCCTGATTTGGCTAATTTAAATCAATGTGTGTTATCGTCGCTATCGGTTGCCCGGCGACACCTCCTGAAGAGATTAGTCATTTTAGAATTAGTTTAGTCAAGTTGATAGCATACATATACATATTTCTTTACAACACCAATTAGTGACGTCAGTTACCATGTCATAGACTGGGCAATAGTTCAGCGGCAATTAACGTGTGTGTTTTACGTTTATTTATCGTCGCTAACGGTTGCCCATATGAGCGACGCCTCCTGAAGAGATTAGTCATTTTTAAATTTCAAGTTGGAAGATAGTGCAATGATACAGACAGAGACCCATTCAAGGGTCTCCTCTGGTTCTTTTACGTGCACTGTGTAAAGCACCGACATGAGACCTCGGTTTAAAGTCCCATATGAAAGACTGTTAATTTTATTATGATCAGACGGGGGATCGAACCTACGATCCCTGGATTACCAGTCCAGCGTGTTACTACTGGACTACAGATCCGTCTGTGGTAATTAATGCGATGGACGAGTAACCCGGTGTTCGAATGTTCGATGCCTCGCATACCATACTGGAGCATTTACTATTGTGCCCTTAGGCAAGGCATTTAAATTTCCACATGCCTCTACTCTCTCGCTTGTGGTTACCAACGCACCAAACACTCGTTGCCAATCAACACCCGTGTCAATAACTACTCTGAATTGTGGACAATGATCCAATGAAAGTGGAAGTCGTGATAGCGCTGTGGATGCTCGTTCGCTTCAGGTGCGAAAGGTCCGGAGTTCGAGCCTAGCTGGAACCGTTACGATTGTGCCCTTATTTAATTTAATTTCCACGTTGCCTTTTCTCTCTCCCTCGTGGCGATGGATTCCATCAGGAATGAGGAGGAAGAAGAAGAATGCTTTATTAAAACTTAAACTTTACAGTTTCTCGTCTGTAACATTTAAACATATTTACAATATATATAGTACAATATTATGATATATGCAATCATGATGAGGATGGACAAATGATGTAATGATTATGGACATACATGCAAAAATAATGACAATGTCATGATGGATTTTAGAATATGCAAAACATGATCATGACTGTATTAAGAGTGTAGGGAGTATTCAACTGGTAACTCATATATCCTAAACAAGTGAATTACGAAGGGATAAAGCTTCATGAATATATTTATTAAAGTTAACGAGCTCTGGGGAATTGTCACATTGAAATATTTGCAATAATTTGAACATACTTGGTCGATTAGAATATAAACGTTTAATATAATTTGTTCTTAATGTACTATACACCTCATATTTAAACAGGAAATGAAACTCATCTTCCACGTTGTTTGTATTACACAATAAACATAACCTTTCGTCTCGAAAGTGATTAATACAATGTGTAAGAACTTGTTTGTAAATTTGTATAACCTAATGATCCAGTTGTTAACATGTTGGACTGCGAATACAGTGATCTCTGATTCGATCCAGCGTTTGACCCATAATAATAACAGTCTTTAAGATGGGACTATAAACCGAGGTATCGTGCATCGGCTATAATCACTGATTGTCACGAGACCCATTTACATAACAGATACTCTCCTCGATTAAAAGATCATCTCATTTACCGAGACCCATTTACATAACAGATACTTTCCTCGATTACGAGATCATCTCATTTACCGAGACCCATTTACATAACAGATACTCTCCTCGATTACGAGATCATCTCATTTACCGAGACCCATTTACATAACAGATACTTTCCTCGATTACGAGATCATCTCATTTACCGAGACCCATTTACATAACAGATACTCTCCTCGATTACGAGATCATCTCATTTACCGAGACCCATTTACATAACAGATACTCTCCTCGATTACGAGATCATCTCATTTACCGAGACCCATTTACATAACAGATACTCTCCTCGATTACGAGATCATCTCATTTACTGAGACCCATTTACATAACAGATTCTTTCCTCGATTACGAGATCATCTCATTTACCGAGACCCATTTATCCCAACATGTTTCAGACTTGTTCTTAAAACTTGATGGACTCGAAAATATGTTTCGTAAAGACGTCTCGCCACACTCAGGGGGTAACCTACTCTCACTTACTGTAACCCCGGATTGCAACCCAAGCGTTTGCATGATTTAGAAACAACATTGCCAGAATCCGTATGCATCCAAATAAAAGATCACAATAGAAGCTATGTCATAGCAACAATTTATAGAGCACCCAATTCATCAGTAGAATGTTGGCAAATATGCGATATATTCATAGAACAGGCATCTGAAATATCATCTAACATCATATTAGTTGGTGACATAAATGAAGATCAGTTAAATGTGGCAAATCATAAACTGCGCGATATTCTTATTCTTAATAATATGACTAACTTATTTACAGAGCCCACACGGATTGCTCATAACACAAGTACCTTAATTGACATAATTACACTAACATATTCCGTGACTTCATTAAACTCTGGCATCCATCGTACACCTTCTCACATTAGTGATCATTTTGGTACGTACGTTTATATTAAAAGCTTTCAGTCTAGAACCTGTTATACTCGCCATGTTTGGAATTACAAGGAAGCGGATTTAATCAAATTAAATAACCTAATAAACGAAACTGATTGGTCGCCTCTCAATAATGAGTCAAAGCTATAGCAACAGAATTATTTAGAGGAACATTATTAGGACTTGCAAAATTGTGTATTCCAACTAAATTAGTACAAATTCGCCCCAATGACAAACATTGGTATAATTCGCTCATCCGCAAAGTATCTCGCCAACGTGATCGTTTAAAACGAATAGCTACTCAATCTAAAAACATTTCGCACTGACAAAGGTAGAAACACTTAAGAAGAGTTAATAACATGAAAAAACATTTACGTGAACAATTCTATAATACTCGAATTCTCCATGAACGATCTTAGCTGTACAAATCCCAAATAATACTGGAAACTCATGAAGAGGTTAATTAAAGAAAATTCAAATAACGACGAACACATTCCACCTCTGAATAGCGAACATAATGATTTCAGATGTAGATACAGCCCAATTATTAAACGATTACTTTGTTTCAGTATCAACATTAGATGAATCCAACGCGAACCTACATGCTGTTGCTCCTATGAGTAATGCTACCATTTCACAATTTGAAATAACTGAACAAGATATCATTGACGTGCTAGTTAATCTGACTGTCAATAAAGCAAGCGGTCCTGGCGATATCAGCCACAAAATATTGAAAAGTTGTTCCTTAGCTATATCTAAGCCGCTTTGCATTTTATTCAACAGATCAATTATCACAAACAGATATCCTACTTCATGGAAACTAGCAAATGTTATGCCACTGTTTAAAAAGGGAGATACATCTTTACAAGCCAACTACAGGCCAATATCATTAATACGTTGTGTGGGTAAAGTAATGGAACGAGTTGTTTTTAAATATAAACCATCTAATTTCCAATGATCTCATTTATATGAAACAGAAACAGTCAGGTTTTCTTCCTGGCCATTCAACTGTATACCAACTTATAGATATCTATAATCAAACATGTAATGGTTTCGATGAGAGAAAAGCAACGTGTATGGTATTTTGCGATATATCTAAAGCATTTGACCGAGTCTGGCACAAAGGTATTTTATTCAAATTAAAACAAAATGTGGAGTTTCTGGAAATTTGCGTAACTGGATCGCAGACTATCTTCATAATCGCGAACAAAGAGTATTTGTAGGACAATCCTTCTCTAATTCCAAAACAATTACAGCTGGAGTACCTCAAGGGTCGGTTCTGTGTCCACTTTTATTTCTTGTTTATGTTAATTAATTTCTCATTAGTACTACTAGATTATTCGCTGATGATAGTTCACTTGCTGTAACTATCTCCGACTCTGCTGTCAAGGAAACTGTTTTAATTTCGGATTTACAATTAATATCCAACAGTGGTTAGTCAAGTTTAATCAGGAGTTATGTTCTTCTCACTCAGAAATATTATCGTCCTTCCCTTTCTTTCCAAAATGTTCTGCTAAATTGTGTTGATGATCCTAAACATTTAGGCATCACGTTAAACCATGATGGATCATGGCATACACATATTAACAATATTACTGCATCTGCCTCTATTGTTCCATCTTGGTTTGATGAGAACGCTTAAATACAAACTTAAATGTTCTACTCTCAATACTATCTACATATCTTACTTAAAACCTTTACTAGAATATACATCAATAGTATGTGACAGCTGTACCCAATATGAAAAGGATACCTTAGAGAAAATCCAAAACGAAGCTGCTCGATTTGTCACAGGTTTGACGCGATCTGCCTCTATTCATAATCTTAATATTAGTCTACAAAGAAAAGAACGCACTTCTCCCTAGTTATTTACAGAATCCTTTCCCTTCTAATAGTGGAGATCTTACTCAATCTCCTTTACGATCTGGCGCAAATTTTATTACTTTGCCAAGACGCATAGAAACATACTCAAGATCTGTCATACCCGACTCAATAACATTATGGAATGAACTAGATCCATATATACGTAATGCTAACACACTCCAATCATTTAAGAACACATTAAAAAGAAAGTTCAATGTTTCCGGGGTTCCATCTTACTAGTCAACTGGGGAACGATACTATACTGTAATGCAATCTCGTATCAGAAATTGATGCAGCAACCTAAACAATGATCTTTTCTTTAACCATGTGCGTGACTCTCCAATATGTTTATGCAATCAAGGTATTGAAGATGCGGAACACGTTTTCTTCAAATGTAATAGGTATAGAATTTAACGTCATTCACTTTTCGTAAATACTCGTAGATTCCATCCACTAAGTTCCATAAAATTACTTTAGTCGTTAACAAATGAAGAGAACAAAACTTTATTTTTGGAAGTGCAAACTTATATAAAAAATTCGCATCGTTTTTCGGCACGCCTCTTGATTAAATATACGTTATTTGCTTGTGAGATGGTATCGTGGGTTCGGGTATTGGCGTGGTGTGGGGAAACAACGGGTGGAATCGTGAGATACATGTATCAATCTAAGCAATATCTTCTTCTCTTTTTTTATTACAAATGTGTCGTTTTTTCGGATTCTTTAAGTGATTTTTATTTACATTCTATTTTGCGTACACGTTTCAAGAAAGAAAAGCATTCATTTAATTTAATCAAACGTTAGCTTGTGGGGGCCGTTGTCTAATGTTGTTAAAACTTGTGGCCGAAACCATTTGTATTTTCATGCTATGTATTGTATCTTTATGTGTATGACATATGTACTATTGAGTTGCAATAAAATATGGTTAAATAAAAAGGTAGTTGGTGTAAATGCCAAATGTCATACTGCGGTCAAGTTGTATTCATTAATTAATGCATTACAAGCTAATATACATCTAACTGACGCATGTATACACCCATTCCATAAGCTCATCTTACAAATAAATTGTATCGTATTCACTGATAGACACATTCATATACTCACACGAAAAAGAAAGTGTGCACTTGGTTAGAGGGAAAATTATATACTTATATTCACACGTAAAACAGTGTTCTGATAATTATCAAATTTCAATTAAAAGTAAAACATCGTGTAGCCAATACATTTGTGCACATTTTGATACTAAATTTTCCTATTTATTGCTTCTAAATATAAGTATAAAATGTTCCCTCTAACCAAGTGCACGCTTTCTTTTTCGTGTGAGTATAGATATCTTTTAATATTCTTACCATTCATTTCCCCCAGAATACTTATTTCAATACACATTAGATTATAACGATAATTACAGGTTCATTTGATTCAATGTATAATTTGGTTAAAACACTTAAAGCGACACTACATCGGTGAAAATGCAAGTTTCTACAGAATGTATTTTCCTATAATATGATATAATTCTTTTCCAAATATTTGCCTCAAATACTGAGTATTTCAACTAATAAGTAAACGTCGTATACGCGGTTTGTTGACATAACAAAATAATGTAAATAGGGTCAACATCCATGCGTAATACAACTCGTGTATCCTGAATAACACGAGTTATGGTACATATTTACCGTTATATCTCGCATGTGTGCCTATGCATATTTATTTGTAGACTAGTCTTAGTTAAATTATCTTTAAACGACGTTATCTCGCGTTTAGTATTTAGACTCCGATGACAAACAAACGTCAATTCAGGAGCATGGGTGATCGTTATATGAAATCCTACTTTCAATTTTGAAAGTTTGTAGATCACAAACACACTGTTTATTGATTCAATGTTAGTATTCGAATGTATTCGAAAGAATTTGTAGTAGCAACGCATTTATACGTGAACACACGTATTTTCTTTTCTTTTTGCGATGTAATGTCGCTTTAAGTAATTACATTGATATTGTTCATTGTTTTCATTGTAAATATGTACATAAATGTTTATATGTAAATGTTGATATGTAAATGTTATTATGTAAATGTTGTTATGTAAATGTTGATATGTAAATGTTGTTATGTAAATGTTGATATGTAAATGTTGATATGTAAATGTTGATATGTAAATGTTGTTATGTAAATGTTGATATGTAAATGTGGTTATGTAAATGTTGATATGTAAATGTTGTTATGTAAATGTTGTTATGTACATGTGGTTATGTAAATGTTGATATGTAAATGTTGTTATGTAAATGTTGTTATGTAAATGTTGATATGTAAATGTTGTTATGTACATAAATATTGATATGTAAATGTTAATATGTAAATGTTGTTATGTACATAAATGTTGATATGTAAATGTTGATATGTAAATGTTGATATCATTTTAATAAAAGAGAGAAGAAAACACAAATAAGTTGCAATGTCACGATTGGGGTATATATCAACATTTTGATATTTACATTGTCAATATTATGTTAGAATGTGCCATGACCTGATCAGCAGTGGTGTGGCGCTGGACTGGTCATCCAGGGGTCGCAGGTTCGATCCCCCGTCCAGTGGTGTGACGCTTGACTTGTAATCCAGGGATCGCAGGTTCGATTCCCCGTCCAGTGGTGTGACGCTGGACAGGTAATCCAGGGATCGCAGGTTCGATTCCCCGTCCAGTGGTGTGACGCTGGACAGGTAATCCAGGGATCGCAGGTTCGATTCCCCGTCCAGTGGTGTGACGCTGGACAGGTAATCCAGGGATCGCAGGTTCGATTCCCCGTCTGATCCTAATAAAATTAACAGTCTTTTTGATGGACTTTAAACAGAGGCATCGTGTCGGTGCTTTACACCGTGCACGTACAATAACAAGAGGAGACTCTGGAATGGGGCTCTGTCTGTATTATTGCACTATCTAAAATAACTAATCTCTTCAGGAGGCATCGCTCATATGGGCAACCGGTGACGACGATAAATAAACGTAAATCACTCACTAATGAATTCGATATGTTCAGCGGGCAGGCGTGAGTTCCTGGTATATAAGGAGTCGGCGCTAATGACATATGAAAAACTGTTGGGTTCATCAAGTCTCAGAATGGTGTAACCTAGCCTGGTGACATCCAATTACAACTTACCTGGACTAAACCTGAACCGTTGTCAGATCCTAGTTGATGTAGTTATTAATGTAATATCCTGTCGTTTTTGCATTAGCAATATTGCTAGTAGATGTGTACCTATACACGCAGCTTGCGAACCATGTGGGCGAGTGTTCAAAGCCGATTAATTAACCCTTTCAACACCACATACCTCTAAATAGGCTTACACAAAGTGTAGATCCAGATGAGCCGGCTCGTGATGAGCCGTCTCATCAGGATCTGCACTTTTTGCCAGTAATATTACTATTTTTAGACAAAAATTACCCATTTTTATAAATGAACTGGTCCAAATGTAATTTTCTTATTAATTTATTGGTCTAAAAATATCATGGACCAGTCCATGTCAGTTACTTGGGATTGAATGGGTTAAAGGTTCGCAGTAATGTCGGTGTAGGTTGACCTGATCTTGTATTAGTCATACGAATAGCAATACAGCTTAGGCATTGTTGAAGCCAAGTACCTATTCAGTAGCGATACATTTCTGCCAATCAGTTTCTGGTACATCCAGGTAGTGTCCATTAAATTCTACCGTCTATTCTTGGCTGCAAATATTAATGTAATATTCCTGTACACTTTATTTATTCTACAACGATTGCGAAGCAAGTTCTAACAACTTATATTAATCACTCTCGTTGGCGCGGATGAAAGCGTATATGTGGCCATTCGTGTGGGAGGAAACCGGAGTACCCGGAGAAAACCTACCTGTCCGATCTGGCGACCACCGTACCATCTCACATACTTCCCGGTCCGAGAATCGAACCCAGGTATAGCATTGGCTCATTGCTTTGTATGCTAGTGTCTTGTTTTTTGATACCAGCAATATTAATAAAAAATGCTAAATGTAGCATCAAACGACGGGACACTCGCATATGCAGTGCATTACTGTAACGAGGAGAGCTGTACGGGGGGATAACCTAGTAAAAATAAGATTATATATTTTTCGACAATATTCAATACAGTCTACATCCGCTATGTCAAAGTCGGTTATGTCAAATCTCCGGTTATCTCGAAGTCCAGTTTCAGACACTATCAGTGTACATATAACTGTTCTTAACCTATTAAAATTAGATTACATATTTTTCGACAATATTCAAATACAGTCTACATCCATATGTTGAGATATGTGCCTCAGTGTCCTAATGTCATGAATAAATGCGGAGTCGTACACCCAGAACCACAACGTTAAACGCAAAATATTCCTTGTAACAAGTGTGTCATCTTGGATTGGAGAAACAACAATAAGAAATAAATTACTATACATAGAAGTGCTCGTTAAGATATACTGTTGCATCAGGATGCCAATTTTGGTATGAATAGCCAACTTTGTTCTATTATTTAACTTTTAATAAAGAAGAAGTAAGATTTGACATAAAATGACACTGTTATGACACAGTATGTAGACTATACTTAGTATTAGCGACACAAAAAACACAAAACATAATGAGATCTGTCAACACCAAAATAACGGTCCCGGTATTGCCACAAATCACATTCCTTCACGCAATAGCAATAATAATAACAATAGGCAATACAGTTATAAACGCTTTGCAGATTCGAAACAAATTAAAATATGACAACAAATCATTTTGACAACAAATACCCGAGCTTATACCTGTTGTCGTAGCCGCCACACATAAACCACTGTATGCCAAATATATCAATTGTATTAATCTCATGCTATGTAACAGTACATCCCCAGGCCTAGACAAAAATCAGTATACCTTTGATTTTGCTATTTACCGTTTAAAGTTAGAGATATATCATAAACTGCACCATTATATTTTTATTTTACTAATGCAGTTTTATAGGCCAAGCCTATAGCAATAAATGAGTACTATGGTACAGTATAGATTGTCAAACGAACCAGACCGATGACCCATGTGCTTGGCTTTAAGATGTGTTGTTATACAGCAAATGTATATGCAAAATTATACGAAGCGTTGTTTAGCACATTTTGATTTGATCACTTGTGCACTTCAACTTGAGTTATGCAATAATAACGGTAAAGACGGCTTGAAGAACTAAAATTACTGTTCGAAAATACGAAACAGTATAATAAATAAAGCGTAACACATAATCCCACACATTGTAATGACACAGTCTATATCGTGAACAGTATGTCCCATAAGTTATGCTACTATTTGTTTTCGAAAGAG
Source organism: Archivesica marissinica (assembly GCA_014843695.1). NCBI lineage: Eukaryota > Metazoa > Mollusca > Bivalvia > Venerida > Vesicomyidae > Archivesica > Archivesica marissinica. Next base: position 19,168,400 of record CM026392.1, on the reverse strand, counting down.
ACCAGTTCATCGCTGTTAGTAATACGATGGAATGCTTGGTTGTTGTCCTTGACAATGATTGTACCATCAGAGGTCCAGCAGCTTTCAATCTGTTTACGCTTAGCCAGGAGCCTAGCAGTGTAGAAAGCGAAACTACGTTGCTTTGTGAGATCTTCATTCACGTAAGCTTCAGCGAAACCGGTAGATTTCAGTGCAGACCTCGCCTTATAAAAACGCTGGCGAACCCTGTACGATATGAATTTGACTATAATGGACCGTGGACGACCAGAATCGCTCCTTTTCCCGGTGCGATGTGACCTATCGATCTCACCAAGACCCATGTTGACATTTAATTGTTTACACATGTCCATGACGAGTTCGTCGGTGTTCTCGTCTTTTGATTCGGGACAACCTGTGATGCGTATGTTGTTACGCCGGCTATACTGCTCAGCAACATCTGCAGCAATTTTTAATTCACTCACTTGTTTTTTTAGATTAGTGTTGTCTTGCTTCAGACGAAGATTATCATGTTCAAGTGATTGGACCTTCTGCTGAAGACCTGACAATACGCCATCGACTATAGCTGTAACAGATGAGCTCACTGTTTGCTTTATCATTTCCATCAGTTCATTTTTAAATGATGATTTTAGTACTTGTGCGATTTTCTCCAAGTCACTTTCACCCAGTGAAATATTTGTCAACGGGTGTGTAGCTTCGTCTTCCATGCTGAGCGAAAAATCTCTTGTTTTCTTAGAGTCTCTGTTTTCGAACGGAGAAGACATATAACGTTTCTTTTTACTAGCTGGATCTGGTGTGGCTGACATGTAAATGGATTTTGGGAAAGTCTGTAGATAATTAGTATGTCCGCCGTATACACATATACAGGAATGCCTTGTGTTTAGTGATGTGTAACGTTAACGAGTATCCATTGACTATTTTCAGATGTCAAAAGCAAGATTTCTAGTGTAGAAAATGTTCCATTATGATGATATTCCAGCACAATAATTATCTCCCACACAACATTACATTTTAGCAATTTTATCTCCGGACGAAAAAAAAAATGTCCGCCATTATCACGTGACTTCCTTGTCATAAATTATATTAATATAAGTTGTAAGAACTTGTTTCGCAATCGAGCTAAGCTAAATTTGTAATAAAAGAAATGCAGCAAAAACAGTCCACCCTGTTTAACAGATTAAAGCAGCATTACATCGTAATAAAGGATGTATTGCGTAAAATATAAATACTAATGTGTGTATGTTTACAAAAATCGAAATAGTCGCTCAGAAACGATAAAATTCCAATAAATTTAAACCGTCGTATACGCGAATTTGTTTATCAACACACGAAATTAAACACGTACAGCGCGCATGCGTGAAACAACAGAGGATGTAGAAAACAACATATATATTTTGAACATGAAAGACTATCTATATAGTCCAATTCGGAAAGTCTATCAATAGTCAATACATGATTACCGTTCTTATCTACTCTTCAAATAAGTTTACTTCCGGTGTGAACATTATTATTAAGCGTCTATGCAAAATGGCTACCATTCCCAAATCTACTAAGAAAAAGAGACATTACTGCTCAGTTTGTTCGAATTTTCGAGGAAAGCTGGTTGACGGACAATCAATTATACTGCATAGATTCCCTGTAAAGGAATCCTTGCGGAAATTATGGGTGAAGCGAGTGAAAACTGTTATGAAAAACTTTACAATGAATGATTCACATTCAGGAGTGTGTTCGGCTCACTTTGAAAATGGTAGAATATGCCATGGGAACGATATACCGTCGATCTTCAAGATCAATGCGAGGACAAATTCGTTTGCTACACGATCTGTAAGTTATTTTATATTGAACTACATTTGTTTTTTAAATTAAGCGGATTTTCGAATTGGTGAAAAGTGGGTGGGGTATTGTTTACTCATAACACTTAGAACTGACACCCAAGTCAGAGTTTGAACACATGACAATTTGAGACTACATTACCTGGAGGCGTACACTATTGCATTGCTATATGGCTAGCACTATAGTGAGAGTCCCTATATTCTTTTACAAGAAATGCAGTTTGGTATGGGTAGGGAAAATTGTATTCATGACCAGTACTAAGCAATGTGTTTGCAGTGCCATGCTCAATGACATTACATATGTGGCCAAACCGAGCAATGAAAGGGGTACCGTTTGATTCCAAATCCAACGCTCTACCACTGGACAACAATATTTTAATGAATGAAAGAAAATGAATAATAATGACATTATTGTGCACAGATATTTTTATGCTGCCATTCAGGCGATTTGTAGCTTTTATTTTAACAATGACACTTGTGTATACTATCAACCGAACAAGATTTACAATAATCTGTTTTATTGAATGCTATTTTATCGGTTTCTGGTGAAGTAAGAATTGTTCACTTAGTCCTCTTTATGTAATGCATGAATAAATTATAACATAATCATATCCAATGTAAAGCACAAAGAAGTACTGTTTCTTAAATTGAATGTGTAATGTACATACATGTAGTAACTGTTCGAACCCGTGACCACCAATTCTGATATTATAATTAGTTATCTAGACAATATATATAATAAATGATAAACACTACATACATGTACTTCATTTATTCCAGGCAGTAATACCGGCAATACCACCAATGACCCCAGAAGGAATTCATGAATCTGAAGATTTGGTTTTCGAGGACAGAATGAGTTTTATTGCTACAAAGTTGGAGGATGAACCAAGTCAATTCATGACAGTTCCTGCAAATACTGCCGAAGAAAACGTTTCCGTTATTATGAACGACTATTGTGGGTATGTCGACCCTGGAACAATTAATGACTATAATCTGTCTGAGTGCAGCAAAATGCAACAAACTGAACTATGCACTGAATTGCTAATACAATCAATGACAGATAGTACTACACAAACTTCATTGAAACGCACAACATCAACAATGAGTGGGACAGAATCTCCCACAATAAAAACTACAGAAGTAGGGATTCAGTGTTGTATGCCAGATTTGACATTTTTTGATATTGCAGATGATGATTCAAAAGTAATGTTATATACTGGACTCCCAAATTCTGCTACATTTTATTCTCTGTTTGATGAAATGGACGACGCAGACGCACACACATCAAGATCTGGATTTGGCAACAAAAAGGGAAGACCAAGAAAACTGAACGTGTTTGATGAGTTTTTCTTGGTCCTTATGCGTTTACGTCTAGGTTTACTGATGGAAGATTTAGCACAGCGTTTCCGTGTATCGAAAACTACCTGTTCTACCATTGTGAACATATGGATTGAATACCTTCACGTAAAACTTTCGATACTCTCTACATGGCCAACAAGAGCAATAATAGATGCAACTATGCCACGAAAATTCAAGGAAAAATATCCAAAGACACGCGTCATTTTAGATTGCACTTAATTTGTCACTGAAACACCACAGTCATTAATAAACAAATCACTCTTATATTCTCATTATAAGTCGCATATGACTTACAAAGCTTTACTGGGAATAAGCCCTTCTGGGCTGATAACATTTGTTTCAGATCTTTGGAATGGAGCGATTAGCGACAAACAGATTACACGCTCGAGTGGAATTTTAGACATGTGCGAGAGAGGTGATGCCATTATGGCCGACAAGGGATTCTTGATTGCAGATTTAGAAACACCAAGAGGAATACAACTCATCATTCCACCATTCAAAACCCAGCGTTTTACAAGAAGACAAGTAGAAGAAACACGACGCATTGCAAATTTACGGATTTATGTCGAAATGGCAATGGCGCATGTTAAGAATTTTAGAATTTTACAGGGTGTTATTCCAATAACTCTAACCGGTAATCTTACCAATACACTACAAATCTGTGCTGGCTTATCTAACTTGCAGCCACCACTAGTTCTGGACCATAACTAAGCATTTTATTGCAGCTCTATACATTGTATATAATAGACACATTGTGATTATTGCTAATTCCCCTGCTGAATGCAGATATATGTAATAGTTGACATCTTCAACTGGGGATATTAATTCTCTGAATTAGCTTCCTACCATTATGATGTGTAATTTGTTGCATGTACATATTCGCACATGGATAATCAGCATAATGTAATGATACCATGTTTAAATTTTCTGACATGCTGTTGCTAGTCTAAATGAGTAAAATCACTTGTTTCCATTGTTGTTGGTATTGCATATTACCTGGGAATGAATCGTTTCATGTATACATGGTGATGTAATGTAGCAATCAATCACATTCCCTACTTTTTGCTATGCTATTTCTTTTTTAAATGGGAACATAAAACAATATTGCAGATGCAAATTGATCTTGGTGTTAACTTTTGAATACAGGAAGTTATTGGTGATCCCTGATGCAAATGTGTTCTGTCTGTCCTCTCACCGTAATTCCATGTGCACATTTCTATGAATCTAAATTGATTGTTTTATAGACAAAATCACGATCAAGAAATGTTGCATGAAATTCAGGCTAAAACATTAGATACAGCTGATAAACAGACTGATTTTAATTCCACATGAAGGTGGAGTTATCATCGCCAGTGGCTACTCCGTTCATAAAAATTGAATAGATTATTTGAAGACATACATTGCAAGTTGATCCATAGCTGTTACATGTAGTTTATACAACTTTATTTTAGCTTGATTGCGAAACAAGTTTTTACAACTTATATTAATTACTCTCGAGACCTCATTCCTGATGCAGGGTTGGCAAGTTTTTTACACAGACGTTATTTACACCGTTATTTAACGTCATGTAAAAAACAGATTTTTTACAGTTTTTTACGGATGGTCTCGTAAAAAACTAAAGTTTAGAAATAAATATGATATTACTTCAAATAATACTCAAGATATCATCACATTATTTATATATTTGATATATTCAAACGTTCAGTCATTGTATTAGGTGAAGCCACAAAGTAAAGTCTCATTAAGCTGATCCCCACCTTCATGTGACGTGTTTATGTAGTAATTATAACTAAATGTCAAGTGAAGTGAAATACACAATTACAACTACCAGCAGACAGCTCTATAACCATGATACCCAGTGAAGTCACAAGGGTGTGACAAGGCCCTGCTGCATTTGGGATGTAATTAAAATGTGACTTCATTTAGCCGGCTATATAAGTATGTGGGCAGTAGAACAGATTCATATTCTAGATTTCATCATATTATATTCATATTTATGTAAATAAACAATCAATCAGTAGTTTTTCATTACAAACAATGTGTGATGTACATGTATGTGTGATTGGCTGTATGATAGTGCATACTGTTTGAATGAGTCGAGTGCATGACAAGATTTTACACACACACTCCTCCCAGTCTGATTCATATTACATCTAGTTTTTTACGTTATTTACAGTTTTTTTACAATGTTACGTAAAAAATAGGTTTATTTACGGTAAAAAACCCAACCCTGTCCTGATGGAATCCAATACCACACGGGAGAAAGAGAAGAGGCAATGTGGAATTTTAGTGTCTTGGCTAATGGCTACAGCTGGGCGTTAACTCCGGGCCTTTTGCATCTGAAGCGTATACGCTATAACTGCACTATCACGACTTCCATAGCTGTTCACATATCTCTAACTTTAACCCTTCTTATGGCAATATATAAAATATATAGGCAGCAACAACTGAAAAATTTCATACAGTACATATGGCATTTTATTAACAGCATATTTCATAAAACATACTTACATAACAATTATAGTATGTATGTATTTGATGTGAGGAATGACTTCACAATAAAATAATTTATTATTTTGAAATTGATTAATAACAATTTTATACTGGTAAACGAAGATCATTTGTAAGCATGATAAAGAAATACATATAGTTTCATATTAATCATGTTTCGCTATATTATTGCAAGTGCGAAAGTTACAACACAAAAACTACAATATATTAAACAAAATTAAGTACAGGTAAACTGTATGAACATTGTATCCATTGTACATGTTGATTTAGTTAAAATACTAATACTATTATGACCATGGGACATATTTCTGGAAATTATTTTTCCTCTGGATTGTGATGGTAATAAAAATGACTAAAACATATTGGAATCTATGGTACATGTAGCTAGCGCAAATTAATGAAAGAAAGCACAATCAAGCCACAAAAGTGATGTTCAATGATACCAATTCACAAAATTTAGTGCCAGTATTTGTTTTTTGGCGCCATTGGCGACCGATAGCGGGAACCCTGGAGAATATAATATTAAAAAAATTAAGAAGTTTCACAGTTTTATCTTTTCACAGGTGAAATGAATAAAAATATAAATTAAATAACTTATTTATTAATGCTTCCTGCTAGTAAATGTTTTCATGAAAAGTATAATAAATGTCACGAAATGAGTCACAGCTTAATTCCACGCTTAACGCGTCTGGTGAAGATTTCAGGCACAACGCATTCTCTGAAGAAGGAAGTCAGCTTCACTAACATTATTTTCCATATGCTGGCATCAAATTCTATTTTTTCCACAGTGCATCCTCCTAATGTCCATATAACGAAATGGCACCACTTTCTACCAGTGATTCCCATTTGTCCTTGAACTTGGTAATAATATGTGTGATGTCTTTTCAGTTTAACTAAACCATTGATTACCTCACAACAGAAGTCTTTGTTTGATGCAGCTTCAAGGGGCGACACCATCCTGTACTTATATGGGCACTTTATTTCCAGTACTCCAAGTGAATCGCAAAGTGGACAGTGTACAAGTTCATCCGGGCTGCTACCTAAATATGGGTATTCTGGCACAGTCCAAAACCCACATTCTGTCACAGTTAAACCTGGATGTTCACGTTTAGTCTGCTTCACATACATTCTCCTTGCAGCAGGCTCATGAGATCTCCCCCATCTCAAGCTTTCACAATCAAACTTAGAATATCCGAGCACAGATTTTAAGATTGAATCCGGTCGAGTTAGTTTTTTTCGTTTGAATATCAGGCCAAATGTTGAGGATGTTACTCTATCAGACGGCGCTTCCTCCCAGTTTCTATTTTTCGACTGTTTCCTCGTTTTGAACTCAATCACTACACACTGTTCAGCCGTAACACATAGTTTAGTCAAATATTTCTGAAATGCTACTAGCGGTTCGGCATCCTGCAAATTCACTGAGTCCCTGTACATGAAAGGGGGTGTCGGTAAGCCCAGGTCACATTTAGCTGGTGTTGGTGGTCACTGGAACATGTGCACAGTCAAATTGTTCGATAACAGAAACGCCGCATGTGGACTTGCGCTTTGTAGTTTCATACCAAATCGTTCTATGTTTATAGGTGTTGGTTGTGGTTTAGTTGATGATGATGGTTTTATATGAAATGTTGGATTTCTTGGTGGCGAGTGCGAACGTTTTTGTTTCTTGAAAGCGAGGTCAGAAACCTTCTTTGGGCTCAGTTTCCTTGAACGTGCAGGCTGGTTCCAGAGGCAGTCGTTCGATGTGTATGAATCCAGTCCTTCTTTCTTCTTGATTGTTATGTATATCAAGGCGTACATTAAATCAGAGACATGACTGCAGGATTCTCCTTCACTGAAACGTCAGAAAAACATAATGTTAACATCATAATTCTATGGAAAATTATAATTATGTCAGCTTCTTGTTACCATACCATGTACATGTGATTAACCAGTCGCGAAATGCCCTATCGCTCCACCCCTATGATCATGTGACCCAGTAACGCGAGGTCAGTGGCATGTAAGGCCCATTTATTCATATAAAACATCAATGCATCTATTAATTTCCTGTTGTATATATAATTATATACACTCTATTTCCCTCGACTTACAAGTAAATAAACATAAATTTAGATATGAAATTTAAACAATGCATGACTATAATATGGTGTTTGTTTGAACAAAGTTAAAATACAATGTTATGCTGCAGTAGATAATTCCTGCATAAGAACAAGCTACTTGTGAGTAGATCATGAAATATTATATTATCGTATTACAGGCAAGCGACTGGTTAATTACACTATATGTACACATCAAACCCCTCTCCATAATATACATTACTGCCTTTTACAGGCACTACATGAGATTTCCCAAGTATATCTGTAATTACCGGCTATATACTCGGGGGATCTTAGTACAGATGCATATTAAGACAGTCCACTTGCTCTTAATCTTCTTAGTGCACTTAGAAAACTCAAGTCGCCCAAATGCATTTATGCGGTGAGCCGTTGACGACTTTAAATAAACATATTAGTCAGTCACTACATGAAATTCTAGTCTTTTAGTATGAATATTGGCTTGGCTACTACATTGCCAATGTATGTGGTATTGGTCGACCTAGGGACCCTGATATCGCCATCTGGGGGCCCCACATCTCCCTATTTAATTAAAAAAAATGTTTACAACATTTTGTAAAGTAACATACAATGGCCTATTATAAATAAAGCACTTCTTCTATTCAAATGTTGTATTTAATGGCTATACTATGGATTTTAATCATATTTCGTTGAAATGTATTGAATACATGCAACACCATTTAAAGACATGATCGCGCACATTCTTACTTCTCCCAAAAAGTCTGACCTAGGAATGAACCCTGATTGATAATGGCACATATAAGAACTGTACATATATACAATGTGTACAAATTTATGCGATCACTGGACCAGTAGTTCACTGTATTTGGGGTTGTTTATTATGGTTGATTTCCTGGCACCCTGCTGGCATAAATGCTTGGAAGATAAATTCTGTTATGTTTGACTGCTAGGGGACATGATAAGGAGATATAAATATAACTTTATTCACTTACCCAGCATGACATTCGCACCCAGCACCATGTACCCGAACGCTGACTTTTGATAAGCACAACCTAACACTATATTCAAATATGTTCTCCTTTGTCGACATTCCTGGAACCGACCGAATACATTTTGCCCTTACATAACAATGTGAAATCGTTTTGCTAATTTCATGACATTCCACTGAATGTAAATGACGGTCTGTATAAAACACCCTTGCCTTTAATTGTTTTCTTGCATTAATAGGCATATTGTCAAATGTCCGGGTGTCATTTAGCACAAGGTAATTGCACTTTAGGGTCCCGATTCCAACCAGTGTTCAATGTTTTTACATCGGGAAGATCTTCCCCAAGAGGGGTAACATGCAGTTCTTCAAATCTTTTCTCACTGAAATTCGCGTCCTGCAATTTCATTTCACACAACGGACTAATGTGTAGTTCTAACGCACCTTTCACTCTTTCTTTCAATTCGCTTTTTGACCCAGACACTGGTAATCCATGCTTACGCAAATATTGCCGCAACTCAATCACTCTAGACCTTTCTACGTCGATTTCCTCGATATTTCGTACGGGTGAAGCCATTTTACGTTACTGTTTTGTTTTCTGCATGAATAATTTGCACACCGGAAGTAAAATAGAGGTCAAGGTCGTACTGGGAGGCTACTCAAGCGGACTAACAAAGAAAGATAAATCATGTTTCCGAACTGGCCTATATCTTCCTCTAATGTCGAACCCCTCGCGGGGATGTAGAAATGACCCTAAAAGACTTAGCTAACAGAAGTATGAATCAACATATCAAGTAATTTAATTAAAAAAGACAACGTGGGACAAATGGGGACGATGCATTCCGAATGTAAACAAGTGCGGACGATGCGTTCCGGTTGTAAACAAGTGCGTGACCGATCGACTCGGAACGTCCTACTTTCGGTTTCGAGTTTGTTTTATCGCAAAAATATAAGCATACAAAGTATAATGTTAGAATGTGTAACAGCATTGCTACCCATACGTAAAAATTGAATGTTTCAATGTTATTTTATTTCATACGATGTACTGCTGCTTTAATGTGCTTGAATAATTTTGAAAAATATAATTTATTTTGACTAGAATAGATTTCTTTTTGTTAGGCTCGTTTCGTAGATCTGTTTCCCGGAACTTCCTCGTAATAGCAACGAAATTAATGTTTTATTAGAATTGTTGACATTTGTCTAGAGCACTGACCCTTTTAAACAGTTGACAATGTAAACTGCCATGCTGGGTGGTTGGTAATATATGTGTCTGAACTCGAGTGTAGATTGACTATATTAATTATGTAATGAAGTGTATCAATTGATCTCTGTCTGGCAAAGAAACACCTAATCACTTGTCTACCATACCGTCTGTCTGATATTCTCGAAACAAAAAGCAAGTCATAATAATTATGCAATCTGATTAAAATTCGCTCCTCTTCCATCGTGTCACACTCCGCCATGCTTTATGACAAGATCGGGACATCAATCAGTTTGTATTGCTATGCATATGTATGAAGCGGGCCTCCGAGACTACACACACGAGATTCATCGTAAGCGATAAACTGCTTGTCAACCATTTTGTCTCATATTCAATATTCTGCAATTGATTGCTGACAGATATATGTTGTTTTTTCTCTCTGATGTTTGCCTTCTCTATGATGTGTGTGTTTTACGTTTATTTATCGTCGCTACCGGTTGCCCATATGAGCGACGCCTCCTGATGAGATTAGTCAGTTTAGCTTTTTGGAGGATTGTGCAATGATACAGACATAGACCCATTCCAGAATCTCCTCTGGTTCTTTTACGTGCACGGTGTACAGCACCGACACGAGACCTCGGTTTAAAGTCCCATCTTGAAGACTGTTAATTTTATTAGGGTCAGACGGGGATCGAACCTGCGATACCTGGATTACCAGTCCAGCGTGCTACCACGGGACTACAGATCCATCTGTCCTCTATGATGTGGTGGATGATGGAGATTCATTATAATATAAAATACTTATGTACAATATGCAAATTTCATAGATGTTGCTGTAACTTCCGAGTGTGAAATACTGCTCGGAGCCACCCGGATCTCACTCCACCAAAACCAACTGACTGGAGAACAGTCATATGACATGAGTTGTCGGAACTGGAGAACAGCCATATGGCATGAGTTGTCGGTACTGGAGAACAGTCATATGGCATGAGTTGTCGGTACTGGAGAACAGTCATATGGCATGAGTTGTCGGTACTGGAGAACAGTCATATGGCATGAGTTGTCGGTACTGGAGAACAGTCATATGGCATGAGTTGTCGGTACTGGAGAACAGTAATATGGCATGTGTTGCCGGTATTGGAGAACAGTCATATGGCATGAGTTGTCGGTACTGGAGAACAGTCATATGGCATGAGTTGTCGGTACTGGAGAACTATCATATGGCATGAGTTGCCGGTATTGGAGAACAGTCATATGGCATGAGTTGTCGGTACTGGAGAACTATCATATGACATGAGTTGTCGGTACTGGAGAACTATCATATGGCATGAGTTGTCGGTACTGGAGAAATATCATATGACATGAGTTGTCGGTACTGGAGAACAGTCATATGGCATGAGTTGTCGGTACTGGAGAACTATTATATGACATGAGTTGTCGGTACTGGAGAACTATCATATGACATGAGTTGTCGGTACTGGAGCACTATCATATGGCATGAGTTGTCGGTACTGGAGAACTATCATATGGTATGAGTTGTCGGTACTGGAGAACTATCATATGGAATGAGTTGTCGGTACTGGAGAACTATCATATGGCATGAGTTGTCGGTACTGGAGAACAGTCATATGGCATGAGTTGTCGGTACTGGAGAACTATTTTATGACATGAGTTGTCGGTACTGGAGAACTATCATATGACATGAGTTGTCGGTACTGGAGCACTATCATATGGCATGAGTTGTCGGTACTGGAGAACTATCATATGGTATGAGTTGTCGGTACTGGAGAACTATCATATGGAATGAGTTGTCGGTACTGGAGAACTATCATATGGCATGAGTTGTCGGTACTGGAGAACAGTCATATGGCATGAGTTGTCGGTATTGGAGAACTATCATATGGCATGAGTTGTCGGTACTGGAGAACTATCATATGGCATGAGTTGTCGGTACTGGAGAACAGTCATATGACATGAGTTGTCGGTACTGGAGAACTATTATATGACATGAGTTGTCGGTACTGGCGAACTATCATATGACATGAGTTGTCGGTACTGGGGAACTATCATATGGCATGAGTTGTCGGTACTGGAGAACTATCATATGGCATGAGTTGTCGGTAATGGAGAACTATCATATGGCATGAGTTGTCGGTACTGGAGAACTATCATATGGCATGAGTTGTCGGTACTGGAGAACAGTCATATGGCATGAGTTTTCAGTACTGGAGAACTATCATATGACATGAGTTGTCGTTACTGGAGAACTATCATATGGCATGAGTTGTCGGTACTGGAGAACTATCATATGGCATGAGTTGTCGGTACTGGAGAACTATCATATGGCATGAGTTGTCGGTACTGGAGAACTATCATATGGCATGAGTTGTCGGTACTGGAGAACTATCATATGGCATGAGTTGTCGGTACTGGAGAACTATCATATGACATGAGTTGTCGGTACTGGAGAACTATCATATGGCATGAGTTGTCGGTACTGGAGAACTATCATATGCATGAGTGTCGTACTGGAGAACTCATAATATGCATAGTGTCTACTGGAAACATCAATGGCATGAGTTGTCGGTACTGGAGAACTATCATATGGCATGAGTTGTCGGTACTGGAGACTATCATATGGATGAGTTGTCGGTACTGGAAACTATCATATGGCATGAGTTGTCGGTACTGGAGAACTATCATATGGCATGAGTTGTCGGTACTGGAGAACTATCATATGGCATGAGTTGTCGGTACTGGAGAACTATCATATGGCATGAGTTGTCGGTACTGGAGAACTATCATATGGCATGAGTTGTCGGTACTGGAGAACAGTCATATGGCATGAGTTGTCGGTACTGGAGAACTATCATATGGCATGAGTTGTCGGTACTGGAGAACTATCATATGGCATGAGTTGTCGGTACTGGAGAACAGTCATATGGCATGAGTTGTCGGTACTGGAGAACTATCATATGACATGAGTTGTCGGTACTGGAGAACTATCATATGGCATGAGTTGTCGGTACTGGAGAACTATCATATGACATGAGTTGTCGGTACTGGAGAACTATCATATGGCATGAGTTGTCGGTACTGGAGAACTATCATATGGCATGAGTTGTCGGTACTGGAGAACAGTCATATGACATGAGTTGTCGGTACTGGAGAACTATCATATGACATGAGTTGTCGGTACTGGAGAACTATCATATGACATGAGTTGTCGGTACTGGAGAACTATCATATGGCATGAGTTGTCGGTACTGGAGAACTATCATATGGCATGAGTTGTCGGTACTGGAGAACTATCATATGGCATGAGTTGTCGGTACTGGAGAACTATCATATGGCATGAGTTGTCGGTACTGGAGAACTATCATATGGCATGAGTTGTCGGTACTGGAGAACTATCATATGGCATGAGTTGTCGGTACTGGAGAACTATCATATGGCATGAGTTGTCGGTACTGGAGAACTATCATATGGCATGAGTTGTCGGTACTGGAGAACTATCATATGGCATGAGTTGTCGGTACTGGAGAACTATCATATGGCATGAGTTGTCGGTACTGGAGAACTATCATATGACATGAGTTGTCGGTACTGGAGAACTATCATATGGCATGAGTTGTCGGTACTGGAGAACTATCATATGACATGAGTTGTCGTTACTGGAGAACTATCATATGGCATGAGTTGTCGGTACTGGAGAACTATCATATGACATGAGTGTCTACTGGAGAACTATCAATGGCATGAGTTGTCGGTACTGGAGAACTATCATATGGCATGAGTTGTCGGTACTGGAGAACTATCATATGGCATGAGTTGTCGGTACTGGAGAACTATCATATGGCATGAGTTGTCGGTACTGGAGAACTATCATATGGCATGAGTTGTCGGTACTGGAGAACTATCATATGACATGAGTTGTCGGTACTGGAGAACTATCATATGGCATGAGTTGTCGGTACTGGAGAACTATCATATGACATGAGTTGTCGGTACTGGAGAACTATCATATGGCATGAGTTGTCGGTACTGGAGAACAGTCATATGGCATGAGTTTTCGGTACTGGAGAACTATCATATGACATGAGTTGTCGTTACTGGAGAACTATCATATGGCATGAGTTGTCGGTACTGGAGAACTATCATATGACATGAGTTGTCGGTACTGGAGAACTATCATATGGCATGAGTTGTCGGTACTGGAGAACTATCATATGACATGAGTTGTCGGTACTGGAGAACAGTCATATGACATGAGTTGTCGGTACTGGAGAACTATCATATGACATGAGTTGTCGGTACTGGAGAACTATCATATGACATGAGTTGTCGGTACTGGAGAACTATCATATGACATGAGTTGTCGGTACTGGAGAACTATCATATGGCATGAGTTGTCGGTACTGGAGAACTATCATATGACATGAGTTGTCGGTACTGGAGAACTATCATATGGCATGAGTTGTCGGTACTGGAGAACTATCATATGGCATGAGTTGTCGGTACTGGAGAACTATCATATGGCATGAGTTGTCGGTACTGGAGAACAGTCATATGACATGAGTTGTCGGTACTGGAGAACTATCATATGACATGAGTTGTCGGTACTGGAGAACTATCATATGACATGAGTTGTCGGTACTGGAGAACTATCATATGGCATGAGTTGTCGGTACTGGAGAACTATCATATGGCATGAGTTGTCGGTACTGGAGAACTATCATATGGCATGAGTTGTCGGTACTGGAGAACTATCATATGGCATGAGTTGTCGGTACTGGAGAACAGTCATATGGCATGAGTTGTCGGTACTGGAGAACTATCATATGGCATGAGTTGTCGGTACTGGAGAACTATCATATGACATGAGTTGTCGGTACTGGAGAACTATCATATGACATGAGTTGTCGGTACTGGAGAACTATCATATGGCATGAGTTGTCGGTACTGGAGAACTATCATATGGCATGAGTTGTCGGTACTGGAGAACTATCATATGGCATGAGTTGTCGGTACTGGAGAACTATCATATGGCATGAGTTGTCGGTACTGGAGAACTATCATATGACATGAGTTGTCGTTACTGGAGAACTATCATATGGCATGAGTTGTCGGTACTGGAGAACTATCATATGACATGAGTTGTCGTTACTGGAGAACTATCATATGGCATGAGTTGTCGGTACTGGAGAACTATCATATGACATGAGGTGTCGTTACTGGATAACTATCACATGGCATGAGTTGTCGGTACTGGAGAACTATCATACGGCATGAGTTGTCGGTACTGGAGATCTATCATATGGAATGAGTTGTCGGTACTGGAGAACTACCTATCATATGGCATGAGTTGTCGGTACTGGAGAACTATCATATGGCATGAGTTGTCGGTACTGGAGAACTATCATATGACATGAGGTGTCGTTACTGGAGAACTATCATATGGCATGAGTTGTCGGTACTGGAGAATTATCATATGACATGAGGTGTCGTTACTGGAGAACTATCACATGGCATGAGTTGTCGGTACTGGAGAACTATCATATGGCATGAGTTGTCGGTACTGGAGAACTATCATATGGCATGAGTTGTCGGTACTGGAGAACAGTCATATGGCATGAGTTGTCGGTACTGGAGAACTATCATATGACATGAGTTGTCGGTACTGGAGAACTATCATATGGCATGAGTGGTCCGTACTGGAGAACAGTCATATGGCATGAGTGGTCCGTACTGTAGAACAGTCATATTGCATGAGTTGTCGGTACTGGAGAACAGTCATACGGCATGAGTTGTCGGTACTGGAGAACTATCATATGGCATCAGTTGTCGGTACTGGAGAACTATCATATGGCATGAGTTGTCGGTACTGGAGAACTATCATATGACATGAGTTGTCGGTACTGGAGAACTATCATATGGCATGAGTTGTCGGTACTGGAGAAATATCATATGACATGAGTTGTCGGTACTGGAGAACAGTCATATGACATGAGTTGTCGGTACTGGAGAACTATTATATGACATGAGTTGTCGGTACTGGAGAACTATCATATGACATGAGTTGTCGGTACTGGAGAACTATCATATGGCATGAGTTGTCGGTACTGGAGAACTATCATATGGCATGAGTTGTCGGTACTGGAGAACTATCATATGGAATGAGTTGTCGGTACTGGAGAACTATCATATGGCATGAGTTGTCGGTACTGGAGAACAGTCATATGGCATGAGTTGTCGGTACTGGAGAACTATTATATGACATGAGTTGTCGGTACTGGAGAACTATCATATGGCATGAGTTGTCGGTACTGGAGAACTATCATATGACATGAGTTGTCGGTACTGGAGAACTATCATATGGCATAGTTGTCGGTACTGGAGAACTATCATATGCATGAGTGTCTACTGGAGAACTATCAATGGCATGAGTTGTCGGTACTGGAGAACTATCATATGGCATGAGTTGTCGGTACTGGAGAACTATCATATGGCATGAGTTGTCGGTACTGGAGAACTATCATATGGCATGAGTTGTCGGTACTGGAGAACTATCATATGGCATGAGTTGTCGGTACTGGAGAACTATCATATGACATGAGTTGTCGGTACTGGAGAACTATCATATGACATGAGTTGTCGGTACTGGAGAACTATCATATGGCATGAGTTGTCGGTACTGGAGAACTATCATATGGCATGAGTTGTCGGTAATGGAGAACTATCATATGGCATGAGTTGTCGGTACTGGAGAACTATCATATGGCATGAGTTGTCGGTACTGGAGAACAGTCATATGGCATGAGTTTTCAGTACTGGAGAACTATCATATGACATGAGTTGTCGTTACTGGAGAATTATCATATGGCATGAGTTGTCGGTACTGGAGAACTATCATATGACATGAGTTGTCGTTACTGGAGAACTATCATATGGCATGATTTGTCGGTACTGGAGAACTATCATATGACATGAGTTGTCGGTACTGGAGAACAGTCATATGACATGAGTTGTCTGTACTGGAGAACTATCATATGACATGAGTTGTCGGTACTGGAGAACTATCATATGACATGAGTTGTCGGTACTGGAGAACTATCATAATATGACATGAGTTGTCGGTACTGGAGAACTATCATATGGCATGAGTTGTCGGTACTGGAGAACTATAATATGGCATGAGTTGTCGGTACTGGAGAACTATCATATGGCATGAGTTGTCGGTACTGGAGAACTATCATATGGCATGAGTTGTCGGTACTGGAGAACTATCATATGGCATGAGTTGTCGGTACTGGAGAACTATCATATGGCATGAGTTGTCGGTACTGGAGAACTATCATATGGCATGAGTTGTCGGTACTGGAGAACAGTCATATGGCATGAGTTGTCGGTACTGGAGAACTATCATATGGCATGAGTTGTCGGTACTGGAGAACTATCATATGACATGAGTTGTCGGTACTGGAGAACTATCATATGGCATGAGTTGTCGGTACTGGAGAACTATCATATGACATGAGTGTCGTACTGGAGAACTATCATATGGCATGTTGTCGGTACTGGAGAACTATCATATGACATAGTGTCTACTGGAGAACTATCAATGGCATGAGTTGTCGGTACTGGAGAACTATCATAGGCATGAGTTGTCGGTACTGGAGAACTATCATATGGCATGAGTTGTCGGTACTGGAGAACTATCATATGGCATGAGTTGTCGGTACTGGAGAACTATCATATGGCATGAGTTGTCGGTACTGGAGAACTATCATATGACATGAGTTGTCGGTACTGGAGAACTATCATATGGCATGAGTTGTCGGTACTGGAGAACTATCATATGACATGAGTTGTCGGTACTGGAGAACTATCATATGGCATGAGTTGTCGGTACTGGAGAACAGTCATATGGCATGAGTTTTCAGTACTGGAGAACTATCATATGACATGAGTTGTCGTTACTGGAGAATTATCATATGGCATGAGTTGTCGGTACTGGAGAACTATCATATGACATGAGTTGTCGTTACTGGAGAACTATCATATGGCATGAGTTGTCGGTACTGGAGAACTATCATATGACATGAGTTGTCGGTACTGGAGAACAGTCATATGACATGAGTTGTCTGTACTGGAGAACTATCATATGACATGAGTTGTCGGTACTGGAGAACTATCATATGACATGAGTTGTCGGTACTGGAGAACTATCATATATGACATGAGTTGTCGGTACTGGAGAACTATCATATGGCATGAGTTGTCGGTACTGGAGAACTATCATATGACATGAGTTGTCGGTACTGGAGAACTATCATATGGCATGAGTTGTCGGTACTGGAGAACTATCATATGGCATGAGTTGTCGGTACTGGAGAACTATCATATGGCATGAGTTGTCGGTACTGGAGAACAGTCATATGACATGAGTTGTCGGTACTGGAGAACTATCATATGACATGAGTTGTCGGTACTGGAGAACTATCATATGACATGAGTTGTCGGTACTGGAGAACTATCATATGGCATGAGTTGTCGGTACTGGAGAACTATCATATGGCATGAGTTGTCGGTACTGGAGAACTATCATATGGCATGAGTTGTCGGTACTGGAGAACTATCATATGGCATGAGTTGTCGGTACTGGAGAACAGTCATATGGCATGAGTTGTCGGTATTGGAGAACTATCATATGGCATGAGTTGTCGGTACTGGAGAACTATCATATGACATGAGTTGTCGGTACTGGAGAACTATCATATGACATGAGTTGTCGGTACTGGAGAACTATAATATGGCATGAGTTGTCGGTACTGGAGAACTATCATATGGCATGAGTTGTCGGTAATGGAGAACTATCATATGGCATGAGTTGTCGGTACTGGAGAACTATCATATGGCATGAGTTGTCGGTACTGGAGAACTATCATATGACATGAGTTGTCGTTACTGGAGAACTATCATATGGCATGAGTTGTCGGTACTGGAGAACTATCATACGACATGAGTTGTCGTTACTGGAGAACTATCATATGGCATGAGTTGTCGGTACTGGAGAACTATCATATGACATGAGGTGTCGTTACTGGATAACTATCACATGGCATGAGTTGTCGGTACTGGAGAACTATCATACGGCATGAGTTGTCGGTACTGGAGATCTATCATATGGAATGAGTTGTCGGTACTGGAGAACTACCGGTATCATATGGCATGAGTTGTCGGTACTGGAGAACTATCATATGGCATGAGTTGTCGGTACTGGAGAACTATCATATGACATGAGGTGTCGTTACTGGAGAACTATCATATGGCATGAGTTGTCGGTACTGGAGAATTATCATATGACATGAGGTGTCGTTACTGGAGAACTATCACATGGCATAAGTTGTCGGTACTGGAGAACTATCATATGGCATGAGTTGTCGGTACTGGAGAACTATCATATGGCATGAGTTGTCGGTACTGGAGAACAGTCATATGGCATGAGTTGTCGGTAGTGGAGAACTATCATATGACATGAGTTGTCGGTACTGGAGAACTATCATATGGCATGAGTGGTCCGTACTGGAGAACAGTCATATGGCATGAGTGGTCCGTACTGTAGAACAGTCATATTGCATGAGTTGTCGGTACTGGAGAACAGTCATACGGCATGAGTTGTCGGTACTGGAGAACTATCATATGGCATCAGTTGTCGGTACTGGAGAACTATCATATGGCATGAGTTGTCGGTACTGGAGAACTATCATATGACATGAGTTGTCGGTACTGGAGAACTATCATATGGCATGAGTTGTCGGTACTGGAGAAATATCATATGACATGAGTTGTCGGTACTGGAGAACAGTCATATGACATGAGTTGTCGGTACTGGAGAACTATTATATGACATGAGTTGTCGGTACTGGAGAACTATCATATGACATGAGTTGTCGGTACTGGAGCACTATCATATGGCATGAGTTGTCGGTACTGGAGAACTATCATATGGTATGAGTTGTCGGTACTGGAGAACTATCATATGGAATGAGTTGTCGGTACTGGAGAACTATCATATGGCATGAGTTGTCGGTACTGGAGAACAGTCATATGGCATGAGTTGTCGGTACTGGAGAACTATTTTATGACATTAGTTGTCGGTACTGGAGAACTATCATATGACATGAGTTGTCGGTACTGGAGCACTATCATATGGCATGAGTTGTCGGTACTGGAGAACTATCATATGGTATGAGTTGTCGGTACTGGAGAACTATCATATGGAATGAGTTGTCGGTACTGGAGAACTATCATATGGCATGAGTTGTCGGTACTGGAGAACAGTCATATGGCATGAGTTGTCGGTATTGGAGAACTATCATATGGCATGAGTTGTCGGTACTGGAGAACTATCATATGGCATGAGTTGTCGGTACTGGAGAACAGTCATATGACATGAGTTGTCGGTACTGGAGAACTATTATATGACATGAGTTGTCGGTACTGGCGAACTATCATATGACATGAGTTGTCGGTACTGGGGAACTATCATATGGCATGAGTTGTCGGTACTGGAGAACTATCATATGGCATGAGTTGTCGGTAATGGAGAACTATCATATGGCATGAGTTGTCGGTACTGGAGAACTATCATATGGCATGAGTTGTCGGTACTGGAGAACAGTCATATGGCATGAGTTTTCAGTACTGGAGAACTATCATATGACATGAGTTGTCGTTACTGGAGAATTATCATATGGCATGAGTTGTCGGTACTGGAGAACTATCATATGACATGAGTTGTCGTTACTGGAGAACTATCATATGGCATGAGTTGTCGGTACTGGAGAACTATCATATGACATGAGTTGTCGGTACTGGAGAACAGTCATATGACATGAGTTGTCTGTACTGGAGAACTATCATATGACATGAGTTGTCGGTACTGGAGAACTATCATATGACATGAGTTGTCGGTACTGGAGAACTATCATAATTATGACATGAGTTGTCGGTACTGGAGAACTATCATATGGCATGAGTTGTCGGTACTGGAGAACTATAATATGGCATGAGTTGTCGGTACTGGAGAACTATCATATGGCATGAGTTGTCGGTACTGGAGAACTATCATATGGCATGAGTTGTCGGTACTGGAGAACTATCATATGGCATGAGTTGTCGGTACTGGAGAACTATCATATGGCATGAGTTGTCGGTACTGGAGAACTATCATATGGCATGAGTTGTCGGTACTGGAGAACAGTCATATGGCATGAGTTGTCGGTACTGGAGAACTATCATATGGCATGAGTTGTCGGTACTGGAGAACTATCATATGACATGAGTTGTCGTTACTGGAGAACTATCATATGGCATGAGTTGTCGGTACTGGAGAACTATCATATGACATGAGGTGTCGTTACTGGAGAACTATCATATGGCATTTGTTGTCGGTACTGGAGAACTATCATATGACATGAGGTGTCATTACTGGAGAACTATCACATGGCATGAGTTGTCGGTACTGGAGAACTATCATACGGCATGAGTTGTCGGTACTGGAGATCTATCATATGGAATGAGTTGTCGGTACTGGATAACTATCATATGGCATGAGTTGTCGGTACTGGAGAACTATCATATGGCATGAGTTGTCGGTACTGGAGAACTATCATATGACATGAGTTGTCGGTACTGGCGAACTATCATATGACATGAGTTGTCGGTACTGGGGAACTATCATATGGCATGAGTTGTCGGTACTGGAGAACAGTCATATGGCATGAGTTGTCGGTAATGGAGAACTATCATATGGCATGAGTTGTCGGTACTGGAGAACTATCATATGGCATGAGTTGTCGGTACTGGAGAACAGTCATATGGCATGAGTTTTCAGTACTGGAGAACTATCATATGACATGAGTTGTCGTTACTGGAGAATTATCATATGGCATGAGTTGTCGGTACTGGAGAACTATCATATGACATGAGTTGTCGTTACTGGAGAACTATCATATGGCATGATTTTTTTGTACTGGAGAACTATCATATGACATGAGTTGTCGGTACTGGAGAACAGTCATATGACATGAGTTGTCTGTACTGGAGAACTATCATATGACATGAGTTGTCGGTACTGGAGAACTATCATATGACATGAGTTGTCGGTACTGGAGAACTATCATAATTATGACATGAGTTGTCGGTACTGGAGAACTATCATATGGCATGAGTTGTCGGTACTGGAGAACTATCATATGGCATGAGTTGTCGGTACTGGAGAACTATCATATGGCATGAGTTGTCGGTACTGGAGAACTATCATATGGCATGAGTTGTCGGTACTGGAGAACTATCATATGGCATGAGTTGTCGGTACTGGAGAACAGTCATATGGCATGAGTTTTCGGTACTGGAGAACTATCATATGGCATGAGTTGTCGGTACTGGAGAACTATCATATGACATGAGTTGTCGTTACTGGAGAACTATCATATGGCATGAGTTGTCGGTACTGGAGAACTATCATATGACATGAGGTGTCGTTACTGGAGAACTATCATATGGCATTTGTTGTCGGTACTGGAGAACTATCATATGACATGAGGTGTCATTACTGGAGAACTATCACATGGCATGAGTTGTCGGTACTGGAGAACTATCATACGGCATGAGTTGTCGGTACTGGAGATCTATCATATGGAATGAGTTGTCGGTACTGGATAACTATCATATGGCATGAGTTGTCGGTACTGGAGAACTATCATATGGCATGAGTTGTCGGTACTGGAGAACAGTTATATGGCATGAGTTGTCGGTACTGGAGAACTATCATATGGCATGAGTTGTCGGTACTGGAGAACAGTCATATGGCATGAGTTGTCGGTACTGGAGAACAGTCATATGACATGAGTTGTCGGTACGAAACCGAAATACAAATCTAAAAATAACTCGCTTCAATTGGAAGATTTGAGAAACCAATCATTGCAATGAATGAAACTATTTCTGAATTAGAATTATGTTTCTAAGACAAGACATTGGGGGAGGATTCTGTTCCTTGCACGTTTCTCCAAAAATACAATATGCTAATATACTTCTAAAGGTGGCGCTCACGTGGCTATATGCTTTAGGCAAAATGAGAGATAGTTTGTTTCATATATCGTTTTCATAACACATAAAAGGACCATCCGTAATGTGTCCGGTAACTTAAACAATAATAATAATAAAGACTTTATTTAACGAGAGAACTCATTTGAACAATTAAGGCAATCTATCATGAGGCCCTCAACAAATTAAAACAATGAAATAGCATAATGAAACATGTAAACAATAACCAGTAAAACTGTCATAGGAAATAAGATATAAGCTGCAAGAACTAATACTTATATGCATGTATAATTGTATAGTATCAGTTTATTAGGTTATTGGTATGTTCTTTGCACCGCCTGCTATATAAAGCTTTAAAGTGTGGAACAGAGTCTGCTGTTTTGATGAGATAAGGGAGAGCATTCCACAAGTGTGACCCTGAATATAAGAAAGATTTCCTAAAGACTTCAGTAGTTGGCGTAGGAGGGTAAAGTTGGAGATTGGCGGATGAACGCAAGTTTTGAGTTCGAACATCGGAAGTAAATCTGAATGACTCTTGCAGATATACAGGTGATTGGCCATTGAGTGTACTAAACATTAAGACTGCTTTTTGAAAGTTACCCTTTCTGGGAAAGTCATCCAATTGAGAGTTGAGAAAAGTTCGGAAGAAAGGAGTGTAAAAATCTTTGTCAAGAATTATTCTTGCAGCTCGTTTTTGGAATCTAACAATTTTATCTTCTATATGTGCATTACAGTTCCCCCCAAATGACA
>CM026392.1:18891637-19143580 GCA_014843695.1 Archivesica marissinica | reverse complement strand
CGGACATACGTGGTACTATGTAAAGTGTATGTCTTACCCCTTGCGGTGACATATACATGCTTAGCGGACATACGTGGTACTATGTAAAGTGTGTGTCTTACCCCTTGCGGTGACATATACATGCTTAGCGGACATACGTGGTACTATGTAAAGTGTGTGTCTTACCCCCTTGCGGTGACATATACACGCTTAGCGGACATACGTGGTACTATGTAAAGTGTATGTCTTACCCCTTGTGGTGACATATACATGCTTAGCGGACATACGTGGTACTATGTAAAGTGTATGTCTTACCCCTTGCGGTGACATATACATGCTTAGCGGACATACGTGGTACTATGTAAAGTGTGTGTCTTACCCCTTGCGGTGACATATACATGCTTAGCGGACATACGTGGTACTATGTAAAGTGTGTGTCTTACCCCTTGCGGTGACATATACATGCTTAGCGGACATACGTGGTACTATGTAAAGTGTATGTCTTACCCCTTGCGGTGACATATACATGCTTAGCGGACATACGTGGTACTATGTAAAGTGTGTGTCTTACCCCTTGCGGTGACATATACATGCTTAGCGGACATACGTGGTACTATGTAAAGTGTATGTCTTACCCCTTGCGGTGACATATACATGCTTAGCGGACATACGTGGTACTATGTAAAGTGTGTGAGGCCTTTGTTCAACGACACTACATACATACATGTACATGCATGTATTGACCAGGTATCGATCCTTCGATTGCGATCAGCCGCTCTATCACTGGACCACTAACGCCACACAGTGTGGTATGGGGGAATATAATAATAGAAATAAAGTCACCCCGTTGTTGTATTCACGTGTAATGTTATGTACATATTACATGTATAATGAATTAAGTATACAATGAATAGTAAATAAATGCAAAATCTACACACCCAAGTGTAATAGTATACTGAATACATAACGATACAATAAATGTGTTGTATTCAGCTTAATACAGCCATCACATATTTTCTTGTATCTTCACACGTGTGATAAAATGAATCTTACACGCGTGGCGATTTCATACAATAATTTATGAAACACATTTTAGAAATTTTATATCAAGCCAGCCTTTTAAGATCCTATATAAATATAGATATATAATACATATATCAATGCATATGGATAAAACGTGCCTGGACACCACGAACATACACTAATTCGCATCGGAGTTTTTATCTGTACACATGCGATATCAGTGAAAGCTACACAGCCATACAATTACGACCGGCAATGTCGACCCGGCTTCGAGAACCCCGTGTGGTACAGAACCAGAACCCCGTGTAGTATAGAACCAGAACTCCGTGTGGTATAGAACCAGAACCCCGTGTAGTATAGAACCAGAACTCCGTTTAGTACAGAACCAGAACCCCGTGTAGTACAGAACAAGAACCCCGTGTAGTACAGAACCAGAACTCCGTGTAGTACAGAACCAGAACTCCGTGTAGTATAAAACCAGAACCCCGTGTAGTACAGAACAAGAACCCCGTGTAGTACAGAACCAGAACCTCGTGTAGTACAGAACCAGAACTCCGTGTAGTATAGAACCAGAACCCCGTGTGGTACAGAACCAGAACCCCGTGTAGTATAGAACCAGAACCCCGTGTAGTATAGAACCAGAACCCCGTGTAGTATAGAACCAGAACTCCGTATAGTATAGAACAAGAACCCCGTGTAGTATAGAACCAGAACCCCGTGTAGTATAGAACCAGAACTCCGTGTGGTACAGAACCAGAACCCCGTGTGGTACATAACCAGAACCCCGTGTAGTACAGAACCAGAACCCCGTGTGGTATAGAACCAGAACTCCGTGTAGTACAGAACCAGAACTCCGTGTAGTATAAAACCAGAACCCCGTGTAGTATAGAACCAGAACCCCGTGTAGTACAGAACCAGAACCCCGTGTAGTACAGAACCAGAACCCCGTGTAGTATAGAACCAGAACCCCGTGTAGTATAGAACCAGAACCCCGTGTGGTACAGAACCAGAACTCCGTGTAGTATAAAACCAGAACCCCGTGTAGTATAGAACCAGAACCCCGTGTAGTACAGAACCAGAACCCCGTGTAGTATAGAACCAGAACCCCGTGTGGTACAGAACCAGAACTCCGTGTAGTACAGAACCAGAACCCCGTGTAGTACAGAACCAGAACCCCGTGTGGTATAGAACCAGAACTCCGTGTAGTACAGAACCAGAACCCCGTGTAGTATAGAACCAGAACCCCGTGTAGTATAGAACCAGAACCCCGTGTAGTACAGAACCAGAACCCCGTGTAGTATAGAACCAGAACCCCGTGTAGTATAGAACCAGAACCCCGTGTGGTACAGAACCAGAACTCCGTGTAGTATAAAACCAGAACCCCGTGTAGTATAGAACCAGAACCCCGTGTAGTACAGAACCAGAACCCCGTGTAGTATAGAACCAGAACCCCGTGTGGTACAGAACCAGAACTCCGTGTAGTACAGAACCAGAACCCCGTGTAGTACAGAACCAGAACCCCGTGTGGTATAGAACCAGAACTCCGTGTAGTACAGAACCAGAACCCCGTGTAGTATAGAACCAGAACCCCGTGTAGTATAGAACCAGAACCCCGTGTAGTACAGAACCAGAACCCCGTGTGGTACAGAACCAGAACCCCGTGTAGTATAGAACCAGAACTGCATATAACCCCAATAGTGTTGGTGTGCAGAAAGCTGTGTCACAGTATATTTCGTAAAATATTAAGCATAAGTAAACATTATTAGAACCACAACGCAACATTACAAATGCATACATTATTTTATTAAAAATGTGGTTAAATGTTTGTAATTAATTAAAGCAACAAAGCATATTGCATATACCTCCATTAAGTATGTACCGTGGTTTCAACGTAGAGAAATATTGGTTATAAACAAACATTCGAATGATATAATATTCCAATTACAGGTAAGTCAGGTTGTTAGCAATATTACATTATAGATAAGTGGAAGTCATGATAGCGCTGTGGTAGCGCGTTCGCCTCAGGTGCGAAAGGTCCGGAATTCGAGCCCCCCTGGCGCCGTTACGATTGTGCCCTTAGGCAAGGTATTTAAAGTCCTCGTTGCCTCTTCTCTCCCTCGTGGCGATGGATTCTATCAGGAATGAGGTCTCGAGAGTGATTAATATAAGTTGTAAGAACTTGCTAAAATAAATTTGTATAAACTACCTATAGATATGTTAAACTAAATTCTCTAAGCGGCGTCATGTTCTTCAGGAACGTCGACGATTTATAATGTGCTGCTTCGAATCTCATGTTGGATATAGATGTTGTTGCGTGTATAAATGCCTTTAAGCATTTTATATATGTGATAACATGTACATTCAATGACAATATTATTAATACATGCTTTATAAAACATATACATGTGTATCTACACCTGTATAGCTTTCCTATATTCTCCATCCTATATATATACAGTAGTGTACTTAAAAGTTATCTTCTAAATAAACCATTGAAATTAAGTGTCTCTATATAAACTCATAAAAAATCAAAACTGGTTTTCGGGTAATTTTCAAGGGAGATTAATCCGCATCAATAACCCAGCTGAAATTGAATGGAAGCTAGATATGAATATTCCAGGAAGTCATATACACATGGCAGACATATAAACATGGCAAACATATAAACATGGCAGACATATAAACATGGCAGACATATAAACATGGCAGACATATAAACATGGCAAACATATAAACATGGCAGACATATAAACATGGCAGACATATAAACATGGCAGACATATAAACATGGCATACATATAAACATGGCAGACATATAAACATGGCAGACTGGCAGACATATAAACATGGCAGACTGGCAGACATATAAACATGGCAGACTGGCAGACATATAAACATGGCAGACATATAAACATGGCAGACTGGCAGACATATAAACATGGCAGACATATAAACATGGCAGACATATAAACATGGCAGACTGGCAGACATATAAACATGGCAGACTGGCAGACATATAAACATGGCAGACTGGCAGACATATAAACATGGCAGACATATAAACATGGCAGACTGGCAGACATATAAACATGGCAGACATATAAACATGGCAGACATATAAACATAGCAAACATATAAACATGGCAGACATATAAACATGGCAGACATATAAACATGGCAGACATATAAACATGGCAGACATATAAACATGGCATACATATAAACATGGCAGACATATAAACATGGCAGACTGGCAGACATATAAACATGGCAGACTGGCAGACATATAAACATGGCAGACTGGCAGACATATAAACATGGCAGACATATAAACATGGCAGACTGGCAGACATATAAACATGGCAGACATATAAACATGGCAGACATATAAACATGGCAGACTGGCAGACATATAAACATGGCAGACTGGCAGACATATGAACATGGCAGACTGGCAGACATATAAACATGGCAGACATATAAACATGGCAGACTGGCAGACATATAAACATGGCAGACATATAAACATGGCAGACATATAAACATGGCAGACTGGCAGACATATAAACATGGCAGACATATAAACATGGCAGACTGGCAGACATATAAACATGGCATACATATAAACATGGCAGACATATAAACATGGCAGACATATAAACATGGCAGACATATAAACATGGCATACATATAAACATGGCAGACATATAAACATGGCAGACATATAAACATGGCATACATATAAACATGGCAGACATATAAACATGGCAGACATATAAACATGGCAGACTGGCAGACATATAAACATGGCAGACATATAAACATGGCAGACATATAAACATGGCAGACTGGCAGACATATAAACATGGCAGACATATAAACATGGCAGACTGGCAGACATATAAACATGGCAGACATATAAACATGGCAAACATATAAACATGGCAGACATATAAACATGGCAGACTGGCAGACATATAAACATGGCAGACATATAAACATGGCAGACTGGCAGACATATAAACATGGCAGACATATAAACATGGCAGACTGGCAGACATATAAACATGGCAGACATATAAACATGGCAAACATATAAACATGGCAGACATATAAACATGGCAGACTGGCAAACATATAAACATGGCAGACATATAAACATGGCAGACATATAAACATGGCAGACATATAAACAGACATATAAACATGGCAGACATATAAACATGGCATACATATACACATGGCAGACATATAAACATGGCATACATATAAACAGACATATAAACATGGCATACATATACACATGGCAGACATATAAACATGGCATACATATAAACAGACATATAAACATGGCAGACATATAAACAGACATATAAACATGGCAGACATATTAACATGGCAGACATATACACATGGCAGACATATAAACATGGCAAACATATAAACATGGCAGACATATAAACATGGCCGACTGGCAGACATATAAACATGGCAGACATATAAACATGGCAGACATATAAACATGGCAGACATATAAACATGGCAGACATATAAACAGACATATAAACATGGCAGACATATAAACATGGCAGACATATAAACATAGCAGACATATAAACATGGCAGACTGGCAGACATATAAACATGGCAGACATATAAACATGGCAGACTGGCAGACATATAAACATGGCAGACATATAAACATGGCAGACATATAAACATGGCAGACATATAAACAGACATATAAACATGGCAGACATATAAACATGGCAGACATATAAACATGGCAGACATATAAACATGGCAGACTGGCAGACATATAAACATGGCAGACATATAAACATGGCAGACTGGCAGACATATAAACATGGCAGACATATAAACATGGCAGACTGGCAGACATATAAACATGGCAGACATATAAACATGGCAGACATATAAACATGGCAGACATATAAACATGGCAGACATATAAACATGGCATACATATAAACATGGCAGACATATAAACATGGCAGACATATAAACATGGCAGACATATAAACATGGCAAACATATAAACATGGCAGACATATAAACAGACATATAAACATGGCAGACATATACACAGACATATAAACATGGCAGACATATAAACATGGCAGACATATAAACATGGCAGACATATAAACATGGCAGACATATAAACAGACATATAAACATGGCAGACATATAAACATGGCAGACATATAAACAGACATATCAACATGGCAGACATATAAACATGGCAGACATATAAACATGGCAGACATATAAACATGGCAAACATATAAACATGGCAGACATATAAACATGGCAGACTGGCAGACATATAAACATGGCAGACATATAAACATGGCAGACATATAAACATGGCATACATATAAACATGGAAGACATATAAACATGGCAGACATATAAACATGGCAGACATATAAACATGGCAGACATATAAACATGGCAGCCATCTGTGTTCGTTTGAAATTGATACATAGGTGATGATAGACTGCTGGTCAGTCGGACACATGGATCGCACAATCACTTCAACCTTCGGTTAGGGTCACATGGTGGATGTGAAGGGACACAGATGATTTTATTAAATGAACAATTTGTTCAATATTGTCGCTTACTTTTTACAATCGAACTACTGTCATCTTCACTCATTCAATTCCAACTCTAATTCGGATCTTCTCAACTATAGTCATGTTCATGTGTTCCTTTCTAAGTTTCCTAAGTATAATCCAGCAACCATTGTTTGTCACGTATTCATTTTTAGTTAAAACAATATTTATTTCTGTAAATAAACATAGTCAAGTATAAAAATATGTACATACATGTTGGATAGAGGCGAACGCAACCGGTAAACTATTCATTTTGGCAACTTACTCGGTATGGTTCAACTGAGAAAGAGTGCATTACATGGGTTATCTTTAACGATATGGTGTAGAGCACAATTCAAACATAAACTTCAACGTGAAGGGTGACAACTCGTACAGGATCATGATTTTGAATTAAATTCGGAAATTAATTTCTTTGCTTACAATGCCATTCAATAGTATTGTGTTCGTATGATTTTAGCGCACGTTTTTACATAAAATTATACGTGAAGGGCGATAACTCGTACAAGATCATAATTTTGATTTAAAATCAGAAGTAGACTTGAGTTCATTGTTTATAATGCCATTCAATAGTGTTGTGTTCGTATCATTTTCCGAGAACTTCTGAAAATGAACATAGGAGTGAATTTTACACCGATTAACATTTCCCTGAAATTTGGTAGTCTCTCTTGTGATTGTGAAATGTAAAATAATAAATACACACACAAGAAAACACTTAATAAAAACCAGTATACGCACATATTTGCTCGAACTTACTGTTATACAATATAGCTTTATTTGTACAGTCAAACCTGTGTTATGCAGCCATCCAGGGGAATCACAGAAATTGGCTACTTAGCACAGGTGGCCGCGTAATTGAGGTCAAATGTATAATAAAAGAACAGATGGGGAATCTGGAAACTGGCTGCTTAATACATGTTGGCTGCTTAATGGAGGTGACCACTAACACAGGTTGACTGTATATATATATATATATGATTGTGAAATTCATTCACTCTTACATTATCATATTTGATATAATATTAATAAGTATAAATGTCAAACTCTTGAGACACCATACAATAGCTTAAAGTCATATTCCTGTTCAATACTAGTGTCACCATTTCTAGTGTCACCATTTCTAGTGTCACCATGTCACCATTTCTAATGTCACCCACCATTTCTAGTGTCACCATTTCTAGTGTCACCATTTCTAGTGTTTGTATCAATGAAATAATGTGCTCATTATTACACGATTATTACGTAAGTGTAGCATATAATATATGCAATATAAAACATATTGTTTACCACCTGTGTTGCTATTTATAGTATCAGTATTAACACTTAGTATTATTGGATTTCGTGATCAGTAATCGTCATTGTATAACACCACCTACGGCAGACAATTCGTCACGCTTGACTGAACCGCCGCTCATTGATCCACTGTACGGTAGATAAATATGTCACTTAATAAAGCCGGATCAGGTCATGAGATGACGGATGCATCTATTGAAGCGCAGGATTTTGTTGATTCTGTTATGGGGTCCCAACGTGTTACTAGAGTTGACACCCCTTTAACTGGTAGTAGGAAGAGACATCGCTCAGAGCCATCAAACATTGACATTGACAGTGTTTCTGTCGTTAAGAAGCCGCGAGTGAACGCCAAAGCAAAAAAGTCCCTCTACGATTCGCCAGAGCAGCACCGCAGTATTGTCGTTACAGCGGCAGATGTACATGTAGACTCGAATCCCTCAGTTGAGCAGCTTATTGGTAGACTCTCCGCAGACATGCATATGATGTTCTCTGCTCTTACTGAGAGAATGGACAAGTTAGAGTCGGGTATGGAACAGCGTATTGCCAATAAGGTCGCTCAAATACTTGACAAGCGAGTGAATTCGGAACTGGCACGCATTCACAAGGATATTGATAGCCATTTGGACACATTCAAAGATTCGCTAAAGGCAGATCTCAACACTGAGTTAGATGACCTGAACAGTAAAATTCAGAATGTAAACCAGGCTGGTTCATCTGCACCCCGTGATATCGCCTTAAATATTGTTATCCATGACTTACCTGAAACCACTAATGAAAATGTAAAGAACAAGGTAAACTCACTTATTAAAGACGGCTTACGAATCCCGGACGTTACATGTGTCAATGCTGAGCGCAAGGCGTCATTCAACAATAGTAGAAAAGGGGTTGTGATTGCTACATTTAAATGTCACGACGATAAACGTAAGGTCATGCTAAAGAAGAAAGTGTTGAAATCGCACCCCAGATTCTCTGGTGTTTATATTAACCATGATTTATCTCAGGCGGATAGAGTGATGAGCAATAATTTTAGAACAATTCTGGGTGCTCTTAAGCAGCATAATCTTACACTCAGAGGATCCCGCATTGTCCGTGGTAATTATGGCGACGACTCAACGAGGGATCGTTCCGAGGATCAAACGCGTGATGCGAACGAATATAGTTCCGGCTCTCGTTCATCTACCAATCGTGACAACACACGAGGTCATTCTCAGAGCCGTGACAGTTGGAACCGCGTAGGTCGCGGACGAAATGGCAACAACGGACGGCGTTGTGGCTACAGACAACTGAACCAAAGCAGAAAATGAGTGAACGTCGGGTTTTGGAACGTCCGCGGTTGGAACTGTAACATTGATTCTGACAGTCATGTTTTAAGATCTTCTTGTGTTTTAAATAGTGATTGTGAGATTATAGGTGTAGCTGAGACTCATCTTTTAAATGATAATGTTTTACACGTCGATGGTTATCAATGGTTTGGTTTTAATCGTGATAATATTCATAAAAATGCCCGGACAGGTTCCGGAGGCGTAGGCTTTTTGATAAAAAATGTTATTTGCAATGAATTCAATATTTCTGTACTAGATTGTTCGTTTGAAGGAATTATGTGGTTAAAAATGTACCGTAAATCTGATAATTGTGTTATCATGCCATGTGTTTGTTATTTGCCACCGGAAAACTCATCAAGACGCATTGATGTTAATTCGTTCTATGATAATCTTTTGACTGGTATTTACAGAAATCAGAATGAAGGAACCGTATTTATATGTGGAGACTTTAACAGTCGTTGTGGAGATTTAGATGATTTTATTAATGGCGTTGATAATATACCTATTCGCAATGTTGTTGATTTTAAAACTAATTCATATGGTGAATTATTTGTTGATTTTATGATTAATGCTAATATGTGTATGCTAAATGGTCGTAACTACGCTAATAATGATTACACGTCAGTGTCGGTTAAAGGTTTATCAGTAGTGGATTATTGTATAGTAAGTCACGATGACCTTTCATTGTTTTCAGATTTTACCGTTGTACGTACATCAGATTTGATTAATAAATCAGGTGACCTTAAAGTGTTGGTACCTACCAGTATCCCAGATCATTCTATGATTAAATGGAGTATCACCATTAGTGCAGTTCCCCAGTTTACTAGTCAATACAATAATAGCTATGACAAGTTTGATGTATCTAATGTTCCTGAAACTTTTCTATTAGACCAAGATGTCCTTAATAGTGTTAACGTAACTATTGATAAACTTGAGCATTGCCATCAAACGCAAACTGATATTGATTATATTTATGAGGACTGGTGTAGTATTTTAAAATATAATATGTACAAGTCAGTGCCTTATAAAACAATTACCTCTGGTTGGTGCAATAGAAAATGCAGACCGGGAAAGCCGTGGTGGAGTAGCGATCTAACTGATAGTTGGAATAATGTTTGTACAGCAGAACGAAATTGGTTGAATTGTGTTGCATGTAATAAAAACCGAAATGTATATCTCAAGTCCGAGTATATTCAGGTCCGTAAACATTTTGACCGTGAAGTACAGAAGGCAAAACGTTTATATTGGTATTCTTTACAAAATGAATTGCTGAAGGAATGTAATGTAGACCAGTCAAACTTTTGGAAATCTGTAGGTAAAATCGGCGTTGGTCAGAGTAAGAAAAAATGTATACCTCTAGAAGTTACATTAAATGATGGTTCTCTCTCTACAGATTTGTCACAGGTATTAAACAAATGGAAACATGATTTTAGCTCGTTATATAAAAATGATAATTATGTATATTCATCACAGAACTCTAATGTATTGAATGATGTAACTGATTATGCAGATCTGTCTTTTAATGCAAACATTACTATTTTTGAAGTAAAGAAGGCAATTGATGGTGCCAAGAAGGGAAAAGCCTGTGGCATAGACGGTATCCCTAGTGAAGTTTTACAGAACGATACGTCCGTGCTATTTTTGCATACTCTGTTTAATGTATGCTTCTCCAATGGGACTGTCCCGTCTATCTGGGGCAAATGTATTATAAACCCGATACCAAAACCCTCAATGACGGATTCAAGAGACCCCCTGTCTTATAGGGGTATAGCACTGGCCTCAGCCATGTACAAGATTTATTGTAATATTTTAAACGCCAGGCTAAGTTGTTGGGCTGAACATAACGATAAGATCGCAGATGAGCAAAACGGTTTCAGAAAGAAGCGTAGTACCATAGATCACTTATCCACTTTGACCTCTATTATTGATACAAGAAAACAAGTTAAAAAAGCCACATTCTGTGCCTTTATTGATTTTAGTAAGGCGTACGATTTTATTAACAGAGATAAATTGTGGAAAAGACTCAATGAAATTGGAGTTGCCGGTAATATGTGGCGAGCTGTTAAGTCTATCTACTCATCTGTGTCGTCATGTATTAGGGTAAACTATTTTAAGACTGATTGGTTTGATGTTAATTGTGGCTTAAGACAGGGGTGCATTCTATCGGAGCTTTTATTTAATTTGTACATTAATGATTTAACGATATTTTTGAAATCATTAAATATCGGTGTTAATGTCGATAATGACTGTATAGGTATTCTATTGTACACGGATGACATTGTCCTACTAGCAGAAAACCAACTTGATTTGCAGAGATTATTGAATGCTTTACATGACTGGTGCAATATAAACGATATGTTTATAAACAGGGATAAAAGTAGAGTTGTCCATTTTCGTCCTGCTTCTATGCCAAGATCTGATGTTATTTTTAAATGTGGTGTTAATGTTCTGGAAACTATAGGTATATATACTTATTTAGGAATTGTTTTGAGTGAATACCTTGACTTCAATGTTACTGCAAAATGTGTTGCTCAAAGTGCAAGTCGTGCATTGGGACTGCTCATTGCTAAATGTAAGTTAGTTGGGGGTGTACCATATAATGTTTTCTCCAAATTGTATGACTCTGTTGTCTGGCCTGTGATTGCTTATGGCGCCCCGGTTTGGGGATATAAAGCGTTTGCATGCATTAATGCAATCCACAATCGTGCCATGCGTTTCTTTCTTGGTGTTGGGAAATATTCTCCCAATGCAGCTGTCTCCGGGGAAATGGGTTGGCAGCCGCCAGTTGTGCGACAATGGAAGCACATATCTGGGTTTTGGGCACGCTTAGCTAATACCGACAATTCCAGATTAAATAAGCGAGTTGCACTATGGGCGAATGCTAAATCTACAAGTTATAAAAACTGGTTTTATTATGTCAAGAGACAGTTTGCAGACATTACTTTGATGGATTATTGTAACCTATCTATACCTATACATAAGCACAATTTAGTAGATAGTGTGGAAAATGCGGTAATGGAGAAATATGTTACTGACTGGTCCACCTCTATTAACAGTGTGATAGGTGTTTCTGGACGTGGTCGCAATAAGCTTAGAACCTACTGTACATTTAAATTTAAATTTCAAACAGAAGTATATTGTAAAATGATTGTACCCACACGTCACAGATCAGCATTATGTAAATTTAGATGTGGAGTTGCTCCATTACGTATAGAAACCGGAAGGTATGAGAATTTACCACTTGATGAACGTAAGTGCCCTTTCTGTAATGTATTAGAAGACGAAAGTCATGTATTATTAGAATGTTCACTGTATGATGATTTGAGAGCTGTTCTCTTAGAGAAAGCCTCATTATATGAAAATGACTTTCGGAACAAACCTGTATCCGACCAGCTTAGAATTATTTTTACTACTATACCTCTGATTAGAATTGTTGCCAAAACCTGTTTTTATATTCTTCAACGACGATCCTTTTATTTATGTAAATAATGTATCCATTTGATTTATTGATTGTGTGTCTCTTATCCATTCCGAGAAACAGCTGCTAATTAGTTCAACCGCGATCTGATCGAGGTTGATAACTGATATTTTAAAACATTTCTTAATTGCGCATTAGTGCTTTTTTCCATTTCAGTATTTCAAAATTTCTGGTTTTAGTAAGTATTTAATTTTCAATTAGCGACTGTTCCCCGGTTTTAATATGTAAATATAATAATATGTCGTTAGACTGTGATAGTTTGATTATCTGTGATTACATTAGTCTCTTATAATTCTTTTATAATGAATGGTGTTGTACTATGCCACGATAATTTGTTGTGTATATTTTATGTATTGTACAACGATGAGACCGAAATAAAGAATAAATCTATCAAATTGTACTCGAAAAAAAGTGGCGATCATTAATATTATCCCGAACTTGGCCGACGGTCGTTCGGCTTTGTCCGCAATCACTCGCATTCTAGTCACAGTGGAATCAATTGACTGATGGAAAGAAAATCACACGCATGTAACAGCAATCGTATTAGTAACTGGTATTGAAAAGATGTTTGCATTCTGGATCGGAAGAGTTCATCTCTTCTGCTATCTTACTTTCAAGCCTAATTCTTTCTTTCTATATAAAAATTAATAAATGCATTTGTATATATATAATAATTTTTTATTAGTATGTAGTGTCTATAAATTATTGTAAAGTAACTGTAATGTATATATTATATGTTTACATATACATTTGTTAATTATATTATGAAAAATAAACGGGTTACGTGTAGCTAAAACAATCTATAAATAGCCCAACTCATGCAAATTCGTATCACCGATCATCATTTCCGAGACGCTTGTTAATGGCGAGGATTCAGATTCAACAGTTGACCTATTTGTATCCAGTTTCACAAGCTTAGTTAATCCAAATAACGGTGAAGATGTACGCAAACCACATTAGCATGTCTTTTACACATTAACATTGCGGGTATAAACAATCGGAACACTCGCGTACAATGCAATCTCTTCTCTCTGAATAGGGATATGATTTTAGGCATTGCGATTTGAATATTTAGTACAGCTGAATAACAGATATTGTAGTTTATTGGTTGACACCTTGTGCAACACCCTTCATCA
The DNA here is from genome assembly GCA_014843695.1 of Archivesica marissinica. Classification (NCBI taxonomy): domain Eukaryota; kingdom Metazoa; phylum Mollusca; class Bivalvia; order Venerida; family Vesicomyidae; genus Archivesica; species Archivesica marissinica. The sequence continues at coordinate 19,129,713 of CM026392.1, read as the reverse complement.
GAATAGGTCCGCCCTCGTACAGGTACATTGCTGGCCACACTACGTATTCAACATGGCTGCCTCTCTTCGTGTATGCTCGGTAAATATCGCTGTTAAACGAGTTATCATCCGGGACACTCCAAGACAGTGAGACCGGAGGATCCTGTACCCTCATAAGCCAACAAAGTTCCACACATTTGGAAATATAAGACTTGCATGTCTCCATTACAGTTTCGTCAAATTCTTCATTTCGGCGTAATTTGCTTACTACTTCCTGTTTGAAAGGGCAAACGTATAAGGGATTAGATATATAATATATATATAACAAAATATAAAGAAGATCAAGGGTATTTTAATTCTTTTTACACAAACCGGAGTCAATTCAATGCAATAGCAAAATGGCGTCAACATTTGTACATATGCTTATAATTATGTGTAATATGTTATTTAGTTGGATTGTGCAAAGATTCACTGTGAGAAATATAGTTAATTCTTTGAAAATGATAAATACATAAATCTCTGCAATCACAAATATCCTATACGTAGATTGTTTTGTTCTTGGATTCCGGTAAGTGGACACCCAAAGAAATATAATCTGATCTTGTGATCTGGTAGCATGTCCGATTGAGGTGTGGTGTTGTTAAGTATTCCTGTTAAGTATTCCAATGGGAGACATCTCTAATTTTCTATTACCTCCCTTGGCAGATAAACTCTTATTTATTCCAAAATGTGAATTGTTGCGGTATGATAAATGTGATTCTATCAAAATCGTGTTAATTAACTGATAGCAGTGTTTTACAAATAAGTACCCATTGCATATACTGTAGGAGATCTGTTGAGATATAGTAATTTAATAATCATATAAAGCGATAGTAGAATAAAATTGCTATGTTGTTCAAAGGAAACAACAATAAAAACAGAGGAAAACATTTAATAGGACCTATCTACTTTTAGGGAGTATTCAGGGGCAGTAACTGACCGATGTCAAAGCACTAGGGATGGGAGTGTGTGTGTGTGTTTTACGTTTATTTATCGTCGCTACCGGTTACCCATATGAGCGACGGCTCCTGAAGAGATTAGTCGTTTTAGATGTTTGAGGATAGTACATGATACAGACAGAGACCAATTTCAGAGTCTCCTCTGGTTCTTTTACGTGCACGGTGTAATGCACCGACACGAGACCTCGGTTTAACGTCCCATCTGAAAGACTGTTCATTTTATTAGGGTCAGACGGTGGATCGAACCTGCGATCTCTGGATTACCAGTCCGGCGTGTTACCACTGGACTACATATCCGTCTGTACGGATGGGAGGGAGGGAACTCAACTATATGTATTGAACTATTCATTACCTTAGGGCGTATTCAGGGGCAGTAACTGACCGATGTCTCTCATTGCTAGTCAAAGCACTCCGGAGGGAGGGAACTCAACTATATGTATTGAACTATTCATTACCTTAGGGAGTATTCAGGGGCAGTAACTGACCGATGTCTCTCATTGCTAGCCAAAGCACTCCGGAGGGAGGGAACTCAACTATATGTATTGAACTATTCATTACCTTAGGGAGTATTCAGGGGCAGTAACTGACCGATGTCTCTCATTGCTAGCCAAAGCACTCCGGAGGGAGGGAACTCAACTATATGTATTGAACTATTCATTACCTTAGGGAGTATTCAGGGGCAGTAACTGACCGATGTCTCTCATTGCTAGCCAAAGCACTCCGGAGGGAGGGAACTCAACTATATGTATTGAACTATTCATTACCTTAGGGAGTATTCAGGGGCAGTAACTGACCGATGTCTCTCATTGCTAGCCAAAGCACTCCGGAGGGAGGGAACTCAACTATATGTATTGAACTATTCATTACCTTAGGGAGTATTCAGGGGCAGTAACTGACCGATGTCTCTCATTGCTAGCCAAAGCACTCCGGAGGGAGGGAACTCAACTATATGTATTGAACTATTCATTACCCTAGGGAGTATTCAGGGGCAGTAACTAACCGATGTCTCTCATTGCTAGCCAAAGCACTCCGGAGGGAGGGAACTCCACTATATGTATTGAACTATTCATTACCTTAGGGAGTATTCAGGGGCAGTAACTGACCGATGTCTCTCATTGCTAGCCAAAGCACTCCGGAGGGAGGGAACTCAACTATGTGTATTGAACTATTCATTACCTTAGGGAATATTCAGGGGCAGTAACTGACCGATGTCTCTCATTGCTAGCCAAAGCACTCCGGAGGGAGGGAACTCCACTATATGTATTGAACTATTCATTACCTTTTCAATCACAGGCCATACTTGTTTTGTCACCTTCTTTCTGTATTCTTTTATGCCTTTTCTTACTTCTGTGGGGATCTCTGGGAGTTTTTCTCCTTTAACCTGAACATAGGGTTTGATAGTCCTTGTTATAAACTAAGCCTTAACCTGCCGAATAAATTGGACCGAATGTGAAAACAACATAGACCCAGATCAGCCGCGGTTGTTTGCTACGCCGCGTCTGATCATGATCTATGTTGTTTGCTAATCAGATATGTGCTTCAGCTCCACTAACCGAATAACAAACAGTATAGAGCCTGCTCAGACGACACGCTATGGGCAGTCTGATCTGGCTCTATGATGTTTGCAAATGCGACTTTAGTCATGATTGGGAAGTTAAGGGTTAAATCAAACATACTTGTCTACTGGCTAACATGAAGTATACACTGGATATAAATATCATTAAATTAGATCACAAAACGCAAATAAAATGCATTATTGTCACGTATAAATGCATTGCTACTACAAATTCTTCTGAATTCATTGAACACTTACATTGAATTGTTTTTGTGGTATACAAGCTTTCAAACATGAATGTAGGATTTCATATAACGGGCATCCATGCTCCTGAATTGACGTTTGTTGTCATTGAAGTCAATACTAAACACGCGATACTTTCGTTTAGAGATAATTTAATTAAGATTAGTCTACAAATAAATATGCATAGTGAGATATCACGATAAATATGTAGCATAACTCGTGTTATTCAGGATAAACGCTTTGTATTACGCATGAATGTCGACCCTATTTACATTATTTTGTTATGTCAACAAACTGCGCATACGAACGTTTGTTTATTTGTTGAAATACTCAGTTTTTGGGGGAAATATTTGGAAACAAATTATCCATATAATAGCAAATTACATTCTGTAGATATTTGCGTTTTCACCAATGTAGTGTCGCTTTAACGTTATAGTCGTGCTTAAACTCGCTGTCACCGTCTTTAATAAGATGTAGTTTATACACATTTAGTTTAGCTCGATTGCGAAACAAGTTCTTAAACTTATATTAATCGCTCTCGAGACCTCATTCCTGATGGCATCAACCGCCACGAGGGAGGGAGAAGAGGCAACGTGGAATTTAAATGCCTTGCATAAGGGCACACTCGTAATGGCTCCAGTGGGGCTCGAACCCCGACCCTTTCACACCTGAAACGAACGCGATACCACAGCGCTATCACGACTTCCACGGTTGTATTTTCTAGCAAGTGTAGCATTAAAGTAATCTACAGTTGTTAACATTTTAAACGTACTTGAATATTGTTTAAAAAATAATAAGAGTATTCTGCATATGTACTGATGTGGAGCAATGATAATCTAGAATATATGTGGACTTTTGGGAGGGAGGGATACTCAAAAGACTTAAAGCGACACTACAGTGAAAATGCAAATTTCTACAAAATGTATTTTCCTAGTATATGGTATAATTGTTTTCCAAATATTTGCTTCACAAACTGAGTATTTCAACTAATAACGTCGTATACGCGGTTTGCTAACATAACAAAATAATGTAAATAGCGTAATGCAACTCGTGTATCCTGAATAACACGATTTATGGTACAGATTTACAGTTATATCTCACATTTGTGCCTGTGCATATTTATTTGTAGACTAATCTTAGTTAAATTATTTCAAAACGACATTATCTTGGGTTTAGTATTGACTCCGATGACAAACAAACGGCAATTCAGGAGCATGGATGACCGTTATTTGAAATCCTACTTTCAATTTTGAAAGTTTGTATACCACAAAAACACTGTTTATTGATTCAATGTTAGTGTAGTAGCAATGCATTTATAAATACGTGAACAACTGCATTGCTTTTTGCGATGTAATTCCGCTTTAATAGCAACATTCCAAAACTCATGTTTGATGTGTGCACATAACGTTTTACATGTCTGATTAAAATTGCTGACATAGAAAACAGTACACTCACATACAGTGTAATTGGTTTTATCGAGTAGGCATATGACTTAAAAGATAAATCAGATCAGAAATACATTGCTTTAAGAGTCTGGTATTGAAACAGAATAATCGGACTTTAATGGCAGTTCCTGGAAGTAGGCACAACAAGCTTAACAGAAGAACACTAGTTCGCTAGAACCATTCATGAAATCAAGTCAATATTAATAATAAGCCTAAGCAAACGGAACTGAAGGTAAAGCGTCACAATAGTTATTATGAATGAGCGCAATATTTAAGGGGGTATAGCTTCTTAGTTATAAGATATGCTAGATAGTGACCCGACATAAATACTCCAAAAACAAACAACTGTCACAATGCATCCTCTTTATTAAATTGACGAATGACTGAGATTAAAAATGTGTATAAGTAGCTTATTCATGAAGCTCTAGAAGAAAATAGTATGTTTTGTAACCAATAACGACCATACGAAATGAAACGTTTTTAAGTCAATAGTATTCAAAAGAAGCACACTCATTGAAAACATGTTTACTCTTGGATTGTTTTGATCGCGAAATTAAGAGACACATTTCGATAAGCAGTTTCCATTGACATACACGCACATTACTAGACATACATTAAGCTTTGTGGGACCCTACGTCTATGAAAAATAAGAATAATATTACACATTTATTTTCGCCTAATTCAATAAATACCAGGTATTGATCAAAACATAACAATGCAATCTACATAGGCGGCTGGTAAATTATGACAAATATGGGTTTCATAGAATAATAAATCGTTCTAGAGCTTCATTAGTTAACCATGCATACTTGATATCAAGTTTCTATTTGTATACCTCATAGTTGGACCAATAGTCAATTTAATAAAACATACTGCCTGTTATGACAATGTATTAGTGTATTTAACTTGGGTCAAAATCCGACACATCATAGAAGCTATATTCCCTTAATGTGAGAATATGCAACTCTTGACACATTATAAAAGATATTAATCCCTTAATTGGAGAATATACAAAATCTGACACTTTATAAAAGAGATACTCCCATAATGGGATAATATACAAACCTGGCACATAATAGAAGCTATGCTCCTTTAATAGGATAATATGCATCATCTGCCACGTACTAGGAGCCAGAACACTCCCTAAAAAGGAGTCTATACCAAACCTTCCACAGCATAGAAGTTATACTCCCTTTACGGGCGAATATACAAAATCTGACACATTATAGAGAATATATACTCCCTTAATGGGAGAATATACAAACCCTACACAGAATAGAAACCATTCTCCCATATGCAAAACCTGACACATTATATTAGTAATACTCCCTTATAGGAAGAATATACAAAACCTGACACATTATAGAAGGTATATTCCCTTAATGTAAGATAAAACCAGGTAAAGTTTTGTTAGTAAGGACTCAGTCATATTGTCACGTATTTGCAGCCACGTTTAGTAAAGACGTGATCTATAGAAAAATACAACGTGGGTGTCAGTAACGTGACACACTGGCTAGGCAAAAAAACGTGACTGTATGACCGCGACATTAGATTACCAAGAAGAAAACAGAATTAATTTTGCAGCATGTTGATTTGATTGGTTATTTGTTTTGGGGGTTTAGTTTATACAAATTTATTTTAGCTCGATTGCGAAACAAGTTATTTCAACTTATATAAATCACTCTCGAGACCTCATTCCTGATGGAATCCGACGCCACGAGGGAGAGAGAAGAGGCAACGTGGAATTTAAATGCCTTGCCTAAGGGCACAATCGTAACGGCTCCAGTGGGGTTTAAAGTTGCACCGACAGCTTATGCCATATGGCGACTAAGTCAACGAGTTTAGCCATTCGGCCCTCTATATTGTTTATTAATATATTTCAAACGGCAGTGTGCGTATCTCGACTTACCTTACTGAAGGAAAGGGAGTATTTTGGCTTAGCTTTATCCCTTACACCAGGATTATCGTTATCCTATATATGGAAAGGGAAGATTAATCGTTAGCAATACAACAGATACATATACACTAGGAAGTCGTCATTAAATGATAATTATGTGTATACCACATGTTTGTAATTTTGTTGTAATGATCTGCAGATTCCATGGGGATCGGTTGGTGCATGGACCTGGGCAATGAGGTTGCCCCAAACATACCCCGATATATTCTGCAGATGCTTAAATAATAAACAAAGTGTGTTATCACTTTTCCATTAAATAAAAGAAAGCGGGGAAACAAAACCGTTAAAAAGCTACGGTGTTACGGTACGCAGCATGACGTTACAACATGCAAAGCCAAATCGCTACATTCATCACATTTAACGCATGTACAATGTGTTCATTGAATGAAAGTAAACTATGCGTGACTTGGGAATATTACCATTTTTATTGCGCATCCAAATATTGCAATATCGACATTGTTTCTGCTAGATTATATCTATATCGAATTGCAATGCATTTGTTGTTTTATATGACTGTTGTATATGGTGATTATATTGTATATTATTTGCAGAGACATGCATGCATGCATATTTTCCGAGAAATTAATATTACTAGCATGTAATGTCCACGTGCTTCAGCATTTCAAGTTATGAATAGAAGGTCACTTTGAAAATAGTGCAAATATCTTCAATTAAATGACGTATAATCAAATACGGAAAATAGTGCAAATATCTTCAATTAAATGACGTATAATCAAATACGGAAAATAACTACGAAAGAAAAAGAAATGATATAACATTGTTACATACAGTATGATGCTGGTTGTCAGCAAGTATAAGCTGGACATAGGTGGAATACATGGAGGAGAATACACACAGACAGACAGACACACAGACAGACAGACACAACACACAAGGTACCAAGTCCAGATAATTACACTACATAACACATACGTGTACAATTGAGTGACAACACATATATATGTGTGATTGTTACTAGTGACAAAACATATATATGTGTGATTGTTACTAGTGACAAAACATATATATGTGTGATTGTTACTAGTGACAAAACATATATATGTGTGATTGTTACTAGTGACAAAACATATATATGTGTGATTGTGACTAGTGACAAAACATATATATGTGTGATTGTGACTAGTGATAAAACATATATATGTGTGATTGTTACTAGTGACAAAACATATATATGTGTGATTGTTACTAGTGACAAAACATATATATGTGTGATTGTTACTAGTGACAAAACATATATATGTGTGATTGTTACTAGTGACAAAACATATATATGTGTGATTGTGACTAGTGACAAAACATATATATGTGTGATTGTGACTAGTGATAAAACATATATATGTGTGATTGTTACTAGTGACAAAACATATATATGTGTGATTGTTACTAGTGACAAAACATATATATGTGTGATTGTTACTAGTGACATTGTGTATATATGTGTGATTGTTACTAGTGACATATATATGTGTGATTGTTACTAGTGACAAAACATATATATGTGTGATTGTTACTAGTGACATATATATGTGTGATTGTTACTAGTGACATATATATGTGTGATTGTTACTAGTGACAAAACATATATATGTGTGATTGTTACTAGTGACATATATATATGTGTGATTGTTACTAACGTTACGTATTAAGACAGGTATTTCAAAGAATAGTTTTGTAAATATCTGAATATACAGTTGATGTACAATTTGTATTTATAACGCTCGGGTTACCAGCAGAACTATGACGACATTCATAGCGACATAACCACTTACCAATGATGTCATAATGAATGTAAAACAGCTTCCTTTATCAAGTTGTATGTGTCGCATTTATATTGATACATTTGTTAAGTAATGACTCGTGGGTTAATTGTTTCCATCAGAGTTTGAACTGCATTGGACGTGCTTAATGTGTATGGGGGTCGTTGTAGTTCACACTTAGTATTAACCCGGAATTACTTACTTATATATACATTAATAATTCAAAAAACGTTGCCCAACACTGCGAATGCGCATGCCCGTAACTTCGAGTGCGCATGTCCGCTGCATATCATTAGTGAGGAAATGTACACGAAAATAGATGCAAACAGGGCATATACTTTCATCGGAGGAATTTCAATAGACATGGGAAGATGTACTTGGAAATGCATACACATTATTTCTAGCAAAATAGGTGATATAAGTGTATGTTTACATGTTCTTGAAAGCCATGTGGGGGAGCTGTTTTACATTAACGTATGGTACACTGGTTACTAGTTTCACTTACAACTGTCTTTTTCTCCGAAGATATGTTTGGGAGTGCGGGTCTACCTTTGTGGGACGAGAACCGTGGAATCTAAACAAGGGTAAGAAACAAAGGTCACTATTGATGTAAGGTAGCAAGGTGGTAAGCTAAGCACCGTTGATCACATCGTATATCCATCCCCTTAAAACCCCACACCTCGCATCAATATTGAGGTACAGATATAATGAATACATTTGCAATGTTGCATGGTCACTTTTGTTATTATCATATTTTGGAATCAGGCGTAATATAGGGGTGCACAGTGCCTTTGGGTTATTGTTGAAAATGTATGTTGTCAAAGATCCAAGATGGCGGCCTGTGTGGTCATTTTTTACCATATTTTGTTTAGCTGATGTGTGGTCATTTGTCGACATAATTTGTAACAACTTAAAATACTGAAGAATAGTTAAGATACACGTAGATCGTCTAATCGCATGTAGGGTACCCATTTTGAGACCAAGATATATAGTGTCATACTGTGGTCCCAATAGCATCAACAAAAATGTGCCCCATACATTTTCAACCAAACACTGATCCAATATCAACCCAAAAAAAGAATCGTGATCAAAGATGACCCCATAGTGTAAACCATTGATCCCAAATCAGCCCAAAAAGACAGCATAGCCACAATGACCACATATCATTCAACAACGCAATTATGGTCAAAAATGACCCACACGCCGCCATCTTTGATGTTGCCCACATAAACATATTTAATGACCCCAAAGTGACACCACTATACTACTACTTCGCTCGCCCATATGGTTCGCCGGAGGCGAGGGTAGATAAGCTCAATCATCATCATCATACTACTACTTTCGGGATTGTCAAACATTTAACTTTTTAATATAGGAAGTTACTATATATACTTGATGTAAATGTACATTTTAAACACACTTTAAAGCAGCATTACATCGTAATAAAGGATGTTTTGGGTAAAATATAAATACTAATGTGTGTGTGTCGAAATAGGCGCTCAGAAACGATACAATTCCAATAAATATAAACAGTCATATACGCGAATTTGTTTATCAACACACGAAATGAAAACACGCACAGAGCGCATGCGTGAAACAACAGAGGATGTAGAAAACAACGTATATATTTTGAACATGAAATACTATCTATCTATCTTCCTCTAATGTCGAACCCCTCGCGGGGATGTAGACATGGCCCTAAATGACTTAGCTAACAGAGGTATGAATCAACATATCAAGTAATTTAATTTAAAAAGACAACGTGGGACATTGTGGGGACGATGCATTCCGAATGTAAACAAGTGCGGACGATGCGTTCTGATTGTAAACAAGTACGTGACCGATCGACTCGGAAAGTCCTACTTTCAGTTTCGAGATTGTTTTATCGCAAAAAAACACTGTTTATCAAATGGTCATAAGCATACAAAGTATAATGTTATAATGTGTAGCAGCATTGCTACCCATACGTAAAAGTTGAATTTTTCAAATATCTTTTTATTTCATACGATGTAATGCTGCTTTAACTAGAAAGTAGATGTGATTAACTGTGTTATAATACAAGAACACGTTCTAGTAGTGATATTGTATCACGCTATAGATGTAACATAACCTTATGGTTGGTTCAATGAAATCATTCAACAATCGTTGATCTAAAGCTTTATATCACTGACGTTAAAATTCAAGTAAGATTTAATTCCAGATAAAATAGTATTATAAAGTAAAATAGGAAAGTGCAGAGGAGGAGTAGCACGTGCAGAAGCAGATAATAGACCGTCCTCGTCGCCACCACTTAGACAATATTAAATTCAAAATACGTATCATTTTCTTCGCCTTACATCTAGCTTCTCCCATGACCTGTGTCCAAAACGTCTAATAACTACTCTAACCAGTAACACCTCACCAATTTCTGCTTCTATTTTAAAATCAATTCACGTGTGCGATACCTTTTAACCATTGACAAATCTGTCCTACTCGACCGTTCTAACTTAAACTTAACGCGTAATTCGTAAGCTGAATATGTACATGTATGGCGTCAAAGGAAAACTTTAATGTAAATGTCACCTATTATTTATCCCGAAATGCATATTTGTTCTTTTAGTTGGAATCCTTTGTTTTTACCGTTGTTCCCTAACCAGGTGTTACGGTATGATAAATGTAATTGTATCAAAATCATGTTAATTAATTGATAACTTACGTTTACAGTATCGTATACATTGGAAATACTAATGGATATATGTCGAGATTTAATAATTTAATTTTTTTTTAAAAATTATAATAGCAAAATATTTATTTATTCTGCTTTTTATGTGGTGTTTATGTTATTTCTCAGATTTGCATTATGCATTTTAGAATAAACCGCCACGCAGCTTAAATAGTTATGTATTCCAAAAGTCCGTGCTAGATAAGGAAAATGTTTATTTAAATGAAGCACGGCTGTATCTGGTAATTTAATAATTATAAGATGAGCAGACATATGGAAAAGTAATAGCTTGTAGCAAAGGAGACAACGATAAAAACAGAGTAAACCAATTAAAAAGACATATCATTATTAAAGAAAATACAGGGGGGGGGGATAAGTGAGCAGTAGCTCCCATTGATACGGCATTGCGCAAGGTAGACAACTCAATTCTTAATTGTACTTATTAATAATTTACGTTCCGTTGACATTACATATTCTGTTTAAGTTAAGCATATCTAATCTGCAGAATACACTATCAAACACATATACACGCATCTGCCATTGACATATTCAATACCTTTGACATGGAACGCTTTGATGAAATTGGACTTTTGAGATCCTCTGTGCCATTGGTATCCGGTTCATTAGCGGATGCATTTTCCAGCGGAGGCAGATACAGATCCTCTTCTATTCGAGACAGCTGGCTCTCGGCAGCCTCTTTGCAATGTTTGTAGGCAGCCTGGAACAAATTATTGAATATATTAGAAAATGACAAGTGGGTCTCGACAAGTGGTTTCGGGTTCAAAACCAAATTTGTTATATTTGTAACCATAGGTTTGATACTATGCATACAAAACTGCTAGTCCATATCCAAGCATATTTAAAAATGACACCGCATCACTATCAGAGTAATTATGGACCATTGGGGTTGTCGAATTCTTTCAAGTGAGGAAGTTATCAAGTTGGCTTGCAGACGGTCGGTGGTTCTACCCGGGTGCCCGTCCGTGCATGAAATACTTTTCGGGAGGGGGACACCCGGAGTCTATACTACACCGACTATGTCCGATTAACGCAGTGGTCAGCGCGCAAGCTCTCACCAATGCAACCCGGATTCGATGCTCGGAGTAACCAGGAAGTGTGTGAGATGGTGCGGTGGTGGGAAAGGATCGGAAAGGTGGGTTTTCTCAGACTACTTCTGTTTCCTCCCACACGCCTGACCACATTTACGCTTTCATCCGCGCCTACGAGACTGATTAATATAAGGTGTTAAAACTTGCTTCGTAATCGTTGTAAAATAAATAACCGGTAGCAACGATAAATAAACGTAAAATACACAGAGTATATATTTGTGTAACAGTGTATAGTAAGTTAGTAGCCCATTATGTGGATAACGTTGGAGTTAAACTCCGAGAAATATTTCACAGTGTATCTCTAGTCCGATGTTAATTCAAGGAATAATTCCAATGTGGTGGTGACGTATGTAACTGTACTCTACAGTAACCCATAATGTTAGATAATATGTAGCCCGGTTAGCTCAGTCGGTAGAGCAATCGCCCTGTTAGCGAGAAACCCCGGGTTCGAGTCACCGAATGGGTACAGGTTTTCCTCACATAGGCGACATAGACCCAATGCTGTATTCAAGATAAATTGCAACACCTGTTATTATTCAGTCAGAGTCACACTTACAATGACGAGATCGAGTAAGGTCTTCAAGATAAATTGCAACACCTGTTATTATTCAGTCAGGGTCACACTTACAATGACGAGATCGAGTAAGGTTTTCAGTATGTCTTCTTCGTTTTTATCAAGTTTTTCCAAGGCTTCTGTAGCGTCTGTCCACTGGTCGTCATACACCTCTGACAACTGCTCGGCCAGCTTCTGTGGTCTGTTTGGGTCACTTAGATCCGACACATTTGGGTTGTTGTCAAGTACCTGCGCAGCGGTCTGAGCACTGAGCCTGCGAATATTGAATTATGTAGTTTATGTATTTGTATTTACACATGCTATGTAACATGACACAGATATAGATTCTAACATGACGCGGCATTTTGTCTGTATACGCAAAGAAGCAATTTATCATCAACACAATTAAGAACTAGTATTTGTCTTTCAAATATTGTTTGGCCAATAAAACATGGTTTGGAGTAGGTAGGACGTGACGTCATTTTACTAACATCTTTCAGTAGTGTACGGTAATTTAATTTAAGCCACGCACTCTAAAAAATACCAACAATTATGTTTTTGCGTTTTTAGATATTCTGGTCATGTAAAGTCAAGTCAGCGACCATAACAACTCGACCACAGGGGCGGACGTAAAGATTTATACGGACTAAATTTGTTATATATATATATATATGAACAAGTTGGTGGTCTATGTGCAGACAAAATGGCTTCGTCTTTTATACCGTACCTTGTTAACAGTTTTTCTTTGTCAGCATCAGCCTCACTAATCTTTTTCTTGAAGTCATCAACAATATCCTCCAGTCGCTTTGAATCATTCTTATGATTCATTTCCAGATTCTTTTTCAAGCTAAATATTTGAGATATAAATGGAACATAATTATACTGACGGTATGTTTATATTGAGAGCGCCTTAGCATTAAGTAGCATCAATCTGACACTTGGTTTAACAATCTAGATATCGCATGCGCATTACTTTTAAGTGTGAAGAGTTGCGCATTGCTTAGTCAAGGCACTATAACTGGACACATGTGTATGCTTCTGATGGCATGTTCAAAACAAAACTGAGCCGGTCGGCCGACAAGTTAACATGCTCATTTGTCCTTTATATTGTCCGAAATATTAGGCCCAGAGCCAGCACTAGGTTTTAATTACATTCGAGTTTTTATGCTAAAAGTGCATGGTATTCGCAATTTAATTAAAGTTGATACATGTTGTATACTACTGATGCTAGTGCTTGGGGCCACAAGTGTTGATATTACTAGACGACGACCAGCAATAGGACCCAGAGCAGACGTACAGTTAAACTGGGCGTGGGGGTTACAACCAATTGTGTATGTCCATCAATATTTCAGAACTAATAAACACTGAAGTTGAAAGTTGGATTGAGGAGGTAATGTTGCAACATACTTTTCAATTTCTTCCTCATTTCGAGATTTAATGCTTTCTATTTCGTCTTCAAGATCTTGTTTGTCCTTCTCAAGACCCACTTTGTCGCTGTTAAGCCTGAAATTTCATAAATAATTACATGTATTTTCAGGTCCTACCATACATATCGAGTTATAATAGATGATTATTCTCAACACCTTATATACACAGTCATAGTGATTGCTGTTGCATTTTTGGCAACTAACCAATATATAAAACAATCTTCGTAAAATGCATTTCTGTACACGATTCTATGTCCGAAATTGGTATGATGACTTTTGTCCAACACATTACTTATCGAAAGACCTTAACGGTAATATAAGAAACAGATAATTATATAAATGTATATATTTCACATATTCAATTAAGACTTTATGACATAGTTACGTCGTGCATAGTATAGGTCGTGCATAGCTAACACTGTGCATAGTTAACGTCGTGCATTGTTACGTTGTGCATAGATTACATCGTGCACAGTTACCGTCATGCATAGTTACGTCATGCATAGCTAACGCCTTGCATAGTTAACGCCGTGCATTGTTACGTCTTGCATAGTTTACGCGTTCATAGTTTACGTCATGCATAGTTAACGTTGTGCATAGTTAACGTCGTACATTGTTACATTCTGCATGGTTTGCGTCGTTCATGGTTAACGTCATGCATAGTTAACGTCGTGCATAACTAACGCCGTACATAGTTAACGCCGTACATAGTTAACGTCGTGCATTTCTAACGTCGTGCATAGCTAACGCCGTACATAGTTTACGTCGTGCATATTATAGACCGTGCATAGCTAAAGCCGTGCATAGTTAATGTCGTGCATTGTTAACGTGGTGCATAGTTAACGTCGTGCATAGTTAACGTCGTGCATAGTTAACGTCGTGCATAGTTAACGTCGTACATCGTATACGTCGTGCATAGTTAACGTCGTGCTCGTGCATAGTTAACGTATAGTTAACGTCGTGCATAGTTAACGTCGTGCATAGCTAACGCCGTACATAGTTAACGTCGTGCATTTCTAACGTCGTGCATAGCAAACGCCGTACATAGTATAGACCGTGCATAGCTAAAGCTGTGCATAGTTAATGTCGTGCATTGTTAACGTGGTGCATAGTTAACGTTGTGTATAGTTAACGTTGTGTATGGTTAACGTCGTGCATTGCTAACGCCGTACATAGTTAACGTCGTGCATTGTATACGTCGTGTATAGTTAAAGTCGTGTATAGTTAATGTCATGCATAGTTAACGTCGGACATAGTTAACGTCGTACATAGTTACGTCCTGCATAGTTAACGTCGGACATAGTTAACGTCGTGCATAGTTACCTCGTGCATAGTTAACGTCCAGAATTGTTAACGTCATGCAGTGCATAGTTAACGTGGTGCATTGTTACGTCGTAAATAGTTACGTCGTGCATGACATTGACATCTGTTTCCAAATATGTATCTCTATGTTCAATTACAATGTTGCGGAATTATGACATGTGTAAATAACCTCACATGAGTAATCAAGACGACTGGATCCTTGAACAGATTCAAGGTCAAATGTAAAACATTGTAATAGTAATAATATACCGGTAGTAGATAATGTACACGTGTTCATGTAAGTTGTATTTATTTCATGTGTTGTTGGAGAATTGGGGACTGGTTTCTAGCATATCAACTGTAATATGCTTATTTAAAATTTAAATATTAGTGTCATTTTGTGCATAGCAACTGCTATCACAAACTAAGCTTCCCAATGCCACCGTATCCATCTATTGTGGAAGTCGTGATAGCGCAGTGGATTCGCGTTCGCTTCAGGTGCGAAAGGTCTGGAGGTCGAGCCCCGCTGGAGCCGTTACGATTGTGCCCTTAGGCAAGGCATTTAAATTCCACGTTGCCTCTTCTCTCTCCCTCGTGGCGATGGATTCCATCAGGAATGAGGTCTCGAGAGTGATTAATATAATAATATAAGTTGTAATAACTTGTTTCGCAATCGAGCTAAAAATAAATTTGTATAAATCAATCTATTCCAAGCAACAACCTACATACGTATTGGGATAAACAATGTTAACGGTGCGGTTAGTAGATATACCCATGCAGATGGTTATATCTCTATATCTATGCATAGGGTTATATCTATATATCTATGTACAGGGTTATAACTCTATATCTATGCATATGGTTATATCTCTGTATCTACGCATATGGTTTATTTATACAAATTTATTTTAGCTCGATTGCGAAACAAGTTATTTCAACTTATACAAATCACTCTCGAGACCTCATTCCTGATGGAATCCATCGCCACGAGGGAGAGAGAAGAGGCAACGTGGAATTTAAATGCCTTGCCCAAGGGCACAATCGTAACGGCTCCAGTGGGGCTCGAACTCCGGACCTTTCGCACCTGAAGCGAACGCGCATCCACTGCGCTATCACGACTTCCACATCCATATCTCTGTATCTACGCACATGGTTATATCTCTGTATCTACGCATATGGTTATATCTCTGTATCTACGCATAGGGTTATAGCTCTGTATCTAAGCACATTGTTATATCTCTGTATCTATGCATATGGTTATATCTCTGTATCTACGCATAGGGTTATAGCTCTGTATCTACGCACATGGTTATATCTCTGTATCTATGCACATGGTGATATCTCTGTATCTACGCATATGGTTATATCTCTATATCTCTGCACAGGGTTATATCTCTGTATCTATGCACATGGTGATATCTCTGTATCTACGCATATGGTTATATCTCTATATCTCTGCACAGGGTTATATCTCTGTATCTATGCATAGGGTTATACTCTGTATCTATGCATAGGGTTATATCTCTATATCTATGCATAGGGTTATATCTCTGTATCTAAGCACATTGTTATATCTCTGTATCTATGCATATGGTTATATCTCTGTATCTACGCATAGGGTTATAGCTCTGTATCTACGCACATGGTTATATCTCTGTATCTACGCATAGGGTTATATCTCTATATCTATACATATGGTTATATCTCTGTATCTACGCATATGGTTATATCTCTGTATCTACGCACATGGTTATATCTCTGTATCTATGCATATGGTTATATCTCTGTATCTACGCATAGGGTTATAGCTCTGTATCTACGCACAGGGTTATATCTCTGTATCTACGCACAGGGTTATATCTCTATATCTCTGCACAGGGTTATATCTCTGTATCTATGCATAGGGTTATATCTCTGTATCTATGCACAGGGTGATATCTCTGTATCTACCCATATGGTTATATCTCTATATCTCTGCACAGGGTTATATCTCTGTATCTATGCATAGGGTTATACTCTGTATCTATGCATAGGGTTATATCTCTATATCTATGCATAGGGTTATATCTCTGTATCTAAGCACATTGTTATATCTATGTATCTATGCATATGGTTATATCTCTGTATCTACGCATAGGGTTATAGCTCTGTATCTACGCACATGGTTATATCTCTGTATCTACGCATATGGTTATATCTCTATATCTATGCATATGGTTATATCTCTGTATCTACGCATATGGTTATATCTCTGTATCTACGCACATGGTTATATCTCTGTATCTATGCATATGGTTATATCTCTGTATCTACGCATATGGTTATAGCTCTGTATCTACGCACAGGGTTATATCTCTGTATCTACGCACAGGGTTATATCTCTATATCTCTGCACAGGGTTATATCTCTGTATCTATGCACAGGGTGATATCTCTGTATCTACGCATATGGTTATATCTCTATATCTATGCACAGGGTGATATCTCTGTATCTACGCATATGGTTATATCTCTATATATGTGCATAGGGTTATATCTCTGTATCTACGCATATGGTTATATCTCTGTATCTACGCATAGGGTGATATCTCTGTATCTCTGCACATGGTTATATCTCTGTATATATGCATAGGGTTATATCTCTGTATCGATGCATAGGGTTATACTCTGTATCTATGCACATGGTTTTATCTCTATATCTATGTACAGGGTTATATCTATATATATATCTGCACAGGGTTATATCTCTATATACATGCATCGGGTTATATCTCTATATCTCTACACAGGGTTATATCTCTGTGTCTATGCATAGGGTTATATCTCTGTATCTATGTACAGGGTTATATCTATATAATTATATCTCTGCACAGGGTTATATCTCTATATACATGCATCGAGTTATATCTCTATATCTCTGCACAGGGTTATATCTCTGTATCTATGCACAGGGTTATATCTCTGTATCTATGTACAGGGCTATATCTATATATATCTCTGCACAGGGTTATATCTCTGTATCTATGCATAGTGTTATATCTCTGTATCTATGCATAGGGTTATATCTCTGTATCTATGCACAGGGTTATATCTCTGTATCTATGTACAGGGCTATATCTATATATATCTCTGCACAGGGTTATATCTCTGTATCTATGCATAGGGTTATATCTATATATCTCTGCACAGGGTTATATCTCTGTATCTATGCACATGGTTATATCTCTATATCTATGTACAGGGTTATATCTATATATATCTCTGCACAGGGTTATATATCTATATACATGCATCGGGTTATATCTCTATATCTCTGCATCGGGTTATTTCTCTATATATATGCATAGGGTTATATCTCTGCACCTGTGCACAGGTTCTCTAGTTCGTTTAGGATGGGGACTCCGTTTGTGGTAGAAAACCATGTTATCGTGTATTATTTGACGCCAAAACATCGCCTATAGATGACACCGTAAATAACGTCACGGGTGACGTCCGAACGTATTGACGCTAGTGTTATGCTCAACGGTAATGGCTGGGAACCCTAAGAGCAAGCCAGTGAGATTAAGATGTTTATAATACTGTAACAATAATTGCGCTTTCATCGGCCACACACGAGAATGATTAATATAAGTTGTAGGAGCTTGTTTCGCAATCATGTTTCTACATATACAGACATCATAAAAACTGCACGTTTGTATCGAGCGTTACTATTTAGCTACACATGTTTAGTTATGGATTTTACTATCATGAGTGAAGAAAATAATCCTTCACACATTGCACTAATGTTCCGATTGTGCACATTTTGATAGATAGATAGATATATTTCTTTATTTATAGAGCGTAACCTAATTAGTTCTGAACTAATCGTCCTTAGAACCCTCTTAAATGTCGTAACACTATAGCATTGATGCACACACACACACTAATTATAACCAAAGTACACAGTTACGCCATGCAATATACATGTATAATGTTGTACAATGTAATTTAACAAATCAGGTAATGTTATCGAAATACAAAACGACCAACTCATCATTTAATGTGCCTATATATATATTTAAGAGGATATCAATGTTACCTCTAAGGCAAGTGCATAGTTTCTGTTTGATGTCAGTATATTAGCATAACTCGTATATTTACCGGCTGTTTTCCCTTTCCTTGTCCAACCTTTGATCTCTTTCCTTTTGTAATTCACCCTCGGCATTTTCTATTTTAAACTTCCATTCCTCTGAAGGTGCTCTGAAATGATATTGAACCCAAATATATAAAAAATAAATAAGTATGGGAGCAGTACACATCCAAGCTGGTACATTTATATAGTTGCGCATTAATGCCAGTGGTAGATTAGATTAGTTGTGTATGTTTTACGTTTATTTATCGTCGCTACCGGTTGACCATATGAGCGATGCCTACTGGACAGATAATTCATTTTAGATGCTTGGAGGATAGTGCAATGATACAGACAGAGATCCATTTCAGTGTCTCCTCTGGTACTTTTACGTGCACGATATGAATGCTCGATCAACATAAATTTACAGTGTATATGAGTTGGTATACTTTTATAAACTAGAACACACAATCCCCCACTCAATGTACGTATGTGGAAGTTGTGACAGCGCAGTGGTAGACCGTTCGCTTCGGGTGCGAAAGGCCCGGAGTTCGATCCCAGTTGGAGCCGTTACGGTTGTGCCCAATGTATTTCAATTCCACGTTGCCTCTTCTCTCTCCCTCGTGGCGATGGATTCCATCAGGAATGAGATCTCGAGAGTGATTAATATAAGTTATAAGAACTTGTTTCGCAATCTAGCTAAGATAAATTGGTATAAACTAATATACGACTGTAATATCACTGTGTTCTGATATCTTCCTTGCATATACATGCCCACTATTTACATTTAGCGAATTAAATTTGTGTATTCTGTGTTCTCGTTTGTGAATTTAATTTCAGAGATATTGATAATTTTCCTCCATAATAGAGATTTCTAATTTGAAGAATATATAAATGATATCATTATACCTGACTCATATATACCAGCATCACAGAACACACTAAGTGTACGTGCCAGTCAGAGTATGTTTACTGATTGGAAACCAGGAACACATGCATATACGTTATCATTCAAAGTGTTACTAATTGATGGTTGTAACTTTGGTCAAATATACCAGTAGTATTAGAGGAATTTTGTAAAGCGTTCAAAGCACAGTAGGAACAATCTTCAAGTAGTCATTGCAATTATGAGACAACTTAAAAGTAGTACTATGTTCCTGAATGCAAAGCGCATTGGTCCGGTGGTTAAATGTCGACTTCACGTTCTACGGGTAGTGAGTTCCTGATTAAGGCACAGTGGTCGTGTGGTTAAATGTCGACTTCACGTTCTACGGGTAGTGAGTTCCTGATTAAGGCACAGTGGTCGTGTGGTTAAATGTCGACTTCACGTTCTACGGGTAGTGAGTTCCTGATTAAGGCACAGTGGTCGTGTGGTTAAATGTCGACTTCACGTTCTACGGGTAGTGAGTTCCTGATTAAGGCACAGTGGTCGTGTGGTTAAATGTCGACTTCACGTTTGGGTGTGGTTTGTTGGGTGGTCGTGTGGTTAGATGTCGGCTTCACATTATACGGGTAATGAGTTCCTGATCAAGACACAATGGTCGTGTGGTTAGATGTCGGCTTCACATTTTAGTGGTTAGCCATCGTGTTAACGTTCTATGGGTAGCAGGAATATCATATTCCTGATCAAGTCACAATACAGGATTTGTTGCATACTTTGTAGGACTCCTGGGTATATGACTTTCCTTCTTGGCAATTTCTAACTCTTTAGTCGTATGTACAAGGTTGTTCTCAGTTGCATCTTTCTCACGTCTCAGTCTGAAACATTCAAGCTAGTATTTGTACATGTTTATTTAGTTATACATGTAACACAATTTTATCCGTTGTTGAAGTATGGATGAAGTTCGATCATTGACCATGGAAGTCAAGCCGAGTATGTGTTCTTCTGGTTCTAGTGTATTTGTCAGACACCGAGGTGTTGAGGCGACTAATTTAGAATCAGTTCTTCTGCGGATAGCCTAACGTTGATTGCAAGTTCCGTAACAAAGAACATAACTAAGGGGATATTGATATGTAACCATGACGACTTGTATGAGGAAACCAAATATTAAATCCATTAGTTCATATTCCTCAAAATGAATTATATTAAGAATTTGGAATGCAAAGATGACACCTCATCGCGCGAATGGTGTCGGGCCACACACGATTGACTGTATAAATGTTCGTTCAGCAATATAGCACATGTAGTGTATGCTTCCTGACGAAATTGTCAACATTCAAAGTCAATGTCAGTGGTAGAACTTACCGTTAGTGTAGAGAATTAGTCATTGGATATGTATCCAAACTGTTACTGTTTTTGAGAAATGATAATGTTTGAGATTTTTACGGAAATTGTAGGTCACTGCATAGTCTCGCGTTCCACTAAAGTGGCTGAGATAAGAACACTAATAGTCTAATAAAAAAAAATCATCTAATTTAAATACATGTTACAATGATATAAACAGTATGATTTACAGACTACACATTTAATTATATCTAGAACACAGTGATAGAATTCACTTTACTTTTCTCTATCATCTTCCGCTTTCGTTCGCTCGTGTTTCTCGGCCTCTGCTTCTTGCTTAGACTGTTTTAATTCCTCAGTCAGCTTATTAACCTTTGCTTCGCCATGGTTTCGTTCTGTTTCCAGAGCCTTGTTTGCAATCTTTAATGCTTCTGAAATCTTCTGAATGTTGTCTTCTCCTTGTTTTCTTTCATTGTCCAGATCTTTCTTAGCTGATTGCAATTCTTCCGATAAATGAGCTTTCTCTGCATTGTCGGCAGATCTAAGGAAATTAAAAGCAGACACTATTTATTGGTGTATATCGTTTTCCAGCAGTGGATGGAGTGTTGCATAGTTACATTATATTAATCTTATGACTTTCAACCCAGTATTTTTACATTCCTTTTGTCAAAGTAAGTGGCTGTTATTGTGACCAACGATTAGTTTAAACAATATTTTATTCAAGAATGGTACATAACACAGGAATAGTTGCAACAGCACAGTTAGGATTGGGGGGAAAGTTACATAGTAACTTATTCGAATTATACGACCAAGTATTGGTTACAGAAAGAATTATTTCAGAAAGAAGCCATAGTCATGTTTTTTTGCATTTCCCACCAAATGGAAATAGCGGCTTTGGATACTATATTTACGTAGCCAAACAACGCTTTCCAATTTGCATACGAAGCTTAAGCAGGGTCTATGCTGTTTCACGAACCGACCGTAAGTGACTCTTTATTATCAATCATAAGACTTAGTGGCTACCCATCTAAAAGGGCTATGATATGTTTACCCCTTTTCGATGAATTGTTCCGAATTCAATTATATAGACATACGCCAGGGTTCGGACACGAACCGTTAACACAACGCAATAACACATATATCGCACGCACGCACGCACGCACGCACGCACGCACGCACGCACGCACGCACGCACGCACGCACGCACGCACGCACGCACGCACGCACGCACGCACGCACATAGCACGCACATAGCACGCACATAGCACGCACATAGCACGCACATAGCACGCACATAGCACGCACATAGCACGCACATAGCACGCACGCACATAGCACGCACATAGCACGCACGCACATAGCACGCACGCACGCACATAGCACGCACGCACATAGCACGCACATAGCACGCACGCACATAGCACGCACATAGCACGCACGCACATAGCACGCACGCACGCACATAGCACGCACGCACATAGCACGCACAGAAGATGCTACACAGCTCAGCTAATAAAGTCATGTGTAATGCATCATAGCGACGACAGGTTTTGCATGATAATATCTAGAAGCAAGGTGACCACATCCGTCAACATGCACAACTACGGCGGTTGTTAAACTAGTTTAGTTTATATAAATTTATTTTAGCTCGATTGCGAAACAAATTCTTACAACATATATTAATCACTCTCGAGACCTCATTCCTGATGTAATATATCGCTACGATGGAGAGTAAGACGCAATATGGAACTTAAGTGCCTTACCTAAGGACACAATCGTAACAGCTCCAGCTGGGCCCGAACTCCGGTCCTTTCACATCTGAAGAGACCTTTCTACCACTGCGCTATCGTGACTTCCACGAATTCATAAATAAATGTGTATAAACTAAGCTAAATTAAAGTTTTGCACCTGCTTAATACTAAAGCAAGCGTCTTGGAAGACACTGCAGATTATCTACACGTAGCATATTACTAGTATATGCAATATTAAAATATTAATTAATATGCTTGTTTGTTCGGGTTTGACGCCTGCATTGGCACCGTTTTGGGCTATATCAGTATACCTAACAGCATCTTTCCCGAAACACGACATGAGCGGAGCTCGAACCCGTGACCATCAGTGACGATATGTTACAGTTACCGATCTTAACCACTCGACAATGGTGGTGGACTAATTAGTAAGTGATTTACTTAATTTGCGAAACTATAATTATGGTTAATGTTTAATTTCATAGTCTGTTATCGAAACAAGCCATCATACGATAGCATACATAGACCTAGAGAACTGCTTTGATACGTGAATCCTCAATTTCAATGTTTTGGAAAGTTCGTCAATTCTCTGTAGCGCATGCGTACATGATTGAAACTAATGCACTAAACTAATGAGTTGTAGGACGAAAATGCATACACATAATTGCTAGTGATGCACAGAAATTCACCTTACGGTAACCCTGGTAACACTACAGACCTCTAAATAGGCTTACAAAAAGTGTAGATCCAGATGAGCCTGCTCGTGATGAGCCGTCTCATCACGATCTTCACTTTTGCCAGTAATATTACTATTTTTAGACAGAATTACCCATTTTGATAAATGAACTGGTCGAAATGAAATGTTCTTATTAATGTATTGGTTTAAAAATATATCATGCACCAGTCCATGTCAGTTACTTGGTGTTGAATGGATTAACTCTGTTTCAAGGGATGTGACGGCAAAGTAATAGTGTTTCTTCGTTGCATGTATTAATAAATACATACATACGTTTTTTATATTCATTCAATATGCTTATGTCATTTTGTATTTCGATACCATTACCTGATTTGTTTAAGTGGAAGTCGTAATAGCGCAGTAGTAAAGCGTTCGCTTCAAGTGCGAAAGACCCGGAGTTCGAGCCCCGCTGGAGCCATTACGAGTGTGCCCTTATGCAAGGCATTTAAATTTCACGTTTCCTCTTCTCTCTCCTTCATTGTGATGGAATACATCATGAATGAGGTCTCGAGAGTGATTTATATAAGTTGAAAGAACTTGTTTCGCAATCGAACTAAAATAAATGTGTATAAACATGTTGTTTAAGTTACATTGTACAACATTATACATGTATATTGCATGGCGTGACTGTGTACTTTGGTTATAATTATTGTGTATGTGCATTAATGCTATAGTGTTAAGAAATTTAAGAGGGCCCTAAGGAAGATTAGTTCAGAACTAATTAGGTCACCCTCTATAAATAAAGAAATCTAGCTATCTTGCGACTTGGGACAATTCCACTGTGACTTAGAAGAAACAGACACAGCCATTGAGGTTGTACAAATAGTTGCGGTAACTTTATAGGCGAAGTTCAATTATTGTACAGTAATATTGTGGCAATAAACAATTAAGAATTGCATTTTGCTGTCCTGCCTAACTTGGTGACCTAACTGTTGAAGCCCAACACTATGATTACACGTCTATAACCGGAAGATTCAAATATCTATGACACTTAATTTTATCTCATTTGAATGAAATCAATCGCAATTTTGCAACGTTTCTCACAGGCCTTAGATCAAAATAACGCGATGTCACTTTGTAGTTAATCCCTTGAAACTGGTCACGTTTAGATAATTATATTTCAAAACGAGATAAATTGAAACATTAATAATAGTTTCTTTGTACATATTAACCTCCGATTGTGACAAGGAAATGTAGGCCCTAGTTATATACTGGCACCATAAACAACTGTGCACTTTTATATTCAAGTCAAAGTCAAGTCAAAGTTTTTATTGGCATAAACATGTACATGTCCATCGCCAAGAAACATGATTGGCGGTTACATACAAAGTTATTGGTGTGTTTTACGTTTATTTATCGTCGCTACCGGTTGCCCATATGAGCGAAGCCTCCTGAAGAGATTAGTCATTTTAGATTTGTGGAGGATAGTGCAATGATACAGACAGAGAGCCATTCCAGAGTCTCCTCTGGTTCTTTTACGTGCACGGTGTAAAGCAACGACACGAGACCTCTGTTTAACGTCCCATCATACAAAGTTACAGAAAAGCATGCTATTATATAAGGTTTGAGTGCATGTATATAACATACGTTTTAATGGTATGATTGAAACAAAATGAAACATGTACGAAGATAAAACATTTGTTTACGTCAGCATTTATATCAGAGTAATATCGTTACATAATTTGTATTCTGGATACATATACATGGCAGGTTTAGTTTATTCTGCTCCGCACTAATATGCCCTTCTATACATCTTTCATTTCGTTTCGGAAAGGTTTATAATCTGGATACCTATTGGGCAACGTCTATCTATAACGGTGCCACATTACTTGTTATAAAAACAATTAATACGTTTTATTCATTTAATTGTATATTGAGTTCACATTGGACTGTATTTTCTAACTTGATATATATAATTGTTAAACTGTTCCAATATGATGTGCTTTGAATTGTATAATATATGTTCTGTTGATCTGTATATAATGATAGCTCTCCTTAATGGAGGAAAATAAAGTCCTGTCTGTCTGTCTGTCTGTCTGTCTGTCTGTCTGTCTGTCTGTCTGTCTGTCTGTCTGTCTGTCTGTCTGTCTGTCTGTCTGTCTGTCTGTCTGTCTGTCTGTCTGTCTGTCTGTCTGTCTGTCTGTCTGTCTGTCTGTCTGTCTGTCTGTCTGTCTGTCTGTCTGTCTGTCTGTCTGTCTGTCTGTCTGTCTGTCTGTCTGTCTGTCTGTCTGTCTGTCTGTCTGTCTGTCTGTCGTCTGTCTGTCTGTCTGTCTGTCTGTCTGTCTGTCTGTCTGTCTGTCTGTCTGTCTGTCTGTCTGTCTGTCTGTCTGTCTGTCTGTCTGTCTGTCTGTCTGTATGTCTGTATGTCTGTATGTCTGTATATCTATCTATTGCACTAATGTACCCAATATTTAAGCGCGTAGACGTACAATTGCCAATATTTATATCGAAGGATATAAATTTTACCTCCAGGGCAAAGTGCACAGTTTAGTTTAGTCTATACAATTTATTTGGCTCGATTGCGAAACAAGTTCTTACAACTTATATTAATCATCAATATAGGGAATCCATCGCCACGAGGGGGAGAGAAGAGGAGACGTGGAATTTAAATGCCTTGCCTAAGGCACAATCGTAACGGCTCCAGAGGGGATCGGGCCTTTCGCACCTGAAGTGAACGCTCTATCACTAGGCTATCACGACTTCCACGTGCACAGCTTCGTTTTGGTGTCAGTATATATGTTCTTCAGAACAGGTAGGTTGCGCAGAGCCTTCCGTTAGTGTTGTTCATTGAAGTTTGAACTTTATTCATTTTACAACGATTGCGAAACAAGCCTTAAACAACTTATATTAATCACTTTCGTTGACGCACATGAAAGCGTATAATTATGTGGGAGGAAACCGGAATACCCGGAGAAAGCCCAACAGTCCGATCAGGCGACAAACGTACAATCTCACATACTTCCCTGTCCGAGGATCGAACCCGGGTTGCATTCGTGTGAAGCTAGCGAGTTCTAACCACTGCGCTAATCGGACAGCCTATTGTTTATTTGTGAAAGAAATCAACATCAACGTAATATACTAGTCCTGTTCAGTCTTGTTAACATATTAATGTAGGCTTATTGCTTTAGTTTAGTAATGACATTACTGTAGTAGACAGTTGTTTTATGTTGGAAACTGTGCAACGTTGCATTAACGATACTGGTAGATTTCCATAGCAGTTATGGTAGTTGTATGTGCTCCAATGTTGTGCATAAAGAATGAATCGCGAGTTAATAGTTTCCATTGGGATATGAACTACATTGAGTGTGCTTAAAGTGTGCGGAGGCCGAATGCAGTGTAGTTCATCCCCCAGTGGAAACTATTAACTCGCGATTCAAACTTATATTAACATTACTTATTCTTTTCAATGAGACAAAGAAAAAAATCACACTTTCCAAATTAAAAGGTCCAAATGTGAGACTTATCGTGTGACGAAGATCTAATAAATATGTAGAGCATCCTTAATTGGAACAGCGAAAACTGTAAGACACGCCTTTTTTCGCGACGAACGCTGCATAACACTGCGAATGCGCATGCCCTTAACACATGTCAGCTGCATATCATTAGTTGGAAACTCTCATACGAAATTGTATACAATCATTCGTCGAAGGAACTGCAATAGCGATGTAAATATAACGTAATGGCTAGAGGGCTCAGCATTCCACAATATATTTTACCTTTGTTTAAATGTTACGGCGTGTTTCCGTCGCCTTTTATTAGTGAAAACCGATTTCTAATGTGATTTGCAATTGAGACCAAAACCTGTGTGTCGGTATTTAGTATATTGCAGAGGCAGTAAAATATGCCTGAACCAGAACATGTTAGACCGACTATGCTAAGTAAAAGTAAGATGGTTTACGGTTCAGATGAGGTAACTGCCACGTCGATGGCTTTGATTGCATCTTGGTTTTCTGTAGCCTCCTTCAATTCATATTTGAGATCTTTAGCTTCCTGCCGAGATATTCGAGTCTTATTCTTTTCATCTTTTACTTCCTCTACAAGTTTTTGGTTGTCATCTTCCACTTGTTTTAGACGAGCAGTAATTCTGGCTAGCCTGGCCTTCTCTTCCTGCAATTCCTCTGCAGCTTGTCTGGAAATAAATATGTAGAACAACTTAGTATAGCTGCTTATAGGGCCTGACCTACACATAGCTGTAAAACAACCGACGAAATGGCAATAACAGGTAGGGGCTGGTGAGGTAATCATTATTGCAGTGTCTAATTTTGGAGACCAGAATGCAATAGAAATTGAAATTGCGCGACTGTGTTACTACGAAAATGAATGAGTGCAATCTACTATATAGGCTGTATATACCTAAATAGACAGAAGTGCATCCGAATGTAGTCCCACTAATAATATAGTTCATTTTTCATTTTGGTAAAAATGCATTTTCATGACAGGCAATGTAAAGTTTTTGTGTTTTTTGAGAAATTATGTAACTTGAGAAGACTTCAGACTAGTTGATGTGTAGAAAAGTTGTAGGTATAATAATTCAGGCCATTGCAAACTGAAGGTTGGTATACTGTATTATTTGGCGTAGGAATACAGTGTGTAAACACAGTGACGTTATTCACAGGCGAGCACTGGTTATTTGAAACTTAAAATATGAAATATTCTTGGTGTGTTTCAGGCTGATTTGAATACCTCTTCACAGTGGATGTGGTATCAGAAGAAATGAAAGATTGGAAATATAAATGAACATACTGTATGTTTTTACTTTTTACTATGTATTTAATAGGCAATTTATTTGTAGTTTTACAACCTATACACGAAATCATCGTATACGCCATCATGTGATTCAGCGGGAGCATGTTCCAAGACACACCTACCGATTGCCGTGGCCTACTCCTACTAAGTAACCCAGCTACATGTACGTGCATAACTGGACTACTGGTGCATAACAGGTTGTGTGCTTTAATATAATACATTGTGTATGCAAGTGGACGAATGTATAACTAACGCGTCGTTTAGATCTTATGAGATTCATGCATAATTCTATCTGCTTCGGTCTGTTTTGGACACCTAGGGTAGAATTTATTTACAACATGTTTACATTACATCTGGAAGAGCTTACCAGACAAACATGAAATATAGTGATAGATGTTTTAATTAAACACCGCGTGACATGTTCTACCTTGGGGGCAAATGTCACTTCTAAAAGATGTAATCTAATTACTGGTATTATATTCATTGCGCTGTGATTTTGTTGTATCATTAAGACATACATGACTTGTTTAAAGCGACATTAGATGGGAATAAAATATGTATTTTGGTAATAAGTATAAAATATTTAAAGAATATCATTTCCAATTACTGTGTGTTAAAAAATCCAATTATTCGAACAGAAACGGGGGGAAAAAGATGTTGTATGCGCGAATGGTTTATCTACAAACATATGTAAACAACGCCTAATGCTCATGAGTGACGAAGCAACGGATGCCGAAACAGCTGCCTTAGGTGGTTGTTCTGGTTGCCGATAGCGACCTATGAGTTCCGAATGTAACACGTGGCGAACCGATTCGGAAAAGTCGTACTTTCACTTTCAGTTAATTGTATTGCAAACATACACTGTTTACTGAATGAAAATAAGTATTCAAATTATAAGAATGTGTAGTAACATTGCTACTTGTACGTAATATTCAAAACGTAACATTTGACATTGTGGAAGTCGTGATAGCGCTGTGGATTCGCGTTCACTTCAGGTGCGAACGGTCCGGAGTTCGAGCCCCGCTGGAGACGTTACGATTGTGCCCTTAGGCAAGGCATTTAAATTCCACACATCCTCTTCTCTCTCTCTCTCTCGTGGCGATGGATTCCATCATGAATGAGGTCTCGAGAGTGATTAATATAAGTTGTAGGAACTTGTTTCGCAATCGAGCTAAAATAAAATAAATTTGTATAAACTAAAACGTAACATTTTTTATTCCATACGATATAGTGTCGTTTTAAGACTTTTTTTTTTTAACGTATATGTCATTTGAATATATAAGGCCCCTGTATGCTCTAGTTACATTGCAAGTGGACAAAATAAATCTTTAGATAAGATAGAAATGTATATTGATTTAACCGTTACTTATTATATAACGATTGTGAAACAAGTTTTACCAACTTCTATATAATTATGTATCTTACTATTTGTATATAAATAGTATGCGTTACGCAATTCAAATGCTCATAGATATTAAAAAGCAGAAGGAAGAATCCGTATAGCTGTGTTGTTATGCTCTACTTGACGATTCCATATAATTGTATCATCATATTACATTATAGATTCTCTACCTTTCAGCTTTAACATTACTATATGATAATTACAATGTGCAGTTTTCACTTATAGTCCTATCTTTGATTGCATTTGATTTGTATGTATGTTGAGTCTCATAAAATAAAGTCTTTATTATTATTATTATTATTTGGGTATGTCGTGGTGATATAAAACATCCGAATGTGGAAGTCGTGATAGCGCCGTGGTAGCGCCGTGGTAGCGCCGTGGTAGCGCCGTGGTAGCGCCGTGGTAGCGCCGTGGTAGCGCCGTGGTAGCGCCGTGATAGCGCCGTGATAGCGCCGTGGTAGCGCCGTGGTAGCGCCGTGGTAGCGCCGTGGTAGCGCCGTGATAGCGCCGTGATAGCGCCGTGGTAGCGCCGTGGTAGCGCCGTGGTAGCGCCGTGGTAGCGCCGTGGTAGCGCCGTGATAGCGCCGTGATAGCGCCGTGATAGCGCCGTGGTAGCGCCGTGGTAGCGCTTTCGCTTGATGTGCGAAGGCCCGGAGTTCGAACACCGCTAGAGCCGTAACGATTGTGCCCTTAGGCAAAGTATTTAAATTCCACGTTGCCCCCCCCCCTCTCTCTCTCTCTCTCTCGTGGCGATTGATTCCGCCAGGAATGAGGTCTCGAGAGTGATACATATAATTTGTAAGAACTTGTTTTGCAATAGAGCTAAAATAAAGTTCTATAAACTAAAGCACCCGAATGTGTTTTTCCTACCTCCACCATACTAAATAATGAGTTCAGGGGTTGTGTAACAGTGTCCGCAGCATCCTACCACAAACACAGTGTGTGTTTTACGTTTATGTATCGTCGCTACCGGTTGCCCATATGAGCGACGCCTCCTGAAGAGATTAGTCATTTTAGAATGTTGGAGGATACCGACAAAGACCCATTCCAGCATCTCCTCTGATTATTTTACGTGCATGGTGTACAGTACCGAGAGACCTCGGTTTAATGTCCCATCTGAATGACTGTTAATTGTATTAGGGTCAGATGGGGGATCGAACCTGCGCTCCCTGGGTTACCAGTCCAGCGTGTTACCACTGGACTACAAATCCGTCTGCTGACACAGGAATATTGATATGACATTATAATTGGGGAAGCATAGAGCCATATGGTAGATATATTGCGGTATATATATTGCGTTAAAAGGTGGTATGAGATGGTTTTAAATAGTACTTGTTGATTTATACAAATTTATTTTAGATTGAATGCGATATATATATATTTATCACTCTCGATACCTCATTTCTAATGGAATATATTGCCGCAAGGGCGAGAGAGAGAACAGGCAACGTGGCATTTAAATGCCTTGCCTAAGGACACAGTCGTAACGGCTCCAGCGGGGCTCAAACTCCGGGAATTTCGCTCCGGAATCATTGCGCTATCACGACTTCAACGTGTTGTTGTAAATATGGGTAGAAAGAAACAACTGGCTGCAAACACTCTAGCCGACGTTAATTTGTCGTTGGTTAGTTTAAACATATTTTATTTCCCAATATAATACATATTGAACAATGCATACACCACGCATAATCAGAATACAGAAACAGGATTAGAATGGAAGACAGAGTCTTATATAATTATTCTCCTCTGCAAAGATTGTATGTCGTTGGTTATGCTTTATATACTGTGATGTATGGTTCGAGGTTATAATGTGTCGTTGGTTATGTTTTATATACTGTGATGTATGGTTCGATGTTATAATGTGTCGTTGGTTATGTTTTATATACTGTGATGTATGGTTCGAGGTTATAATGTGTCGTTTGTTATGTTTTATATACTGTGATGTATGGTTCGAGGTTATAATGTGTCGTTGGTTATGTTTTATATACTGTGATGTATGGTTCGAGGTTATAATGTGTCGTTGGTTATGTTTTATATACTGTGATGTATGGTTCGAGGTTATAATGTGTCGTTGGTTATGTTTTATATACTGTGATGTATGGTTCGAAGGTTATAATTTATTTATGCTCGTTTGAAGGAATTGAATTAGAGCATAAGTGGTTTTATCGTGTGCATATTAAAGGGAAAGTGTCCCGTTTATCGTGTGCATATTCAAGGGAAAGTGTCCCGTTTATCGTGTGCATATTCAAGTAAAGTGTCCCGTTTATCGTGTGCATATTCAAGTAAAGTGTCCCGTTTATCGTGTGCATATTCAAGGGAAAGTGTCCCTTTTATCGTGTGCATATTAA
This sequence comes from Archivesica marissinica, assembly GCA_014843695.1. Lineage (NCBI taxonomy): Eukaryota > Metazoa > Mollusca > Bivalvia > Venerida > Vesicomyidae > Archivesica > Archivesica marissinica. Next base: position 19,097,355 of record CM026392.1, on the reverse strand, counting down.
AGGGAAAGTGTCCCGTTTATCGTGTGCATATTCAAGTAAAGTATCCCGTTTATCGTGTGCATATTCAAGGGAAAGTGTCCCTTTTATCGTGTGCATATTAAAGGGAAAGTGTCCCGTTTATCGTGTGCATATTCAAGGGAAAGTGTCCCGTTTATCGTGTGCATATTCAAGTAAAGTGTCCCGTTTATCGTGTGCATATTCAAGGGAAGGTGTCCCGTTTATCGTGTGCATATTAAAGGGAAGGTGTCCCGTTTATCGTGTGCATATTCAAGGGAAAGTGTCCCGTTTATCGTGTGCATATTCAAGTAAAGTGTCCCGTTTATCGTGTGCATATTCAAGGGAAAGTGTCCCTTTTATCGTGTGCATATTAAAGGGAAAGTGTCCCGTTTATCGTGTGCATATTCAAGGGAAAGTGTCCCTTTTATCGTGTGCATATTAAAGGGAAAGTGTCCCGTTTATCGTGTGCATATTCAAGTAAAGTGTCCCGTTTATCGTGTGCATATTAAAGGGAAGGTGTCCCGTTTATCGTGTGCATATTCAAGGGAAAGTGTCCCGTTTATCGTGTGCATATTCAAAGGAAAGTGTCCCGTTTATCGTGTGCATATTCAAGGGAAAGTGTCCCGTTTATCGTGTGCATATTAAAGGGAAAGTGTCCCGTTTATCGTGTGCATATTCAAGGGAAAGTGTCCCGTTTATCGTGTGCATATTAAAGGGAAAGTGTCCCGTTTATCGTGTGCATATTATATCGTTTATGCATATTCAAGGGAAAGTGTCCCGTTTATCGTGTGCATATTAAAGGGAAAGTGTCCGTTTATCGTGTGCATATTCAAGGGAAAGTGTCCCGTTTATCGTGTGCATATTCAAGTAAAGTGTCCCGTTTATCGTGTGCATATTCAAGGGAAAGTGTCCCGTTTATCGTGTGCGTCCCGTTTATCGTGTGCATATTCAAGTAAAGTGTCCCGTTTATCGTGTGCATATTAAAGGGAAAGTGTGTCCCGTTTATCGTGTGCATATTAAAGGGAAAGTGTCGCGTTTATCGTGTGCATATTCAAGTAAAGTGTCCCGTTTATCGTGTGCATATTAAAGGGAAAGTGTCGCGTTTATCGTGTGCATATTCAAGGGAAAGTGTCCCGTTTATCGTGTGCATATTAAAGGGAAAGTGTCCCGTTTATCGTGTGCATATTCAAGGGAAAGTGTCCCGTTTATCGTGTGCATATTCAAGGGAAAGTGTCCCGTTTATCGTGTGCATATTAAAGGGAAAGTGTCCCTTTTATCGTGTGCATATTAAAGGGAAAGTGTCCCGTTTATCGTGTGCATATTAAAGGGAAAGTGTCCCGTTTATCGTGTGCATATTCAAGGGAAAGTGTCCCGTTTATCGTGTGCATATTAAAGGGAAAGTGTCCCTTTTATCGTGTGCATATTAAAGGGAAAGTGTCCCGTTTATCGTGTGCATATTCAAGGGAAAGTGTCCCGTTTATCGTGTGCATATTCAAGGGAAAGTGTGTTTATCCCAAGGGAAAGTGTCCCTTTTATCGAGTGCATATTAAAGGGAAAGTGTCCCGTTTATCGTGTGCATATTCAAGGGAAAGTGTCCCGTTTATCGTGTGCATATTAAAGGGAAAGTGTCCCGTTTATCGTGTGCATATTAAAGGGAAAGTGTCCCGTTTATCGTGTGCATATTCAAGGGAAAGTGTCCCGTTTATCGTGTGCATATTCAAGGGAAAGTGTCCCGTTTATCGTGTGCATATTAAAGGGAAAGTGTCCCGTTGATCGTGTGCATATTAAAGTGAAAGTGTCCCGTTTATCGTGTGCATATTCAAGGGAAAGTGTCCCGTTTATCGTGTGGTAAAGTGTCCCGTTTATCAAGGGAAAGTGTCCCTTTTATCGTGTACATATTAAAGGGTAAGTGTCCCGTTTATCATGTGCATATTCAAGGGAAGGTGTCCCGTTTATCGTGTGCATATTGAAGGGAAGGTGTCCCGTTTATCGTGTGCTTATTCAAGGGAAGTTGTCCCGTTTATCGTGTGCATATTCAAGGGAAAGTATCCCGTTTATCGTGTGCATATCGTGTACATATTAAAGGGAAAGTGTCCCGCGTGTTATTCGTCGTTTATCGTGTGCAGTGTCCCGTTTATTAAAGGGAAAGTGTCCCGTTTATCGTGTGCAAGGGAAAGTGTCGCGTTTATCGTGTCATATTAAAGGGAAAGTGTCCCGTTTATCGTGTGCATATTCAAGGGAAAGTGTCCCGTTTACCGTGTGCATATTCAAGGGAAAGTGTCGCGTTTATCGTGTGCATATTCAAGGGAAAGTGTCCCGTTTATCGTGTGCATATTCAAGTAAAGTGTCCCGTTTATCGTGTGCATATTAAAGGGAAAGTGTCCCGTTTATCGTGTGCATATTCAAGTAAAGTGTCCCGTTTATCGTGTGCATATTCAAGTAAAGTGTCCCGTTTATCGTGTGCATATTCAAGTAAAGTGTCCCGTTTATCGTGTGCATATTAAAGGGAAAGTGTCCCGTTTATCGTGTGCATATTCAAGGGAAAGTGTCGCGTTTATCGTGTGCATATTCAAGGGAAAGTGTCCCGTTTATCGTGTGCATATTCAAGGGAAAGTGTCCCGTTTATCGTGTGCATATTAAAGGGAAAGTGTCCCGTTGATCGTGTGCATATTAAAGTGAAAGTGTCCCGTTTATCGTGTGCATATTCAAGGGAAAGTGTCCCGTTTATCGTGTGCATATTCAAGTAAAGTGTCCCGTTTATCGTGTGTATATTAAAGGGAAAGTGTCCCTTTTATCGTGTACATATTAAAGGGTAAGTGTCCCGTTTATCATGTGCATATTCAAGGGAAGGTGTCCCGTTTATCGTGTGCATATTGAAGGGAAGGTGTCCCGTTTATCGTGTGCTTATTCAAGGGAAGTTGTCCCGTTTATCGTGTGCATATTCAAGGGAAAGTATCCCGTTTATCGTGTGCATATTCAAGGGAAAGTGTCGCGTTTATCGTGTACATATTAAAGGGAAAGTGTCCCGTTTATCGTGTGCATATTCAAGGGAAAGTGTCGCGTTTATCGTGTACATATTAAAGGGAAAGTGTCCCGTTTACCGTGTGCATATTAAAGGGAAAGTGTCCCGTTTATCGTGTGCATATTCAAGGGAAAGTGTCCCGTTTATCGTGTGCATATTCAAGGGAAAGTGTCGCGTTTATCGTGTGCATATTCAAGGGAAAGTGTCCCGTTTATCGTGTGCATATTCAAGTAAAGTGTCCCGTTTATCGTGTGCATATTAAAGGGAAAGTGTCCCGTTTATCGTGTGCATATTCAAGTAAAGTGTCCCGTTTATCGTGTGCATATTCAAGTAAAGTGTCCCGTTTATCGTGTGCATATTCAAGTAAAGTGTCCCGTTTATCGTGTGCATATTAAAGGGAAAGTGTCCCTTTTATCGTGTGCATATTCAAGGGAAAGTGTCGCGTTTATCGTGTGCATATTCAAGGGAAAGTGTCGCGTTTATCGTGTGCATATTAAAGGGAAAGTGTCGCGTTTATCGTGTGCATATTCAAGTAAAGTGTCCGGTTTTTCGTGTGCATATTAAAGGGAAAGTGTCCCGTTTATCGTGTGCATATTCATGGGAAAGTGTCCCGTTTATCGTGTGCATATTAAAGGGAAAGTGTCCCGTTTATCGTGTGCATATTCAAGGGAAAGTGTCCCGTTTATCGTGTGCATATTAAAGGGAAAGTGTCCCGTTTATCGTGTGCATATTAAAGGGAAAGTTTCCCGTTTATCGTGTGCATATTCAAGGGAAAGTGTCCCGTTTATCGTGTGCATATTCAAGGGAAAGTGTCCCGTTTATCGTGTGCATATTAAAGGGAAAGTGTCCCGTTTATCGTGTGCATATTAAAGGGAAAGTGTCCCTTTGTCGCTTTTAAGAGGTTTATCTCAAGCTTATAATGGGTACAAGACGGTGTTTGTATATACATCAGTAGGTTGTTTGTTGATCCACATCGTACTGAACATTATGTTAATTATGGTTCATAGCCTGATACATTATCTATAATTATAGACGTGATACAATTTGGAGTTTGCATCCATTTTGTTCAAACCATGCCTCCTGTGTATTTAGCTAAGCTATTTGATACATCACGTGATCGGACGGATCTGTAGTCCAGTGGTTAACACGTTGGACTGGTAACCCAGGGATCGCAGGTTCGATCCCCCATCTGACCCTAATAAAATTAACAGTCTTTCAGGTGGGACGTTAAACTGAGGTCTCGTGTCGGTGCTTTATGTATGTATGTACCATTAATGTCAAACCCCTTACGTGGACCATAGCGGTTAACCAGTACTAAGCAATGTGTGTGAGGTGCCTTGCTCAATGACACTACATACGTGGCCTGACTGAGTATCGAACCCGGACAGTTTGATTCCAAATCCGACGCTCTTCCATTGGACCATGGACGCCACACCGTGCACGTAAAAGAACCAGAGGAGACAACAATAAATAAACGTAATATACAATTAACAGTATTTCATTTGGGACTTTAAAACTAGGTCTCGTGTCGGTGCTCTACAGCACTCTGGAATGTGTCTATGTCTGTATCATTGCACTATCCTCCAAAAATCGTGTCTTACGCTATTCCAAGGATTAAATATGGATTAAAAACATTTTTAATGCAGTGTACTATATTTACGTTGTGTCATTAAAAAGAATAATTAATGTAAATATAAGCAATGAATCGCAGGTTAATAGTTTCCATCGGGGTATAAACTACATTGGCCGTGCTTAAAGTTCAATGCCGTCGGCGCCCCATACATATATCGATTTATGAATATCCAATAATTGAATTATGGATATCCACAAATGGAATTATGGATATCCATAAATACTGAATAAATAGCAAAATGACGCCCCATATATTTCAGGCGTTAATGTACAGCCGCCATTACAAAATAATGATGTAAAACATTATGTACGACCTTTCAATCCATGGATGATTTCTGTGCATATTTATGACTATGAAATATTTTATCAACAAACTATAATGTGTGTTTAACAATAATTCGCTACACTCGGCTCATTGAAGTTTATAGCTCATTTTATTTTCATGTTAATGGTCGGGACCTTGGCAATTTTTCGATATTGCCACATACGCTCGGGGTCTGGACAGGTGGTTTCGATATTGCCACATACGCTCGGGGTCTGGACAGGTGGTTTCGATATTGCCACATACGCTCGGGGTCTGGACAGGTGGTTTCGATATTGCCACATACGCTCGGGGTCTGGACAGGTGGTTTCGATATTGCCACAGACGCTCGGGGTCTGGACAGGTGGTTTCGGGTTCAAAACTAGTTTTTATTTCTTTTAAGACCATTTTGATAAACCATATGTCTGACACTATACATACAACAATCTCAGGCCATATGAAAGCATATTTAAAAAGGACATACCGTCACTATCAGAGTAATTATGCACCATAAAAATAAAATTGGTTTTGAGTACGAAACCACTTGTCCAGACCACACGCGTCTATGGGTATTGGAACTAGTGAACGGTGCAATAGATAAAGCGTATAGCGGGAAGAATGCTATTACGGTCACGCGGGTGATCGAACCTGCGATCCCTGGATGCCGTGGTCCCACTGGACTATTGACCCGTCTATGAGAATATATAGTTGGTGTGTACAAGTTTTATATTATATGATAACGCAGCTGTCAGTCACATCATGATCACGGGATATTAGGATGCATGTGAAGGTGTAGGTGGAAGTCGTGATAGCACAGTGGATGCGCATACGCTTCAGGTGCGAAAGGTCCGGAGTTCGAGCCCCGCTGGAGCCTTTACGATTATGCCCTTAGGCAAGGCATTTGAATTCCACATTGTCTCTTCTCTCTCCCTCGTGGCGATGGATTCCATCAGGAATGAGGTCTCGAGAGTGATCAATATCAGTTGTAAGAACTTGTTTCGCTATCGATCTCAAATAAATCTGTATAAACTAAGGTGTAGAATATGACAGTGATTTATGTGGTGTAGTTAAGCTGGTCACCAATGACGTAAACAATGGCTGACAATAAAATCATGGTTTCACACCCACGTCGATCACCATCATTAGTGGTAGCCTAGACTGTGTATTAAGGGTGTAGATGACATCTACAGTAGACGCCTCTATATATACATGTTTCTATCATAATCTGCTCAACCTGGGGATTGTCGTTGCCTACTTACGTTAAGGGGGTATCCCTATCTATTTACATTTTAAGTGGTATCCCTATCTACCTATGTTTAAGGGTATTCTTATACACTTACATTTAAGGGTGTATCCCTATCTACTTACATTTAAGGATGTATCCCTATCTACTTACACTAAGGGGTTATCTATATATACTAACATTAAAGGTGTATCTTTATATACTTACATTAAGGGGGTATCCTTATATACTTATATTAAGGGGGTATCTGCTTACATTAATGGGGTATCATATATATATATATATATATATATATATATATATATATATATATATATATATATATATATATTATATATATATATATATATATATATATATATATATATATATATATGATACACCGTTCTCCCAAATGCAATGCTTCGATTTCAGTAAAGCTCGAGTTTGAAAAATATATGGTTAATTAAATTAACTCTATTACAATACATTAATAAAGGCTGGAATATCGAGGTGGCATATCGAGCATAATATGTATACGGCCATACATGCACTGTGTCAATATGTATGGTATATTATAACATTTATAAAATTCCCAAATAAATGTCACTTAATTTCGCGACCAAACTATTATTATACATATATTCACAAGAGTGTGGAGAGAAACTATATAAGCTCTGCTTCCGTTTTGATCCTTTCCTAGTCTTTGATTGTGTATGCATGTATTGTTTTGTGAATGTATATAGTGGAATAAATATGTTTAAACCAAGAGTGTGGTTCTTTTAATACGTTCAATGTATCCAAGAAACACCAAACATTTACCTAAAGCAAAAATGTGTGTTTTTGTTAAGGGTTTTATGGCGACACTTCAGCTATTATTGATGGATTAATAAGCATGGTACAACTGGCGGTTTTATGAAGAGAAATGCACACGAGTAGAACCACCGAACTTCCACTGGTTAGCTTCCTCATTTGAAATAATTCGACACCCCATTGGTATTCGAACATACAGCGGTGATGGTCAAGTGATTTAAAGTCAACGACCGGAACGACTCGGTCATGGAGGCATTCAGTGTGACTCTTAATTACGTGTTCTTAACGGCGTATTACGTACTGCTAGCCGCAGTAGTACTAGACCAGACTGCATGATGGGGGGGGAGGCACCTGCAGTGTTGGTATGTATTGCACGCACACTCGCATAAATAGGGGTATACCCTTAAATAAGAAACATTTACCGTTACACTTACTGGTTGTTTTCATTGGTAGTTTGCGAGTACGTACTTTAATTTAAACAATATAATGTAACAGTTACGAGTGTGTCCTTATGCAAGGCACGTACATTCCACGTTGCCTCTTCTCTCTCCCTCGTGGCGATTAGTAGGGATAGAGAAGAGGCATGTGGAATTTAATTGCCTTGCCTAATGGCACAATCGTAACGGCTCCAGCGGGGCTCAACCCCGGCGCCTTTCGCACCTGTAGCGATCGCTCTACCACTACGCTACCACGAGATCCTTTATTGTATGTAACATTTAATTGAAAAAGTCATGTAGCATGGTGAAGGTAATCAAACATACAGCTAAATGAAAGTATTCAATCGTTAAAATACGTTAAGCATGAACATAATAGAAAAGCAATGTCCTTAAAGTGTATTGGTCTCCACCTATTCATACTGCTGTGTATAACAACTAGTTTATGGTCCACATTAAATGCATGTTTGCTATGTAGATGTTAGCATTCTCCAAATACTATTAACAATGTGCAATTTGTTGAAGCTTAGCTGTTTATGACAACATGTATTACATGTAATTTAAAGTCCCATGCTTAGTATCGTCATACGCCCTATTTCCGTACTCCACATATTTGGACATGACGGCATCGCTGTCAGTAGCTGGTGCTTGGTTTGTACGCTATAACTGCCAAACACGTAAATGAGCAAAAACGGACCAATATACACATTTTATTTCGAAAATATGTAAATGTCGAGGTTTTCAATTAGTCTCATTCACGTGTACCTTACAAATCGCGTACACAGAGATACAGGCAAATCAATATTTCTTTATTTTTGCAATGGGAGAAGTCTAATGCGTGGTTTTACAATGTCACGTGTCAATCATGTGACAATATTGGGAAACACATTTCTTGTGCAGAACAGTTGATTGGTGTCCGAAACTTAGGTTATTTATTTTTGACGCCATGTTGAATTCTAATGTGAATGAAATTGTAGGTTTTATTTTAAAATGTGTTATGCAATCAGAGTTTAGTCAAGCGTAGTAAATGTAAGAATAACCACTTTACATGATAGTAATATTACTTTAGCTGCTAAAAAAGAGACTGACTAGAAGTTATTCACATTCAAACGGTAGGTATCCGAATACCGGTGCGCCCATGGTACAACATAAATGCTGTAAATAACATCATAAATATACATGATTTATAAAGTCACTATAAACCGGCTTACCTATTTGTTTTTAGTTTCTAAGTCAATTAAACACCAGTATTTCAGTGAGTTTATACCAATTTATTTTAGCTCGATTGCGAAACAAGTTCTTACATGGTGGAATTCATCGCCACGAGGAAGAGAGAAGCGGAAATTATTTCAGTTAACTAAACCACATACAAAACTCAAATATGTTTGCAATTGGCAAGACTTGCGATCGTTTATTCAATTTAATGACGAGGTTAATTACAATTAAGCACAAAACAAATGTTTTCAAAGATCTTTGACTGTACTACGTACATATAGTCGAATACATGAAATATAGTCTCAGCGCAGACCGAGATACACGGAACCAGGGTAAAACCCAGAGGTAAAAATATCATTAATGATAATGTAAAAAAAACAATGGAAAACTCTATCCTCAGGGATGTTTCATATATTTTACAAACAACATATCTTTGATTATATGTATGTTCTATTAATGTCAAACCCCTTGCGGGGACGTAGACATGTTTTCCTGGGCAAGTTTAGCCGACCTAAGTGGTTAACCAGTACTAAGCAGTGTGTATGAGGTGCCTTGCTCAATTACACTACATACGTGGCCCGACCGAGTATCGAACCCGGGACCGATCGAATCCAAATCCGACGTTCTACCACTGGACCACGGATGACACACTGGTTGTTTGTAGATTCAATTATATTTTCCAAACGATAACATATTCGTACTCGGTTTTACGATATACTGTACTAATAACGATAACGAATCTGAATTCAATTCGATTTTAACATTTAAATCAATATGGAAACCCGTTCATAGATCTCATTCCCGAAACAATTCGAATTTGAATAGCGAAATTGCTTGCGAAACGATCTAAACCAAGCTTATAACTGACGATCAATCGAACCATAATTATCACATGACCAAGCACGCATTCACAGTCATGTGATCATCTTTATATGCACCAATAATTCGCACACACAATACGTTCTGAGCTATACTAACGTAACGTACACAACTTTCTATTCCTCTGCTGTGAGTTTTATTGTGCTGTATTTTATATAACAATTGCGCATGTGCAAAGCAACTTGCTGTACTTGGTATTGCGCATGTGTAATATCTACTTCCTGACTGTATTCCGTTGTATTCGATATTGCTGCGCAAGCGTCATAGCAACTTCCGGACTGTGTTCAATGATCAATGAGCGTAGTATTTTGTCAGTTAGTTATTAGTCGCATGTATATTGCAGACAAATAAGCAGTGATCTAACGCTCGTTTAATTAATTATTTAATATTCTGACCATTAACTGGTAACCTACAGACGTTACTGCAAATATCTTGCCACATCAGCGTACGGGGTTATAATTAAATGCATGTTACCGGAGAATATTAAGTAGTATGGATGCTAGGTATGTCCTTCTGATCAATATCAGCACAAATCAACGTATTGCTACAGACGTACAGACCGACGTACAGACAGACGTACAGACAGACGTACAGACAGACGTACAGACGTATAGACAGACGTACAGACAGACGTACAGACAGACGTACAGACAGACGTACAGACGTACAGACGTATAGACAGACGTACAGACGTACAGACGTATAGACAGACGTACAGACGTACAGACGTACAGACAGACAGACAGACAGACAGACAGACAGACAGACAGACAGACAGACAGACAGACAGACAGACAGACAGACAGACAGACAGACAGACAGACAGACAGACAGACAGACAGACAGACAGACAGACAGAGACAGACAGACAGACAGACAGACAGACGGACGGACGGACGGACGGACATACGGACAGACGGACAGACGGACGGACGGACAGACAGGCCGACCGACCCACCGACCCACCCAACATGTTGTACTTAATAATTAAACAAGTTATCATGCAAAGAATGTACGGTTTCGTTGTGGTTTGTTTGTGTCCTTGACCTTGCTTCCCCTTTGTTGCAATGGCTGGTAAATGTCATGTTGGTGTGAATGATATTACATGTACTATACTATTGTGAACCATTTATTTGATAACAGTTTTATATACGGAATTTATATTTTAAATGTGTACTTTGTGGTTAACCCTCTATGACGGTCGTATGTTAGGTATTTTAATTTTAAATACGTCAGCGGTACCTAATCCAACACACTAATCCCTGTGCTTAAAGATCAAAGTCAGGGTAGAAATATGTCGAAAGCAAACGCTGAGGAGACGTTTTCTACTGTTTGAAGTTATTTAATCTATTTTATTGCAAATCAATAGTATATAGGTCATACACATATTGTTTGAAGATAAAAACATGTATACGAGATCATACTAATTGATTGTTCAACGTACACATAAACATAAGTCAGTATTTGGCAATGAGTAGAATGATGTTAGCCTGGGTTCAAGTCTGAACAATTTTACTTCAGGCAAAATGATAGCCTGAGAAAACCTGATTTCAGTGCATCTACATACACCCACATTTTTCGGGTGTTAATTTGAAGAACGACAACTCATCTATGCAAGATATGATCACTAAAAATAGAAAGGCAATTCTTTCTGAAATCACCGAACAGTCACAGTTATGCACGATCATTGACTTTATGCTACGAATCTACATGTATCTGAGTGTTGTTAGTGTGAATGTGATACTTGCGAGGCGAGGCCATCTCGCTCTCTATCTCTCGCTCTCTATCTCACTCTCCCTCCCTCCCTCTCATTCTCTAGATCATTTCATTTCACTCATTACCTCATACACTTGTCTAAGATTATTATTATAACGTCTTTACAATGTGTCATGACTAATTTACATCAATTTTACAACAAATATCTTAACTTTAATATTAGCGAAACCTTGTAGCACTCAAATCAGTCACCGTTATTTTTGCCCTACAAATGAACCTGCTTATCGCGGTTATGTGTGTTCTAAATATGATCTTGAAAGAGCCGTAGGAGTTGTAAGAACTTGTAGCTTACTTTGTATATATTGTATGTAGCTTCTTTGTCATAAAAGAGAAACATAAAACTTGATTAAACTAAAATATGAGTTAGCATTTTATTTCGATCGAACCTTACCGCCTAGTCCGGGTTCCTGTGTGTCTTTATTTCGATCGAACCTTACCGCCTAGTCTGGGTTCCAGTATGTCTTTATTTCGATCGAACCTTACCGCCTAGTCTGGGTTCCAGTATGTCTTTATTTCGATCGAACCTTACCGCCTAGTCTGTGTTCCTGTGTGTCTTTATTTCGATCGAACCTTACCGCCTAGTCTGGGTTCCAGTATGTCTTTATTTCGATCGAACCTTATCGCCTAGTCTGTGTTCATGTGTGTCTTTATTTCGATCGAACCTTACCGCCTAGTCTGGGTTCCAGTATGTCTTTATTTCGATCGAACCTTACCGCCTAGTCTGGGTTCCAGTATGTCTTTATTTCGATCGAACCTTACCGCCTAGTCTGGGTTCCAGTATGTCTTTATTTCGATCGAACCTTACCGCCTAGATCGCCTAGCCTGGGTTCCTGTGTGTCTTTATTTCGATCGAACCTTACCGCCTAGTCTGGGTTCCAGTATGTCTTCTTTTCACTTTCTTACTTCTGGCGAAATGACCTCCCGTTGATATTACCAGAAACTCAATTCGGTTCAATTAATGGTATCGGTGTTATACATATATTTATATGACTAACCATGCAACATATGCAACATATATCAACGCCTGTTCAACTGTCTATCACCCACAATAACAGAATTTTGTATTTCGAAAGACTTGTACATGATGACTATAGCTTGATCCATGCGTGTGTGTTTTACGTTTATTTATCGTCGCTACCGGTTGCTCATTTGGGAATAGTCATTTTAGATTTTTGGAGGATAGTGCAATGATACAGACAGAGACCCATTCCAGAGTGCTGTAGAGCACCGACACGAGACCTAGTTTTAAAGTCCCAAATGAAATACTGTTAATTGTATATTACGTTTATTTATTGTTGTTACCAGTTGTCCATATGAGCGACGCGTCCTGAAGAGATTAGTAATTTTACATTTTTGGAGGATAGTGCAATGATACAGACAGAGCCCCATTCCAGAGTATCATCTGGTTCTTTTACGTGCAAGGTGCACAGCACCGACACGAGACCTCTGTTTAAAGTCCCATATGAAATACTGTTAATTGTATTAGGTGAGACGGGTGATCGAACTTGCGATCACTGGGCTACCAGTCCAGCGTGTTAATCACTGGACTACAGCTCCGTCTGTATGATCCATGAACATCTAGGTCGAATACATATCAAATTCTATTAAACTGCTTTATAATATTAGGGATATGTTTCTGCCATTTTGACATATATAGTATTCAGTTTATTGATAGAAGATGTCAAAGACTATCAATTCTGTAATTCATGAATACTTGTCCGTGTACAATTGCTATCAATTCTGTAATTCATGAATACTTGTCCGTGTACAATTGCTACCAATTCTGTAATTCATGAATACTTGTCCGTGTACAATTGCTATCAATTCTGTAATTCATGAATACTTGTCCGTGTACAATTGCTACCAATTCTGTAATTCATGAATACTTGTCCGTGTACAATTGCTATCAATTCTGTAATTCATGAATACTTGTCCGTGTACAATTGCTATCAATTCTGTAATTCATGAATACTTGTCCGTGTACAATGCTATCAATCTGTAATTCATGAATACTTGTCCGTGTACAATGCTATCAATTCTGTAATTCATGAATACTTGTCGTGTACAATTGCTACAATTCTGTAATTCATGAATACTTGTCCGTGTACAATTGCTATCAATTCTGTAATTCATGAATACTTGTCCGTGTACAATTGCTATCAATTCTGTAATTCATGAATACTTGTCCGTGTACAATTGCTATCAATTCTGTAATTCATGAATACTTGTCCGTGTACAATTGCTATCAATTCTGTAATTCATGAATACTTGTCCGTGTACAATTGCTATCAATTCTGTAATTCATGAATACTTGTCCGTGTACAATTGCTATCAATTCTGTAATTCATGAATACTTGTCCGTGTACAATTGCTATCAATTCTGTAATTCATGAATACTTGTCCGTGTACAATTGCTATCAATTCTGTAATTCATGAATACTTGTCCGTGTACAATTGCTATCAATTCTGTAATTCATGAATACTTGTCCGTGTACAATTGCTATCAATTCTGTAATTCATGAATACTTGTCCGTGTACAATTGCTATCAATTCTGTAATTCATGAATACTTGTCCGTGTACAATTGCTATCAATTCTGTAATTCATGAATACTTGTCCGTGTACAATTGCTATCAAATCAGGGAACAGATCAAAATCAATTAATCAGCTAATCGATGTTATCTCTCGAGCAATAATCCGCGGATTTTTGAAACCACAAACTGTATCCGCGAAACCAAACCACTGCAACATTATAGCAATTTACAGTACAACTATAGACGAAATCTGAAAACAATTCGAAACAATTTTTCACTTTAACTGAGAAGTGTCGGGTGCTGTCTTCACGTCAAATGCCCGCTCCGACGTGTTGAATGATTTGCTAACACGTCATTGTTGTGACAGTTTGACTACGCCGAATACTGACCTCTGGTCTGACCTTTTGATATGACCGCTGGTTTCTGTCTGCTGTAAACATGTGTTCATCGTTTCGTTTGTTTACAGATCCAGACTTAGACAAGAAAGCATCTGACAATATGTATACTCATCAGCGATGTTGGTGGTACAACATGCGACGGTGCTGTTGAAGCTAACAACAAGACGGCCACAATGCGCTATCGTGGTGGTACAACATGCGACGGTGCTGTTGAAGCTAACAACAAGACGGCCACAATGCGCTATCGTGGTGGTACAACATGCGACGGTGCTGTTGAAGCTAACAACAAGACGGCCACAATGCGCTATCGGATCCCATCTCCTACACCACATCTCATTGACGGCAGTGACACAATTTTCATCACCAGTTTAATCATGGGTGTGGTTCCTAGTCTAAGCAAGTGTATACACATTTAGTTCAGCTCGATTGCGAAACAAGTTCTTTCAACTTATATTAATCACTCTCGAGACCTCATTCCTGATGGAATCCATCGCCATGAAAGAGAGAGAAGAGGCATGTGGAATTTAAATGCCTTGCCTAAGGGCACACTCGTAACGGCTCCAGCGGGGCCCGAACTCCGGACCTTTCGCACTTGAAGAGAACGCGCATCCACTGCGCTATCACGACTTCCTAAGTGCCTTGCCTGCTGGGCAGAATCATAACTGCTACCGATGGACGCGAACTCCGGACCTTTCGCACCTGAAGAGAACGCGCATCCACTGCGCTATCACGACTTCCTAAGTGCCTTGCCTGCTGGGCAGAATCATAACTGCTACCGATGGACGCGAACTGCGGGCATTTCGCACCCACTGCGCTATCACGACTTAAATGGGTGTGGTGATGTAAAGGTTGTATATAAGTATGCAATGTAGCTAGGGTGGCGTTTCGAATACTCAGTTTGATCCTCAACGTTTCTCACTGAATACTCGTATACGAGGGTCCATCAATAATTTCGTAAACTGATTCTATGTTACGAGTATACGTAATCTAACATACGTTTGACCACTACTCATTTTCAAAGTAACGTTCCTTGCATAGTTTGCATTTATTCCACCGCTCGACCCATGACCGGAACACATTCTGCATACAATCACGTGGCATCTCCCGCAAATTTTCTGTTTACGGTGCACCTCAACTCCTCTCGTGACGGAAATTATTGCAGTCAATTTGAACATATATATGACATTAAAGAAAGCAACATTTACACCGTTAGTGCTGATGTCCGTAGCGGCAATGCCGAGGGCTAACATGTCCTATTGCAGTTAATCTTCATTAGTCACAAACCGCCTTGTCCGCCTAGAAAATTAATGTGTTCGTGAAATATATGTGGCTATGTTAAAACTGGTATATGCATCATACTTTTGTAGCATTAATCATGCGATTTCTGTTTAACTCTTTAGCGTCGCTACCGATTGCCCATATGAGCAACGGGCAGTTTACCTAAAAACACATTACCTAAAATGGCATCCCGTCACTATCTATGTAATTATTAATTTTTAAATATGCTTGGATATGGCCTAACAGTTTGTATGTATAGTGTCAAGCCTATGGTTTATGTTTGTATGTATAGTGTCAAGCCTATGGTTTATGTTTGTATGTATAGTGTCAAGCCTATGGTTTATGTTTGTATGTATAGTGTCAAGCCTATGGTTTATGTTTGTATGTATAGTGTCAAGCCTATGGTTTATGTTTGTATGTATAGTGTCAAGCCTATGGTGTATCAAAATGTTCTTAACATAAATAATTCTGTTTTGAACCCGAAACCACTTGTCCAGCCCCAAACGTATGTGGACCTGAGGTGGTCAAGAGGATTTCGTAAGCAAATAATTTATTAATAGAGGGTAAGAACGTATGAAAATACAACAACTGACGACATTGCATGTGTCCTACTGACACACACAACTAAGTAGCTGAACATTTTTTTTAAAATGAAACCGTGTGAAAATGTTCTTGGGTCAATTTATTAAAGACATCGCAATGACTGTTTTGTGTGACAGTAATTGGGTTAAATGCCGGGAGTGTAATGAATCTCATTATGGAAACAGCAATGACCATGTAATACTAATCTCAAACATAACATAAGGTGACGTAATGTCAAGTCATAAAAAGTAGTCCGTCAAGGTGATATATTGCTGTGTAGCCTTAAGGTAACAAGTTCTCTTTTTTCTCTCTAGCGGATCAGTGGTTCGTTCGGTGGTTAACTCGCTGAATTCGTAATCCATGGACCTCGGGTTCGATCCAACGATTATCAGTCACTCTGTATCAGCAAGTACATTAATTAGCAAAAGAAAAAATTCGCTTAGCTCGATTGCTAAAGTTCTTACAACATTAGTTAAAGCAGCCTATATATCATATGAAATAAAAGATATTTGAACAATTTAAATGTTACGTATGGGTAACAATGCTGCTACTCATTCTTACATTATAATTTGTATAATTATGTTCAATTAGTAACCAGTGTTTATTTGCGATAAAACCAAAAACTCGAAACCGAAAGTAGGACTTTCCGAGTCGGTCGGTCACGCGCTCGTGTTTACAATCGGAATCTGATTTACATTCGGAATGCATCGTCCTCTTTCGGCAATGATGAAAACAAACATGGCATGTCCGCTGTTGTTTCACGCATGCGCGCTGCGCGTGTTGCATTTCGTTTGTTGATAAACAAATTCGCGTATATGACGGTTTATATTTATTTGAATTGTATCGTTTCTGAGCGACTATTTCGATTTTTGTAAACACACACACATTAGTATTTATATTTTACCACAAACATTCTTTATTACGATGTAATGCTGCTTTAAATCACTTTCGAGACCTCATTCATGATGGAATTCATCGCCACGAGGGAAAGAGAAGAGGAAATGTGGAATTTAAGTGCCATGCCTAAGTGCACAATCGTAACGGCTTCAGCTAGACGCGAACTCCGGGCCTATCTCATATGAAGCAAACATGCTTCAACGGGGCTAACACGATTTCCACACCATTAATCGGCATATACAACTGATAGTAATGTGACATGACCAACGCCCAATTACACCATCAACACTACATATGTGTATCACATAACTTTGCTTTATATTCAGTTTAATGCAGTCATCACATAGTATCTTATATGTACACACGTGTACTAAAACCTGGAAGGATTCTGATTGGTTGAGAGAATACTCCTCTGTAATAGTCTGCCAATGCCAATACCAAAGCCCAGCGCGCATGCCCCGTTCTAATCAGTCAGCAGCTATCGTTGGGCACAAGTTATGATAAGTTAAGTATAGGATATAAGCCGAAAACGATCCAATATGTAAAATATTGGACTGTGTGAGGCGCGTCGCGCCGAAAACAGTACCAATAATTTACATATTGGATCGGTCTGAGGCTTATATCTTGCTTAAAACACACACTTATACAACAGGATCCCACTAATTAAAATTGTTAATTTCGTACATTTACGCTTAGTATTTAATATAATACTCTGGCCTTTTGACACCAGTCCAATAGTAATTATAATGGACTGCAAGTACAAAGGTATGACATCACGACAGTATTTTAAATCATAGTTAAATAGAGAGAAACACGAATACATTCTGCTTGACTATGCGGGTGTTTTATGAATGATTGAACTTCTGAAAATAGTAGCCTGTTATCATCTGCCGAATGGTCATCTTTTTTTTCTCTCTAAGTTTATTTAACGTCGCTGTCGGCTGCCCATTTGAGCAGTTTACCTAACAACACCTTTTCTGTGCAGGCTCCTGTGGTTAACCAGTACTTGGTGCACCAACCTCCGTAACAAATTACCAACTTTTTCATATAAAGAGACACGGTCTGAGAGGGACTCGAACCCGTGACCATCAGTGATGAAAGGTTATAATGGTATAAAAGAGGTGGACTAGTGGTCATATATACTTACCATATAGTAATGTATTTGTACTCAGCGTATGCCATATAATATTGGTAGCTGTATATAGTTATCAAATTGGCTTATATTCTTGATATTAAACTGTTATGATATATGCTACAATATCTTGTAACATACGCTCTAGCTCAGTATTAAATTGGTTTATATTCTTGATATTAAACTGTTATGATATATGCTACAATAACTTGTAACATACGCTCTAGCTCAGTATTAAATTGGTTTATATTCTTGATATTAAACTGTTATGATATATGCTACAATATCTTGTAACATACGGTCTAGCTCAGTACTAAATTGGCTTATTTTCTTGATATTAAACTGTTATGATATATGCTCCAATATGCTCCAATATGCTCCAATATCTTGTAGCATACGGTCTAGCTCAGTACTAAATTGGTTTATATTCTTGATATTAAACTGTTATGATATATGCTCCAATATGCTCCAATATCTTGTAGCATACGGTCTAGCTCAGTACTAAATTGGTTTATATTCTTGATAGTAAACTGTTATGATATATGCTCCAATATGCTCCAATATCTTGTAGCATACGGTCTAGCTCAGTACTAAATTGGCTTATTTTCTTGATATTAAACTGTTATGATATATGCTCCAATATCTTGTAACATACGCTCTAGCTCAGTATTAAATTGGCTTTTTACACTCATATCGTGTCCAATAACTGCTAACGTCATCCAAAATGATATCGCCTCGTATTCGATGATATTAACAATAGGTAACAGGATATACCCGGAAGTTTGAGATTAAACCACAGTGGTGAACCACTAGATTTAGTTGTGGTATTTTAAAATTATTATGCGTGTTTGCATTTCTCGTCGCCCACACACTTTCTGTCTGACGTCTCTTACAGTATGTTTGTGGTTTTATTTATTTGTAGTATGGCCCTAGGTAGACGAGACACCCCAATTAAATACACAACCACGATTTCGCTTACATGCCCCGATGCACATAACCTCGGTTTATTGTCCAATCAGATATATTATTATCAGGTGTTACGGGGCATCGAAGTTGCACCTCCCTGGATTCACAGTCCACTGGACCACCGATCCACCCGATATACCCGGGTTTTGAGATTGACGTACTTTGGTGCGAAACACACGTCATGTAATAAGGACGGACTGCGTTTGATTCGTTTATAAAACTTTATCAGTACCGTAGCCAGAGGAAAATTTCAATCGAGCCAATCTAGGGGGGTCCGAGGTCGTGTTCCCCCCCTTAAAATTGTTGGGGTATAGAAGCGAGTTCCTGCGTTTTCTGATTTAATGAGTTTATACGTATAATTATGTACTGATGTTTCAGCTCTCTAGCAGTCAACATTTTATACAGCAAAGGGATATTTTTTGCATTTTAGCTTTGGAAATGTTGACAGAGGCAGCTGCCTCGGTATGCCTCAGTGTGGCTACGGGCCTGTTTATTTGAGCTCGAGTAGCCAGATCACCATTTCAGATACACATCTGGTAATTCTACCTGCACTACTTAAATCACAAACACAAAAGGCATGCATAAAGTCTCACTCGAACGATAATGACATAGTTATCATGGTATAGCGGTGCGAGGGATAGTTTATACAAATTTATCTTAGCACGATTGCGAAACAAGTTCTTACAACGTATATTAATCGCTCTCGAGACACCAGGAATGAGGTCTCGAGAGTGATTAATATAAGTTGAAATAACTTGTTTCGCAATCGAGCTAAAATAAATTTGTATAAACTCTCTCTTTCTCTCGCATGGAGAAGTCTCCAGGGCTGAGTAACTAATGCTGTAAAAGCTGGTTTTGCAATGGAGCTAAATTAAGTTGTATTAACTAATCAAGGTCTTACACTATACGTGTAAGCGCTGTCGAGACCTCATTCAGACGGATCTGGTAATCCAGGGATCGCAGGTTCGATCCCCCGTCTGACCCTAATAGAATTAACAGTATTTCAGGTGGACTTTAAACCGAGGTCTCGTGTACACCGTGCACGTAAAAGAACCAGAGGAGACTCTGGAATGGGTCTCTGTCTGTATCATTGCACTATCCTCCAGAAATCTGAAACGAATCTCTTCAGGAGGCGTCGCTCAAATGGGCAACCGGTAGCGATGATAAATAAACGTAAAACACACACACAGACCTCATTCTTGATATCCGGTTATTCTTCTTTTCATTCATATTAATCCTAGTCACGTGACATTTGCATAAGGCTATCGCGTATGCGCACCGGAAAGCTAAAATATATGTGTATAAACAATGGTGTGAGAGGTATAAATATGAACATGTATGAAATCTACAAGCTTGGAAGAGTCGTCGCCCGCAGCCTGCCATACTTTAAATTAAAAATAATTATCATATCTCTTAAGAGCTTTTTTTTAAATTATGTGTCATGCATCTTCTAAGAACTAGTTGTGTGCTTGCTTCCGGGCATGGGAACAGGCGTCGATATATTTTGCCTGGTCAGTCAAATAAATATATGTTAACACCGAGACTATTAATCGGGCCGTATTGAGTTTCTGAACATATCAACTCCTGGGGAAACGTGGAGGATTGTCCGTGTAATTATTGACTCGCATTAATCATATTAATATGCCTATTAGCACGTGACTTAGTTAATGACGTACTTGAATCGAAAGCTAGGCACTCCACTATATGTATAAAACTTTATAATTGTCCTCCATTGTTTACGGGTCAACGGAACGATATATAGTTATAAAAAGTACAATGTGCGTCTGATTTTGACATATTTACTCAATATTTAAGTCGTCCTTAGTTCAATTACGCCGAATCGACCCATTACCATCTAAACGTGTGTCTAAAATCATTTTGTCAGAAGTTAAAAAGTGAAAAATCGACAGACTAGCACCCAGGCTACATGCTTCCGGGTACTTTTCTTCAAGTGTCATACCAACATAACAACACAATTCATGTACGTATACAATTACTGAACTCTCGGCAAAATGGCGTGTTCGCTTGTGACGTCACAGCAGTCTAAATACAAGGGAAAGTAATCGGACACGCACCTGCAGGTATAGTGTTACTGTAAACTTTATTTTACGATAAATAAGATTATGAATCTGTTTTTGCAGAAGTCTAGCTATTGCGAGGTCTAGCTATTGCAGAGGTCTAGCTATTGCAGAGGTCTAGCTATTGCAGAGGTCTAGTTATTGCAGAGGTCTAGCTATTGCAGAGGTCTTGTTATTGCTGAGGTCTAGCTATTGCAGAGGTCTAGTTTTTGCAGAGGTCTAGCTATTGCAGAGGTCTAGCTATTACAGAGGTCTAGCTATTACAGAGGTCTAGCTATTGCAGAGGTCTAGCTATTGCAGAGTTCTAGCTATTACAGAGGTCTAGTTATTGCAGAGGTCTAACTATTGCAGAGGTCTAGTTATTGCAGAGGTCTAGCTATTGCAGAGGTCTAGTTATTGCAGAGGTATGGCTATTGCAGAGGTCTAGCTATTGCAGAGGTCTAGTTATTGCAGAGGTCTAGCTATTGCAGAGGTCTAGTTATTGCAGAGGTATAGTTATTGCAGAGGTCTAGTCATTGCAGAGGTCTAGTTATTGCAGAGGTCTAGCTATTACAGAGGTCTAGCTATTGCAGAGGTCTAGCTATTGCAGAGGTCTAGCTATTACAGAGGTCTAGCTATTGCAGAGGTCTAGCTATTGCAGAGGTCTAGTTATTGCAGAGGTCTAGCTATTGCAGAGGTCTAGCTATTGCAGAGGTCTAGCTATTGCAGAGGTATAGCTATTGCAGAGGTATGGCTATTGCAGAGGTCTAGCTATTGCAGAGGTCTAGTTATTGCAGAGGTCTAGCTATTGCAGAGGTCTAGTTATTGCAGAGGTCTAGCCATTGCAGAGGTCTAGTTATTGCAGAGGTCTAGCTATTACAGAGGTCTAGCTATTGCAGAGGTCTAGCTATTGCAGAGGTCTAGCTATTACAGAGGTCTAGCTATTGCAGAGGTCTAGCTATTGCAGAGGTCTAGTTATTGCAGAGGTCTAGCTATTGCAGAGGTCTAGCTATTGCAGAGGTCTAGCTATTGCAGAGGTATAGCTATTGCAGAGGTATGGCTATTGCAGAGGTCTAGCTATTGCAGAGGTCTAGTTATTGCAGAGGTCTAGCTATTGCAGAGGTCTAGTTATTGCAGAGGTCTAGCTATTGCAGAGGTCTAGTTATTGCAGAGGTCTAGCTATTGCAGAGGTGTAGCTATTGCAGAGGTCTAACTATTGCAGAGGTCTAGCTATTGCAGAGGTCTAGCTATTGCAGAGGTCTAGTTATTGCAGAGGTCTAGCTATTGCAGAGGTATAGCTATTGCAGAGGTCTAGCTATTGCAGAGGTCTAGCTATTGCAGAGGTCTAGTTATTGCAGAGGTCTAGCTATTGCAGAGGTCTAGCTATTGCAGAGGTCTAGCTATTGCAGAGGTCTAGTTATTGCAGAGGTCTTGTTATTGCTGAGGTCTAGTTATTGCAGAGGTCTAGCTATTGCAGAGGTCTTGTTATTGCTGAGGTCTAGTTATTGCAGAGGTCTAGCTATTGCAGAGGTCTAGCTATTGCAGAGGTCTAGCTATTGCAGAGGTCTAGTTATTGCAGAGGTCTAGATATTGCAGAGGTATAGCTATTGCAGAGGTCTAGCTATTGCAGAGGTCTAGCTATTGCAGAGGTCTAGTTATTGCAGAGATCTAGCTATTGTAGAGGTCTAGTTATTGCAGAGGTCTAGCTATTGCAGAGGTCTAGCTATTGCAGAGGTCTAGCTATTGCAGAGGTCTAATTATTGTAGAGGTCTAGCTATTGCAGAGGTCTAGCTATTGTAGAGGTCTAGCTATTGCAGAGGTATAGCTATTGCAGAGGTCTAGCTATTGCAGAGATCTAGCTATTGCAGAGGTCTAGCTATTGCAGAGGTCTAGTTTTTGCAGAGGTCTAGCTATTGCAGATGTCTAGTCTTTGCAGAGGTCTAGCTATTGCAGAGGTCTAGCTATTGCAGAGTTCTAGTTATTGCAGAGGTCTAGCTATTGCATAGGTCTAGCTATTGCAGAGGTCTAGCTATTTTAATGGACTTTAATAGTATAAAGACTAGGTGCATCAAAACAATGTATGTGATAAAAACTACTTCTACGTATTCGTATTATAGGTATTAAAATTGTCCAATTGTTTTCAGAGAACTAGTTCCAAGCTTTCACTGATGTGCGTAAAGAAATACATAATGATGATGACTAACCATACGGGCGAGCGGGAACTGGTTTTAGCACAGAAAGACCAGCTTGCCTTCAATAGAATATAGCAAATTATAATTACCGCATATGTAAGGACGGGTACGTATACCGAACCAATCGCTATTACATTGTTCCGCCGGCTTTACTGCATTTGGGTTACACATCACTAAACAGTGGGTATAAAATCATTCACCAAAAGTGCGTTCATCAATTAGTGAAACATATTCTTATATATAGGCGATACGGTATGTATATCTTGATTTGCTAATTTAGTTTTCATTTATTTCAAATTTGCATAGTTATGATAGCTTTGTTAGTTTGTCAGTCAAATAAATATCATATTTATACATATATATGTGTGTGTGTTTTACGTTTATTTATCGTCGCTACCGGTTGCCCATATGAGTGACGCCTCCTGAAGAGATTAGTCATTTAAGAATTTTGGAGGATAATGCAATGATACAGACAGAAACCCATTTCATAGCCTTCTCTGGTTCTTCTACGTGCACGGTGTAAAGCACCGACACGAGACCACGATTTAACGTCCCATCTGAAAGACTATTAATTTTATTAGGGTCATACGGGGGATCGAACCTGCGCTACAGATCCGTCTGTAAAAATAAATATATTTTAACACCGAGACTATTAATTCGGCCGTATTGAGTTTCTGATCATATCAACGTCATTTTGAAAGTTAAAAAGTGAAAAATCGACAGACTGACAACTCAGGCTATGTTTGTTATGGAGTGTAGAGTTAGTTATGTTGTACGGCGAGTTTTCAGTCTTTGTGCCCGGGAACAACCTGCATGTTTGGATGTAATACAACGTTTCTCCAAACTATCTGAAGCTTCTGGTCTTTTTTTAAAACTTTATTTATTGTATATATAGTACTATATCAGTTTCAAATTTATTTACTTTAAACTTTATTTACTGATTGCGAAGCAAGTTCTAACAACTTATATTAATCACTCTCGTTGGCGCGGATGAAAGCTTAAATGTGGTCATTCGTATGGGAGGAAACCGGAATACCCGGAGAAAAACCCACATGTCCGATCTGGCGACCACCGTACCATCTCACATACTTCCCGGTCCGATGATCGAACCCGGGTTGCATTGGTGAGAAGCGATGAACAAGAAGAGCACCACACTAGATACTCAACAACAATTAAAGTATCTCTGTGCGGTTGTTTCCTTTAGTTGGAAAAATAATACATGTATAATTCATATGCAAAGATTTCCTTGTGTTTAATAAACCAACTTTGTTAAATAATATCAATATAAACGGATGTAATTTACAATTGTTAATTTCACAAAATTCAGATCCGTTTGTGGCTATATTTTCCAAATTTTACTTTAATGGAGAGAATTACTATAAGCTCCTGTAGCTTTCAATTCAATCCACTTGTCTTGATAGTTGTATTAAATGGAGGTTATATGTCATGTTTAACCAAATTTTACTTTTTTTACCGTAATAATTTATTATTAAAAATCTAATCTGCCTTGCAAAATATTGGTGTGTCGCACATTCTTAGTGTGTGTTTTACGTTTATTTATCGTCGCTACCGGTTGCCCATATGAGCGACGCCTCCTGAAGATATTAGTCATTTTAGATGTTGGAGGATAGTGCATGATACAGAGAGAGACCCATTCCAGAATATCCTCTGGTTCTTTTACGTGCACGGTGTAAAGCACCGACACGAGACCTCGGTTTAACGTCCCATCTGAAAGACTGTTAATTTTATTAGGGTCAGACGGGGGATCGAACCTGCGATCCCTGGATTACCAGTCCAGCGTGTTACCACTGGACTACAGGTCCGTCTGTGCGCCAATATCATGAATGGGTACACGAAAACCTCCATACACTCCTCCATACACGCCTTCGTACGAAATGTAGTGCTCTTAACTATCACCTTTTCCTAAAAAATATTACTCCTACAGCTGTATGTAATTGTGGTCAAATGGAGACAAACTTCCACTATTTCTTTGAGTGTATAATGTACAATGTTTGCCGTACAACTCTAAATAACAATCTTCACAATTTAAACATAGATCTCGAAACCCTCCTATCCGGAAAACCGGCCCTATCCGACCAGGAAAACACTTTCATATTCACACATGTTCATACCTACTTATCTGATAGTAAGCGATTTGAATAATAGTATTAATAATGATTATTGTGACATGAGACATTCAGTGCCGTCGCCGGCATTTTGAAAGTGGTTCGGCCAAATATAGGAGCACTGAAAGTGCGACTTTTTTAGGGGGGGCAGGGGGTATGCTCCCCCGAGATTTTTTTGGATTCTGTACTCGATTTCCTTGCATCTGGAGGCATTTCAGTGTGTATGTTAGCCTTTTATTAATGCCAACTTTTCTTAAAATTAACAATGTTTTTTCTTCAACGTAAGTGTTTAAAGAACCACACCTCTCGCAAAATCATCAGAGCCAACGAGCTTGACTAATTTGTTTAAAAATCGTTGTAAAATAAATAAGTTTAAAATAAGTGTTTCAGGCTTCCTGATGGTCCACACTTGACACTTCGTCTGTGTGGCAACTGTGGTTTGTGCTAATCGCCTATGAATCCCACCAAATGTATTTATAAATATACTTAGTCTTTCTGTGGCAAAAGACTTTACTCCCATTGCTGGTGTTCTTGATTGGCGACCCATAGCAGGCACAGTAGAGAAACAACGCTGACATGCCATTACTTTAAATTAATATACATGTACTGTTTTTAACTGACTGAATGTCACAGAGTCTGAAGAGAATTCGAGAATCATTGAATAAGCTCTCGTCATAATAACTTCCAGCTCCAGCGTTCTTATGGATTGTTCAGTACTCTAGATAGCTGTTGCATTATGTTATCTTAGTGTTGAATATCTGCCTTGAATCGGTCTGGGGACATAGGTTCGAATCCCACCAAGTGCATAGACAAGACAACATGTATAAAGTTAAACAATAAAACAAAACAGAACAGAACAGATTTTCACTTGTTTACATTTTTAATCACCACGTGTGTTTATATTTAGATATTAATAAATAACAAAGGACAAAGTTCACGAAGCCCTATGTTTGGCCCAATAACAAGTGAATATATTTATTAATTTAAGCATCGTCGGATACCCTATGCATGTCTCGTGTTGCCTCAGTCACGTGGCTAGTAGACTAGTCGTTCAACTTGCACTACATAGGCTATATTTATGTTCAAATAAAGCAAACCATACGTGAATAAACTATTGTCTAAAGTTACCATGTGTAGGCATATGCATAAAATTAGTGACTATACGTTATTTTCAAAGCTAAAACGAACATTTCTATAAATCCTTCGTCGTGAATACTAGTAATGTTCTAAGCACTCTATATACTATCACTCAAAGTTCAAATCACATCGATGTTGCAGTTTGCCAAATCGGTCGCAGGCCAATAAAAGATAATCCGTTACACGCGCACTCGCGCCAAAGTGTGATAGGTATGTCTTCTCAGCACCTCTTTATCTGGAGTCAGGTTATTTATGACCCATGCATGACCCAACGCGTGTTAGATAAAACAAAAGTGAAAAACTTGAAAAAACAAAACTTTTTCTCCAATATTGAAAATACCATACTCGGCCAAAAAAGTGGTCCGGCCAGGCCGGACCGGCGACGACGGCCTTGAGTCACATACATTCTCTCCTCTCTTATCTTCTTATCACCTTCTTCTCACTACATTCTTTTTTCTCTCGCTCTCTCACAATCCACTATATTATGATATTCTTTATTAATGTTTAACATGTAGTTATTTTCGCATGTATTCATGTTTAACCTTTCCTTTGCAGAGGAGAAGAATTATATAAGACCCTGTCTTCCATTCTAATCCCTTTTCTGTATTCAGATTATGCGTGGTGTATGCATTGTTCAAAATGTATTATATTGGGACATTAAATATGTTTAAACTAATATCATGAATCATGAAAACGCGAGGCTTTTATACCCACTGTCTGTCTAGACAGCAAATGTGCCCGAAATAAGTATCCATTTCGTGAATTTGATATCACGCTATGCGGCTGAATATGTATCAACTGAGGCCTGACATGGGAATCAAACACAGCGTATAAACATCCGTTGTTTTTTTGCGTGAACAAAAACTCAATAATATTAACTTTCCAGCTCTTTCATGCCAAATATTAGTATGCATAAGAGGTATAATTAAAGACTAGAATTGTAATATATAAGTTGAGTGTAAAATTGATGTTTATGTACAAGAACACGTTTTTGAGCGGACAGCGCTTTTAATCTAGATTAATTGAACGCTCATTAACGATATTAATTATGAGCTACGCTGGGAAATGCTTTACGGAGACGCTTGATTACCATAGAAATAAGAGAAGGAATATGTTCTAATATTTTTACTAAGATCCATGGAACAATGTTCTATAACTCATGACCAGACATGGAAAATGATACAACTAACTCTACACTATTTGAATGTAAATTTTCGTCTAAAACTGATGCTATCACCATAACAATTCACCATGAAAACACGTATCTGTGTATTAAATCTTCGTTAGAATCGCAATTTGTGTTTCAACAAAATAAGAATGGTAACGGCATAGAGACAACTTTCTCAGAATGTGAAGAAAAGGCGGTAGTAACACTGTATTATAATAAAACAGTATTCATACAAGGCAAAGGGTGCAACATCTGGAAATCCAAAACATTTGACCCAATAGTGGCAAGTCTTGATATTGAAACTGACTTGTGCAGTAATGAAAAGGGTAATTCTCAGTCTCCATCTCATCAGAGTAAAGGTGAGCAGGAATCTAGTTCAAGGAGTCCTTTATCTTATCTAAGCCAGCTAGTAAATAGTCTCCGCAGCCCTGGAAAGAGAACACATACTAAGCTTTCAAATTCTGTTAGAAATCCTTCTGATAAATGTTGTGTATCTGAATTATAGGATGCACACCACTGAATAGTACTCCTTCTTCGCGCTATAGTAAATCTATCAACTTTCACAGTCAAATGCTCAGTTCCAAACAAGATTCGACATTTACCGCATGCAGTTCTGTAAACTACAGGGCTGCTGCTTGCTGTTAGACACAAGTAAGTCATGGCATCACCATCAAAGTTTTTCACAATTTTCAAATGTAAACAAACACCGGTTAAAAATGGAGCGCGTAGGAATCCTAGCTGTCATGTAGGGCTGTTTACTCATCAATGCGCTGGAGCAAGTAATTCTGAAATAAATGCACAAAAAGTCTTCTTGAAATAAGCACAAATGCCACAGATGCACCACAATCACAGTAAGAAATGCAAACAGTCTCTGGTTCTACAGTAAAATATCATCAAAGTATGGTCTGCTTGATTGTAAAAACTACTTTCTAGGCTACAACGACCCGGAACCAATTCCCCAGTGGGGTCACACGTATATACATACCAAGGGACACAACAATGCTGCTTCAGCAACACTGTTAGTACATGAGTTACTGTTACTGCGCTATATAATAAGCATGTCCCATTGTTATAGTATGCATTGTATTTAATACCGTCGTTTACTTGTATCATGTAGATTAAACTGTAGTAAACTATCAAAGCGTTATTCGTATTGGGTCTCGAACCCTTACTTAGATATACTGACAAGTCAGTGACATAACATGGCGTCAGAAGTGAACTTACATTAAATTGTAAATTGTGATGAAGAATAACATTAAATTGTTATTAATGGAATAACATTAAATTGTTATTAAACTGTGTTACATTAAATTGTTATAATTGTGATAAATTGCACATAATGGCTAAATTGTCGCCATCGGATAGTTTAAATTTGTCATCACCAAATCAATGGGATGAATGGAAACAAAAGTTTCTGTATTATAGAACAGCTACAAAAATGCACAAAGATGATGAGGAAATTCAGGTAGCAAGTTTAATTTATACCCTTGGCAAAGAAGCTGACAATCGTCTCAAATCGTTTAATTTGAGCGCAGAGGAAAAGATGAAGTTCGATACCGTGCTAAGTAAATTTGATGAACTTTTTACGCCAAAACGGAACTATATACATGAACGAGCGAAATTCCACTCAAGGAAGCAAAACCAGGGCGAGGGTGTAGAGTCGTTTATCCGTTCCTTATATGAACTAGCAAACAATTGCAATTTTGCGGAAGAAACAAAGATCGAACTTATTCGAGACAGGATAGTGATAGGAATTTTGGACACTAACTTGTCTGAGAAAATGCAGCTCGAGGCTGATCTTACTCTCGAAAAAGCTGTCACAATGGCCAGGCAGAGCGAACTAATCAAAGGCCACGTTCGGCAACAACACGGGAATGGCGTAGACGTTGCTGATGAAGTGCGGCGACAAAGACCAAAGGGACACACAAAAGCGTTGTACGCGGTGCAATTGGACTCACCCCAAAGACGGGCGATGTGCAGCCATGGGTAAAACATGTAAAAAGTGTTCAAAACGTGATCATTTTGCTGTTTGCTGCAGAACCAAAGCAGTAAACGAAATCCTCGAAACTGGATTAAATTCAAATAACTCATTTATTGGAATTGTTGAGGATGGAGAAAATGGTTCATGGAACACCAAGTTGAAGGCGAGACATATTTATATCAGTTTCAAGATTGACACTGGTGCAGACGTTACTGTAATTTCGGAAAATGTATTTAAGTCTCTTAAAATACCAAATTTACAGAAAACAAATAGAAAGTTGTTTGGTTCGGGAAACAAACAATTAAATGTTCTGGGCACGTTTACTGAAACGTTATCGAATAAGTCATATATGACAGCAGAACAAATATTCGTAGTACGCGGTATAAACAGGTGTCTGTTAGGTCGACCTGCGATAACCGGTTTAAGGTTAATTAGCGTAAATACAGTAGATGAAATTTCTCTAGTCTGTAAAACGTGAACATCCTAAGTTATTTCACGAGTTAGGACTGCTAGGGGGAGAATACTGTATTTCTCTGAATGACGGCGCAAAGCCATATTCATTAAATGTACCGCGTCGTGTGCAAATTCCATTGCTTCCCAAAGTCAAGTTTGAACTTGAGAAGATGGAAAAGTCCGATGTTATCTTTAGGGTAGACCAACCCACAGATTGGTGTGCTGGCATGGTGTGTGTACCCAAGTCTAATGGAGAAGTTCGTATATGCATTGATTTGACTCAGTTAAACAAAAGCGTACGCCGTGAAAACTTTCCTTTACCCATAATAGACCAGAGTCTAGGACGAATGGCAAATGCGAAGTATTTTAGCAAGTTAGATGCCACAAGCAGCTTTTGGCAGGTACAGCTTGCTGAAGAGAACAAATTCCTCACAACGTTCATTACTCCATACGGCAGGTTTGCGTTCAATCGATTACCGTTTGGGTTATCAAGTAGTAGTGAATATTTCCAAAAAAGAATGTCGCAAATACTGGAAGGCATTGAGGGGGTTCTATGTCAGACAGACGATGTACTGAGTTTCGGACAGACTGAGCATGAGCATGACTCTAGACTTAATACGGTCCTGAACAAGTTAGAGCACGCTAACTTGACCCTTAACCCTTATAAATGCGAGTTCAAGAAGGCCCAGGTAAAATTTGTTGGTCATATTGTAGGACGAGACGGAATTTCCGCAGATCCTGACACGGTCAAGGCCATAAAAAACCTAGGGGCTCCCAAAGACATTCATGGGGTTCGTAGTTTCATGGGTGCCATAACACAGATGGGTAAGTTTACACCACTGTTAGCTGAGTACTCAAAACCCATTAGAGACAATGACATAACAATAAGGTGTCGCAAAATATAACGCCTGTGAAAATGAAGGAAAACAGTTCTACAAATTCTGTTCAACAAAGTGATAATGATGAATCACCACTTAAACTATCTCTTGAATTTGACTTACCTAATACTCACTGTGAAGAAACTTCTGTCAAGCAAATAACAAGTGTACACAAACAAACTCTTGAACTTGTCTTGCCTATTATGGACTGTGAAGAAACTTCTGTCAAGCAAATTACACATGCTAAGCAGTCCACTAATACCCAAACTCGTGGAAAGAAAGTACATAAGGCAATTAACTTACTAAAGGAACAACCTGATGGCAAAGCCACTAACAAAATAGAAACGACTGAACCTCATGTTTCAAGTTTCAAGAATAGTCTCAAAAAACAGTCTGAAAAGAATGAAGAAGAGATTAAATCTCAGGTTTCAAACTTGAAGAATAGTCAATTACAGACGGAAAAGAATGATAAGAAAGAGGTAGAGATTTCACGCCTTAAAGTTGATCTAAAAAATCAGGTGGGTAACAATGAAAAATCATCAAAAGAAATAAACAGCCTTAAACAGGAACTATCGTCAATTTCAGCCAAGTATCTTGTAACTCAGGAGGAAAATTGTAAACTGAAAAGGAAAATTGAGCAGATTTCAAAAGAAAAGTCTGATCTTGTGACAAAGTTAATAAGAGACCAAATAAGCTCTGAAAGCATTGATAGTCAAATTCAAAATGCCACTGTAAGTGTAGAGATGAAAATTGAGGCTGAAATGAAAAGTTTGAAAGAATCGATGTTTAAGGAACTATCTGACATCAGAATTCAACTTAATAAAGTTAAGCCTACAGAGGAGAAAACTACTACACGTACAAGTAAAGCGGCACTTGTCAGCCTGAATAACATAACTAATGAACCTGTAAATAACAACCGCAATAATGAAGGCAATAAAGAACCTGTAAATACTTACAGGAGCCAATCACACAAGGACAGACAAGCATCGGCTCCCACTGTATCAAATACAGAGCAAACTAATCCAGGACGGTACACAGCTTTCATCAGCCTGAATAACAGAACTAATGAACCTGTAAATAACAACTGCAATAATGAACCTGTAAATACTTACAGGAGCCAATCACACAAGGACAGACAAGCATCGGCTCCCACTGTATCAAATACAGAGCAAACTAATCCAGGACGGTACACAGCTTTCATCAGCCTGAATAACAGAACTAATGAACCTGTAAATAACAACTGCAATAATGAACCTGTAAATACTTACAGGAGCCAATCACACAAGGACAGACAAGCATCGGCTCCCACTGTATCAAATACAGAGCAAACTAATCCAGGACGGTACACAGCTTTCATCAGCCTGAATAACAGAACTAATGAACCTGTAAATAACAACCGCAATAATGAACCTGTAAATACTTACAGGAGCCAATCACACACGGACAGACAAGCATCGGCTCCCACTGTATCAAATACAGAGCAAACTAATCCAGGACGGTACACAGCTTTCATTGCTGGAGACTCAATTACAAGGATTTTAAGTTCAGGCAAAATGAGCGATGCCAGACTAAAGGTAAAAATTAAAAGTCATCCTGGAGGAGGTGTTGAATCAGTTGGGAATACTTTCATCAGAATGGAAGGGGTTGATGAAAACTTCATTAGACAAGCAGAAGCCATAACACTGCATGTAGGTACAAATGATGTGTCGAATGCATTGAGTTCAGAAGAGATTGTATCAAAAATAGTAAACACAATAGCAACAGTTCAAACAGTAAATTCGAGTGCTAAAATAGTTGTGTCAAGCATACTGCCAAGAAAATCTGATAATGTGGTCAACATAATCATCAAGAAAAAACAAATGACACCTTATCAAGAATGTGCACAAGTAAAGGATATCATTACATGAATAATGATCAACACTTCATCAAAAATGGTGCACCAGATGCTTCACTTTATTATGATAACATTCACCTGAACAAACGTGGTGGTAGACTACTTGGAACTTTCATGAGGGACACTCTGAATACTGTCTTAGAAATACAGGATAAAAACTCTACATCTGACACATATACTGAGTATATCAATGCTAACAATCAGAGATCAGTGGGTAATTTCCGGAATGGGAGGTTTTCAGGGAGGGGTTTCGAACGTCCGTATCAGAGCAGGAACGGAATGAGGAGTTTCGATCGTCATTACCAGAACAGGAACGTGATGTCCATCCCAGGTCCAAACTGGATGCGGTCGCAGAACAACAGTTTCTGGAAGTAGATGACTTTAATAAATGTCACTACTGTGACACAAGATTTCAGAAATCACTAAACGCAAACATTTCAGTTAATTCAACTTGTTCAGATTGTTCCATTGCTGAATTAAATGTTTCTTGTTTATATCGTGAGGCCCATTCCTTTTTTAATTGCACTTACGAAACTTGTAAATGTACCAGTAATTTAGCCTCAAGCACTGATATATGTTCAGCTGATAGTAGTGAATGTAATAGTAATTATAATGATAGTAGTTTTTGCGAAATATATTCTGTATGTTTGTTAAACAGAAACACATGCAACTGCATTTCATGCTATGTGCTAGATACAGATAGTTCTACAGTACAAAATGTAACTAATGACACTGAATTTCTGATCAATGATACTGATTTAATAAGTACTACCTGGTTTAAAAAAACGGGACTTCACATTGTTCACTTTAATATACATTTTATTTACCCAAAGTTAGATGAAATTAAGTTGATAATGTCTGATCAAAATAATATTGACTTGTTTTGTATTTGTGAAACGTTTTTGGATACCACAGTTAGTGATCATGAACTTGTTATTGATGGTTATACTATGTTTCTAAAAGACAGAAATACGTTTGGTGGAGGCTTACTTATCTATGTTAAAGACTACTTAAGCTATACTCATAGGGTAGACCTGGAACACTAATTTAGAAGCTATTTGGCTTGAGGTTAAACTTAAACACTCTAAACCATTACGTGTGTGCTATACCTACAGGCCACCATCATCCACAATTGAATGGCTTACACATTTCTCTAACAGTCTCGATAAGTCATACTCAGAATCTAAGGAATGCATCATACTAGGTGACTTCAACTTCGATTTGCTCAAGCAAGACCATAATTCAAACACATGGATTAGCCTTCTTGATTCTGTTGATTTCACTCAGTTGGTTTGTCAACCTATACGAGTAACTCAAACCACGTCAACACTGATTGATCATGCTTTTACAAATACACCCAATAATATATCAGAGGTTAAAGTCCAAAGTTATTCCATTACTGATCATTACCCAGTTTGCATCACCAGGAAAACTAATGGCCATAGCAAAAACACTTCGATTCATAAATGTATTCAGTATAGATCATTGAAAAATTTCAATGAAGCTGAGTTCTTGCTTGAACTTTCCATCCAGCCTTGGTCACTTGTAGACATTGTTGGTGATCCGGACGACTCACCTGTAGACACGGACGACTCACCTGATGTATTCATTGATATGTTCGCTACTGTTCTCAACAATCATGTAACCTATCAGAAATAGAAGAGTCAAAAGGACGTCTCAACCAAACTGGATAAATTCAGATAATTTAGAAGCTATAAAACATTGAAATCATTTTCACAAGAAACAAATATCAGATAAATTTAAAATATGGAGACAAAAAGTCAAATCACTTATATTTACCTCAAAGCATAATTACTACAACACACATATTAACTCGAATAAACACAATCCGAAACAATTATGGAGCAGCCTAAATGAATTATCAGGACTGAACAATAAATCTCAAACACAATACCTACATGATGAAAATGGATGTAAAATATTAAATGCTAACTATACGGCCAATATGTTTAATGAACATTTCTGTAATATGCATAGGCAGTTTCAGTCTGATAACCCACCACCGCACTACTCTAACTTTGCACTTGAAACTACTAACAACACTAAAGTGTCAAACATATCTAGATTTTCTATTCCCTTAGTATCTGTGCAGTTTGTTGAAAAACGACTTCTTTCACTTGATGTATCTAAATCAACGGGCTCTGATAATATACATGCCAGATTCTTAAAGCTTTCTGCCAAAATCATTGCTCCAGTTTTAACACAAATATTCAATTCTAGCATAAACTCCAACACATTTCCCAAAGCATTTAAATTAGCCAAAGTTATACCCATTCACAAAAAAGGTGACCAATCAGATAAAAATAATTACAGACCTATATCAATATTACCTGTTATGTCATTGATTCTTGAGCGCCATGTCAGCTTTCACTTGAAACAATTTCTCGAGGAAGATAATTTATTATAATATAATCGACAGTCCGGATTCCGTAAAAATCATTATGTCAAACTGCCCTTACACGCTTACTGGATGACTGGATATCAGCAATTGATAAGAATGAAGTAGTGGGCACAGTCTTTCTGGATCTTTCCAAAGCCTTTGATCTGGTTGATCATTCTATCTTAATACGTAAATTAGCGTATTATGGTCTTGCTGAATCATCACAAAATTGGTTTTCCTCGTACTTAGCTGACAGGTTCCAACACACGATTGTTTCTGGTGCTCGTTCTGATGCTGGACCTGTTGTTTCTGGTGTTCCTCAGGGGTCTGTCTTAGGTCCCATTCTCTTTCTAAATTACATCAATGACTTACCTATGACTCTTACCAGCACAGTTGCAGACATATTTGCCGACGATACAACTATATCTGCCTCCGATCAATCTCTTGACACTCTTACTACTTCACCGTCATACATCCGAGTTCTGCTGAACGACTAATCGGAGTTATGATTGACAACACACTATCTTGGGATAAGCATATTGACAATGTTCTCAAATAATGTAACTTTTATTTATATTTATTGTCTCGTATAAAAAGGTATCTCTCTATTCCCAATCGCAACCTCTTCTACAATTCTTAAATATTGCCTCACTTAGACTTTTGTTGTGTGATTTGGGGTAACTGCAACTCATCTTTAGAAGATAAAATAGTTCGGTTACAAAAGAGAGCAGCTAGACTAATTCTAGATCAGGACTTTGACACTCCATCGCAATTATTATTCTCCCAACTAAAATGGATGACCTTTCCAGAACGGGTCATATATCAGAAGGCTATACAAATGTATAAAACATTACATGGAGCTGCTCCAGACTATTTAAAATCGTCCTTCACTTTTACTTCTGATATACATCCTAGAATTCTTAGATCAACCTCAGAATATCAATTATACACACCAAGACCAAATTGTGAATTATTTCGTAATACATTTGAATTTTCAGGATCATCTATTTGGAATTCATTGCCTCACTCAGTTCAAAATGCTCCAACTATCCAACAGTTCAAAATTCTCTACTTAAGGTGGAACTATAACAATTCAAACTAATCGCGTACTTTTACTGTTATTATAAACGTGTATTGCGATTGCTATATGTATTAGAATCGTAAATATTGCTGTCTAAGTTGATTTCATACATATTTTGAAGATACCACTACAAGTCAAATCTGCACAGTGTTAGATAGATCTAGTATCATTAATTGTCTCATTCCCATTTTCTACTCTGCTAGCCAATTCCATATATCATCATATTCCATTACATATTAAATATAGTTTCTCTATTTTTCAGCTTTTACATTACTATATTATTCCAATGTGCAGTTCTCACTTATAGTGCTATCTTTTGATTGCATTTGATTGTATATATGTTGAGGGCCTCATGGTAGATTAACTTTTGTTAAATGAGTACTCTCGTTAAATAAAGTCTTTATTATTATTATTATTATTATTATTATTATTATTATTATTATAACTTTTTAGCAATAAGTCAAAAGTTATAAAAATGATAACTTTGTCATTTCTGAACCGAATTTGATGAAAAAATTTACATGGATATTCACGATTTCTAATGCCGAAATTAATGCACTAAGTTTTAAACGAAAACTTTAAAGATTTACACATGCACGCAAAAATGTACACAAATCTGATGCAATCTTAGCATACAAATATGGCCGTATCTCAACTTTGTGACAAGCACCGATACGAGACCTCGGTTTAACGTCCCATCTGAAAGACTGTTAATTTTATTAGGATCAGACGGGGGATCGAACCTGCGACCCCTGGATTACCAGTCCAGCGTGTTACCACTGTACCACAGATCCGTCTGTGAATGCGTTCAATGATTCGATATATTATGCATCCAGCCAATGAAAGCACAAACAATGGCTGCTTCATGGTAGATCTATAATACAACATATTTGGGAATCTGGTAATTGGCTGCTTAATACAGGTTGGCCGATTAATGGAGGTGACCACTAATACAGGTTTGAGGTTTGCATTTCGAATGTTAGTGCGGTTTGAGGTTTCTATGCACATAATTCAGTGTTGCGGATTAAGTATTTCAGATGCTACTGCAATTTGTGGCGTGTGTGGTGGTGGTAACGGTACTGGCCCTCGGTGAGGTTCGAGCAAACAGGCTGCTATCCGCTGCGTACCAACAGGCTCAGAGTGGGCTCAACTCAGATTCGGCTCTGTCTGAGACTAGCTTTGGTAGGTCTACCCCTTTCAATATTGTTTCGCCTTAGTCAATAATTAATTGTTCCATTAATTTTACATATACAATATATATACAGTCTACATCAGTTATGTCAAAGTCGGTTATGTCGAATTATCCGGTTATCTCGAAGTCGGATCAAAGTCCCGTTTCAGAATCTATCATTTTTATATACTAGTAACTGGATCTGTTTTTATCGAATTTCGTCAAGTCAAACTTCGGTTATGTCGAAGTATTTGGTTCGGTCCGACGGAATTCGACGTACCGGATGTAGACTGTAATACAAAATATGACAATCTAAAGAAAGGCAAACGGGTTGGGCGCAAAATATAAACTATTCCCAGTAATATTAGTTATTATAAATACATTAAAAAATTGAATATTATTCTTATTAGTTTTATTAATACATTTTCTGTATACAGTCAAATCTCTCTTAAGTAGCCAGCCATGCAAGGGGGTGATAAAAAAATGGCTGCTTAGTCAATGTGGCTGCTCAATATAGTTGACAGCCAATGGAAGCACATACAACGGCTGCTTATTCAAGGTGGCTTCTCAATATAGTTGACAGCCAATGGAAGCACAGAAAATGGCTGCTTAGTCAAGGTGGCTGCTCAATATAGTTGACAGCCAATGGAAGCACATACAACGGCTGCTTATTCAAGGTGGCTTCTCAATATAGTTGACAGCCAATGGAAGCACATACAATGGCTGCTTATTCAAGGTGGCTGCTCAATATAGTTGACAGCCAATGGAAGCACATATAATGGCACCTTAGTCAAGATGGCTGCTCATATAGTTGACAGCCAATGGAAGCACATACAATAGCTGCTTAGTCAAGATGGCTGCTCAATATAGCTGACAGCCAATGGAAGCACAGATAATGGCGCCTTAGTCAAGATGGCTGCTCATATAGTTGACAGCCAATGGAAGCACATACAATAGCTGCTTAGTCAAGATGGCTGCTCATATAGCTGACAGCCAATGGAAGCACAGACTATGGCTGCTTAATAGAGGGTAAATGCATAATACAACATATTTTGGGAATCTGGGAAAATTGGCTGTTTAATACAGGTTGGCTGCTTAATAGAGATGACCGCTAACACAGGATTGACTGTATTTATAAATCTGAATTTCCAGGCAATTATTACACGAGTCTCGAACAGTATTTGGAGTTAGCTGTACATAGGGACGGGCCAGAGTCTGCTTATATTTCTGAGCAAGCTAACTTATTCCAGGATGTGGCCAGGTTCTTCAAGTAAGTGTTGCATTACTTTCTATCAGTGATCATTACCCAGCATTCTGTAATCGTAAAGTCAAGTTTTCAAATAATAACAGTTTGCATGAATCAATATCATACAGACCATTTAAAAACTTCAATTAGCAGCACTTTTGTGAAGATTTACTTCTTGCAGACTGGACCTTTGCACAGGAACTTAAAATTGTATCAATAAGCCACTAACGGTCTCGTACCCCTATCCTAGGACACACCCCTCTATTTTTTTAATAGAGGGGGGTGTCCTAGGATAGAGGTACGAGACCGTTGGTGGCTTATTGATAAAATTTCAAGTTCCTGTGACCTTTGTTTATATATATGATGATCCAAATGAAATATTATATACTACAGGTACTTCTCATGGGTTCTCGTATGAAGCAATACATTGGGCTCTCATAGTCTATAACGTTCCATTATTTCTTAGTTTATACACATTTATTTTAGCTCGATTGCGAAACAAATTATTTCAACTTATATAAATCACTCTCGAGACCTCATTCCTGATGGAATCCATCGCCACGAGGGAGAGAGAAGAGGCAACATGGAATTTAAATGCCTTGCCTAAGGGCACAATCGTAACGGCTCCAGTGGGGCTCGAACGCCGGACCTTTCGCACCTGAAGCGAATGCCCATCCACTGCGCTCTCACCATTATTTCTTATAGAAAGTTTATTTGTTTTCGCAGTATACCAACTTTTCAAGACATGGAATTTGAACAGTTTCCTGATCTAGCGAAGGATATAACTAGTCGAATCAAGTCAATATGCCCAGACTTCAACGTGGTATGCGACCACGACTTAACCTATCGACCTATAAATAACTTCTGCAATAATAAGATTCATCCGAGGTGGGGAAATCCAAAAATAGCTCAGCTCCGATTGGCTCCAGCACTCTGGGAAACAAGTAAGATCTCTCTCCTCTCTCTCTCTCTCTCTCTCTCCTCTCGCTGCCTCTCTTTCTCTCTCTCTCTCTCTCTCTCTCTCCTCTCTCCTATCTCTCTCTGTCTCTCTCCCCCTTTCTCTCTATCTGTATGTATGTAGGAAATGCCACAGACTCTTCGTCCATTAGCATACTTTTGGAATTTTGAAATTAGGTCTTTAAAACTGACTTTTCATATCTCGATGAACATGCAAATTAGGTCTAAAAACTAACATTTCATACTTAGTCGTGGCTCATGACGATTTTGTTTTCTAAAGTAAATCACACACAGTTGCATCAATTTTGTAAATGAGTTGTTTTCATTTTCATGCGATTTCAGCACACTTGATTTCGTTGTCCTTTGCCGTATTAGGCGATCTGCTTCCACTGGACCCGTATGGAGCACAACTGTTTCCCGCTGGAGTACTGAAGCCGCTCATATTCCACCTCAGCGGCAATGCCGGCTTTAACTTAGCAGGTAATGTATTTTTTATACCTCATGTGACTCCTCAATGCAAACAATGGATGTCATGACAGCCCTGCTGCCCTGTCCCTCTTCGAAAATAGTCCCCGAGTAGCGTTGTTACGTATTTCGTGGCCCTCCGCCATCGTATTAATCCAATTAATAACTATCACATAATATAACTTTTAATTAGTTATTAATTAATTAATACAAAATGCATCGGCCTGTATAATTAACCAGTCAACGAAACATGGTGTCTCGTTAGATAATAATCGGCCACAGGCCTCAGTTTTCCTACAGAATGCGCGGCTGTTTTTTATTACAATCTGACATTCTATATATATTATTTTTAAACTTTATTTATTTTACAACGATTGCAAAGTAAGTTTTAATAACTTATATTAATCACCCTCGTTGGCGCGGATGAAAGCGTAGGGGTAGGAGAGGAAACCGGGCTACCCGGAGAAAAACCCACCTGTCCGATCTGGCGACTACCGTGCCATGTCACATACTTCTCGGTCCGAGGATCGAACCCGGGTTGCATTGATGCGAAGCGAGCGCGCTAACTAACACACATAGTTGGATCTAATCCAATTTCTATACGTTATAATATGTTTGCCAATGTATAATCACCATGCATTTCGTTTCTAATTCAGTTCTTCGTCCGAAAGAGATCTGTATACAACTAGAATGTGAAAGCGGTACTTCTGGACAGGGAAGCTGCAGTGTTGATGGCATTATTCACACAATCACTCTAGCGGAAGAGGTATGGCAAGGTTCATTGAATCGCAGGTGTTATATACAATCACTTTAGCGGAACAGGTATGGCAAGGTTCATTGAATCGCAGGTGCTATATACAATCAATCTAGCGGAACAGTTATGGCAAGGTTCATTGAATCGCAGGTGTTATAAACAATCACTTTAGCGGAACAGGTATGGCAAGGTTCATTGAATCACAGGTGCTATATACAATCACTCTAGCGGAACAGGTATGGCAAGGTTCATTGAATCGCAGGTGCTATATACAATCACTCAAGCGGAACAGTGATGGCAAGGTACATTGAATCGCAGGGGCTATATACAATCAATCTAGCGGAACAGGTATGGCAAGGTTCATTGAATTGCAGGTGCTATATACAATCACTCTAGCGGAACAGGTATGGCAAGGTTCATTGAATAGCAGGTGCTATATACAATCACTCTAGCGGAACAGGTATGGCAAGGTTCATTGAATCACAGGTGTTATATACAATCACTCTAGCGGAACAGGGATGGCAAGCTTCATTGAATCGCAGGTGCTATATACAATCACTCTAGTGGAACAGGTATGGCAAGGTTCATTGAATCGCAGGTGTTATATACAATCACTCTAGCGGAACAAGTATGGCAAGGTTCATTGAATCGCAGGTGCTATATACAATCACTCTAGCGGAACAGGTATGGCAAGGTTCATTGAATCGCAGGTGTTATATACAATCACTTTAGCGGAACAGGTATGGCAAGGTTCATTGAATCGCAGGTGCTATATACAATCACTCTAGCGGAACAGTTATGGCAAGGTTCATTGAATCGCAGGTGCTATATACAATCACTCTAGTGGAACAGGTATGGCAAGGTTCATTGACACGCAGGTGCTATATACAATCACTCTAGCGGAACAGGTATGGCAAGGTTCATTGAATCGCAGGTGTTATATACAATCACTCTAGCGGAACAGGTATGGCAAGGTTCATTGAATCGCAGGTGTTATATACAATCACTTTAGCGGAACAGGTAGGGCAAGGTTCATTGAATCGCAGGTGCTATATACAATCACTCTAGCGGAACAGGTATGGCAAGGTTCATTGAATCGCAGGTGCCATATACAATCACTCTAGCGGAACAGGTATGGCAAGGTTCATTGAATCGCAGGTGCTATATACAATCACTCTAGCGGAACAGGTATGGCAAGGTTCATTGAATCGCAGGTGTTATATACAATCATTCTAGCGGAACAGGTATGGCAAGGTTCATTGAATCACAGGTGTTATATACAATCACTCTAGCGGAACAGGTATGGCAAGGTTCATTGAATTGCAGGTGTTATATACAATCACTCTAGCGGAACAGGTATGGCAAAGTTCAATGAATCGCAGGTGTTATATACAATCACTCTAGCGGAACAGGTATGGCAAGGTTCATTGAATCGCAGGTGTATATACAATCACTCAGCGGAACAGGATGGCAAGGTTCATTGATCGCAGGTGTATATACAATCACTCAGCGGAACAGGATGGAAGGTCTTGAATCGCAGGGTATATACATCATCTAGCG
The DNA here is from genome assembly GCA_014843695.1 of Archivesica marissinica. NCBI lineage: Eukaryota > Metazoa > Mollusca > Bivalvia > Venerida > Vesicomyidae > Archivesica > Archivesica marissinica. The sequence goes on along the minus strand of CM026392.1, from coordinate 19,054,757 downwards.
GAACAGGTATGGCAAGGTTCATGAATCGCAGGTGTATATACAATCACTCTAGCGGAACAGGTATGGCAGGTTCATTGAATCGCAGGTGTTATATACAATCACTCTAGCGGAACAGGTATGGCAAGGTTCATTGAATCGCAGGTGTTATATACAATCACTCTAGCGGAACAGGTATGGAAAGGTTCTTTGAATCGCAGGTGCTATATACATTCACTCTAGCGGAACAGGGATGGCAAGGTTCATTGAATCGCAGGTGCTATATACAATCACTCTAGCGGAACAGGTATGGCAAGGTTCATTGAATCGCAGGTGTTATATACAATCACTCTAGCGGAACAGGTATGGCAAGGTTCATTGAATCGCAGGTGTTATATACAATCACTCTAGCGGAACAGGTATGGCAAGGTTCTTTGAATCGCAGGTGCTATATACAATCACTCTAGCGGAACAGGGATGGCAAGGTTCATTGAATCGCAGGTGCTATATACAATCACTCTAGCGGAACAGGTATGGCAAGGTTCATTGAATCGCAGGTGTTATATACAATCACTCTAGCGGAACAGGTATGGCAAGGTTCATTGAATCGCAGGTGCTATATACAATCACTCTCAGGTATGGCAAGGTTCATTGAATCGCAGGTGCTATATACAATCACTCAAGCGGAACAGGGATGGCAAGGTTCATTGAATCGCAGGTGCTATATACAATCACTCAAGCGGAACAGGGATGGCAAGGTTCATTGAATCGCAGGTGCTATATACAATCAATCGCGCAGGTATGGCAAGGTTCATGAATCGCAGGTGTTATATACAATCACTCTAGCGGAACAGGTATGGCAGGTTCATTGAATCGCAGGTGTTATATACAATCACTCTAGCGGAACAGGTATGGCAAGGTTCATTGAATCGCAGGTGCTATATACAATCACTCTAGCGGAACAGGTATGGCAAGGTTCAATGAATCGCAGGTGTTATATACAATCACTCTAGCGGAACAGGTATGGCAAGGTTCATTGAATCGCAGGTTATATACAATCACTCTAGCGGAACAGGTATGGCAAGGTTCATTGAATCGCAGGTGTTATATACAATCACTCTTTTGAATCGCAGGTGCTATATACATTCACTCTAGCGGAACAGGGATGGCAAGGTTCATTGAATCGCAGGTGCTATATACAATCACTCTAGCGGAACAGGTATGGCAAGGTTCATTGAATCGCAGGTGTATATACAATCACTCTAGCGGAACAGGTATGGCAAGGTTCATTGAATCGCAGGTGTTATATACAATCACTCTAGCGGAACAGGTATGGCAAGGTTCATTGAATCGCAGGTGTTATATACAATCACTCTAGCGGAACAGGTATGGCAAGGTTCTTTGAATCGCAGGTGCTATATACATTCACTCTAGCGGAACAGGGATGGCAAGGTTCATTGAATCGCAGGTGCTATATACAATCACTCTAGCGGAACAGGTATGGCAAGGTTCATTGAATCGCAGGTGATATATACAATCACTCTAGCGGAACAGGTATGGCAATGGCATGGTTCATTGAATCGCAGGTGTTATATACAATCACTCTAGCGGAACAGGTATGGCAAGGTTCATTGAATCGCAGGTGCTATATACAATCACTCTAGCGGAACAGGTATGGCAAGGTTCATTGAATCGCAGGTGTTATATACAATCACTTTAGCGGAACAGGTATGGCAAGGTTCATTGAATCGCAGGTGCTATATACAATCACTCTAGCGGAACAGGTATGGCAAGGTTCATTGAATCGCAGGTGTTATATACAATCACTCTAGCGGAACAGGTATGGCAAGGTTCATTGAATCGCAGGTGTTATATACAATCACTTTAGCGGAACAGGTATGGCAAGGTTCATTGAATCGCAGGTGCTATGTACAATCACTCTAGCGGAACAGGTATGGCAAGGTTCATTGAATCGCAGGTGCTATATACAATCACTCTAGCGGAACAGGTATGGCATGGTTCATTGAATCGTAGGTGTTATATACAATCACTCTAGCGGAACAGGTATGGCAAGGTTCATTGAATCGCAGGTGTTATATGCAATCACTTTAGCGGAACAGGTATGGCAAGGTTCATTGAATCGTAGGTGCTATATACAATCACTCTAGCGGAACAGGTATGGCAAGGTTCATTGAATCGCAGGTGCTATATACAATCACTCTAGCGGAACAGGTATGGCAAGGTTCATTGAATCGCAGGTGTTATATACAATCATTCTAGCGGAACAGGTATGGCAAGGTTCATTGAATCACAGGTGTTATATACAATCACTCTAGCGGAACAGGTATGGCAAGGTTCATTGAATTGCAGGTGTTATATACAATCACTCTAGCGGAACAGGTATGGCAAGGTTCAATGAATCGCAGGTGTTATATACAATCACTCTAGCGGAATAGGTATGGCAAGGTTCATTGAATCGCAGGTGTTATATACAATCACTCTAGCGGAACAGGTATGGCAAGGTTCATTGAATCGCAGGTGTTATATACAATCACTCTAGCGGAACAGGTATGGAAAGGTTCTTTGAATCGCAGGTGCTATATACATTCACTCTAGCGGAACAGGGATGGCAAGGTTCATTGAATCGCAGGTGCTATATACAATCACTCTAGCGGAACAGGTATGGCAAGGTTCATTGAATCGCAGGTGTTATATACAATCACTCTAGCGGAACAGGTATGGCAAGGTTCATTGAATCGCAGATGTTATATACAATCACTCTAGCGGAACAGGTATGGCAAGGTTCTTTGAATCGCAGGTGCTATATACAATCACTCTAGCGGAACAGGGATGGCAAGGTTCATTGAATCGCAGGTGCTATATACAATCACTCTAGCGGAACAGGTATGGCAAGGTTCATTGAATCGCAGGTGTTATATACAATCACTCTAGCGGAACAGGTATGGCAAGGTTCATTGAATCGCAGGTGCTATATACAATCACTCTAGCGGAACAGGTATGGCAAGGTTCATTGAATCGCAGGTGCTATATACAATCACTCAAGCGGAACAGGGATGGCAAGGTTCATTGAATCGCAGGTGCTATATACAATCACTCAAGCGGAACAGGGATGGCAAGGTACATTGAATCGCAGGGGCTATATACAATCAATCTAGCGGAACAGGTATGGCAAGGTTCAATGAATCGCAGGTGTTATATACAATCACTCTAGCGGAACAGGTATGGCATGGTTCATTGAATCGCAGGTGTTATATACAATCACTCTAGCGGAACAGGTATGGCAAGGTTCATTGAATCGCAGGTGTTATATACAATCACTCTAGCGGAACAGGTATGGCAAGGTTCTTTGAATCGCAGGTGCTATATACATTCACTCTAGCGGAACAGGGATGGCAAGGTTCATTGAATCGCAGGTGCTATATACAATCACTCTAGCGGAACAGGTATGGCAAGGTTCATTGAATCGCAGGTGTTATATACAATCACTCTAGCGGAACAGGTATGGCAAGGTTCATTGAATCGCAGGTGTTATATACAATCACTCTAGCGGAACAGGTATGGCAAGGTTCTTTGAATCGCAGGTGCTATATACATTCACTCTAGCGGAACAGGGATGGCAAGGTTCATTGAATCGCAGGTGCTATATACAATCACTCTAGCGGAACAGGTATGGCAAGGTTCATTGAATCGCAGGTGATATATACAATCACTCTAGCGGAACAGGTATGGCAAGGTTCATTGAATCGCAGGTGCTATATACAATCACTCTAGCGGAAGAGGTATGGCATGGTTCATTGAATCGCAGGTGTTATATACAATCACTCTAGCGGAACAGGTATGGCAAGGTTCATTGAATCGCAGGTGCTATATACAATCACTCTAGCGGAACAGGTATGGCAAGGTTCATTGAATCGCAGGTGTTATATACAATCACTTTAGCGGAACAGGTATGGCAAGGTTCATTGAATCGCAGGTGCTATATACAATCACTCTAGCGGAACAGGTATGGCAAGGTTCATTGAATCGCAGGTGTTATATACAATCACTCTAGCGGAACAGGTATGGCAAGGTTCATTGAATCGCAGGTGTTATATACAATCACTTTAGCGGAACAGGTATGGCAAGGTTCATTGAATCGCAGGTGCTATATACAATCACTCTAGCGGAACAGGTATGGCAAGGTTCATTGAATCGCAGGTGCTATATACAATCACTCTAGCGGAACAGGTATGGCATGGTTCATTGAATCGCAGGTGCTATATACAATCACTCTAGCGGAACAGGTATGGCATGGTTCATTGAATCGCAGGTGTTATATACAATCACTCTAGCGGAACAGGTATGGCAAGGTTCATTGAATCGCAGGTGTTATATGCAATCACTTTAGCGGAACAGGTATGGCAAGGTTCATTGAATCGCAGGTGCTATATACAATCACTCTAGCGGAACCGGGATGGCAAGGTTCATTGAATCGCAGGTGTTATATACAATCACTCTAGCGGAACAGGTATGGCAAGGTTCATTGAATCGCAGGTGCTATATACAATCACTCAAGCGGAACAGGGATGGCAAGGTACATTGAATCGCAGGGGCTATATACAATCAATCTAGCGGAACAGGTATGGCAAGGTTCATTGAATCGCAGGTGCTATATACAATCACTCTAGCGGAACAGGTATGGCAAGGATCATTGAATCGCAGGTGTTATATACAATCACTTTAGCGGAACAGGGATGGCAAGGTTCATTGAATCGCAGGTGCTATATACAATCACTCTAGCGGAACAGGTATGGCAAGGTTCATTGAATCGCAGGTGTTATATACAATCACTCTAGCGGAACAGGTATGGCAAGGTTCATTGAATCGCAGGTGCTATATACAATCACTCTAGCGGAACAGGTATGGCAAGGTTCATTGAATCGCAGGTGCTATATACAATCACTCTAGCGGAATAGGTATGGCAAGGTTCATTGAATCGCAGGTGTTATATACAATCACTTTAGCGGAACAGGTATGGCAAGGTTCATTGAATCGCAGGTGCTATATACAATCACTCTAGCGGAACAGTTATGGCAAGGTTCATTGAATCGCAGGTGCTATATACAATCACTCTAGCGGAACAGGTATGGCAAGGTTCATTGACTCGCAGGTGTTATATATATCGTTCGACGAATCAGTGTAAATCAACAGACGGATATGTAGCCCAGTGGTAACACGCTGGACTGGTAAACCAGGGATCGCAGGTTCGATCCCCTGTCTGACCCTAATAAAATTAACAGTCTTTCAGATGGGACGTTAAACCGAGGTCTCGTGTCGGTGCTTTACACTGTGCACGTAAAAGAACCAGTGGAGATTCTGGAATGGGTCTCTGTCTGTATCATGCACTATCCTCCAAAATCTAAAATAACTAATCTCTTCAGGAGGCGTCGCTCATATGGGCAACCGGTAGCGACGATAAATAAACGTAAAACACACAGTGTAAATCATCTGTAGTCCAGTGGTAACACGCTGGACTGGTAATCCAGGGATCGCCGGTTCGACCCCCGTCTGACCCTAATACAATTAACAGTCATTCAGATGGGACTTTAAACCGAGGTCTCGTGTCGGTGCTGTATACCGTGCACGTAAGTATAAATCAATTCCAAACAATCTAAAATGACTAATCTCTCCACTCCAGGGAGCGTCGCTCATATGGGCAACCAGTTGTGACGATAAATAAACGTCACACACACACACACGCACGCACGCACGCACGCACGCACGCACGCACGCACGCACGCACGCACGCACGCACGCACGCACGCACGCACGCACGCACGCACGCACGCACGCACGCACGCACGCACGCACGCACGCACGCACGCACGCACGCACGCACGCACGCACGCACGCACGCGCGCACGCGCGCACGCACGCACGCACGCACGCACGCACGCACGCACGCACGCACACACGCACACACGCACACACACACACACACACACACACACACTGTACATCAATAAACGGATACGGATCTATAGTCCGATGAGCTCAGTGGATATCGCGCTCGCTTCTGACCAATGCAATTCGGATTCGATCCTCGGACCGTGAAGTATGTGAGATGGTACGGTGGTCGCCAGATCGGACAGGTGGGGTTTCTCCGTGTACTCCGGTTTCCTCCCACACGAATGACCAATCAATCATCAACGCCAATGAGAGTGATTAATATAAATTGTTACAGCTTGTTTCGCAATCGTTGTAAAATAAATAAAAGTTCTACTAATCTAATGCACGTTGACTACAAAAACTTTTGAATAGTGTCATCTTAGAACATTACCACATGAGAAGACAAAAACAATCTTATTATACACACCACTTCAAGATTCTACCACCGGACACCGACACACATCAAACCAAACTCTACATCGAAATATCGACGTGTCGAGCGCGTTTTGCTCGCCCATATCATCTACGGTGGCGAGAGTAAATAAGTACACACATCAGCAGGATCATAAATTGATCATTGTGTATCCTAACTGACACGCTATCTTGTTAAATTGACCAATGATGTGTTGTCTTTCAGTTCTCTAAACGCCCACTTGTTAAATTGACCAATGCTGTGTTGTCTTTCAGTTCTCTAAACGCCCACTTGTTAAATTGACCAATGATATGTTGTCTCTCAGTTCTCTAAACGCCCACTTGTTAAATTGACCAATGATATGTTGTATCTCAGTTCTCTAAACGCCCACTTGTTAAATTGACCAATGATATGTTGTCTCTTAGTTCTCTAAACGCCCATTTGTTAAATTGACCAATGATATGTTGTCTCTCAGTTCTCTAAATGCCCATTTGTTAAATTGACCAATGATATGTTGTATTTCAGATCTCTAATCGACGATGTTTACACCATGATACCTACTCTAATATCGGGAACCAGATTAAGGTAGTAAACGGATGTAGTGCTGTTTTCGAAGTCTGCTACCAACCTCTCGCTGGTACGTTAAAATTATTATTATTATTAAGCTTTGGTTGTCAGATTAGCGCAGTGATTAGCGCGCTCGCTTCTCACCAATGCAACCCGGGTTCGATCCGCGGATTGGAAAGTATGTGAGATGGTACGGTGGTCGCCAGATCGGACAGGTGGATTTTGTCAGGGTACTCACACGAATGACCACATTAACGCTTTCATCCGCGCCAACGAGAAAGTTGTCGTTGTGAAATAAAGATTAAACTGTTTTATTATAAGCTTTGTTAAGTTAGTTTATAAGAATGTGTTGTTACCTAGATTGCCTCCACGGTGTAGTGAATGTGGTGGTTGCCTCATAAACGAGAGGTTGTGGGTTCGAACCAACCCAGAACCACGGTGATGGCGTGTCCTTAGTTACGAAACGCTCATCCACATTCCTCTTCTCTCTCCATTATGGCATTGTATTCCGATGATTATGCTGATGTTGCAAGAACTAGTTCAGCAATCAAGCTACAAGAATTATGTACTAATTAAGTTCTTACAACATTAGTCGAATCTCTCTCAACATCTCATTGCGAATGTAATCTGTAATATTTCATAACAACGCCGCCATATATTGTAACCGGAAGTGCTTTTATTAATCTCCAATAGAAAAATACATAATATAACTCAAAGTACTTATAAATACAACAAAGTATATTACAGAATTCAAGAGTTTATGTATGTATTTATGTTCCTTTAATGGCAAACTCTTCGCGGTTAATGAAGTTGCATTGTTTATGAAGTTCGGCTCCACTAGATTTATCTCCATGCTCCAAGCATTCATATTAAACATATGTAACTTGTTTGGTTGTATGATTCGAGTTGTTAAGATCGCTGACGTGAATACCACTGTAACCTATCACCAATGATGGTCACGAATTCGAGCCCAGCTCAGGCCGTGTCTCTTTATATGAAACACGCGGCAGTTTCTTAACAACTGGAGACTGCCTAGGAAAGGTGTTGTTAGGTGAACTGCCCGTCGCTCATATGGACAACCGGTAGCGTCGCTCATATGGGCAACCGGTAGCGTCGCTCATATGGGCAACCGGTAGCGTCGCTCATATGGGCAACCGGTAGCGTCGCTCATATGGGCAACCGGTAGCGTCGCTTATATGGGCAACCGGTAGATAAATAAAGGTATAAAACAATATTTCATAATCATTCTATTTTTTGTTTGTTTCATAAATGTAGCGGTTATACACATTGAGAGAGACAAAGGCGAGACGTCCTACATAGAGGTAAGTGGACTTACTTTCATGTGACAGACGGATCTGTAGTCCAGTGGTAACACGCTGGACTGGTAATCCAGGGATCGCAAGTTCGATCCCCCGTCTGACCCTAATAAAATTAACAGTCTTTCAGATGGGACGTTAAACCGAGGTCTCGTGTCGGCGCTTTACACAGTGCACGTAAAAGAACCAGAGGAGACTCTGGAATGGGTCTCTGTCTGTATCATTGCACTATCCTCCAAAAATCTAAAATGACTAATCTCTTCAGGAGGCGTCGCTCATATAGGCAACATGTAGCGGCAATAAATAAACGTAAAACACACACTCACTCACTCACTCACTCACACACTTTCACGTGCTTGCTAAGGTCGTGAAATTTGTTTTTTAAACTATTGAAAAGACATAAGACACAGCTTAGAATATTTAATTTTAAGGTAGATAAGAGCAAAAACCGTTCAGCGAACACATTTAAGTGCATTGCCTAAGGGCACCGACTGAACACAAACTCCTTGCCTCTCGCACTTGAAGTGCGCTATCATCACGACAATTAACAGTCTTTCAGATGGGACGTTAAACCGAGGTCTCGTGTCGGTGCTGTACACCGTGCACGTAAAAGAACCAGAGGTAATTCTGGAATGGGTCTAAATGGAATAAACGTAAAACACACACACAATTTCATTGGTCCATTTTTGTATATTAATTGGCTGCGATTAACTTTCAGTTATATGATGAGGACGGTCGTAATCCCGATATAGTTGCGAAATACAAGAACCCACAACTCCTCTATCCAAAGTACGGCAGTGGCGATCCGGGCGAATTCTGGCTGGACTTCCAACAAGGTACACACAAACTTTATAATACACAATAATTGTTTTTATTTTATGCAGACGCATCTGTAGTCCAGTGGTAACACGCTTTTTACCCCTGTTGTTCCTAATCACTGCATATTGAAATGTTGTCAACGCGAATGTTTTCAGACTCAAGCTGTCAGTGACGTCATATTTGACGTCGTGTAAGTTTGACACCTCTCACACACTTTCACTTTCTATCATAATGTGCTTAGTTATAATTGAATATTAAGTTTGCAGGAGTTATCCTCGTAGGCTCTCTATGTATCTAGTTGGAATTGTATATTATGTTTGCCGGACATATCCTTGTAGACTACGACAGTGATTGTACTTGTATGTTATGTTTGCAGGAGTTATTCGCGTAGACTACGGCAGTGATTGTACTTGTATATTATGTTTGCAGGAGTTATCCTCGTAGGTTACGGCAGTGATTGTACTTGTATAATATGTTTGCAGGAGTTTTCCTCGTAGACTACGGCAGTGATTGTACGTGTATAATATGTTTGCAGGAGTTATCCTCGTAGACTACGGCAGTTATTGTACGTGTATATTATGACTGCAGGAATTATCCTCGTAGGTTACGGCAGTGATTGTACTTGTATATTATGTTTGCAGGAGTTATCCTCGTAGGCTACGGCAGTGATTGTACTTGTATATTATGTTTGCAGGAGTTATACGCGTAGACTACGGCAGTGATTGTACTTGTATATTATGTTTGCAGGAGTTATCCTCGTAGGCTACGGCAGTGATTGTACGTGTATATTATGTTTGCAGGAGTTATCCTCGTAGGCTATGGCAGTGATTGTAACCCAAGCACAGGTATACTGAAGGCAGAATTTGATACTGACATTATCAAGCGTCACCTTTCTGAAAACGCATTCAGGTAAGCATAGCATGTGTATAGATCAGGAATCATCATCAGCAGCATCATCACCATCATCATCATCATATCTAGTGATTACATCACTCTACAATGAGTATTCTCACAATATCATTAAATTAATACGTACACGTAGCAGTCAGGACTGACCAATAAAGGTTCCGCTAGCAAATGGATGTCCGATTAGCGATGTGGTTAGCACGCTCGCTTCTCACGAATCCAACCCAGGTTCGATCCTCGCATTGGGAAATATGTGATATTGTACGGTAGATCGCTGAGGCAGAGTCTTGGATAATTTGAATCGAGATTTGTATCTGACCTCGTTAACGAGGCATAGCGTGAAATCTCTCATTAATGTCCCAGAGCATAAATTACACCTGATATATAACAAGGTTCAGTCCAATCCTGTGTATCTTTTGTCAGTTGAAATTAATGCCAGTCTAAAATAATTATGAAAACAAAATGATAGCCCCTCCTATGTATACTCCCTTTGGTTTAAACATATGTATTCATTCTTAAAATACTGTCGCGATTATACTTGCAGTCCATTATTATTAATATTGGACTGTTGTCAAAAGGTCAGAGTATTATATTAAATCATAGGCGTACCGGTACGAAATTAACAATTTTAATTAGTAGGATCTTGTTATATAAGTGTGTGTTTTAATTAAGATATAAGCCTCAAACGGATCCAATATGCAAAATATTGGTACTGTCTTCGGCGCTATTTTACATATTGGATCGTTTTCGGCTTATATCATATATATAATGTACAGTAGATATCTATTGTTATACAGAATGTAAATGGATTTAATCAAAAGCTTAAAGCTATACGCCCTTTTTAAGTGTATGCGCGTCAACTGTACATAGCAAAGAAACCGTACCAACTATACATGTGTACAGTCACGTGTCATATATAGTGTCACTACGTTATATTTCAAGGTATTCGCTCGCTGCCGAGGTACTGCAGTCGACAATAGCGAAACAGTCTATAGTTCATTGTGATGAAAATAAATTGAATCGAAAGCTTAAAGCTATACGCCTTTTTTATACTTCCTCCAACATCACATATGTCTCGAAGTTCATTTACCGGTATGTAAAATTCAAAGTTAAGGTCTACCTCCAATTAGTTGTTTCTAGAATGACCCGTCATTCCAAACATCCACAACCATTGTAAAGGAACACAAACAATTGAATAGGAATGAATATGTCTGTCTCCAATATGGAGACAGACGGTTTATTTTGAAACAAGATAAACTGATAAGCAAAAGGTGTAAATGAATGCACCGTAACAATGTTCAAAATACATAAAGTTGGACATAAATTCCACCATAATAGGTGTAATTGAATTCCACATCGATAGGTGTAATTGAATTCACATTAACAATATTGTATACACATGAAAATGGGTTAAAATACAATAATAAGTAGTTCGCACAGGGTGTCAAAACAGGAGGGGGGTTGGGGCGGAAAGGGTAAAACTGGAAATAATAATTAATGATACAAGGTATACTCAGAATTCCAGAAGATTGCGGAGAAAATTTCTGCCTCCACGAAAAAGATGGCGAAGTTCCCGGATGAAGCCACACACGTGACAATGACGATTGTGATTGGTTAACATGAAGCTTCTGTAGTGCGCGTTATGCAAATGACCTCCTCGCTAAAAACCGGTGTCCGGCTGAGCGTAGATACTGACACCCTGTGCGAACAGTAGTTACTACTCTTTAAGCATTGTAGAATTATACGTTATATTTCAAGGTATTCGCTCGCTGCCAGCGTACAGAAGTCAAAACAAAAAGTAAGACGGTCGATAGTTCATTGTGATGTACCAACCAGTAAGTAAAATACAGTTATACAGTTATATGTACGTTCCCATACCAGGACTATGTTGACTCCCATATACCCGGACTATGTTAACTCCCATATACCCGGACTATGTTAACTACCGTATACCCGGACTATGTTAACTCCCGTATACCCGGACTATGTTAACTCCCGTATACCCGGACTATGTTAACTCCCGTATACCCGGACTATGTTAACTTCCATATACCCGGACTATGTTAACTCCCGTATACCCGGACTATGTTAACTCCCATATACCCGGACTATGTTAACTCCCATATACCCGGACTATGTTAACTCCCGTATACCCGGACTATGTTAACTCCCATATACCCGGACTATGTTAACTCCCATATACCCGGACTATGCTAACTCCCATATACCCGGACTATGTTAACTCCCATATACCCGGACTATGTTAACTCCCGTATACCCGGACTATGTTAACTCCCATATACCCGGACTCTGTTGACTCCCGTATACCCGGACTCTGTTAACTCCCATATACCCGGACTATGTTAACTCCCGTATACCCGGACTCTGTTAACTCCCATATACCCGGACTATGTTAACTCCCGTATACCCGGACTCTGTTAACTCCCATATACTCCGACTACGTACGTGTCCTTGCATGGAACCATTATTTTCAGTGGATATATCGTTCATAACCATTCGTAATATTTGAGTATGACAGCCAATATTTTAAACGCTTTCATGTACTACGTTTCACAACCGATTTCCATAGTTCGGGACCAGTGTGTATGCTTGAATGTGTTTGCTTAAGCATGCAGTCACTTGATTAAAACATGCCCTCTTTAAATATTTGTTTTTAAATTTGGATTAGGTGATGTTCTACAGCTGGAGACACATATATCTGACAGATTTTCAAATATCAGAACTCTTGACAGCTTTCCGTTTCTGCACGCCCGTTCGTCTGTGCGATTTGGACTTAGAACAGACCTGTCAAGTTCCACTGTCAAACTTGATCTTATTGACACAAATCATGGTAAGGTTTGTACTGAAACTAAGCAAAATACGGGGCGTATCCAGGGGTGTTTTCGTCTCATTAATTTCCTAAGAAATACCAGCACGTATCCTCATTTTACACAACAGTTACCAGGGAAATTGCACCTCTTGGTAATCAGTTGTTTTAAACATTTCAGTGGGAGCATGCCCCCGGACCCCATGCGATAGGCAAACGTCTGTGGCCAGCCATGCCAGTTTTGTTGCCCTGGGCTGGTGCTATTAACGAAGCTCCCCTTTTTTCTAGGTACGCCTCTGCAATAATGAGTGCTTGGTCCGGTAATGTTCAACATTTAGGGTACGAGCCCAATACGTTTACTTAAACTGTGCTGGACACCGAATACATGTACAGTCAAACCTGTGCTAAGCAGCCATCCAAGGGAGTCAGAGAAAGTGGCTGCTTAGCACAGGTGGCTGCTTAATAGAGGTCACATATATAATAAAACAACCAATTGGGAATATGGATACTGGCTGCTTAATACAGGTTGGCTGCTTAATGGAGGTGACCACTAACACAGGTTTGACTGTATACGGAACGAACGATTATAAATCGTTTAGTTTATGCTTACCAATCGAATATATATAGTATATATAATATATACTCACACGAAAAAGAAAGTGTGCACTTGGTTAGAGGGACAATTATATACTTATATTCACACGTAAAACAGTGTTCTGATAATTATCAAATTTCAATTAAAAGTAAAACATCGTGTAGCCAATACATGTTTGCACATTTTGATACCAAATTTGCCCATTTATTGCTTCTATATATAAGTATATTTATTTTTAATTTTCCCTCTAACCAAGTGCACGCTTTCTTTTTCCTGTGAGTATATATAGAATATTAGGTTGCTGTCTTATACATTTTAATTTATTCGGCGAGTTGCGGAAAATATGCAAGGGCCTAATAATGTAAGATGTATACTACATTCGAGCGTAGTAATGGTCAACACCTTATTAACATATACATGTAAAGTCTACATCCGTTATGTCGAATTACGTCGGACCAAGCAAAATACTTCGACATAACCGAAGTTTGACTTAACGAAATTCTATATAAACGGAGCCAGTTATATGTAAAATGATAGTGTCTGAAACGGGATTTTGATCCGACTTCCGAGATAACCGGAGAATTCGACATAACCGACTTTGACATAACGGATGCAGACTGTATATAATATAGTAACATCTTTTTCATTTACATACAAATAATTTCCCGCCTAACAGAAAATGCGTTCATTTGAGTGCATTGTGGAATAATGCTGCAGTCACATAGGTTCAGGTATGTTATAAATGTTCAAAAAAGGAATTAATGGCGACATTACATCGCAAAAAGCAAATAAAATGCAGTTTTTCACGTATAAATGCATTGCTACTACAAATTCTTCCGAATACATTCGAACACTAACATTGAATCAATAAACGTACGATGGACGCCAGATCGGACAGGTGGGTTTTCTCTGGGTCCTCCCACATGAATGACCACATATACGCTTTCATCCGAGCCAATGAGAGTGATTAATATAAGTTGCTTCGCAATCATTGTAAAATAAATAAAGTTTAAAAAATTCAATAAACAATGTTTTTGTGGATTGGAAGTAGGATTTCATATAACGGTCATCCATGCTCCTGAATTGACGTTTTTTTGTCATCGGAGTCAATACTAAGCGCGAGGTAATGTCGTTTAGAGATAAATTAGCTAAGAATAGTCTACAAATAGATAGGCACAAATGTGAGATATAATGGTACATATCTACCATAAATCGTGTTATTCACTATACACGCGTTGTATTATGCATTGTTGTTTACATTAGTTTGTTATGTCAACAAACCGCGTATACGACGTTTGTTTATTAGTTGAAATACTCAGTATTTGAGGCAAATATTTGGAAAAATATTATACCATATAATAGGAAAATACATTCTGTAAAAATATGTATTTTCACTGATGAACTTTCAAATCCACGTTGTTCACTGACCACACGTTACCGAACAACCCACAGGTGCTTGCGACGGTCAATAGAAAACCATGGAAGTCGTGGTAGCGTAGTGGATGCGCATTCGCTTCAGGTGCGAAAGGTCCGGAGTTAGACCCCCGCTGGAGCCGTTACGATTGTGCCCTTAGGCAAGGCATTTAATTTCCACGTTGCCTCTTCTCTCTCCCTCGTGGCGATGTATTCCATCAGTAATGAGGTCTCGAGAGTGATTAATATAAGTTGTAAGAACTTGTTTCGCAATCGAGCTAACATTAATTTGTATAAACTAATGGAAAAACCAGAACGTGCCACCATCGTCCTTCTCGATTGAAGGGATGATGGCGACACATGTTTTGGTTGAAACAAGCCCATGTGAGAAATACATTTTGGATATAAAAATATAACCTATTTTCACAGAACTAAGAGTGACTTTGACCCTTGGCCTCCAAGATGGAGACAGCAACATAGAAGTGTTTTACCAGGGTGTCTTGGACGAAAGGCTGCAACAGACGTTAGAAACTCCCAGTGTGACTGGAGTGTTTGAGGATGGCAACTGGGCCAGCAGATCAGGATTTGCGTACGTAGGCCCCTATTTTGTTGAGTGTTGATGAGATTTAGATGGATTTAGAGTCACGTCACTCCACCGTCTACCGTCGTCTAAGAATTTATAGCAAATGTCCACCCAAGAGTGGGGGGGGGGGAGACAACTGGTGACCGTCCGAGCATTGTTGCAGGCACAGACAAGCACCAGGGTAGAACTACCGGCAAGCTGGAGAGTTCCTTTATGTGAAAGAATTTAACACAACTTATTGGACTCGAATCTATAGCAGTGAGTGGCAAATCATTTCAAGTAGCCGGCACTCGGCCACTGTTATTAACGATGGAATTCAAATCTCTTTTTTTTATCATGACCTATCATCACTGATGGTCACGGGTTCGAGCCAAGACCGTGTCTCTTTATATAAACGTGCTTAGTTGGAGCTTTTGTAATTATAACATTGGTGACTTCAAACGTTTATCATTTTAATTAGATTTAGTCTATACAATGATTTAACCTTGATTGCTGAACAAGTTCTTGCACTTTAGATGAATCGTTCTCGGTACCTCATTCGTGATGAAGAGATTTAGCACAGACATACGTCAACGGGAGTGGTCACTATATACTGACCGCCCTGACCATACCCTGATCATACCCTGTCCATACCCTCACCATACCCTGTCCTTACCCTGTCCATACCCTGTCCATACCCTCACCATACCCTGTCAATACCCTGTCCATATGCCTTGACCGATTTCTCCCAAAATCGAATCATTTCCTCCTAGACAAATCATCTACCGCTATGTCAAAGTCGGTTATATCGAATTCTTCCGTTATCTCGAAGTCGGATCAAAGTTCCATTTTAGACACTATCATTGTACATACAACTGGCTCCGTTTATATCGAATTTCGTTAAGTCAAACTTCGGTTATGTCGAAGTATTTTCCTCGATCCGACGTAATTCGACATAACGGATATAGACTGAATGTGTATCCACAGAGTGTCATCAAAGTGCATGTACACGTTTTAGAGCGATCCTTTCCACATACAGTATCAACTACCAGCGATGGGGTTTGCATCTCTCCGAGTGACATTCTCTATTTCGCAAACGTATATCTAACCTTCGCTGGTCGAATTTGAATGCAAGAGAAAAACATATTACGCCATCGCCATGGCGTACCATCATGTTCGACAACTCTGATTTGTATTATTTCACATAAGACATCACGGGTAGTATCCCTTGGTGACAATTTCATTAATTTAAAGCGACATTACATCGCAAAATGCCCCAAACATGCATTGTTCACGTATAAATGCATTGTTCACGTATAAATGCATTGTTCAATTGTTCACGTATAAATGCATTGTTCACGTATAAATGCATTGTTCACATATAAATGCATTATTCACGTATAAATGCATTGTTCACGTATAAATGCATTGTTCACGTATACATGCATTGTTCACGTATAAATGCATTGTTCACGTATAAATGCATTGTTCACGTATAAATGCATTGTTCACGTATACATGCATTGTTCACGTATAAATGCATTGTTCACGTATAAATGCATTGTTCACGTATACATGCATTGTTCACGTATAAATGCATTGTTCACGTATAAATGCATTGTTCACGTATAAATGCATTGTTCACGTATACATGCATTGTTCACGTATAAATGCATTGTTCACGTATAAATGCATTGTTCACGTATAAATGCATAGCTACTATAAATTCTTCCCGTATACATTCGAACACTAACATTGAATCAATAAACAGTGTTTTTGTGGTCTACAAACTTTCAAATGAATGTAGAATTTCATATACCGGTCATCTATGCTCCTGAATTGACATTTCTATGTCATTGTAGTAAATACTAAACGCTTGATACTGTCGCTTAGAGATACTAAATTTAACTAAGATTATTCTACAATAAATATGCATGGACACAAATGTGAGATATAACGGTATATCTGTACCATAACTCTTGTTATTCGGGATACACAGGATGTATTACGCATGCATGTCGGCCCTGTTACACTATTGTGTTATGTCAACAAACCGCGTATACGACGCTTGTTTATTAGTTGAAATACTCAGTTTTTGGGGGAAATATTTCGAACCAAAATTATACCATATACATGTAATCACAGGGATTCGGCACGTTTGGGGGTACTAGTATATATATTTAAGTACAGGGATTCTACTCTGTGGGATGACAGATTTCGCATCGATCAGTAAAATGGCCCTATCTGAAACAATTTTGTACAAAGCTGTCCAAATATAACGCCTATCCCGAGTTTTTATATTGTTCTTCAAATAAAACACAACTTTAAGCTGCATGCATGTATACTTTGCAAACAATTGCCACATACATTGGCCATAGCAGGTCACATTTCCGTACTAGGACACGGGTTCTGTCAGCAACAAAAAAAAATCTTCGACGGGAGAGTTTTAACTGTGAATAACATTATCAATAAAATGTGTTTACACTAACGTGTAGGTTTATTCGGCAATAATGTACGTCAAAAAGAGATTTCGTAGCATTTTCAATTTGTTTTGAAAATTTCTATAGCGGCGCAATTCGCGTTGAAACGAGCGTTGAAACGAGCGTTCTGATTGGATTATTAGAATGTAACAAGATGTTTTTTTTATATAGGAAGAATAATCATAATCCCGAATCCCTGTGCATGTAATATGCAAATACATTGTGTAGAACTTTGCATTTTCACAGATATAGTGTCGCTTTAAAGACAGGCTTGAATAGAATCGACTTATATTTGTGTGTGTTTCTCTGAATCATTACAGGCCATTCTGGCTGACATGGCTTGGCAACAGAATCTACACTGGCACAGGAAATGTTCTTGGAAATAATGCAAACAAACATTTCCTGGATCTAGGATTCAGTCACTATCTCTTCACTGTGGACCAAGTGGTACTTCACTCCAACTTACATGCTGATTGGCTTTTTGACATAGGTGAGTTTTTGCTTCCTTTTGAATTAGGCTTAGGTGCACCCGTGGTTGAGTGGTTACGGTAATTACCATAAAGCCACTCACCGCTGTAGGTTCCAATCCCACTGTGGATGTCGACTTATTTCATGTGTGGAGGCTATCAAGCCGGTTTGCCGTATGACTGTGGTTGTATCCGGGTGTCCGTCCGTGCCTGCAATATTGCTTGAAGGGGCACCCGGGGGCTTCCGCCACCATTAATAAGCTGTCGGTACGACATTTCAAACAGAAACACACAAATAGTTTAGTTTGTTGTGTTATACTGTGCAGGTTATGCAAATTTTAGATCAATAGCGAAACAAGTTCCTACAACATATATTATTCAGTTAAGATACTCATTTTTGATGTATCCATTGTCACGAGAGAGAGAGAGAGAGAGAGAGAGGGAGAGAGAGATGAGAGAGAGAGAGAAGAGAGAGAGATGAGAGAGAGAGAGGGGGGAGAGAGAGAGAGAAGAGAGAGAGATGAGAGAGAGGGGGGAGAGAGAGGGGGATGGAGTGAGAGAGAGAGAGGGGGAGAGGAGTGAGATAGGTGAGAGGGAGGGAGAGAGAGAGTGAGTGAGAGAGAGAGAGAGAGAGAGAGAGAGGGAGGAGAGAGGAAGAGAGAGGAAGAGAGGAGAGGGGGGGGAGAGAGAGGGATAGAGAGATGAGAGAGAGAGAAAGATATAGAGAGAGAGAGAGAGAGATAGAGAGGAGGGGGAGAGAGAAGAGAAGAGAGGGAGAGAGAGGAGAGAGAGAGAGATAGAGAGAGAGGGAGAGGAGAGAGAGAGAGAGGGGGAGAGAGAGAAGAGAGAGAGAGGAGCGAGAGAGAGAGAGAGAGGGAGGGAGAGAGGGAGGGAGAGAGAGATGAGAGAGAAGAGATAGAGATATGAGAGAGATATAAAAGAGAGAGAGAGGAGCGAGAGAGAGAGAGCGGTCAATTTGGAAACATAAATGCCTTGCTTTAAGGGCACAATCGTCGGCTACAGCTGTTTTGGTTATCATATATTTAGGATAGCCGACGATTATGCCATTAAAGCAAGGTTGACCATATAAACCACATCCCTGCTGGTACATACGCGAATCATATTGGAACCAAATATTGTTGCAGAATTTCAAATATGTAAATAGATTAACCTGGCCATTTCTGGATTGTGTGTTTTACGTTTATTTATCGTCGCTACCGGTTGCCCATATGAGCGACGCCTCCTGAAGAGATTAGTCATTTTAGATTTTTGGAGGATAGTGCAATGATACAGAGAGAGACCCATTCCAGAGTCTCCTCTGGTTCTTTTACGTACACGGTGTAAATCACCGACACGAGACCTCGGTTTAACGTCCCATCTGAAAGACTGTTAATTTTATTAGGGTCAGACGGGGGAACGTACCTGCGATCCCTGGATTACCAGTCCAGCGTGTTACCACTGGACTATATATCCGTCTGTTTTCTGGATTCCAGCTCATGCCTGTATTTCTATGCGCGCACCAGTGAAAACAATTGGACAATTTTAATACCTATAATACGAATACATGGCAGTAATTCTTATCACATAAATTTCCATTCGTCCAGAAAACGTAAACGGAAGCCTTAACCACTATGTATGTGTTCTACTGCAGTTCAGTGGGGTGTACCACGTAAGACGTCGACTTCTGGGCGCCCCCTACCATCTGCTCGCGATGTGAGTCTAGCGGTGCACTCTAACATCGGTGGTACAGTAACGTGGAGCCCCAGACTGACGATGGCAGTTATGCAGATGGGCCAATTCCTCGACCATGATCTTATCGCTACTCCAACGGAATCAGGTATACATCACACACGGCTCTGAATCTTCCTCTGTTTAGAGGATTTCCTTTGTTTGGTCAATATCTTGAAAGATAAATATTGAAACTATTAACCCGCGATTCATTTCTTATATAGGCCTACAGTCATTATTCTTTTAAATGACACAAAGAAAATATAGCACACTTTGCATTTAAAATGTATTTAGTCGAGATTTGCAACGTACCATGTGCCGAAACAGGTACATAGATTATCATTGGAACCACGTGACCTGTAAGACATGCCTTTTCTCGCTATGGACGCTACAGTGTTTGCGATGAACTCTGGCTAACACTGCGAATGCATATGCGCGTAACTTGGAGTGAATATATCATTAGTTTGGAATACGTCCGTCGAAGGAAATGCAATAGCGAAGTAAATATTGACCAATAATACAGACTGGCATGTGGCATGATAGATAAGCTGCAATAACTAATATGTATAAACATGTACATGTAAATTATAATTGATCAGCTTATTAGGTTAACGATCTGTTCAATAATGTAAGGGGTGCATTTCCACAAGTGTGACCCTAAATATAAGGAGTTTCTGAAAAGTTCATTATTTGGCTTAGGAGGGTAAAGCGCATTGTTGTTGTTTTTGTTTACCTTCGGGTGTATGTAACTATGGTAATACGACTGATAAGAACAACAACCAGGGGCGTAGCTGACTATATATGCCAATGTTTTACACTGCCAAGCGGTAATGACTTCTCTCTGTTTCAGTGCATGGCTGTGAACCGATCTCTTGTTGTGTGGATGGACAGCCTGTACCCCTGGATCAGTAAGATATTAAAACTATCTGCACGCTAGCAATGAAAATAAATTGCATGACATATGTCCAGAGTCTTCAGCTACAAATAAGAAAAACAGTCATGAATTAATTGTCGTCTGCTACAATTATTTTTACTATTTATAGCCGCTATTTTACCCAGCATGCAAAGACGGATCTGTAGTCCAGTCGTTAACATGTTGGACTGGTGATCAAGGGATCGGAGGTTCGATCCCCCGTCTGACCCTAATACAATTAAAAGTCTTTCAGATGGGACTTTAAACCGAGGTCTCGTGTAGGTGCTTACACCGCGACTCACCGTGCACGTAAATGAACCAGAGGAGATTCTCGAATGATCTTGTGTCGGTGCTTTACACTGTGCGTGTAAAAGAACCAGAGGAGACTATGGAATGGGTCTCTGTCTGTATCATTGCACTATCCTCCAAAAATCTAAAATAACTAATCTCCTCAGGAGGCGTCGCTCATATGGACAACCGGTAGCGATGATAAATAGACGTAAAACACAAACTATATACGCTTAAATACACAAATTCCGCTTGACTAACGATTCTTAAAATAAGAAGGAAAGCTGCGCGTACGGTTGCACTATGAGCAATGCGTCTGTATAAGCTCGCCAATATAATTATGGAGGTTAAATCTTAACATTTTAAGAGGTAATGCTGACTTTAAGTGTATTGCCATAAGTGCACAATCATAATGGCTCCAGCGGGGCCCGAACTCCCGGGCCTTTCGCACATAAAGCGAACTCGCTACCACTGCGCTATCACGAATTTCAAGCCTGACATCGACTAGAAAATACCATGGGCTTCTGTGCGTTTATTACTACCACTCTCGAAGGGAACACGACATAAACACAGTAGTGTCATTCTCCACGATATGTTACTTTTCAAAAATTACAACCGAGTAAATATTTGAACGTTACAAGCGAATGTAGGTTGATTTCCTAGACATTTCTGAAGTACCATATTCGGAAAATGGAACACAGTCCAGCATGTGTTAGTTGTCATCTCTATTTAGCAGCCGATCTGTATTAAGCAGCCAGTTTCCAGATTCCATGTTGTTTTTCATTATACATTTTACCTCAATTAAGCAACCATCTGTGCTAAGCAGCCGCTTTCTGTGATGCCATGGCTGGTTTCTTAAGACATACTTGACGGTACATACATATGAACTAAAACTTCACTATTCCAGGCAGAGCCGATTCTGTTTCAACATCGATGTGACAACAAAAACCGACAGTAACGGCAATCAAGGTTCTTTTCCATCTACCAATACAAGTTGTCTCCCCTTTACACGATCCGCCACAATCATCGAGTGTGATTTACTCCTGCAGGATCTTCGTACGTTTGTAGATCTATATATAGCCTCCTATATTGCATACATTATCGAAATTTCGAGAGCCGTTTCATAATGTGGAAAGCACTTATGGCTCAAACCAAAATGCTATATACATTTTGGCAATAAATTATGTTTAAACCACATTATCGAAATCATCTATATATAGCCTCCTATTTTGCATTAATTATCGAATGAATCTATATAATGTTCATACCCTCCTATATTGCATACATTATCGAATAAATCTATATATAGCCTCCTATATTGCATAAATTATCGAATAAATCTATATATAGCCTACTATATTGCCTACTATATTGCATAAATTATCGAATAAATCTATATATAGCCTACTATATAGCCTACTATATTGCATAAATTATCGAATAAATCTATATATAGCCTACTATATTGCCTACTATATTGCATAAATTATCGAATAAATATATATATACCCTCCTATGTTGCATAAATTATCGAATAAATCTATATATAGCCTACTATATTGCATTAATTATCGAATAAATATATATATAGCCTACTATATTACATTAATTATCGAATAAATATATATATAACCTACTATATTGCATTAATTATCGAATAAATATATATATTGCCTACTATATTGCATTAATTATCGAATAAATATATATATAACCTACTATATTACATTAATTATCGAATAAATATATATATAACCTACTATATTGCATTAATTATCGAATAAATATATATATTGCCTACTATATTGCATTAATTATCGAATAAATATATATATAACCTACTATGTTGCATAAATTATCGAATAAATCTATATATAGCCTACTATATTGCATTAGTTATCGAATAAATATATATATAACCTACTATATTGCATTAATTATCGAATAAATCTATATATAGCCTACTATATTGCATTAATTATCGAATAAATCTATACATAGCCTACTATATTGCATTAATTATCGAATAAATCTATATATAGCCTACTATATTGCATTAATTATCGAATAAATCTATATATAGCCTACTATATTGCATTAATTATCGAATAAATCTATATATAGCCTACTATATTGCATTAATTATCGTACATGTGTAAATCTATATAGAGCTTCCTATATTGCATACATTTTCGTTGAAATCTATATCTCCTTTGTTGCATAAATTATCGTACTTTTGTAAATCTATATATAGCCTCCTAAGTTGCATAAATTATCGTACATTTGTAAATCTATATGTAACCTCTTTTATTGCGTAAATTATCGTGTAAATGTATATATAGCCTCCTATATCGCATAAATTATCGTGCACATCTATATATAGCCTCCTTTGTTGCATAAATTATCGTATAAATCTATATATAGCCTCCTGTGTTTCTGTTCTTGCTGTTGCTGTTATTATTACATGTATTATTCCAACTCGGTTCGTTTCAGGTAACCGAGAACAGATGAATGTATTAACCTCATTCATTGATGTTTCAGGTAACCGAGAACAGATGAATGTATTAACCTCATTCAATGATGTTTCAGGTAACCGAGAACAGATGAATGTATTAACCTCATTCATTGATGTTTCAGGTAACCGAGAACAGATGAATGTATTAACCACATTTATTGATGTTTCAGGTAACCGAGAACAGATGAATGTATAAACCTCATTCATTGATGTTTCATGTAACCGAGAACAGATGAATGTATTAACCACATTCATTGATGTTTCAGGTAACCGAGAACAGATGAATGTATTAACCTCATTCAATGATGTTTCAGATAACCGAGAACAGATGAATGTATTAACCTCATTTATTGATGTTTCAGGTAACCGAGAACAGATGAATGTATTAACCTCATTCATTGATGTTTCAGGTAACCGAGAACAGATGAATGTATTAACCTCATTTATTGATGTTTCAGGTAACCGAGACCAGATGAATGTATTAACCTCATTTATTGATGTTTCAGGTAACCGAGAACAGATGAATGTATTAACCTCATTTATTGATGTTTCAGGTAACCGAGAACAGATGAATTTATTAACCTCATTCATTGATGCTAGTAATGTCTATGGTTCAGAAATCGAAACGGCAAAACAATTACGAGATGGCCTTAATAACACCGGAGGTAAGCTTACAAACAATCTGATTGATCGTATTCATTCATTCATTCATTTATTTATTGACAAACATTGTCTTTGGCCATTTACAATATCATAATAAATATGGCCAAGACACATATACATTACAAAATGACATATACATATATCAACAGCATGGCAGCATTCGTAATTATGACATATAAACATTCAATCAATTAGATGTAGGATATAAGCCGAAAACGATCCAATATGTAAAATATTGGACTGTGAGGCGCGTAACGCCGACGACAGTACCAATAGTTTACATGTTGGGTCCGTTAACACACACTTATACAACAAGATCCGACTAATTAAAATTGTTAGTTTCGTACATTTACGCGTAGTATTTAATATAATACTCTGGCCTTTTGACACAAATCCAATATTAATAATAATATCAATGCCATTTCTATGATCAACTACGTATAACAATCCTCAATAAGCTGTCCACAATTTGTAATGTCAACTTAAACACTTCTCGGTGACATTAATAAGGATATTACAACCAACACCGTAAATGTCCTTA
Organism: Archivesica marissinica; assembly: GCA_014843695.1. Taxonomy (NCBI): domain Eukaryota; kingdom Metazoa; phylum Mollusca; class Bivalvia; order Venerida; family Vesicomyidae; genus Archivesica; species Archivesica marissinica. The sequence goes on along the minus strand of CM026392.1, from coordinate 19,029,820 downwards.
CTGTACACGAATACATTATTGGCAGTGAAAGGTTCTGAGATGAATGACTTCTAAAAGGTTCATATGGCGGATTCCAATCTGAATGCTGTCGTTATTGACACAACAACCGACCCTATTCAACCACTTTTCTCTATACTAATCTCTTTTTCTTCAAGTGCTCCGATTTGATAGTTCATGTTCTTGAACTTTCTTCATATATTCCTTTAAATATTAACCATTTTCTTTTTTATATCCAAAACTATTGACTCACTAATACATTAAGTTCTGAAATTCTTTAGCAAATACATAGAATAGATTTCACGTATTTTCATTGTTATATATATATTATTTTCCTGCCTATTGTATATCAACCAATTGATAGGGAGAAGAACTATATACGTTTTCTTTGGTTCTAATCCCTTTCAGTCTACTGCTGTTAAAGTATATGTAAAATGTTCATTTCTTGATTACATGTACAAATACTGAAATAAATAATGTTTAAACTAATAATAATGGACTGCAGGTATGACGTCACGACAGTGTTTTAAAAGCAGATATATCATCCATTGTTTGTTTTCTTATATTCATAGATTCGTGTATATATTTGGCAGTTTTGTACATAACATTCTTATTTTCTGTGCACGTAATATGTGAAAACTTCTGTAAAGATGGCATACTTATTAAAGGCACCAATTAATCAACTAACGTCGATTCAGGAGCGTGGCTGACCGTTATATGACATCCTACTTTGTTGAGCTCTTGTGTACGTTAAAGGTACTGGTTATTGATTGGAAATTATTGTTGAAAATATTTCGGAAGAATATGTCATAGCACAAAACCGAATGTGAGTTATCTTTAGATGTAATGCCGTTTTAAACAGTCGCATCATTAAAGCCCCATAATGTGCACACGTATGGATGTAAGCTAAAAAATGTGTGTGTTTTACATTTATTTATCATCGCTACCGTTTGCCCATATAATATGATCGACGCCTCCTGAATATATTAGTCATTTTAGATTTTTGGAGGATAGTGCAATGATACAGACAGAGACCAATTCCAGAGTATCCTCTGGTTCTTTTACGTGCACGATGTAAAGCACCGACACGAGACCTCGGTTTAAAGTCCCATCTGAAAGACTGATAATTTATTATGGCCATACAGGGAATCGAACCTGTGATCCCTGGATTACCAGTCCAGCGTGCTACCGGTAGTCTACAGCTCCGCCTGCACTATCATACAAACAAATAAGATGACCTAATATACCTATGGGTGCGTTATCCCGATTAACACTAATATACCTCTAGGGGCGTTGTCCCGATTAACACTAATATACCTCTAGGGGCGTTGTCCCGATTAACACTAATATACCTCTAGGGGCGTTGTCCCGATTAACACTAATATACCTCTAGGGGCGTTGTCCCGATTAACACTAATATACCTCTAGGGGCGTTGTCCCGATTAACACTAATATACCTCTAGGGGCGTTGTCCCGATTAACACTAATATACCTCTAGGGGCGTTGTCCCGATTAACACTAATATACCTCTAGGGGCGTTGTCCCGATTAACACTAATATACCTCTAGGGGCGTTGTCCCGATTAACACTAATATACCTCTAGGGGCGTTGTCCCGATTAACACTAATATACCTCTAGGGGCGTTGTCCCGATTAACACTAATATACCTCTAGGGGCGTTGTCCCGATTAACACTAATATACCTCTAGGGGCGTTGTCCCGATTAACACTAATATACCTCTAGGGGCGTTGTCCCGATTAACAAGGGAATGGCAATTAATAAACATTCCAAAGAAGGCTGATATGTAGCTTGCGAGAGGTTGGACATAGTTGCCGTCTCCGTGGCCTAGTGGTTACGGTGTCCGCCTACGGAGCGGAGGGTCAAAGGTTCGAATCTCGTCAGGGGTTCGTTCTGATATGGCCGGTTGGTGAGCCGACAGCTAGTTAAATAATGGTTACCGATTGCCTACCAGTCTGTTGTCTGGCATGCAAGCATAGTATTCGGGAAGTACTGATGTTCATAAAAAGGGTGTCTCATAAGTCAGAAACGGCTGCCCCTTTAAATAGGGGTGACACTATTATAAACAAGCACACACACTATTTGCAGATTTGATGATAAGAATGTGTTCTCGTTTGCAGCTTTTCTAAAATCCGATCGAGGGCTAGAACTCCCCCAGACAACCGAGGCCGATGAAATGCCATGCAACAACGCCGATCATCCGTATCTCTCGTGTAGGAAGGGAGGTAATTAAAAGATGTTTCATGCATTTTAATAAATCATAACACAGCAATGTGGAAACATGTTTTATGAGATGTAATGCTAATTATTGTGTTTATTTGTGGCTTACATGTTATAGTAGATGGTATACACATGAACCACGAACAATCCTTGAAACTGTTAGCAGAGACTTATGAAACAGTTTAGAGGCAACGTGGTTTACTAGTATTAATGCAGTAGTTGGAACTAGTGGCAAAGGACGAAATAAAGTAAGACAATATAGCCAGCTTAAGAGTGAATACAAGACAGAATCATGTACGCAAAATATAGCAATACCTAGAAATTACAGCAGCGCCTTAGCCAAATTCCGTTGTGGCGTCGCACCAATTAAGATTGAAACTGGTCAGTAGATATCAAGGATTACCACTGTGTGAACGAACCTGTTTTCAATGTTCAAATACAATCGAGAGCGAAATACATGTATTATTGAAATGCCAATTGTATGAGCATATTTACGCACTGAACTTAAATTATATGCGCAGTCTATTAATACATCATTCAACACTGTTAGTGTCTCTGAACAGTTTGCTTATTTAATGTCACATACATATATTGCTAAATTATGTGCCAAAACCTGCAATAGCATTTTAATGGAAAGACGTAATATTTTATCTAAAACCTGAATCATGTACATGTATATAGAATTCAAACAGCTTTATAATACTATTACGATTTAACTTTTGTATACATATATGTAAATGCAACAATTTAACCTGTGAGGTATAGTTTTACTGCTTTTATAAATCTGTATTTTGTTAATGGAATTGAAAGTTAAGTTTTAAGATGCTGTTATATTATATCTTAGTTTGTCTCTTATAACTCAAACATGAGTGGTTTTGTACATTGTTTTAATATTACAGTTTCAATATGTTGTGTATGCTTGTACAAACATGAGTGGTTTTGTACATTGTTTTAATATTACAGTTTCAATATGTTGTGTATGCTTGTACAAACATGAGTGGTTTTGTACATTGTTTTAATATTACAGTTTCAATATGTTGTGTATGCTTGTACAAACATGAGTGGTTTTGTACATTGTTTTAATATTACAGTTTCAATATGTTGTGTATGCTTGTACAAACATGAGTGGTTTTGTACATTGTTTTAATATTACAGTTTCAATGTGTTGTGTATGCTTGTACAAAAATGAGACGTTAATAAACATGTATATATCTATCTATGAACTCATTTAATACAGTTTTAAACACATGTATTACAAATTGTCACATCAATTCTACTTTTCAGCTTTAACATTACTATATAATTCCAATATTCAGTTTGCACTTATAGTCCTATCATTTGATTTGTATATATGCTGAGGGCCTCGTTGTACATTAACTTTTGTTACATGAGTTCTCTCGTAAAATAAAGTATTTATATTATTATTATTATTATTATTAACATTATTGTTATTACGGTTTGATTTTGTCCCCTATACGTTTAATAAGTAAATTTATCAAGGAAATCTTAATTAAATTTTGATGATAACTTACATATTGAGAGAATATTGCATTATTATTATTACTATTATTATTATTATTATTAATTATTATTATTAATTATTATTATTATTAATTATTATGTGATTTGAGCTATGCCATGCCAACTATTCTGTTTTGTGTTATGTTGTGCTAACCTATCGTATGCATGAGCATATTCTGGTGAGGGAGGGTGGGGATATTAGATGTACCCCCCTCCCCACTGAGAATTGCCTATCACACAGTATTACTTGAAGATGTCACAACCATAGTCATAGTGTAATACTGTACTAAGTGCACACTGTATACATAAAGAAGGCAGATAGAATAGTTGCGCGTAAAACTCACAAAACAATTGTTGTTATTTTCTTCAAAAGGTGATTTCCGCGCAATGGAACAGCCTATGCTAGCGTCCATGCACACTGTGTGGCTGCGAGAACACAATCGACTAGTTCAGGGGCTGTTGGATTTGGGCAGTGGATATAGATTGGGCTCGATAGCAGAAAGGGAGATCCTGTACCAGACAGCTCGTAAAATTCTCATTGCGGAGATGCAGGTAAAATCCACATACATTTGTAGTTAGAAATGTATACATATTTACTTTAACTCGATTGCAAAACAAGGTTTTACAGCGTTATAATAATCGCTCTCAGTACCTCGGGTGGAATCCATCGCAATGAGAGAAAGTAGGGAAGGAGAGGGAGATGCCTAAGTGGTTAATTCCGGCGCTTAACACATCATTTTTATTCGACTTATATACAAATATTATTTACATTCTAACATGACCACAATATCTACAAAGCTTACAAATAGTTGGTGTTATTTCTTTAGAAAGAGTAAATTATGTTACAAAACTACGAAACTGCTAGTAAACTTACGTCATGTTTGACATCTCAAATATTTAAACATGGTAACCTACTTCTTTATGTATACAGAAAAATTGCCGAGTCATGTTAGAATATACAGTTGATGTTTCCTTAATATATTATGTTTATACAGGTTGTGGCATATGATTGTTACCCACCATATTTCCCCTATAGTATGTGTGTACAGGTTGTGGCATATGATGGTTACCCACACTATTTCTATACATTATGTGCGTACAGGTTGTGGCGTATGGTGGTTACCCACACTATTTCTATACATTATGTGCGTACAGGTTGTGGCATATGATGGTTACCCACACTATTTCTATACATTATGTATGTACAGGTTGTGGCATATGATGGTTACCCACACTATTTCTATACATTATGTATGTACAGGTTGTGGCATATGATTGTTACCCACCATATTTCCCCTATAGTATGTGCGTACAGGTTGTGGCATATGATTGTTACCCACCATATTTCCCCTATAGTATGTGCGTACAGGTTGTGGCGTATGATGGTTACCCACACTATTTCTATACATTATGTGCGTACAGGTTGTGGCATATGATGGTTACCCACACTATTTCTATGCATTATGTATGTACAGGTTGTGGCATATGATGGTTACCCACACTATTTCTATACATTATGTATGTACAGGTTGTGGCGTATGGTGGTTACCCACACTATTTCTATACATTATGTATGTACAGGTTGTGGCATATGATTGTTACCCACACTATTTCTATACATTATGTGTGTACAGGTTGTGGCGTATGGTGGTTACCCACACTATTTCTATACATTATGTGCGTACAGGTTGTGGCGTATGGTGGTTACCCACACTATTTCTATATATTATATGTGTACAGGTTGTGGCATTTAATGGTTACCCACAATATTTCTATATATTATATGTGTACAGGTTGTGGCATTTAATGGTTACCCACAATATTTCTATACATTATGTGCGTACAGGTTGTGGCGTATGGTGGTTACCCACACTATTTCTATACATTATGTATGTACAGGTTGTGGCATATGATTGTTACCCACCATATTTCCCCTATAGTATGTGTGTACAGGTTGTGGCGTATGGTGGTTACCCACACTATTTCTATACATTATATGTGTACAGGTTGTGGCATATGGTGGTTACCCACCATATTTCTATATATTATGTGTGTACAGGTGTGGCATATGATGGTTACCCACAATATTTCTATATATTATGTGTGTACAGGTTGTGGTATATGATGGTTACCCACAATATTTCTATATATTATGTATGTACAGGTTGTGGCATATGATGGTTACCCACCATATTTCTATATATTATGTGTGTACAGGTTGTGGCATATGATGGTTACCCACACTATTTCTATATATTATGTGCATACAGGTTGTGGTATATGATGGTTACCCACAATATTTCTATATATTATGTGTGTACAGGTTGTGGCATATGATGGTTACCTGCCATCTTTCATGGATAGCAACATAATGACCATGTTTGGAATGAAAAAGGAAGGCTGTACTTATGATCCAATGCGGAATCCGGGAATCAGGAATGAGTGGGGAATTGCAAACAGGTAAGATTGGAGATTAAATCCATCTTACAAATTAAACTACAAATAGAAAGGTGTAATTAAAGTCCTAAATTGGGGACACGTGATCATTTGAACATGTTTCCCCTATATAATGTTTTTTCTCAGAAGTGTTTTAACTTTTTTCATGATTCAAACAGTTTGTTTAAAATGTACCCATCATGTAAGGGAAGGTGGAAGTCGTGATAGCTCAGTGGTAGCGCGTTCGCTTCATATGCGAAAGGCCCGGAGTTCGAGCCCCGCTGGAGCCGTTACCAGTGTGCCATTAGGCAAGTCATTTAAATTCCACGTGCCGCTTCTCTCTCCCACGTGGCGATGGATTCTAAACTATAATTTGTATAAGAGATGGTCAACCCTACATTACAAAATGACTTATTTTATGTACACAGCTTACATAGAAATAATTTAAGCTAAAATATAAAAGCAATGGTTCATTTACGTTGAGGTTTGTGTTTTTAAGTTTATTTATCGTCGCTACCGGTTGCCCATATGAGCGACGCCTCCTGAAGAGATTAATCATTTATTTTAGATCTGGCCCCTAGGTTATAAAACTGTTCTCAGATCTCAAACTCAAACTCAAGCAATTTGATTGGTTGATTGTGAGTTTAGTTTATACAATTTTATTTTAGCTCGATTGCGAAGCAAGTTCTTACAACTTATATTAATCACTCTCGAGACCTCAGTCCTGATGGAATCCATGCCACGATGGAGAGAGAAGAGGCAACGTGGAATTGAAATACATTGCCTAAGGGCACACTCGTAACGGCAATCACACTTAGCTAAACCAATCCGAAGCTTGAGATTGTAGAACAGTTTTATAACCTCCAGCCCTGGTTCTATTACGTGCATGGTGCAAATCACAGACAAGAGACATCGGTAAAATCCCGTCTGAAAGACTGGTAATTTTATTATGGTCAGACGCGGGATCGAACCTGCGATCCCTGGATTTGCATTCCAACGTGTTAGCATTTCAAACTCATGTATTTATTGTATGGACAGAATGGGGCACACCTGGGTCAGCGGTTTGATGCACGGTTCCTCTGGAGCGCAACTGGTCACCAACTTCTTCAACCCCACCCTGTCATACAGCCAGGGTTCAGATCCAATGTTGAAGGCTATGGCGGATAACGAATGTCCAGAAACAGACAAGTGAGTACAGACGCACACACATAATTATACTTTTTATATGAACATGCGAGTTTTCAATATTTAACAAATTGTCGAGATATTTGGAAATGTTTGAAATCTCTGGTATTTATATTTCTTTGTTATTTATATGCCTGTGTTATTTATATGCCTGTGTTATTTATATGCCTGTGTTATTTAGTTATAATTATTGCGTATTTATATATTTCTGGTATATATATATATATATATCTGGTAGTCTGGTATTTATATATATATATGTGTGTTTTACGTTTATTTATCGTCGCTGCCGGTTGCCCATATGAGCGACGCCTCCTGAAGAGATTAGTCATTTTAGATTTTGGAGGATAGTGCAATGATACAGACAGAGATCCATTCCAGAGTCTCCTCTGGTTCTTTTACGTGTACGGTGTAAAGCACCGACACAAGACATCGGTTTAAAGTCCCATCTGAAAGACTGTTAATTTTATTAGGGTCAGACGGGGGATCGAACATGCGATCCCTGGATTACCAGTCCAACGTGTTACCATTGGACTACATATCCGTCTGTCTTTATATATTTATATCTGGTATTCTGGTATTTATATATATCTGGTATTCTGGTATTTATATATATCTGGTATTCTAGTATTTATATATATCTGGTATTCTGGTATTTATATATATCTGGTATTCTGGTATTTATATATATCTGGTATTCTGGTATTTATATATATATCTGGTATTCTGGTATTTATATATATATCTGGTATTTATATATATATGGTATTTATATATATATCTGGTATTTATATATATATCTATTATTTATATATATATGGTATTTATATATATATGGTATTTATATATATATGGTATTTATATATATCTGGTATTCTGGTATTTATATATATCTGGTATTTATATATATCTGGTATTCTGGTATTTATATATATCTGGTATTCTGGTATTTATATATATCTGGTATTTATATATATCTGGTATTCTGGTATTTATATATATCTGGTATTTATATATATCTGGTATTCTGGTATTTATATATAGCTGGTATTTATATATATCTGGTATTCTGGTATTTATATATATCTGGTATTCTGGTATTTATATATATCTGGTATTCTGGTATTTATATATATCTGGTATTCTGGTATTTATATATATCTGGTATTTATATATATCTGGTATTCTGGTATTTATATATATCTGGTATTCTGGTATTTATATATATCTGGTATTCTGGTATTTATATATATCTGGTATTCTGGTATTTATATATATCTGGTATTCTCGTATTTATATATATCTGGTATTTATATATATATCTGGTATTCTGTTATTTATATATATATATCTGGTATTTATATATATCTGGTATTTATATATATCTGGTATTCTGGTATTTATATATATCTGGTATTTATATATATCTGGTATTTATATATATATATATATATATATATATATATCTGGTTTTTATATATATCTGGTATTCTGGTATTTATATATATCTGGTATTTATATATATCTGGTATTTATATATATCTGGTATTCTGGTATATATATATATATCTGGTATTTATATATATCTGGTATTTATATATATCTGGTATTTATATATATATATATCTGGTATTTATATATATCTGGTATTTATATATATCTGGTATTCTGGTATTTATATATATCTGGTATTCTGGTATTTATATATATCTGGTATTCTGGTATATATATATATATATATCTGGTATTTATATATATCTGGTATTTATATATATCTGGTTCTGGTATTTATATATATCTGGTATTTATATATATCTGGTATTCTGGTATTTATATATATATTTGGTATTTATATATGTTATATGCCTCATATTGTCATGGTTACATGAAATGAGAGAAATAAATTGAATTGAATTGAATAAAGAATTTGATGACGGTTTGTGTATTCTTTCAGTCTAATGGAAGATGCGATTAGGGAGCACTTGTTCCGTGTCGGGGCGAACGCTAATGATTTGGCGGCATTGAATATACAGCGTGGACGAGACCATGGTGTGAGCTATTGTAGGGCTAGGGAGGCGTTTGCCAAATATGGAGTTCGAGTCCCTGAAACATTCAACGACTTGATTACTCACAATATTATTCCAAAGGCTGCAGTAAAACAGCTCATGAAGTGTTATGAGTAAGTACGACAGCATTTTATCATTCTGTATTTTACCATAGCATTCAACCGGAGTGCACACTTCACTGACAGGGTTATAGCGCATAGGTAGCACGTTCGCTTCAGGAGCGAAAGCCCCCCCCCCCCACCGTGTCCGCGCCCAGCTGTAGCCGTTACGATTGTGTCCTTAGGCAATGCATTCAAATTCAACGTTGCCTCTTCTCTTTTCCCTCGTGGCGGTGGATTCCAACAGGAATGAGGTCTCGAGGGTGTTTAATATAAGTTGTAAGAACGTGTTTCGCAAGCGAGCTAAATTAAATTTGTATAAACTAATGAGCTTAATGAGACATGTAATTATGTAATGTGTTTGGTTGTGTAATTCAAAAACATTTAAATTATTATTAGTTTATACAAATATCTCGATTGACAAACACGTTCTTACAACTTAATTACTTAATTACAATATTAATTACCATCGAGACCTCATTCCTGATGGAATCCATCGCCACGAGGGAGAGAGAAGAGGAAATGTGGAATTTAAATGCTTTGTCTAAGGCCTAATTATAAGAGCTACTCTTCTCTGCATCCATCAATATGTGGTGTGTGTGCATCCATCAATATGTGGTGTTTGTGCATCCATCAATATGTGGTGTGTGTGCATCCATCAATATGTGGTGTGTGTGCATCCATCAATATGTGATGTGTGTGCATCCATCAATATGTGATGTGTGTGCTTTTGATGTTGTTAATCAATTTAAGACTTTATTTATTATTGAAAACTGAGACTGGGTACCATAAACAAATGATAACTTCATTGACATATTCCTGTATATATTTAGCTGTGTGTAACATTGACATACTCCTGTATATATTTAGCTGTGTGTGTGACATTGACATATTCCTGTATATTGTAGCTGTGTGTAACATTGACATATTCCTGTATATATTTAGCTGCGTGTGTAACATTGACATATTCCTGTATATATTTAGCTGTGTGTGTGACATTGACATATTCCTGTATATTGTAGCTGTGTGTAACATTGACATATTCCTGTATATATTTAGCTGCGTGTGTAACATTGACATATTCCTGTATATATTTAGCTGTGTGTAACATTGACATACTCCTGTATATATTTAGCTGTGTGTAACATTGACATACTCCTGTATATATTTAGCTGTGTGTGACATTGACATATTCCTGTATATATTTAGCTGTTTGTGACATTGACATATTCCTGTATATATATTTAGCTGTGTGTAACATTGACATATTCCTGTATATATATTTAGCTGTGTGTGACATTGACATATTCCTGTATATATATTTAGCTGTGTGTAACATTGACATATTCCTGTATATATATTTAGCTGTGTGTGACATTGACATATTCCTGTATATATTTAGCTGTGTGTAACATTGACATATTCCTGTATAGTTTAGCTGTGTGTGTGACATTGACATATTCCGCGCGCGCGCGCGCGCCGACATTGATATATTCCTGTATATATTTAGCTGTGTGTGACATTGACATATTCCTGTATAGTTTAGCTGTGTGGTGTGTGACATTGACATATTCCTGTATATTGTAGCTGTGTGTAACATTGACATATTCCTGTATATATTTAACTGTGTGTGACATTGACATATTCCTGTATAGTTTAGCTGTGTGTGTGTGTGACATTGATATATTCCTGTATATATTTAGCTGTGTGTGACATTGATACATTCCTGTATATATTTAGCTGTGTGTGACATTGACATATTCCTGGATATTTTAGCTGTGTGTGTAACATTGTCATATTCCTGTATATATTTAGCTGTGTGTGTAACATTGTCATATTCCTGTATATATTTAGCTGTGTGTGACATTGACATATTCCTGTATAGTTTAGCTGTGTGTGTTACATTGTCATATTCCTGTATATATTTAGCTGTGTGTGTAACATTGTCATATTCCTGTATATATTTAGCTGTGTGTGACATTGACATATGTATAGTTTAGCTGTGTGTGTGACATTGACATATTCCTGTATATTGTAGCTGTGTGTGTGACATTGACATATTCCTGTATATTGTAGCTGTGTGTAACATTGACATATTCCTGTATATATTTAGCTGTGTGTGTAACATTGACATATTCCTGTATATATTTAGCTGTGTGTAACGTTGACATATTCCTGTATATATTTAGCTGTGTGTAACATTGACATATTCCTGTATATATTTAGCTGTGTGACATTGACATATTCCTGTATATTGTAGCTGTGTGTGTGACATTGACATATTCCTGTATATTGTAGCTGTGTGTAACATTGACATATTCCTGTATATATTTAGCTGTGTGTGTGACATTGACATATTCCTGTATATATTTAGCTGTGTGTGTAACATTGACATATTCCTGTATATTGTAGCTGTGTGTGACATTGACATATTCCTGTATATTGTAGCTGTGTGTGTGACATTGACATATTCCTGTATATTTAGCTGTGTGTGTAACATTGACATATTCCTGTATATATTTAGCTGTGTGTGACATTGACATATTCCTGTATATTGTAGCTGTGTGTGTGACATTGACCTTTTCACCGGTATTGTTATTGAAACACCACTCAAAGACAGGGTAGACTACACATCAGATTCAACAAATGGTGAACTTCTCAATTTCATCTTAGCTGAATTCTTTGGTGATGCGAAATGTGGTGATAGATACTGGTATGAATTTCCAGATTCCAAGTTCTCCAAAGGTTGGTACAATATTTATTTTTTATATACAAATTAATTTTAGCTCGATTGCGAAACAAGTTCATTCAACTTATATTAATCACTCTCGAGACCTCATTCCTGATTGAATCCATCGCCATGAAGGAAAGAGAAGAGGCAATGTGGAATTTAAATGACTTGCCTAAGGGCACAATCGTAACGACTCCAGCAGGGCTCGAACTCCGGACCTTTCGCACCTGAAGCGAACGTGCGTCCACTGCGCTATCACGACTTGGGTACACTAACAAGAGAATGTGCACCAAATGTATTTGAAAATGATTTTAAAATATCTGCATCAGTCACGCACAGCTCATTCGATGTAAAAAATATACGGGTCATTGATCCAGTGATTAACTTCTTGGACTGTAAATACAGGGATCCTGTGGCGGACTAAGGGGAGGGCTGACTGGGCTGAAGCCAGAGCCCCCGATATTTAGGGGCCCCCAAATTAGTATTTTAAAATCTGTAATTAACTGAATAAAATTTAACGAAATTTTTTTTAATGACTACATAAATAGATAGAAATTAGAAGATATTGCAGCAATAACGTATAGTACACTGTCCCCCAAGTCTAATAGTCCCGCAATACGCGTCGACAGGTGAAATCCCTTCTTACCAAATAGCAGAAATAGCAGAAATAGCAGAAAGCCGTAATTTCGGCCAAGCGGGGGTAATGTGAGAAAGGTGTATTCAATAGAATGTTCTTGTGCGCTTACACTAGTATTGATGAAAGGGCCCCTGTTTGAGCTACAGCCAGGGGCCCCATCCAACCTTAACCCACCCCTGCATGGATCGCAGGTTCGATCACTCGTCTCACCCTATTAAATAAAATGTACAGTATTTCAGATGGGACTATAAACCAGTGTCTTGTGTAATACGTAATATACATCGGACATGTAACACAACCATTGTACCGCTTCCTATCATTTTACACCTGTTTTCTCATCTTTATAATTATTAAATTAATAAATCTCGACAGATATCCTACTCAAAATATAGTATCTCCCATGTAAAGTGGTACTGTAAAATGTGACACTTGAATCCGTTACAGATCAGATCAAGGCGTTATCCAAGTCGTCTTTGTCCCGTATACTGTACAATGTACAACTTGAATCCGTTACAGATCAGATCAAGGCGTTATCCAAGTCGTCTTTGTCCCGTATACTGTCAAATGTACAACTTGAATCCGTTACAGATCAGATCAAGGCGTTATCCAAGTCATCTTTGTCCCGTATACTGTAAAATGTACAACTTGAATCCGTTACAGATCAGATCAAGGCGTTATCCAAGTCGTCTTTGTCCCGTATACTGTGTGACAATCAAGTGGGAACCAACATTACAGAGATCCAAGCTGATGCCTTCAGGGTTATTGATGCTACAACGTATGTTTACATTTTTGCAATGTATTTGTTCCAGTTGATTGAAGTTGTGATAGTAATCGTGTTGCCTAAATCTTTATTGAATACAGACGGATCTGTAGTCCAGTGGTTAACATGCCCTAATAAAATTAAGTCTTTCAGATGGGACGTCAAACCGAGGTCTCGTGTCGGTGCTTTACACCGTGCACGTAAATAAACCAGAGGAGACTCTGGAATGGGTCTCTTTCTGTATTATTGCACTATCCTCCAAAATCTAAAATGACTAATCTCTTCAGGAGGCATCGCCCATATGGGTAACCGGTAGCGACGATAAATAAACGTAAAACACACAAACTCTTTTTTGAATCTTTCATTTTAACACTTTGCACGCTAGCAGAAGATAGCATCGCTTTTGCAAACAGCATAGAGCCATATCAGACGACACGTAGCGTGCCGTCTGATCAGGTTCTATGTTGTTTGCTAGTCGGAAAGTGGATCTACAACACATGTCTGAATATAGCCTGGGTTCCAATCTGACCATTTTTCACTTTAACTTCTGGCAAAATGAACAGATGATATTATCAGAAACTCAATACGGCCCAATTAATAGTCTCGGTGTTAAAATATATTTATTTGACTGACCAGGCAAACTATATCGACGCCTGTTCCCAGGCTAAGCTGAATAGCAAACACCATAGATCCAGATCTTCCGAGGTGTTTGCAAATGTGATTTTATTTACTCAGCTGGCAAAGAGTTAAGCAAGATTATTGTACGTTGTATGTGTGTATGTATTGTTAATTCTAACACTACGTGATATTTGGTTCCCATACAGTCGTTAAAACTGCAACTTAAGTCCAACTGTCCCTACAGACGGATCTGTAGTCCAGTGGTAACACGCTGGACTGGTAATCCATGGATCGCAGGTTCGATCCCCCGTCTGACTCTAATAAAATTAACAGTCTTCCAGATGGGACGTTAAACCTAGGTCTCGTGTCGGTGCTTTACACCGTGCACGTAAAAGAACCAGAGGAGATTCTGGAATGGGTCTCTGTCTGTATCATGCACTGTCCTCCAAAATCTAAAATGACTAATCTCTTCAGGAGGCGTCGCTCATATGGGCAACCGGTAGCGACGATAAATAAACGTAAAAACACACACACAACTATCCCTTCTTAGAACAGTACTTCTTGCATAAATGTATATTGAATATCCGCCTCAAGTTACACACACACAACTATCCCTTCTTAGAACAGTACTTCTTGCATAAATGTATATAGAATATCCGCCTCAAGTTACACACACACAACTATCCCTTCTTAGAACAGTACTTCTTGCATAAATGTATATAGAATATCCGCCTCAAGTTACACACACACAACTATCCTTTCTTAGAACAGTACTTCTTGCATAAATGTATATAGAATATCCGCCTCAAGTTACACTCGATTTTAGTATCACTCTTTATACCTACCGAAAACGTTGCAAATATTTATTATGTACATTTCCATTGGAGAGGAATTAATATAAGTTTTCTGAAAACTTGTTTTCCAATCCAAACCATTCACAATTTATGTAATTTGTAACATTTTTGTGTTATATATTATGTATATATATATTTATTGGAATAAATACTGTTTAAACCAAATCTGCAATTAACAACGAATAGAGCAATCGGTATACATGTATACCCTTGGCTATTTATAAATAATAGTTGTGTGAAATATGAAGAAAGCCCAATTGCAACATAAACATATACATGTGTAAGGAGGGTTTAAAGTCGTACCAACAACATAGGTCCTATGTCCAGCCCCCGGGTGCCCCCCTCCCCCAGCAACAGTTCACACGTGGACGGGCACCAGGGTAGAACCACCAACTTTCCACAAGCCAGCTGGATAGACCCTCGCATGCAACAATCCGACCTCCTCCCCCAGTCCTATGTCCAGCCCCCGGGTGCCCCCCTCCCCCAACAACAGTTCACACGTGGACGGGCACCAGGTAGAACCACCAACTTTCCACAAGCCAGCTGGATAGACCCTCGCATGCAACAATCCGACCTCCTCCCCCAGTCCTATGTCCAGCCCCCGGTGCCCCCTCCCCCAACAACAGTTCACACGTGGACGGGCACCAGGGTAGAACCACCAACTTTCCACAAGCCAGCTGGATAGACCCCTGGCATGCAACAATCCGACCCCAGTCCTATGTCCAGCCCCGGGTGCCCCCCTCCCCCAACAACAGTTCACACGTGGACGGGCACCAGGGTAGAACCACCAACTTTCCACAAGCCAGCTGGATAGACCCTCGCATGCAACAATCCTCCCCCAGTCCTATGTCCAGACCCCGGGTGCCCCCCTCCCCCAGCAACAGTTCACACGTGGACGGGCACCAGGGTAGAACCACCAACTTTCCACAAGCCAGCTGGATAGACCCTCGCATGCAACAATCCGACCTCCTCCCCCAGTCCTATGTCCAGACCCCGGGTGCCCCCCTCCCCCAGCAACAGTTCACACGTGGACGGGCACCAGGGTAGAACCACCAACTTTCCACAAGCCAGCTGGATAGACCCTCGCATGCAACAATCCGACCTCCTCCCCCAGTTGGATCGAATCGGTGAGGGACAAGTAATGTGAAGGCGAATAAGGGATGCTCCTCGACCCCTACTCGACCTATGACGTGGAAAATAAATGGGGTTACTCCGAAAGGGAGCCTGGGAAAAAAGTGATGTGAAATCATCGACCTTAATCACTCGTCCTCGTAGCCCCCCTGAAAATAAGAATAGCGAATGAAATAGCACAAAAACGTGCAATACGCAACTATATACGTATCAGATGAGCTACGTACTTGCTCCATCTTGTGTTGTACACGCTTGTATCTTTCTATTCACTTTATTCATAAATGTTTGTATTGCTTTTTCTCAGAAATCCTATTAGAAGTTGTGAAGCCTTCCAGAAAATTCCAAAACTGGATTTAGAACTGTTTTCAATTGAGGTAGCACCAGCAAAACGCACAGAAGGCAACGCCGCTAGCGTCAATGATGGTGGCCTTGTTAATGTATCAGATCATACGGCGGAAGAAGGGCATGGTGACCAGAATGACGCGATGCACGCAATACGTGCAGATGGAGGTCAGGAACTAAATGATGAAGTGATCACAGGTCGTACCGCAAAGGGGGGTGATATTGATGCAGTTGGTGGAGATGGCGACGATGAGTTAGGTATGACAGACGGCACAGGCATAGATAGGGATATGACTGAAGATATGGAAAGACAGAGAGATGTAGAAAGAGAGAAGAAAGTCAAAGAAATTGAGGACATGCATCGCCTGTTGGATTTATTAAGGCGACTGGAAGATAAATAACTGTCATTTACAAGCATCTGTGTTTTATATAAAGTAGCCTTTACCTTTCCATATACAAATCATATCCGTTTGTGGAAAAACAGTATTTTAAGGAGCAGTGTACGAACTCCGGACCTTTCACACATGAAGCGAACGCGCATCCACTGCGCTATCACGACTTCCGCTATATTCTAGTTTTTAGCAATTTGCATGCTGGGTAACATAAAAGCTATCAATAGTTCAAATAAGTGTAGCAGACGACAATTCATTGCTGTGAAATTCTATTTTTAGCTATTCTTACCCAGGAACTGCGAGTGATATACCCCCATATTTAATCATATTGTATTGCATTTGTTCATACAATACATTACATATATACATACAATACATTACATATATACATACAATACATTACATATATATATATACAATACATTACATATATATATACAATACATTACATATATACATACAATACATTACATATATACATACAATACATTACATATATACATACAATACATTACATATATACATACAATACATTACATATATACATACAATACATTACATATATACACACAATACATTACATATATACATACAATACATTACATATATACATACAATACATTACATATATACATACAATACATTACATATATACATACAATACATTACATATATATATACAATACATTACATATATACATACAATACATTACATATATACATACAATACATTACATATATATATATATACAATACATTACATATATACATACAATACATTACATATATATACATACAATACATTACATATATACATACAATACATTACATATATACATACAATACATTACATATATACATACAATACATTACATATATACATACAATACATTACATATATACATACAATACATTACATATATACATACAATACATTACATATATATATACAATACATTACATATATATACAATACATTACATATATACATACAATACATTACATATATACATACAATACATTACATATATACATACAATACATTACATATATACATACAATACATTACATATATACATACAATACATTACATATATACATACAATACATTACATATATATATATATACATATATACATACAATACATTACATATATACATACAATACATTACATATATACATACAATACATTACATATATACATACAATACATTACATATATACATACAATACATTACATATATACATACAATACATTACATATATACATACAATACATTACATATATACATACAATACATTACATATATATATACAATACATTACATATATACATACAATACATTACATATATACATACAATACATTACATATATATATACAATACATTACATATATACATACAATACATATATATATATATACAATACATTACATATATATATATACAATACATTACATATATATATATACAATACATTACATATATATATATATATACAATACATTACATATATATATATACAATACATTACATATATATATATACAATACATTACATATATATATATACAATACATTACATATATACATACAATACATTACATATATACATACAATGCATTACATATATACATACAATGCATTACATATATATATACAATACATTACATATATACATGCAATACATTACATATATACATGCAATACATTACATATATACATACAATACTAAGATCAAATCAGAGATTAATATGTAATTATATAATTGCAGTATACGATACATTTGTTTTGTCAAGGGGACAAAAGAAAATGGGTTGGGCTACAAGTTATAACAACATTATTTACATCCCTCCCCGTGTCAGACTGGCCTCCCAAATAATAATCAGAACATGATTGATAGGCAGTAGTAGCAAAGGAGGGGCACCGTGTACAACCACCGACTGTTCACAAACCATCTGGATAGTTTCCTCACATGAAAGAACTCGACACCGCCAATGGGATGGATTCGAACCTACAGCGGTTAGGGCAAGTGATTTTTAAGTCAACGACATTAATCACTCGACCACGGAGACAGATCCCTCGACCTTAACCACTCTGCCACGGAGACAGAACCCTCGACCGTAACCACTCGGCCACGGAGGCAGAACCCTCGACCTTAACCACTCGACCACGGAGGCAGAACACTCAACCGTAACAGTCGACCACGGAGACAGAACACCTCGACCTTAACCACTCGTCCACGGAGACAGAACACTCGACCTTAACCACTCGTCCACGGAGACAGATCCCTCGACCTTAACCACTCGTCCGCGGAGAGAGAACCCTCGACCGTAACCACTCGGCCACGGAGACAGAACCCTCGACCTTAACCACTCGTCCACGGAGACAGAACTCTCGACCTTAACCACTCGTCCACGGAGACAGAACCCTCGACCTTAACCACTCGACCACGGAGACAGAACCCTCGACCGTAACCACTCGGCCACGGAGACAGAACCCTCAACCTTAACCACCCGTCCACGGAGACAGAACCCTCATCCTTAACCACTCGACCACATAGACAGAACCCTCGAGCTTAACCACTCGACCATGGAGACAGAACCCTCATCCTTAACCACTCGACCACTGAGACAGAACCCTCATCCTTAACCACTCGGCCATGGAGACAGAACCATCATCCTTAACCACTCAGCCATGGAGACAGAACCATCATCCTTAACCACTCGTCCACGGAGAGAGAACCCTCAACCTTAACCACTCGGCCACGGAGACAGAACCCTCATCCTTAACCACTCAGCCATGGAGACAGAACCATCATCCTTAACCACTAGGCCACGGAGACAGAACCCTCATCCTTACCCACTCGTCCACGGAGACAGAACCCTCGACCGTAACCACTCGGCCATGGAGACAGAACCCATGACCTTAACCACTCGTCCACGGAGGCAGAACCCTCGACCGTAACCAGTCGACCACGGAGGCAGAACCATCATCCTTAACCACTCGTCCACGGAGACAGACACCTCGACCTTAACCACTCGACCACGGAGGCAGAACACTCAACCGTAACCAGTCGACCACGGAGACAGAACACCTCGACCTTAACCACTCGTCCACGGAGACAGAACCCTCGACCTTAACCACTCGTCCACGGAGACAGAACCCTCGACCTTAACCACTCGTCCGCGGAGACAGAACCCTCGACCGTAACCACCCGTCCACGGAGACAGAACCCTCATCCTTAACCACTCGACCACATAGACAGAACCCTCGAGCTTAACCACTCGACCATGGAGACAGAACCCTCATCCTTAACCACTCGACCACGGAGACAGAACCCTCATCCTTAACCACTCGGCCATGGAGACAGAACCATCATCCTTAACCACTCAGCCATGGAGACAGAACCATCATCCTTAACCACTCGTCCACGGAGAGAGAACCCTCAACCTTAACCACTCGGCCACGGAGACAGAACCCTCATCCTTAACCACTCAGCCATGGAGAAAGAACCATCATCCTTAACCACTAGGCCACGGAGACAGAACCCTCATCCTTAACCACTCGTCCACGGAGACAGAACCCTCGACCGTAACCACTCGGCCATGGAGACAGAACCCAAGACCTTAACCACTCGTCCACGGAGGCAGAACCCTCGACCGTAACCAGTCGACCACGAAGGCAGAACCATCATCCTTAACCACTCGTCCACGGAGACAGACACCTCGACCTTAACCACTCGACCACGGAGGCAGAACACTCAACCGTAACCAGTCGACCACGGAGACAGAACACCTCGACCTTAACCACTCGTCAACGGAGACAGAACCCTCGACCTTAACCACTCGTCCACGGAGACAGAACCCTCGACCTTAACCACTCGTCCACGGAGACGGAACCCTCGACCTTAATCACTCGACCACGGAGACAGAACCCTCGACCGTAACTACTCGGCCACGGAGACAGAACCCTCAACCTTAACCACTCGTCCACGGAGACAGAACCCTCAACCTTAACCACTCGTCCACGGAGACAGAACCCTCATCCTTAACCACTCGACCACATAGACAGAACCCTCGACCTTAACCACTCGGCCATGGAGACAGAACGCTCGACCTTAACCATTCGGCCATGGAGACAGAACCCTTAACCACTCAGCCATGGAGACAGAACCCTCATCCTTAACCACTCAGCCATGGAGACAGAACCCTCATCCTTAACCACTCGGCCATGGAGACAGAACCATCATCCTTAACCACTAGTCCACGGAGACAGAACCCTCATCCTTAACCACTCGTCCACGGAGACAGATCCCTCGACCGTAACCACTCGGCCATGGAAACAGAACCCATGACCTTAACCACTCGTCCACGGAGGCAGAACCATCATCCTTAACCACTCGGCCACGGAGACAGAAACTTCAACCGTAACCACTCAACCACATAGACAGAACCCTCAACCTTAACAACTCGTCCACGGAGGCAGAACCCTCAACCTTAACCACTCGTCCACGGAGGCAGAACCCTCAACCTTAACAATTCGACCACATAGGCAGAACCCTCATCCTTAACCACTCGGCCACAGAGACAGAACCCTCGACCTTAACAACTCGTCCACGGAGACAGAACTCTCATCCTTAACCACTCGGCCACGGAGACAGAACCCTCGACCTTATCCACTCGGCCATGGAGACAGAACCCTCGACCGTAACCAGTCGACCACGGAGGCATAATCATCATCCTTAACCACTCGGCCATGGAGACAGAACCCTCATCCTTAACCACTCGTCCATGGAGACAGAACCCTCGACCTTAACCACTCGGCCTAGGAGGCAGATCCCTCATCCTTAACCACTCGTCCATGGAGACAGAACCCTCGACCTTAACCACTAGGCCACGGAGACAGAACCCTCATCCTTAACCACTCTGCCACGGAGGCAGAACCCTTAACCACTCGGCCACGGAGACAGAACCCTCGACCTTAACCACTAGGCCACGGAGACAGAACCCTCATCCTTAACCACTCAGCCATGGAGACAGAACCATGATCCTTAACCACTCAGCCATGGAGACAGAACCATCATCCTTAACCACTCGTCCACGGAGACAGAACCCTTAACCACTCGGCCACGGAGACAAAACCCTCGACCTTAACCACTAGGCCACGGAGACAGAACCCTCATCCTTAACCACTCGTCCACATAGGCAGAACACTCATTCTTAACCACTCGGCCACATAGACTGATCCCTCGAACTTAACCACTCGTCCACGGAGACAGAACCCTCATCCTTAACCACTCGGCCACGGAGACAGAACCCTCGACCTTAACCACTCGGCCATGGAGACAGAACCCTCGACTGTAATCAGTCTACCACGGAGGCAGAACCATCATCCTTAACCACTCGGCCATGGAGACAGAACCCTCATACTTAACCACTCGGCCACAGAGGCAGAACCCTCATCCTTAACCACTCGGCCATGGAGACAGAACCCTCATCCTTAACCACTCGTCCATGGAGGCAGAACCATCATGCTTAGCCACTCGTCCACGGAGGCAGAACCCTCATGCTTAACCACTCGGCCACAGAGACAGAACCCTCATCCTTAACCACTCGTCCACAGAGGCAGAACCCTCATCCTTAACCACTCGGCCACAGAGACAGAACCCTCATCCATAACCACTCGTCCACAGAGGCAGAACCCTCATACTTAACCACTCGGCCACAGAGGCAGAACCCTCATCCTTAGCCACTCGTCCACGGAGGCAGAACCCTCATACTTAACCACTCTGCCACGGAGGCAGAACCCTCAACCTTAACCACTCGACCACGGGGGCAGAACCCTCATGCTTAACCACTCTGCGACGGAGGCAGAACCCTCAACCTTAACCACTCGGCTACGGAGGCAGAACCCTCATCCTTAACCACTCGTCCACGGAGACAGAACCCTCGACCGTAACCACTCGGCCATGGAGACAGAACCCAAGACCTTAACCACTCGTCCACGGAGGCAGAACCCTCGACCGTAACCAGTCGACCACGAAGGCAGAACCATCATCCTTAACCACTCGTCCACGGAGACAGACACCTCGACCTTAACCACTCGACCACGGAGGCAGAACACTCAACCGTAACCAGTCGACCACGGAGACAGAACACCTCGACCTTAACCACTCGTCAACGGAGACAGAACCCTCGACCTTAACCACTCGTCCACGGAGACAGAACCCTCGACCTTAACCACTCGTCCACGGAGACGGAACCCTCGACCTTAATCACTCGACCACGGAGACAGAACCCTCGACCGTAACTACTCGGCCACGGAGACAGAACCCTCAACCTTAACCACTCGTCCACGGAGACAGAACCCTCAACCTTAACCACTCGTCCACGGAGACAGAACCCTCATCCTTAACCACTCGACCACATAGACAGAACCCTCGACCTTAACCACTCGGCCATGGAGACAGAACGCTCGACCTTAACCATTCGGCCATGGAGACAGAACCCTTAACCACTCAGCCATGGAGACAGAACCCTCATCCTTAACCACTCAGCCATGGAGACAGAACCCTCATCCTTAACCACTCGGCCATGGAGACAGAACCATCATCCTTAACCACTAGTCCACGGAGACAGAACCCTCATCCTTAACCACTCGTCCACGGAGACAGATCCCTCGACCGTAACCACTCGGCCATGGAAACAGAACCCATGACCTTAACCACTCGTCCACGGAGGCAGAACCATCATCCTTAACCACTCGGCCACGGAGACAGAAACTTCAACCGTAACCACTCAACCACATAGACAGAACCCTCAACCTTAACAACTCGTCCACGGAGGCAGAACCCTCAACCTTAACCACTCGTCCACGGAGGCAGAACCCTCAACCTTAACAATTCGACCACATAGGCAGAACCCTCATCCTTAACCACTCGGCCACAGAGACAGAACCCTCGACCTTAACAACTCGTCCACGGAGACAGAACTCTCATCCTTAACCACTCGGCCACGGAGACAGAACCCTCGACCTTAACCACTCGGCCATGGAGACAGTACCCTCGACCGTAACCAGTCGACCACGGAGGCATAATCATCATCCTTAACCACTCGGCCATGGAGACAGAACCCTCATCCTTAACCACTCGTCCATGGAGACAGAACCCTCGACCTTAACCACTCGGCCTAGGAGGCAGATCCCTCATCCTTAACCACTCGTCCATGGAGACAGAACCCTCGACCTTAACCACTAGGCCACGGAGACAGAACCCTCATCCTTAACCACTCTGCCACGGAGGCAGAACCCTTAACCACTCGGCCACGGAGACAGAACCCTCGACCTTAACCACTAGGCCACGGAGACAGAACCCTCATCCTTAACCACTCAGCCATGGAGACAGAACCATGATCCTTAACCACTCAGCCATGGAGACAGAACCATCATCCTTAACCACTCGTCCACGGAGACAGAACCCTTAACCACTCGGCCACGGAGACAAAACCCTCGACCTTAACCACTAGGCCACGGAGACAGAACCCTCATCCTTAACCACTCGTCCACATAGGCAGAACACTCATTCTTAACCACTCGGCCACATAGACTGATCCCTCGAACTTAACCACTCGTCCACGGAGACAGAACCCTCATCCTTAACCACTCGGCCACGGAGACAGAACCCTCGACCTTAACCACTCGGCCATGGAGACAGAACCCTCGACTGTAACCAGTCTACCACGGAGGCAGAACCATCATCCTTAACCACTCGGCCATGGAGACAGAACCCTCATACTTAACCACTCGGCCACAGAGGCAGAACCCTCATCCTTAACCACTCGGCCATGGAGACAGAACCCTCATCCTTAACCACTCGTCCATGGAGGCAGAACCATCATGCTTAGCCACTCGTCCACGGAGGCAGAACCCTCATGCTTAACCACTCGGCCACAGAGACAGAACCCTCATCCTTAACC
Organism: Archivesica marissinica; assembly: GCA_014843695.1. Classification (NCBI taxonomy): domain Eukaryota; kingdom Metazoa; phylum Mollusca; class Bivalvia; order Venerida; family Vesicomyidae; genus Archivesica; species Archivesica marissinica. The sequence continues at coordinate 19,004,837 of CM026392.1, read as the reverse complement.
ACTCGTCCACAGAGGCAGAACCCTCATCCTTAACCACTCGGCCACAGAGACAGAACCCTCATCCATAACCACTCGTCCACAGAGGCAGAACCCTCATACTTAACCACTCGGCCACAGAGGCAGAACCCTCATCCTTAGCCACTCGTCCACGGAGGCAGAACCCTCATACTTAACCACTCTGCCACGGAGGCAGAACCCTCAACCTTAACCACTCGACCACGGGGGCAGAACCCTCATGCTTAACCACTCTGCGACGGAGGCAGAACCCTCAACCTTAACCACTCGGCTACGGAGGCAGAACCCTCATCCTTAACTGCTCGGCCACGGAGACAGAACCCTCGACCTTAACCACTCGACCACAGAGGCAGAACCCTCATCCTTAACCACTCGGCCACAGAGACAGAACCCTCATCCATAGCCACTCGACCACAGAGGCAGAACCCTCATCCTTAACCACTCGTCCACAGAGGCAGAACCCTCATACTTAACCACTCGGCCACAGAGACAGAACCCTCATCCATAGCCACTCGACCACAGAGGCAGAACCCTCATCCTTAACCACTCGTCCACAGAGGCAGAACCCTCATACTTAACCACTCGGCCACAGAGGCAGAACCCTCATCCTTAACCACTCAGCCACAGAGGCAGAACCCTCGACCTTAACCACTCGGCTACGGAGACAGAACCCTCATCCTTAACTGCTCGGCCACGGAGACAGAACCCTCGACCTTAACCACTCGACCACGGAGGTAGAACCCTCATCCTTAACCACTCGGCCACGGAGGCAGAACCATCATCCTTAACCACTCGGCCACGGAGACAGAACCCTCATCCTTAACCACTCGGCCACGGAGGTAGTACCCTCATCCTTAACCACTCGGCCACGGAGGCAGAACCCTCATCCTTAACCACTCGGCCACGGAGGTAGTACCCTCATCCTTAACCACTCGGCCACGGAGGCAGAACCATCATCCTTAACCACTCGGCCACGGAGACAGAACCGTCATCCTTAACCACTCGGCCACGGAGACAGAACCCTCATCCTTAACCACTCGGTAACGGAGACAGAACCCTCATATTTAACCACTCGGCCACGGAGGCAGAACCCTCATCCTTAACCACTCGGTAACGGAGACAGAACCCTCATATTTAACCACTCGTCCACGGAGACAGAACCCTCATCCTTAACCACTCGGTAACGGAGACAGAACCCTCATCCTTAACCACTCGTCCACGGAGGCTGAACCCTCATCCTTAACCACTCGGTAACGGAGACAGAACCCTCATCCTTAACCACTCGGTAACGGAGACAGAACCCTCATCCTTAACCACTCGGTAACGGAGACAGAACCCTCATCCTTAACCACTCGGTAACGGAGACAGAACCCTCATCCTTAACCACTCGGTAACGGAGACAGAACCCTCATCCTTAACCACTCGGTAACGGAGACAGAACCCTCATCCTTAACCACTCGGTAACGGAGACAGAACCCTCATCCTTAACCACTCGGTAACGGAGACAGAACCCTCATCCTTAACCACTCGGTAACGGAGACAGAACCCTCATCCTTAACCACTCATCCACGGAGATAGTACCCTCATCCTTAACCACTCGGTAACGGAGACAGAACCCTCATATTTAACCACTCGTCCACGGAGACAGAACCCTCATCCTTAACCACTCGGTAACGGAGACAGAACCCTCATCCTTAACCACTCGTCCACGGAGGCTGAACCCTCAACCGTAACCACTCGTCCATGGAGACAGAACCCTCGACCTTAACCACTCGGCCACGGAGACAGAACCCTCGACCTTAACCACTCGGCCACGGAGACAGAACCCTCATTCTTAACCACTCGACAACGGAGACAGAACCCTCATCCTTAACCACTCGGCCACGGAGACAGAACCCTCAATCTTAACCACTCAGCCACTGAGGCAGAACCCTTAGCCACTCGGCCACGGAGACAGAACCCTCAATCTTAACCACTCGGCCACGAAGACAGAACCCATATCCTTAACCACTCTGCTACGGAGACAGAACCCTCAACCTTAACCACTCGGCCACGAAGGCAGAACCCACGACCGTAACCACTCGGCCACAGAGACAGAACCCACGACCGTAACCACTAGGCCACGGAGACAGAACCCTCGACCTTAACCACTCTGCCACGGGGACAGAACACTCCACCTTAACCAATCGGCCACGGAGACAGAACCCTCGACCTTAACCACTCTGCCACGGAGACAGAACCCTCGACCTTAACCACTACGCCACGGAGACAGAACCCTCGACCTTAACCACCAGGCCACGGATACAGAACCCTCGACCTTAACCACCAGGCCACGGATACAGAACCCTCGACCTTAACCACTCTGCCACGGAGACAGAACCCTCGACCTTAACCAATCTGCCACGGAGACAGAACCCTCGACCTTAACCACTCGGCCACGGAGACAGAACCCTCCACCTTAACCACTCTGCCACGGAGGCAGAACCCTCGACCTTAACCACTACGCCACGGAGACAGAACCCTCCACCTTAACCACTCTGCCACGGAGACAGAACCCTCCACCTTAACCACTCTGCCACGGAGACAGAACCCTCGACCTTAACCACTCGACCACGGAGACAGAACCCTCAACATTAACCACTCGTCCACGGAGGCAGAACCCTCCACCTTAACCACTATGCCACGGAGGCAGAACCCTCAACCTTAACCACTCGACCACGGAGGCAGAACCCTCAAACTTAACCACTCGACCACGGAGACAGAACCCTCAACCTTAACCACTCGTCCACGGAGACAGAACCCTCGACCTTAACCACTCGGCCACGGAGACAGAACCCTCCACCTTAACCACTACGCCACGGAGACAGAGCCCTCGACCTTAACCACTCTGCCATGGATACAGAACCCTCGACTTTAACCACTCTGCCACGGAGACAGAACCCTCGACCTTAACCACTCTGCCACGGAGGCAGAACCCTCGACCTTAACCACTCTGCCACGGAGGCAGAACCCTCGCAATGAAGTTGAACATTTAAACGGGAAGCCGCTTCTGTCGGAGCGCTCGATGGAAGTGAAGAAGTAATGCGCCCAAATAAAGTCAGAACAAATTTTCGACAAAGGCTGATAGGCAAGTCGAGTGAAAATACCATATTCATGGATAATGTAGAAGTGAAAGCACTGATCGACACCGGATCCATGGTCAGTACAATATCCGAAAGTTATTACCATCAAATGGAAAACAGACCAGATTTACGAAACATAGATGACTTCGAATTAAATGTAACAGATGCAAATGGAAACGATTTACCCTTTCTTGGCTATATAGAAGCTGAAGTTAGAATTCCTAACAGTGAGCCAACAGGGTTGTTTGTACCATTTCTTGTAGTTAAGACTACTGAATATAATAACAATATTCCAATAATAGTTGGTACAAATATAATACGGGAATGTGCCCGATTGTATGATACCTTATCACCAGAAGATATGGAACCGCCATTAGAGTGGAAAACAGCATTTGAAGTTATTGGTCAATCATGTGTCGGAAATGTGAAAGCAACTAAAGATATAATTCTTAAACCAATGGAAGTGAAAACAGTGACCGGATTGGTTAGAAAGAGATACGATGTCGAGTCTGCTGTTACAGAAGACACTGAGAAAGCTGGACCTGACAAACCGACAGTATGTCCTCGGGTTGTCACACTGGGTAACCCTGGTAAAACGGCCAGAATTCCAGTGAGAATATTTAACCTGTCAGCTAAGACAATGACCATACGCGCGAAATCAACTATTTGTCAGCTACAGGAAGTTGATATATTGCGTAATGTTCCAATGTTTGGAAATTCATCTTCAGATAAAGCATTGTTCCCTGGAAAAGAACCAAATGTCACCAGCGGAATTCCGGTTGTTCATCAACAAACTGAAATGGAATCTACAAGTACTAATACGACAAATCAGGATATTGAAAGTCAAATTAAAACCACATATGGAGTTGATCTAAAAGATTCCGATCTATCTGCTGAACAAAAGGTGAAAGTTCAAAATCTTTTTGAAAAATGGAAATCGGTGTTTCCAAAGACACCGTTGGATTTGGGTCACACTTCAGCGGTGAAACACAAAATTGAACTTACCAACAATGAACCGTTCAAAGAACCATACCGTAGAATTCCACCAGCACTTTTTAATGAAGTGAAGCAACACTTACATGAGATGCTTGAGGTTGGTGCTATACGTGAGTCTAAGAGTCCATGGTCTTCCAACGTGGTCATTGTTCGGAAGAAAGATGGCACCATTCGCTTTTGCATTGACTTCGGAAAGCTAAATGCAAGAACGAAGAAGGATGCGTATGGTATCCCACGGGTGGAGGACACATTGCACATGCTTGCAGGGGCAAAATACTTCACTAAATTGGACATGAAGGCAAGTTACTGGCAGGTCGAACTCCAGGAGGAAGATAAAGAGAAGACAGCATTTCAGGCTGCAGGTCTCGGCTTTTACGAATGCAACCGGGTGCCATTTGGCTCATGCAATGCTCCGGCCACATTCCAACGCCTCATGGAACGCTGCATGGGAGACCTCAATCTGAGAGACTGTCTAATCTTTCTCGACGACATTGTTATCTTCAGTCAGGATATCGATTCACACATCGACCGCCTCGATTTAGTATTTCAACGCCTTGCTGAATATCAACTAAAGATCAAGCCATCAAAGTGCGAATATTTTCAGAAAGAGACGACCTATCTTGGACACGTAGTTTCTGAAGAAGGCATTAAAGCTGATCCGAAGAAATCGGAAGTTGTGAAACATTGGCCAACTCCGCAAACAGTTAAGCAGGTTCGGCAATTTCTCGGATTCGCTGGATACTACAGGCGATTTATAAAAGGATTTTCTGCAATAGCCAGGCCGTTGAACAACTTACTAATTGGAATCCCCACTACGAAGCAAAGACACAATGTCTCGAAAAAGATCAAGCGAACTCCATTCAAGTGGGATGAGCCGCAACAATGGGCTTTTGACAACATCAAAGAGCAATTGACAAGTCCTCCTATACTGGCATACGCCAACTATTCGAAACCATTCACCCTCCACGTTGATGCATCATCTGTTGGACTTGGAGCTGTTCTATACCAGAAACAAGGAGATCATGACAGAGTGATCGCCTATGCTAGCCGCAGCCTGAAGCAAAGTGAGACAAATTATCCGGCTCATAAACTCGAGTTTCTCGCCCTCAAGTGGTCTGTTACTGAAAAGTTTCATGACTACTTGTATGGCGCGAAATTCGAGGTTGTGACTGATAATAATCCACTTACATACGTAAACAGTACAGCTAAGTTGGACGCTACAGGTCATTGCTGGCTAGCCGCTCTTTCCAATTACAACTACACTGCCAAATACCGGAAGGGTAAATATCATATTGATGCAGACGGACTCAGTCGGATAATTCCACGTGAAGTCATACAGGCAGTCAACAACGCAGCAACAGCTGACACGACACCTCTTGCAGACACAATCCAAGACCCTGACAACCCTATGCCACAAACGGATGTCAACATTTCTAATGATCTATTGCATGCTTACAGCTTGTCGTCAAAGGAATGGAGTGCAGCACAGGCCCAGGACCCCATATTATCAAAGATTGCGGAACATATTAGAAACGGAACCAAACCGGCTCAGCCGATGGACGGATCTGTATATCTCCGTGATTGGCCCCATTTTATTGAACTTCAGGGGGTACTTTATCGTAAAACGTGTGGGTCTGATGCAGAACGACTTCAATTACTCCTGCCTGAAGCACTTCGTTCAGATGTCTTTAAGGCTTTGCATGATGACCTTGGACACCAAGGACGTGACAGGACAACATCGCTATTCAAAGAACGATTTTATTGGCCTGGAATGGGCAGCTTTATAGCAGATAGCGTCAGGAATTGCGACCGCTGTATCCGACGGAAAGCTCTGGCATCCGCAGCTGAGTTGACACCAATACAATATATGGCTCCAATGGAAACTGTTTGCATAGATTACTTGTCGTTGGAACGATCCAAGGGTGGATTTGAAAACATTAAATACGCCCAGGCATTCCCCACACGCAACAAGACTGCAAAGACGACCTCTCGTGTTCTGTTTGAAAATTTCGTAGTCCATTACGGATTCCCTGCTAGAATCCACAGTGATCAGGGCCGGAATTTTGAATCAACACTTATCAAGGAGCTTTGTAGTCTGGCTGGTGTGGAGAAAACTAGGACTACACCATATCATGCTATGGGAAATGGAATGGTTGAAAGATTTAACCAAACACTACTAAAAATGCTTGGTACTCTGGAAGAGCATCAAAAGTCGGACTGGAAGGCTCATGTTCCGGGTCTGGTGCATGCCTACAATGCTACTCAGCATGATAGTACGGGTTTTTCACCGTATTTTCTAATGTTTGGCAGGCACCCTACGCTCGCTACTGATGCTTTTCTAGGGTTACCTATAGACAGTTAAACATCAGGTCTACGTTCTGAGTACGTAGTTAAACTACACGATCGTCTACGTTCGGCTTATGCGAAGGCCCGGGAGATAGCCGCCAGAACGTCGTCATCGAATAAGTCTCGCTATGATGAGAAGGCTCGCAGCACAGTGCTTTATCCAGGAGATCTTGTTCTTGTACGCAACGTCACTATCCGTGGAAAACAGAAACTCGCAGACAAATGGGAGAATCACCCATACATTGTACTTCGTCAGCCTATTGAGGACATGCCTGTCTACGAAGTTAAGCGTGAGGGCTCACGATTCAAAAAGTCTCGGACACTTCATCGTAACCTTCTCCTTCCGTTTATGACTATCACAGACAGAATAGAAGAATCAGCGCTGACAGATGATGAGATAAACACGGATGCAGTCGATGATCCACTTGAAGCAGATGGAGAGCATGATTTGGACATGGATGATACGGACAATGCATTTATCAATGCATCTGAGGATGAAAGTGACAAAGCAAGTGTCCAGCCTGTTCGTCCATATATTATCCCCAGGAGACGGAAGCCTGGAGATATGGGATTGTCTCCACCATGCAGACCAGTAAGACAGCACAAGCAACCGAAGTGGATAACGACGGGAGATTGGAAATTGTGACAAGCAACAGCACAGTTCAGCCTACATGACAGAAGTGATGATGTGTATTATATTTAATGATGTGTAGTATTTTGTGAACTAGTGTATGTGTGTGTGTGTGTGTATACTTGTTCATTTTACCATAGCCAAGTCTAGAGAATTATCTATAACATTGAATGTTGGCTATTTAATATTGAACTTACGTCGCCCTTAGTTTTTGGTGAAGTAGTTGATTATATTGTTGAACGAGACAATTGAATGCACTGCAGTAGTGTAATATATATTACTAATGCTGGATGTATGTATGTATGTATATATGTATTGTGTATGAACATGTATCCGACCGAACCGTATTGTTGCATATTGCAACGCTGTGTTCTTAAATCTGCTGTGTTAAGCAATACTAGATACATCTTGTACCTAGTTGAAGAAATTCCCTGCGTGAGACTTTAATACTACCAATGGTAGTGTACACATGAGTTGTAGCCCAGCCAACGTGTTTATCCTTGTTGTTTTATGAAATTTCTTAGAATTTCCATTCTTTTATTTTAGTTTTCTTTTTTATTATTTCAGGCTGATGTACAGAAAAGTCAGGAGCCTTTTTCTCCAACCAGAGGAAATATGTCACAGGATGAAATTTTAATGTTTTATATTCACGCGGACCATAACTTGTAATATAAATAAATACCATCAACTACCACTTTCCCTGTGATTCTCTTTAAATCATTACCATATGTCCCGTTATTTTTGTTCTTCCCACTTATCCTCAACTCCGATAGCCTATACTCTAACTGTTACTAACCCGGCACATGTAACTCGATCTACCATGTCCGGATACCTTGTGCAATGCTTTGTTGCACTTGTTATCTCGACGTCGTTGGGTCGAGTTACGATCACAATAAATATCTATGATATATATAAATAACTGTGTTGTTTCAGGTTAGTTACATTTTATTATCTCGTTATAGGTATCTTTATAACATACTTACTGTGACTGGGACATGTAAGAACTATGTGTTTATTAACTGTGCATTTCTTCACCATATATGTACATAGCCTGGTGTATCTTATACATTTTGTAATACCTTGTGCAATGCTTGGTTGCACTTGTTATCTCGACGTTGTTGGTTCGAGTTACGATCACAATAAATATCTATGATATATATAAATAACTGTGTTGTTTCAGTTTTATCTACCCGGCATACCCACAGCGGACCCTCAATAAATGTATGCCGACTGGGCTATGTGGACAAAAACATGTTTTTAGATAGATATAATGTGTTTTTATGCAAATAAGTCATTAATTACATGTTCGGTATCTTACCTGCCGAATACTGGTGCCTGCTGCAATCATCCCAACAGCGCGGCCTCGCTCTTCTATGGTCATTCTGGCCATTTTATGTGTTTTTCAAGTTGTAAAAACGTTATCGAACATATTCATGTACATATGCACAGTTTTCGACTTTTTCACGTGCGCCACGTGCTTGAATCATGAAAATGACCTCTCCGTTCCACGTGGGTGATTTTGGCCATAATGTGTATATTTTAATTGTGGTGATCGATAAAGTGTATACTTATAATGTAATATACAAAGATTTATATCATTCCGAAAATCAGTTGTTATGGTATTAAATTTCATAAAGTGACCAATTAGAAAACAAATTAAGTGTATATACAACCTAAATTGTTCCATAACAAAATGGAACAGATCAAAATAAATTAGTCTGCTAATCGTTGTTATCTCTCGAGCAATAATTTGCCGATTTTTGAAACCACAAACTGTATCCGCGAAACCAAACCACTGCCACATTATAGCAATTTACAGTACAACTATAGACGAAATCTGAAAACAATTCGAAACAATTTTTCACTTTAACTGAGACGTGTCGGGTGCTATCTTCACGTCAAATGCCCGCTCCGACGTGTTGAATGATTTGCACACACGTCATTGTTGTGACAGTTTGACTACGCCGAATACTGACCTCTGGTCTGACCGTTTGATATGACCGCTGGTTTCTGTCTGCTGTAAACATGTTTTCTTCTTTTCGTTTGTTTACATATCCAGACTTAGACAAGAAAGCATCTGACAATATGTATACTCATCAGCGATGTTGGTGGTACAACATGCGACGGTGCTGTTGAAGCTAACAACAAGACGGCCACAATGCGCTATCGGATTACATCGCCTACACCACATCTCCTACACCCTATCCCTATTTCCTTGACACTATTTTCATCACCAGTTTAATTATGGGTGTGGTTTAGTCTAAGCAAGTTTATATACATTTATTTCAGCTCGATTGCGAAACAAGTTTTTATACACTATATTAATCACTCTGGAATACATCGATATGAGGCATACATCGATATGAGGCATACATCGATATGAGGCATACATCGATATGAGGCATACATCGATATGAGGCACACATCGATATGAGGAATACATCGATATGAGGCATACATCGATATGAGGCACACATCGATATGAGGAATACATCGATATGAGGCTTACATCGATATGAGGAATACATCGATATGAGGCACACATCGATATGAGGAATACATCGATATGAGGCATACATCGATATGAGGCACACATCGATATGAGGAATACATCGATATGAGGCTTACATCGATATGAGGCTTACATCGATATGAGGCTTACATCGATATGAGGCTTACATCGATATGAGGCTTACATCGATATGAGGCATACATCGATATGAGGCACACATCGATATGAGGAATACATCGATATGAGGCTTACATCGATATGAGGAATACATCGATATGAGGCTTACATCGATATGAGGCTTACATCGATATGAGGCTTACATCGATATGAGGAATACATCGATATGAGGCTTACATCGATATGAGGAATACATCGATATGAGGAATACATCGATATGAGGCTTACATCGATATGAGGCTTACATCGATATGAGGCATACATCGATATGAGGCTTACATCGATATGAGGCTTACATCGATATGAGGCTTACATCGATATGAGGCTTACATCGATATGAGGCATACATCGATATGAGGCTTACATCGATATGAGGAATACATCGATATGAGGCTTACATCGATATGAGGCTTACATCGATATGAGGCTTACATCGATATGAGGCTTACATCGATATGAGGAATACATCGATATGAGGCTTACATCGATATGAGGCACACATCGATATGAGGCAGGTAACAGGTTGTATGTATAGTGTCAAGCCTATGGTGTATCAAAAGGTTCTTAAAATAAATAATTTGGTTTTGAACTCGAAACCACTTGTCCAGCCCCAAACGTATGTGGACCTGAGGTGGTCAAGAGGATTTCGTAAGTAAGTAATCTATGAATAGGAATAGAGGGTAAGAACATATGAAAATACACACAACTGACGACATTGCATGTGTCCTACTGACACACACAACTAAGTAACTGAACATTTTTTTAAAAATGAAACTGTGTGAAAATGTTCTTAGGTCAATTTATTAAAGACATCGTAATGACTGTTTTGTGTGACAGTAATTGGGTTAAATTCCGGGAGTGTAATGAATCTCATTATGGAAACAGCAATGACCATGTAATACTAATCTCAAACATAACATAAGGTGACGTAATGTCAAGTCATAAAAAGTAGTCCGTCAAGGTGATATATTGCTGTGTAGCCTTAAGGTAACAAGTTCTCTTTTTTCTCTCTAGCGGATCAGTGGTTCGGTGGTTAACTTGCTGAATTCGTAATCCATGGACCTCGGGTTCGATCCCACGATTATCAGTCACTCTGTATCAGCAAATACATAAATTAGCAAAAGAAAAAATTCGTTTAGCTCGATTGCTAAAGTTCTTACAGCATTAGTTACATTATAATTTGTATAATTATGTTCAATTAGTAAACAGTGTTCATTGCGATAAAACCAAAAACTCAAAACCGAAAGTAGGACTTTCCGAGTCGGTCGGTCACGCGCTCTTGTTTACAATCGGAATCTCATTTACATTCGGAATGCATCGTCCTCCTTCGGCAATGATGAAAAACAAACATGGCATATCCGCTGTTGTTTCACGCATGCGCGCTGAGCGTGTTTAATCTCGTTTGTTGATAAACAAATTCACGTATACGACGGTTTATATTTATTTGAACACACACACACACACCACACCACACCACACCACACCACACCACGCACACACCACACACACACCAACACACACACACTAGTATTTATATTTTACCACACACATTCTTTATTACGATGTAATGCTGCTTTAAATCACTTTCGAGACCTCATTCCTGATGGAATTCATAGCCACGAGGGAGAGAGAAAGAAGAGGAAATGTGATATCTAAGTGCCATGCCTAAGTGCACAATCGTAACGGCTTCAGCTAGGCGCGAACTCCGGGCCTATCTCATATCAAGCGAACATGCTTCAACGGGGCTAACACGATTTCCACACCATTAATCGGCATATACAACTGATAGTAATGTGACATGGCCAAAGTTTCAGTTTAATACAGTCATCACATAGTATATTATATGTACACACGTGTAATAAAACCTGGAAGAATTCTGATTGGTTAAGAGAATACGAGAATACTCCTCTGTAATAGTCTACCCATGCCAATGCCAAAGCCCAGCGCGCATGCCCCTTTCTAATCAGTCAGCAGCTATCGTTGGGAACACGTTATGATAAGTTAAGTATAGGATATAAGCCGAAAACGATCCAATATGTAAAGTATTGGACTCTGTGAGGCGCGTAGCGCCGAAAAATGTACCATAAATTTTAATATTGGATCGGTCTGAGGCTTATATCTTGCTTAAAACACACACTCATACAACAAGATCCCACTAATTAAAATTGTTAATTTCGTACATTTACGCTTAGTATTTAATATAATACTCTGGCCTTTTGACACCAGTCCAATATTAATTATAATGGACTGTAAGTACAAAGGTATGACGTCACGATAGTGTTTTAAATCATAGTTAAATAGCATTCAGAGAAACACGAATACATTCTGCTTGACTATGCGAGTGTTTTATGAATGATTGAACTTCTGAAAATAGTAGCCTGTTATCATCTGCCGAATGGTCATCTTTTTTTCTCTCTAAGTTTATTTAACGTCGCTGTCGGCTGCCCATTTGAGCAACGGGCAGTTTACCTAACAACACATTTTCTGTGCAGGCTCCTGTGGTTAACCAGTCCTCGGTGCACCAATCTCCTTAACAAATTACCAACTTTTTCATATAAAGAGACACGGTCTGAGAGGGACTCGAACCCGTGACCATCAGTGATGAAAGGTTATAATGGTATACAACAAGAGGCGGACTAGTTGTCATATATACTTACCATATAGTAATGTATTTGTACTCAGCGTGTGCCATATAATATTGGTAGCTGTAAATAGTTGTATTAAATTGGTTTATATTCTTGATATTAAACTGTTATGATATATGCTACAATAACTTGTAACATACGCTCTAGCTCAGTATTAAATTGGTTTATATTCTTGATATTAAACTGTTATGATATATGCTACAATAACTTGTAACATACGCTCTAGCTCAGTATTAAATTGGTTTATATCCTTGATTTACACTCATATCTTGTCCAATAACTACTAACGTCATCCAAAATGATATTGCCTCGTATTCGATGATAATAACAATATGTAACAGGAAATACCCGGATGTTTGAGATTAAACCACAGTGGTGTGAACCACTAGTTTTAGTTGTGGTTTTTTTATTATACTTGTTTTTATTTCTCGTCGCCCCCGCACTTTCTGTGTGACGTCTCCTACAGTATGTGTGTAGTTTTATTTATTTGTAGTATGGCCCAAGGTAGACGAGTCACCCCAATTCAATACACAACCACGATTTCGCTTACATGCCCCGATGCATATAACCTCGGTTTATTGTCCAATCAGATATAGTATTAGCAGGTGTTACGGGGCATCGAAGTTGCATCTCCCTGGATTCACAGTCCATCGGACCACTGATCCACCCGATATACCCGGATTTTGAGATTGACGTACTTTGGTGCGAAACACAAGTACGTACATGTACTTGTATCCGGATATGTGCATTACGTCATGTATTAAGGACGGACTGCGCAACATCCGCTAGTATATCTAAAACTGAATTTATGTTAGTAATAAAAAAGATTCGAATCATTTTAATGGATGTATAGTTAATGATGTTCCATTTAATAATGTCGCGCATGGTGTATTACTGTGTGGGACAATCGTGGAAGTCGTGATAGCGCAGTTATAGTGCATTTGCTTAGTTTATACAACTTTATCAGTACCGTAGCCAGAGGAAAATTTCAATCGAGCCAATCTAGGGGGGTCCGAGGTCGTGTTCCCCCCCTTAACATTGTTGGGGTATAGAAGCGATTTCCTGCGTTTTCTGATTTAATGAGTTTAGACGTGTAATTATGTACTGACCGTTCAGCTCTCTAGCAGTCAACATTTTATACAGCAAAGGGATATTTTTTGCATTTTATTTATTTCATTTATTTTAGCTTTGGAAATTCAGCTGCCTCAGTATGCCTCAGTGTGGCTACGGGCCTGTTTATTTGAGCTCGATTAGCCAGAACACCATTTCATACACTCGTCTGGGCCTTCTACCTGCACTACGTAAATCACAAACATAAAAGACGTGCATAAAGTCTCACTCGAATGATAATGACATAATCATCATGGTATTGTTGTGCGAGGGATAGTTTATACAAATTTATCTTAGCTCGATTGCGAAACAAGTTCTTACAACGTATGTTAACGCTCCCGAGACCTCATTCCTGAAGGAATCCATCGACATGAGGGAGAGACTGTGGAATATAAGTGCCTAGCCTAACGGTACAATCGTAACGGTTCCAGCGGGGCTCGAACTCCGGGCCTTTAGTTTAAACATAGTTTATTTCAAACCATACAACATATATACAAATATACAGTTTACACAAATTTAGATACATGAATAAAAAGGGATTAGAACCGAAAGCTAGTATAGCTTATAGAGGTCTTCTCCAATAGCAAGCAAGGTACTTAATGCAATTGCGAGATGACAGTGTTGTACTATTTTCTAATGTTCTATTAATTTAAATTTGAAATAATGGTAGGTAACCGTTTTAATCATGAAGTGTAAATTAGAATCTAGATAAGATAAAGAGATTATTTAGGTGAAACAAGTACATATAGTAACTAATTTAGAATGTTGAAATTGAGATTGACTAAGAAGAAAGAAGAAACGATAGAACAAGGAATATGATAGATTCATTCTGATAGTTCAATGGTAGAGGCAAGCATGCAACATTATAGAACAAGGAATATGATAGATTCATTCTGATAGTTCAATGGTAGAGGCAAGCATGCAACATTATAGAACAAGGAATATGGTAGATTTATTCGGATAGTTTAATGGTAGAGGCAAGCATGCAACATTATAGAACAAGGAATATGATAGATTCATTCGGAAAGTTCGATGGTACAGGCAAGCATGCAACGTTATAGAACAAGGAATATGGTAGATTTATTCGGATAGTTTAATGGTAGAGGCAAGCATGCAACATTATAGAACAAGGAATATGATAGATTCATTCGGATAGTTTAATGGTAGAGGCAAGCATGCAACGCTATAGAACAAGGAATATGATAGATTCATTCTGATAGTTCAATGGTAGAGGCACGCATGCAGCATTTAGTTTTAACACGATGAACTTGTAATCCAGGGGCCACAGATTAGATCCCCCATACTATACCATACTAAAATGACTCATATCATATTTTCTCGGGTGAGACTTTAAACCGATGTCTGGTATGCACTTAAAATAACCATTGGATACTCTAGAATGTCTGTATCATTGCTCTCTCCTCAAAACTCTGGAATGTGTCTCTGTCTGTATCATTGCTCTATCCTCCATGAAGTTGTATTAACTAATCAAGGTCTTACACTATAAGTGTAATCGCTGTATGTCGAGACCTCATTCAGACGGATCTGGTAATCCAGGGATCGCAGGTTCGATCCCCCGTCTGACCCTAATAGAATTAACAGTATTTCAGATGGACTTTAAACTTGGTCTCGTGTACACCGTGCACGTAAAAGAACCAGAGGAGACTCTGGAATGGGTCTCTGTCTGTATCATTGCACTATCCTCTAAAAATCTGAAATGACTAATCTCTTCAGGAGGCGTCGCTCAAATGGGCAACCGGTAGCGACGATAAATAAATGTAAAACACACACACACAGACCTGTGCATGAAATAGTTTTATTTGCTCAATTATTGCACTCAATATTACAAACTGCAATTGATGTCGCGTAACGTCTTTCGAAGCTTGCCTACAGTAATAGGTTTAATAAACTTTAATTACATGCACATGTGTTGACAACAAACATTCCGACAAGGGTGATGATGATGATTCCGTTTATTTACCCTCGCCACCGGTAAACCATATGGGCGAGCTCACGTGCTTTCGCACCGTCGATTATTCGCTGAGATGAAGTGTTGTGTTGTCGGTGTCTTGTAGAATGGTGTAGATTGAAGTTTGTAGAATCCCGTGAAGATTATGGTCCAAGATGATTACGTTACTCGATGATTATGTCCAAGTTGATTAAATCCAAGATGATTGTGGTACTGGTAGTTAATCCAAGATGATTATGTTCTAGTAGGGTAGTCCAAGATGATTAGGCTCTAGCGCAGACCGTGGCTCCGGTAGTCCAAGTCAAGGCGGCTGAAGGTCTGGTCGCTGACTGGATTGAAGAAATAAGGTCATCCAGTCGCTGTGAAGGCGCTTCTTCATCGTTGACCCAGTTATGGAGCGATACCAAACGACAGGGTGACGTTCCCTGCGCCTGTCATCATCTCCCCGACAACAGGGTGACAAGCCCTGTGCCGGTTTCCTGGGTCGGCTCACAGCAGCAGAATGGTTCGGTTGTTCCGTCGTTGTCCACCCCGTTGACGCATCCGGGGTCGAGGTCGCATCCCTCCGTCCCCAACGGACTTCATTGGTAGACGGATAAAAGAGTTCGAGGGTGTGCCTCTTCAGCGCCCCAGTGTTAGCTGTCGCCGATCTAGGTAAGTGTTGACACTCCGAAGAGTCGATGCGGGTCCTCGTCTGTATGCGTCAGCGGCGTGGATTGGTCACTTCGGAACGGTGACACAATCTCCCGATGTGAGCTCAGGATGACATCCTCAGGAGGTTCCTTCATTCCGTGGCAGGGTGACAATGCCTGGTCTTTCTGTACTCGGTCCCTTGTAGGGCCACCCTCCTCACTGTTGGTCACCCCGCAGCAGCATTTAAACGGATCTGGCAGTTAGACATCTGGTCGTCGGTTGTCACTCAGGGGAGCGTGGATGCCACGACCGTTGCCGCTCCCTCAGGTCCGCCGTCTCGTCTATCCGTTGGAGAAGTATAAGGAGGAGGAAAGATTGAAGTAGCCAGCGAAGATATAGTGTATATGTAGGCACTATCTAGAAGAGACGACGGATCTGTCCTGATGTGCCGTAGTCATGGATCCACATGCTGGCGAGCCTCCCCCTTCGCAAGATCGACGACCAGAAGATCCCAGAATCCTACGCTGCTGCTGCGGGATGTGCACCGGTCACGACGTGCACGTCGTGAGGAGATCGACCGGCTAAGGGACCGTCGTATTTTAGTGTGAATCATTAAACTCTTTGTATGTTTTCATTGGCTACAATTAGTATCTGTAAAACAAATGCTTCTCAGTTTGTGTCCGTCAAATAGACTGCATTAATCAATTAGTTCCACCTGTAAGTATGAGCAACTTGTCATCACCTGCCTTTGTTATTTGGACCCAACTCGCGATAACTGTTCGCACCTTCGGGCCTGCATTGGGCCATTCTTTTCTGTTTGAATCTTAATTGATTGAAATTTAAACAAACAGTTATATGATTTAACTGCAATTTATTACCAACAAATTAGAATTTTATTTTTTTAATATTCGAATACGATTTTAACATTCGAATATTCGGGCGTTCGAACGAATATTCGAACATTCGTTGCCATCCCTAGTATAAACTATGGTGTGAGAGGTATAAATATGAACATGTATGAAATCAACAAGCTTGGAAGAGTTGTCGCCGCAACCTGCCATACTTTAAATTAAAAATAATTATCATATCTCTTAAGAGCTTGTTTTAAAACTATGTGTCATGCATCTTCTAAGAACTAGTTGTGTGCTTGCTTCCGGGCATGGGAACAGGCGTCGATATATTTTGCCTGGTCAGTCAAATAAATATATGTTAACACCGAGACTATTAATCGGGCCGTATTGAGTTTCTGAACATATCAACTCCTGGGGAAACTTGGAGGATTGTCCGTGTAATCATTGACTCGCATTAATCATATTGATAGGCCTATAAACACGTGACTTAATTAATGACGCACTTGAATCGAAAGCGAGGCACTGCAATGTTGATAAAACTTTATAATTGGCCGCCATTGTTTACGAGTCAACGGAACAATATAAAGTTATAAAAAGTACAATGTGCGTCTGATTTTGACATATTTACTCAATATTTAAGTTGTCCTTAGTTCAATTACGCCGAATCGATCCATTACCATCTAAACGTAATATTTAAAATCATTTTGCCAGAAGTTAAAAAGTGAAAAATCGACAGACTGGCACCCAGGCTACATGCTTCCGGGTACTTTTCTTCAAGTGTCACACCAAAATAACAACACAATTCATGTACGTATACAATTTCTGAACTCTCGGCAAAATGGCGTGTTCGCTGGTGACGTCACATCAGTCTTTAATACAAGGGGAAGTAAGCGGCCACACACCTGCAGGTGTAGTGTTAAATGAGGTCTTGCGATCGCGTCTAATATATACTGTACACTTTATTTTATGAAAAATAAGATTATGAATCTATGTGTCGGTACAGACTATTTTTGCCAGAGTTCTAATACAAGGGGAAGTAATCGGCCGGACACATGCAGGTGTAGTGTTAAATGAGGTCTTGCGATCACGTCTAATATATACTGTACACTTTATTTTACGATAAATAAGATTATGAATCTATTTTTGCAGAGGTCTGGCTATTTTAATGGACTTTAATCGTATACAGACTAGGTACATCACAACAATTTATGTGATAAAAACTACTTCTATGTATTCGTATTATAGGTATTAAAATTGTCCAATTGTTTTCAGGGAACTAGTTCCAAGCTTTCACTGATGTGCGTAAAGAAATACACGATGATGATGATGATCTTTCTGCTGCTGCTGCTGCTGCTGCTGCTGCTGCTGCTGCTGCTGCTGCTGCTGCTGCTGCTGCTGCTGCTGCTGCTGCTGCTGCTGCTGCTGCTGCTGCTGCTGCTGCTGCTGCTGCTGCTGCTGCTGATGATGATGATGATGATGATGATGATGATGATGATGATATGTTGTGTGTGTGATTGATGATGTGATGTTGATGGATGATGATGATGATGATGATGATGATGATGATGATGATGATGATGATGATGATGATGATGATGATGATGATGATGATGATGATTATGCTGATGCTGATGATGATGATGAACCATACGGGAGAGCGGGAACTGGTTTTAGCACAGAAAGACCAGCTTTAATAGGATATAACAAAGTATAATTACCGCATATGTAACGACGGGTACGTATACCGAACCAATCGCTATCATCTTGTTCCGCCAGCTTCACTGCATTTGGCTTACTCATCACTATACACAGTGGGTATAAAATCATTCGCCAAAAGTGCTTTCATCAATTAGTGAAACCTATTCGTATATCTAGGCGATACGGTATGTATATCTTGATTTGCTAATTTAGGTTTCATTTATTTCAATTTTGCATAGTTATGATAGCTTTGTTATAGCATGGGAACAGGCGTCGATATATGTGTGTGTGTTTTACGTTTAGTTATCGTC
Source organism: Archivesica marissinica (assembly GCA_014843695.1). Lineage (NCBI taxonomy): Eukaryota > Metazoa > Mollusca > Bivalvia > Venerida > Vesicomyidae > Archivesica > Archivesica marissinica. The sequence continues at coordinate 18,985,821 of CM026392.1, read as the reverse complement.
GCTACCGGTTGCCCATATGAGCGACGCCTCTTGAAGAGATTAGTCATTTTAGATTTTGGAGGATAGTGCAATGATACAGACGGAGACCCATTCCAGAGTCTTCTCTGGTTCTTTTACGTGCACGATGTAAAGCACCGACACGAGACCTCGGTTTAACGTCCCATCTGAAAGACTTAATTTTATTAGGGTCAGACGGGGGATCGAACCTGCGCTACAGATCCGTCTGTAAAAATAAATATATTTTAACACCGAGACTATTAATTCGGCCGTATTGAGTTTATAATCATATCAACGTCATTTTGAAAGTTAAAAAGTGAAAAATCGACAGTCTGGAACCCAGGCTACGTTTGTTATGGAGTGTAGAGTTAGTTATGTTGTACGGCGAGTTTTCAGTTTTTGTGCCCGGGAACAACCTGCATGCTTGGGTGTTATACAAATGTTCTCCAATCTCAAACTCTCTGAAACTTCAGATCTTTCTTTTAAACTTTATTTATTGTATATATAGAACTATATCAATTTCAAATGTGTAGAAGTTTAAACTTATTTAAATTTATTTTACAACAATTGCGAAGCAAGTTTTAACAACTTATATGAATCACTCTCGTTGGCGCGGATGAAAGCGTATATGTCGTCATTCGTGTGGGAGGAAACCGGAGTACCCGGAGATACCACACCTGTCCGATCTGGCGACCACCGTACCATCTCACATACTTCCCGGTCCGAGGATCGAACCCGGGTTACATTGATGAGAAGCGATGAACAAGAACAGCACCACACTAGATACTCACCAACAATTAAAGTATCTCTGTGCGGGTTTTTTCTTCAGTTGGAAGATACTATAATGCATATGCAAAGATTTCCTTGTGTTAACTTTAATAAACCACCTTTAAACTTTAATGTACTTTGTTAAATAATATCAATATAAATGGAGGTAATTTACAATTGATAATTTCACAAAATTCAGATTCGTTTGTGGCTATTTTTCCAAATTTTACTTTTTTTACCGTAATAATTTATTATTAAAAATCTAATCATCCGCTACTTGCAAAATCTTGGTGTGTCGCACATTCTTAGTAAACGCATGATGGGGCTTTAAACACGTTCACGATAATGGAATAGTTTCCATCGGTGTATGAACTACATTGGGCGTGGTTAAAGTGTGTGGAAACCGAAGGCATACACGCTAACTCTAGACATGCCCAATGTAGTTCATACATCGATGAAAACTATGTACCCGCGATTCATTGCTTATATTTACATTAATTATTCTTTTCAATGACACAAACAAAATATAGCACACTGCGCATTTAAAATTAAGTATAGTAAATTAATAAGTAAATTTATAGTCCACATTTCCAACCTACCATTATCCTGAGAACAGGCGTCGATAGATTTTGCCTGGTCAGTCAAATAAATATATTTTAACACCGAGACTATTAATTGGGCCGTATTGAGTTTCTGATAATATTTTGCCAGAAGTTAAAAAGTGAATAATCGACAGACTGGAACCCAGGCTATCCTACCGTGTGCCGGAACAGGGAAATAGATCATCCTTGGAACAGCGTAAATTGTAAGACACGCCTTTTTCCGCGACGAACGCTGACTAAAACTGCTAATGCGCATGCCCGTAACTTCGAGTGCGCATGTCAGCTGCATATCATTAGTTGGGAACCCTCATGTGAACATGTATACAATCAGTACACATACATTATATATGTATTGAACGCAATTCAAATTCTTTAATACGACAAAATACAAAACACAAGAAACCTCTGTTTTGAACACACAAAAAACAAAGTATCAGGTGGAGGCACGAGCATTAATAGTGCCCTGCTGGAGCCGTTACGGTTGTGCCCTTAGGCAAGGCATTACAATTCCACGTTTCCTCTTCTCTCTCCCTCATGGCGATGTATTCCATCAGCAATGAGGTCTGGATTAATATAAGTTGTAGGAACTTTTTCGCAATCGAGCTCAAATAAATTTGTATAAACTAAAAGTATAAAGCTATAGCATAAACATTAAGCATATTATGACATACTTAAGTTGACACATGATTCAATCTACATTTTAAATTACAGCACACCGCATTATCAATACAATAAACATTATAGTGTGTGTGTTTGTTTATTATAGTGTCGCCCCTATTTAAAGGGCCAACCATTTCTGACTTATGAGACACCTCTTTTTATGAACATCAATACTTCCCGAATCCTATGCTTGTTTGTCTGGCGTCAGGCTGGTAGGCAATCGGTAACCATTATTTAACAGGTTGGAGGCTCACCAACTGGTCATATCAGAACGAACCCCTAACGAGATGCGAACCTTCGACCTGCCGCTCCGTAGGTGGACGCCTTAACCACTAGGCCACGGAGACGGTTAGAAACAGGCCCGTAACTACCTTGAGACGAGGGTTTGTTTCGCCTCGACTTTCGGATTTATAGTTCTTTTTTCACCCCCCTCTCTAAGTCCAAGCCATAAATAAGTGCATACAGTCAAACCTGTGTTAGTGGTCACCTCCATTAAGCAGCCAACCTATATTAAGCAGCCAGTTTCCAGATTCCCAATCGGTTGTTTTATTATATATTTGACCTCTAGTTAGCAGCCACCTGTGCTAAGCAGCCACATTCTCCGACTCCCTAGGCTGGCTGCTTAAGACAGGTTTGACTGTATATACATCGAGAGCTGTTCTGACGCGTCGGAATGCTTCACTGCACGAATCCACGAACCACGAGCGATATTAAAATTCCTATCGGAAATGAAAAATAGAAATTTTATAACAAACTAATTTTTTTAAATAATGATGGTTTACATGAGAGATGACTTATTGATATTATGAAACACATTTACTGACGTTAAAAGCAACGAGCCTGCGGCGAGTTACTCTACAACCGAGTAGGCAAACCTCGTAAACATATACCAGAGGACATAGAAAACGCACACTTCGAATAAGTGTGTTTTTACATGAAAAACAATAACTATATAAATACATAGTTTTAAACATTTTGGAATATTTTTAGTTATTCAGTTTGTGTTCAATAATAAAGATGTGGTATATCTTTGATGGAATCCTTCGTATTTCGTTTTCATGTAATAATAATCATATAATGTAGGTGTACGCTTTCTATGTCCTCTAGTATAATATTGAACCATCACGGATGTTAGATTATATTTATTACATATTTATTACGTTTTGCGCCATTTGATATTTGGGACGCTATGTTTTGTATGTTTGATATTTGGGACGCCTTGGTTTTGTACGTTTGATATAACGTTAAGGCGTAGCGATTTGTTTGCTGCAGTGTCTTGCGCACATTTTTTTTTAAATTTCGGTTTATTTAACGTAGCTACCGGTTGCCCATTTGAGCGACGGGCAGTTTACCTAATACAGTCTACATCCACTATGTCAGAGTCGGTTATGTCGAATAATCCGGTTATCTCGAAGTCGGATCAATGTCCCGTTTCAGACACTATAATTTTACATATAACTGGCTCAGTTTATATCGATTTTCGTTCAGTCAAACTTCGGTTATGTCGAAGTATTTTGTTCGGTCCGACGGAATTCGACGTAATGTAGACTTAACACCTTTCCTGGGCAGGCTCCAGCGGTTAACCAGTATTGTGTGCACCAACCTCAGTAAGAAACGGCCAACATGTTCATATAAACAGACACGGTCCCATCGAGGCTCGAACTCGTTACTATCAGTGGTGATAGGTTACAGTAGTATATAAGTCAGCAACCGTAACCACTCGACCACAGATGCGGTCTTTGTTCACAGTGTTCTTTCTGTATGTGCTATGTAATGGCACACATCGCCTAGGTCATATGGCGACTCTATACTAGCCGGTCATAGGGATAACCGTGGATATAAATAGAAATATCAATGCGCAACATATTACCAAGTGCGTAGCGAGTTTGTAAGCTGTCATGGCTAGTTTGTTTGTTTTTGTGTCGGGTGCACACTCAGAATGTAGGATAAATAGAATATTAGGTTACTGTTTTATAAATTTTAATTTATTAGGCTCGTTTCCGAAAAAATACAAGGACAATAAAACAGACGGATCTGTAGTCCAGTGGTAACACGCTGGACTGGTAATCCAGGGATCGCAGGTTCGATCCCCCGTCTGACCCTAATAAAATTAACAGTCCAGTGTCAGGATTACCAGTCCAGCGTGTTACCACTGGACAACAGATCCGTCTGTGATTGCCTTCAATGATTCGATAGATTTATATATACATGTACAGCCAAATCGTAAGCAGCCAGCCAATGGAAGCACATACAATGGCTGCTTCATAGAAGGTCGATATATAATACAACATATTTGGGAATCTGGAAATTGGCTGCTGAATACAGGTTGGCCGATTAATGGAGGTGACAACTAATACTGGTTTGAGTGTATACAGGTTTGAGGTTTGCATTTCAAATGTTAGTGCGGTTTGAGGTTTCTATGCACATAATTCAGTGTTGCGGATTAATTATTTCAGATGCTTCTGCAATTTGTGGCGTGTGTGGTGGTGGTAACGGTGCTGGCCCTCGGCGAGGTTCGAGCAAACAATCTGCTATTCGCTGCGTACCAACAGGCTCAGAGTGGGCTCAACTCGGATTCGGCTCTGTCTGAGACTAGCTTTGGTAGGTCTACCCTTTTCAATATTGTTCCGCCTTAATCACTAATTAATTGTTCCACAATGTATATACAGTCTACATCCGTTATGTCAAAGTCGGTTATGTCGAATTATCCGGTTATCTCGAAGTCGGATAAACTAGTTATGCTAATAGTAATCGATTATTAGTATAAATAGCTGATACATATACAGTCTAAATCCGTTATTTCAAAGACGGTTATGTCGAATTATTCGGTTATCTCGAAGTCGGATCAAAGTCCCGTTTCAGACACTATCATTTTTATATACTAGTAACTGGATCTGTTTTTATCGAATTTCGTTAAGTCAAACTTCGGTTATGTCGAAGTATTTTGTTCGGTCCGACGAAATTCGACATAACAGATGTAGACTGTTATACAAAATATGACAATCTAAAGAAAGGCAAATGGGTCGGGCGCAAAATATAAAATATTCCCAGTAATATTAGTTATTATAAATACATTAAAAAATTGAATATTATTTTTATTAGTTTTAGTAATACATTTTCTGTATATAGTCAAATCTCTCTTAAGTAGCCAGCCATGCAAGGGAGTGATAAAACATGGCTGCTTAGTCAATGTGGCTGCTCAATATAGTTGACAGTCAATGGAAGCACAGAAAATGGCTGCTTAGTCAAGGTGGCTGCTCAATATAGTTGACAGCCAATAGAAGCACAGACAATGGCTGCTTAGTCAAGATGGCTGCTCATATAGTTGACAGCCAATGGAGGCACAGACAATGGCTGCTTAGTCAAGATGGCTGCTCATATAGTTGACAGCCAATGGAAGCACAGAAAATGGCTGCTTAGTCAAGATGGCTGCTCATATAGTTGACAGCCAATGGAAGCACAGACAATGGCTGCTTAATCAAGGTGGCTGCTCAATATAGTTGACAGCCAATAGAAGCACAGAAAATGGCTGCTTAATCAAGGTGGCTGCTCAATATAGTTGACAGCCAATAGAAGCACAGACAATGGCTGCTTAGTCAAGATGGCTGCTCAATATAGTTGACAGCCAATGAAAGCACAGAAAATGGCTGCTTAGTCAAGGTGGCTGCTCAATATAGTTGACAGCCAATGAAAGCACAGAAAATGGCTGCTTAGTCAAGATGGCTGTTTAATATAACTGACAGCCAATGGAAGCACAGACAATGGCTGCTTAATAGAGGGTAAATGCATAATACAACATATTTGGGAATCTGGAAATTGGCTGCTTAATACAGGTTGGCTGCTTAATAGAGATGACCGCTAACACAGGATTGACTGTATTTATAAATCTGAATTTCCAGGAAATTATTACACGAGTCTCGAACAGTATTTGGAGCTAGCTGTGCATAGGGACGGACCAGAGCCTGCTTATATTTCTGAACAAGCTAACTTATTCCAGGATGTGGCCAGGTTCTTCAAGTAAGTGTTGCATTATTTTCTAGCAGTGATCATTACCCAGCATTCTGTAATCGTAAAGTCAAGTTTCGAAATAATAAAATAATAATATCATACAGATCATTTAAAAACTTCAATGAGCAGCACGTTTGTGAAGATTTACGTCTTGCAGACTGGACCTTTGTTTAAATATATGAAGATCCAAATTAAATATTATATACTACAAGTACTTCTCATGGGTTCTCGTATGAAGCAATACATTGGGCTCTCATAGTTTATAACGTTCCATTATTTCTTAGTTTATACAAATTTATTTAGCTCGATTACGAAACAAATTATTTCAACTTATATAAATCACTCTCGAGACCTCATTCCTGATGGAATCCATCGCCACGAGGGAGAGAGAAGAGGCAATGTGGAATTTAAATGCCTTGTCTAAGGGCACAATCGTAACGGCTCCAGTGGGGCTCGAACTCCGGACCTTTCGCACCTGAGGCGAACGCGCATCCACTGCGCTATCACCATTATTTCTTATAGAAAGTTTATTTGTTTTCGCAGTATACCAACTTTTCAAGACATGGAATTTGAACAGTTTCCTGATCTAGCGAAGGATATAACTAGTCGAATCAAGTCAATATGCCCAGACTTCAACGTGGTATGCGACCATGACTTAGCCTATCGACCTATAAATAACTTCTGCAATAATAAGATGCATCCGAGGTGGGGAAATCCAAAAATAGCTCAGCTCCGATTGGCTCCAGCACTCTGGGAAACAAGTAAGATCTCTTTATCTCACTCTCTCTCCTCTCTCTCTCTCTCTGTCTCTCTGTCTCTCTTTTCTCTCTCTCTCTCTCCCCTCTCTCTCTCTCTCTCTCTCTCTCTCTCTGTCTCTCTCCCCCCTCTCTCTTTCTCTCTTTCGCTCTCTCTTTTCTCTCTCTCTCTCTCTCTCTCTCTCTCTCTCCTCTCTCTCTCTCTCTCTTTCTCTGTCTCTCTCTCTCCCCCCCTCTCTCTCTCTGTGTATGTATGTAGGAAATGCCACAGACTCTTCATCCATTATCATGCTTTTGGAATTTTGAAATTAGGTCTTTAAAACTGACTTTTCATATCTCGATGAACATGCAAATTAGGTCTAAAAACTGACATTTCATACTTAGTCGTGGTTCATGACGATTTTGTTTTCTAAAGTAAATCACACAGTTGCATCAATTTTGTAAATGAGTTGTTTTTATTTTCATACTATTTCAGCACACTTGATATCGTTGTTGTTTGACGTAGTAGGCGTGCTGCTTCCACTGGACCCGTATGGAGCACAACTGTTCCCCGCTGGCGTACTGAAGCCGCTCATATTCCACCTCAGCGGCAATGCCGGCTTTAACTTAGCAGGTAATGTATTTTTTTATACCTCATGTGACTCCTCAATGCAAACAATGGATGCCATGACACACGCCTATTGTCTGTCCTGCCCTGCTGCCCTGTCCCTCCTCGAAAATAGTCCCGTACTAATTAATGGCCAGGTGTGCAGCGTGAAACGTAGCGTGGTTACGTATTTCGTGGCCCTCCGCCATCGTATTAATCCAATTAATAACTATCACATAATATAACTTTTAATTAGTTATTAATTAATTAATACAAAATGCATCGGCCTGTATAATTAACAAGTCAACGAAACATGGTGTCTCGTTAGATAATAATCGGCCACAGGCCTCAGTTTTCCTACAGAATGCGCGGCTGTTTTATATTACAATCTTTTTTTTTTTGTTTAAACATATTTTATTGCCAATATTAAAGTGCTTATACAATATAATGCATCATAGCACACTACAGCATAAATAATGGCAAGTGGGTCGGGTCACAAGTTCTCAAAACATTAGATTCGACCCTTCCCAATATTACAATCTGACGTTCTATATATATTATCTTTAAACTTTATTTATTTTACAACGATTGCAAAGTAAGTTTTAACAACTTATATTAATCACCCTCGTTGGCGCGGATGAAAGCGTAACTGTGGTCATTCGTGAGGGGGGAAACCGGGGTACCCGGAGAAAAACCCACTTGTCCGATCTAGCGACGACCGTGTCATCTCACATACTTCTCGGTCCGAGGATCGAACCCGGGTTGCATTGGTGCGAAGCGAGCGCGCTAACTAACACAAATAGTTGGATCTAAACCAATTTCCATATGTTATACTATTTTGCCAAGGTACATTGTAATCACCATGCGTTTCGTTTCTAATTCAGTTCTTCGTCCGAAAGAGATCTGTATAAAACAAGAATGTGAAAGCGGTACTTCTGGACAAGGAAGCTGCAATGTTGATGGCATAATTCACACAATCACTCTAGCGGAACAGGTATGGCAAGGTTCATTGAATCACTCTAAACGCCCACTTGTTAAATTGACCAATGATGTGTTGTCTTTCAGTTCTCTAAACGCCCACTTGTTAAATTGACCAATGATGTGTTGTCTTTCAGTTCTCTAAACGCCCACTTGTTAAATTGACCAATACTGTGTTGTCTTTCAGTTCTCTAAACGCCCACTTGTTAAATTGGCCAATGATATGTTGTCTTTCAGATCTCTAAACGTCGATGTTTACACCATGATACCTACTCCAATGTCGGGAACCAGATTAAGGTAGTGAACGGATGTAGTGCTGTTTTCGAAGTCTGCTACCAACCTCTCGCTGGTACGTTACTATTATTATTATTATTAAGCTTTGGCTGTCAGATTAGCGCAGTGGTTAGCGCGCTCGCTTCTCATCAATGCAACCCGGGTTCGATCCCCGAACCGGGAGGTATGTGAGATGGTACGGTGGTCGCCAGATCGGACAGATGGATTTTGTCCGGGTACTCCGGTCTCCTCCAACACAAATGACCACATATACGCTTTCATCCACGCCAACAAGAAAGTTGTCGTTGTAAAATAAATAAAGATTAAACTGTTTTATTATAAGCTTTGTTAGGTTAGTTTATAAGAATTTGTTGTTACCTCGATTGCCTCCACGGTGTAGTGAATATGGTGTTTGCCTCATAAACGAGAGGTTGTGGGTTCGAACCCACCCATAACCACGGTGATGGCGTGTTCTTAGTTACGAAACTCTAATCCACATGTCCTCTTATCTCTCCATTATGGCGATGTAGTCCATCTGTAATGAAGTCTCAAGATGATTACGCTGATGTTGCAAGAACTAGTTCAGCAATCGAGCTAAAATAAATGTGTACTAATCAAGTTCTTACAACATTAGTCGAATCTCTCTCAACATCTCATTGCGAATGTAATCTGTAATATTTCATAACAACGCCGCCATATATTGTAACCGGAAGTGCTTTTATTAATCTCCAATAGAAAAATACATAATATAACTCAAAGTACTTATAAATACAACAAAGTACATTACAGAATTCAAGAGTTTATGTATGTATTTATGTTCCTTTAATGGCAAACTCTTCGCGGTTAATGAAGTTGCATTGTTTATGAAGTTCGGCTCCACTAGATTTATCTCCATGTTCCAAGCATTCATATTAAACATATGTAACTTGTTTGGTTGTATGATTCGAGTTGTTAAGATCGTTGACGTGAATACCACTGTAACCTATCACCACTGATTGTCACGAATTCGAGCCCAGCTCAGACCGTGTCTCTTTATATGAAACACGTGGCAGTTTCTTAACAACTGGAGACTGCCTAGGAAAGGTGTTGTTAGGTGAATTGCCCGTCGCTCATATGGGCAACCGGTAGCGTCGCTCATATGGGCAACCGGAAGCGTCGCTCATATGGGCAACCGGTAGCGTCGCTCATATGGGCAACCGGTAGCGTCGCAACCGGTAGCGTCGCTCATATGGGCAACCGGTAGCGTCGCTCATATGGGCAACCGGTAGATAAATAAAGGTATAAAACAATATTTCATAATAATTCTATTTTTTGTTTGTTTCATAAATGTAGCGGTTATACACATTGAGAGAGACGAAGGCGAGACGTCCTACATAGAGGTAAGTGGACTTACTGTCACGTGACAGACGGATCTGTAGTCCAGGGTTAACACGCTGGTAATCCAGGGATCGCAGGTTCGATCCCCCATCTGACTCTTCAGGAGGCGTCGCTCATATGGGCAACCGGTAGCGACAATAAATAAACGTAAAACACACACACACACACACACACTTTCACGTGCTAGATAAACTCGTGATATTTGTTTTTTAAACTATTGAAAAGGCATGATAAGACACAGCTTAGAATATTTAAATTTAATTTTAAACAGACGGATCTGTAGTCCAGTTGTAACACGCTCTGACCCTAATACAATTAACAGTCTTTCAGATGGGACGTTAAACCGAGGTCTCGTGTCGGTGCTTTACATCATGCACGTAAAAGAACAAGAGGAGACTCTGGAATGGGTCTCTGTCTGTATCATTGCACTATCCTCCAAACATCTAAAATGACTAATCTCTGCAGGAGGCGTCGCTCATATGGGCAACCGGTAGCGACGATAAATAAACGTAACACACACACACACTTTCACGTGCTTGCTAAGGTCGTGAAATTTGTATTTTTTAACTATTGAATAGACATGATAAGACACAGCTTAGAATATTTAATGTTAAGGTAGATAAGAGCAAAAACCGTTAAACGAACAAATTTAAGTGCATTGCCTAAGGGCACCGACTGGACACAAACTCCTTGCCTCTCGCACGTGAAGTGCGCTATCACAACGCGAGAAAACAATTTCATTGGTCCATTTTTGTATATTAATTGACTTCGATTAACTTTCAGTTATATGATGAGGAAGGTCGTAATCCCGATATAGTTGCGAAATACAATAACCCAAAACTCCTCTATCCAGAGTACGGCAGTGGCGATCCGGGCGCATTCTGGCTGGACTTCCAAGAGGGTACACACAAACTTTATAATACACAATAATTGTTTTTATTTTATGCAGACGGATCTGTAGTCCAGTGGTAACACGCTGGACTGGTAATCCAGGGATCGCAGGTTTGATCCCCCGTCTGACCGTAATAAAATTAACAGTCTTTCAGATGGGACGTTAAACCGAGGTCTCGTGTCGATGCTGTACATCGTGCACGTAAAAGAACCAGAGGAGACTCTGGAATGGGTCTCTGTCTGTATCATTGCACTATCCTCCACAAATCTAAAATGACTAATCTCTTCAGGAGGCCTCGCTCATATGGGCAACCGGTAGCGACGATAAATAAACGTAAAACACACTATTTTATTTTATGCTTTCCTAGGAAATAAAGAAATGCTTCAGTGAAATCAAATGTGTTAAACTGGTTGAAAGCTTTTTACCCCTGTTGTTCCTAATCACTGCATATTGAAATGTTGTCAACGCGAACGTTTTCAGACTCAAGCTGTCAGTGACGTCATATTTGACGTCGTCTAATCTTGACCCTCTCGCACACGTTATTATTTTCTATCATAATGTGTTTAGTTATAATTGAATTACGCTTGCAGGAGTTATCCTCGTAGGCTCTCTATGTATCTACGTCGTAGACTACGGCAGTGATTGTACTTGCATATTATGTTTGCATGAGTTATCCTCGTAGGCTACGGCAGTGATTGTACTTGCATATTATGTTTGCAGGAATTATCCTCGTAGGCTACGGCAGTGATTGTACTTGCATATTATGTTTGCAGGAGTTAACCTCGTAGACTACGGCAGTGATTGTACTTGCATATTATGTTTGCATGAGTTATCCTCGTAGGCTACGGCAGTGATTGTACTTGCATATTATGTTTGCAGGAATTATCCTCGTAGGCTACGGCAGTGATTGTACTTGCATATTATGTTTGCAGGAGTTAACCTCGTAGACTACGGCAGTGATTGTACTTGCATATTATGTTTGCATGAGTTATCCTCGTAGGCTACGGCAGTGATTGTACTTGCATATTATGTTTGCAGGAATTATCCTCGTAGGCTACGGCAGTGATTGTACTTGCATATTATGTTTGCAGGAGTTAACCTCGTAGACTACGGCAGTGATTGTACTTGCATATTATGTTTGCATGAGTTATCCTCGTAGGCTACGGCAGTGATTGTACTTGCATATTATGTTTGCAGGAATTATCCTCGTAGGCTACGGCAGTGATTGTACTTGCATATTATGTTTGCAGGAGTTATCCTCGTAGGCTATGGCAGTGATTGTACTTGTATATTATGTTTGCAGGAGTTATCCTCGTAGGCTACGGCAGTGATTGTACGTGTATATTATGTTTGCAGGAGTTATCCTCGTAGGCTATGGCAGTGATTGTAACCCAGGCACAGGTATACTGAAGGCAGAATTTGATATTGACATTATCAAGCGTCACCTTTCTGAAAACGCATTCAGGTAAGCATAACAAGCGTATAGATCAGGAATCATCATCATCATCAGCATCATCAGCATCATCATCAGCATCAGCATCATCATCATCTCTAGTGATTACATCACTCTGTAATGAGTATTCTCACAATATCATCAAATTAATATGTACACGTAGCAGTCAGGACTGACCAATAAAGGTTCCGCTGTCAAATTGGATGTCCGATTAGCGATGTGGTTAGCACGCTCGCTTCTCGCGAATCCAACCCAGGTTCGATCCTCGCATTGGGAAATATGTGATATGGTACGGTAGATCGCTGAGGCAGAGTCTTGGATAATTTGAATCGAGATTTGTATCTGACCTCGTTAACGAGGCATAGCGTGAAATCTCTCATTAATGTCCCAGAGCATAATATTACACCTGATATATAACAAGGTTCAGTCCGATCCTGTTTATCTTTTGTCAGTTTAAATTAATGCCAGTCTAAAATAATTCTGAAAACAAAATGATAGCCCCTCCTATGTATACTCCCTTTGGTTTAAACATATGTATTCATTCTTAAAATACTGTCGCGATTATACTTGCAGTCCATTATTATTAATATTGGAATGTTGTCAAAAGGTCAGAGTATTATATTAAATACTAGGCGTACCGGTACGAAATTAACAATTTTAATTAGATCTTGTTATACAAGTGTGTGTTTTAATTAAGATATAAGCCTCAAACGGATCCAATATGCAAAATATTGGTACTGTCTTCGGCGCTATGCGCCTCACAGTCCAATAGTTTACATATTGGATCGTTTTCGGCTTATATCATATATATAATGTACAGTAGATATCTATTGTATACAGAATGAACATGAATTTAATCGAAAGCTTAAAACTATACGCCCTTTTTAAGTGTATGCGTATCAACTGTACATAGCAAAGAAACCTTACCAACTATACATGTGTACAGTCACGTGTCACATGTAGTGTCACTACGTTATATTTCAAGGTATTCGCTCGCTGCCAGCGTACAGAAGTCAAAACAAAAAGTAAGACGGTCGATAGTTCATTGTGATGTACCAACCAGTAAGTAAAATACAGTTATACAGTTATATGTACGTTCCCATACCAGGACTATGTTGACTCCCATATACCCGGACTATGTTAACTCCCATATACCCGGACTATGTTAACTACCGTATACCCGGACTATGTTAACTCCCGTATACCCGGACTATGTTGACTCCCGTATACACGGACTATGCTAACTCCCGTATACCCGGACTATGTTAACTCCCGTATACCCGGACTATGTTAACTCCCATATACACAGACTATGTTAACTCCCATATACCCGGACTATGTTGACTCCCGTATACCCGGACTATGTTAACTCCCATATACCCGGACTCTGTTAACTCCCGTATACCCGGACTATGTTAACTCCCATATACCCGGACTATGATAAACTCCCGTATACCTGGACTATGTTAACTCCCGTATACCCGGACTATGTTAACTCCCGTATACCCGGACTATGTTAACTCCCGTATACCCGGACTATGTTAACTCCCGTATATCCGGACTATGCTAAACTCCCGTATACCCGGACTATGTTAACTCCCGTATACCCGGACTATGTTAAACTCCCGTATACTCGGACTATGCTAACTCCCATATACCCGGACTATGTTAACTCTCATATACCCGGACTATGTAAACTCCCATATACCCGGACTATGTTAACTCCCGTATACTCGGACTATGCTAACTCCCATATACCCGGACTATGTTAACTCTCATATACCCGGACTATGTAAACTCCCATATACCCGGACTATGTTAACTCCCGTATACCCGGACTATGTTAACTCCCGTATACCCGGACTATGTTAACTCCCGTATACCCGTACTCGGTTAACTCCCGTATACCCGGACTATGTTAACTCCCATATACCCGGACTATGTTAACTCCAGTATACCCGGACTATGCTAACTCCCGTATACCCGGACTCTGTTAACTCCTGTATACCCGGACTATGTTAATTCCCATATTACGGACTATGTTAACTCCCGTATACCCGGACTATGTTAACTCCCGTATACCCGGACTATGTTAACTCCCATATACCCGGACTATGTTAACTCCCGTATACCCGGACTATGCTAACTCCCGTATACCTGGACTCTGTTAACTCCCGTATACCCGGACTATGCTAACTCCCGTATACCCGGACTATGTTAACTCCCGTATAACCGGACTCTGTTAACTCCCGTATACCCGGACTCTGTTAACTCCCGTATACCCGGACTGTGTTAACTCCCGTATACCCGGACTATGTTAACTCCCGTATACCCGGACTATGTTAACTCCCGTATACCCGGACTATGTTAACTCCCATATACCCGGTCTAGGTTAAACTCCCGTATACCCGGACTATGATAACTCCCGTATACCTGGACTATGCTAACTCCCGTATACCCGGACTATGTTAACTCCCGTATACCCGGACTATGTTAACTCCCATATACCCGGACTATGTTAACTCCCGTATACCCGGACTATGCTAACTCCCGTATACCCGAACTATGCTAACTCCCGCATACCCGGACTCTGTTAACTCCTGTATACCCGGACTATGTTAACTCCCATATTACGGACTATGTTAACTCCCGTATACCCGGACTATGTTAACTCCCGTATACCCGGACTATGTTAACTCCCATATACCCGGACTATGTTAACTCCCGTATACCCGGACTATGCTAACTCCCGTATACCTGGACTCTGTTAACTCCCGTATACCCGGACTATGCTAACTCCCGTATACCCGGACTATGTTAACTCCCGTATAACCGGACTCTGTTAACTCCCGTATACCCGGACTCTGTTAACTTCCGTATACCCGGACTGTGTTAACTCCCGTATACCCGGACTATGTTAACTCCCGTATACCCGGACTATGTTAACTCCCGTATACCCGGACTATGTTAACTCCCATATACCCGGTCTAGGTTAAACTCCCGTATACCCGGACTATGATAACTCCCGTATACCTGGACTATGCTAACTCCCGTATACCCGGACTATGTTAACTCCCGTATAACCGGACTCTGTTAACTCCCGTATACCCGGACTCTGTTAACTCCCGTATACCCGGACTGTGTTAACTCCCGTATACCCGGACTATGTTAACTCCCGTATACCCGGACTATGTTAACTCCCGTATACCCGGACTATGTTAACTCCCATATACCCGGTCTAGGTTAAACTCCCGTATACCCGGACTATGATAACTCCCGTATACCTGGACTATGCTAACTCCCGTATACCCGGACTATGTTAACTCCCGTATACCCGGACTATGTTAACTCCCATATACCCGGACTATGTTAACTCCCGTATACCCGGACTATGCTAACTCCCGTATACCCGAACTATGCTAACTCCCGCATACCCGGACTCTGTTAACTCCTGTATACCCGGACTATGTTAACTCCCATATTACGGACTATGTTAACTCCCGTATACCCGGACTATGTTAACTCCCGTATACCCGGACTATGTTAACTCCCATATACCCGGACTATGTTAACTCCCGTATACCCGGACTATGCTAACTCCCGTATACCTGGACTCTGTTAACTCCCGTATACCCGGACTATGCTAACTCCCGTATACCCGGACTATGTTAACTCCCGTATAACCGGACTCTGTTAACTCCCGTATACCCGGACTCTGTTAACTTCCGTATACCCGGACTGTGTTAACTCCCGTATACCCGGACTATGTTAACTCCCGTATACCCGGACTATGTTAACTCCCGTATACCCGGACTATGTTAACTCCCATATACCCGGTCTAGGTTAAACTCCCGTATACCCGGACTATGATAACTCCCGTATACCTGGACTATGCTAACTCCCGTATACCCGGACTATGTTAACTCCCGTATACCCGGACTATGTTAACTCCCATATACCCGGAATATGCTAACTCCCGTGTACCCGGACTATGTTAACTCCCATATACCCGGACTCTGTTAACTCCCATTTACCCGGACTATGTTAACTCCCGTATACCCGGACTCTGTTAACTCCCATATACTCCGACTACGTACGTGTCCTTGCATGGAACCATTATTTTCAGTGGATATATCGTTCATAACCATTCGTAATATTTGAGTATAACAGCCAATATTTCAAATGCTTTCCTGTACTACGTTTCATAACCGATGTCCATAGTTCGGGACCAGTGTGTATGCTTGAATGTGTTTGCTTAAGCATGTAATCACCTGTTTAAAACATGCCCTCTTTAAAGATTTGTTTTTAAATTTGGATTAGGTGATGTTCTACAGCTGGAGACACATATATCTGACAGCTTTTCAAATATCAGAACTCTTGACAGCTTTCCGTTTCTGCACGCCAGTGCCTCTGTGCGATTTGGACTTAGAACAGACCTGTCAAGTTCCACTGTCAAAGTTGATCTTATTGACACAAGTCATGGTAAGGTTTGTACTGAAACTAAGCAAAATACGGGGCGTATCCAAGGGTTTTTTCGTCTCATTAATTTCCTAAGAAATACCAGCACGTATCCTCATTTTACACAACAGTTACCAGGGGAATTGCACCGATTGGTAGTCAGTTTATTTTAAACATTTCAGTGGGAGCATGCCCCCGGACCCCATACGATAGGCACACATCTGTGACCAGCCATGCCAGATGTGCTGCCCGGGGCTGGTGTTATTAACTTAGCTCCCCTTTTTCCTGGGTACGCCTGTGCAATAATGAGTGCTTTGTCCGGTAATGTTCAACATTTAGGGTACGAGCCCAATATGTTTACTTAGACTGTGCTGGACACCGAATACATGTATACGAAACGAACGATTATACATCGTTTAGTTTATGCTTACCAATCGAATATATAATTATACTCACACGAAATTTCTTTATATTCCATTGGTAAGCATAAACTTGCATATTTTCTCCAATTCGCAGAATAAATCAAAATGTATGCCCTTGCTTGTTTTTTCTCCAATGTGCCGAATAAATTAAAATGTATAAGACAGCAACCTAATATTCTGTATAATTTGTTATGCTCACACAAAAAAGAAAGTGTGCACTTGGTTAGAGGGACAATTATATACTTATATTCACACGTAAAACAGTGTTCTGATAATTATCAAATTTCAATTAAAAGTAAAACATCGTGTAGCCAATACATGTTTGCACATTTTGATACCAAATTTGCCTATTTATTGCTTCTATATATAGGTGCGAAAGGTCCGGAGATCGAGCCCCGCTGGAGCCGTTACGAGTGTGCCCATAGGCAAGGCATTTAATTTACACGTTGCCCAATCGAGCTAAAATTAATTTGTATAAACTAATGGAAAAACCAGAACCTTCCACCATCGTCCTTCTCGATTTAAGGGGATGGTGGCGACACATGTTTTGGTTGAAACAAGCCCCCATGTGAGACATACATTTTGGATATAAAAATATAACTTATTTTCACAGAACTAAAAGTGACTTTGACCCTTGGCCTCCAAGATGGAGACAGCAATATAGAAGTGTTTTACCAGGGTGTCTTGGACGAAAAGCTGCAACAGACGTTAGAAACTCCCAGTGTGACTGGACTGTTTGAGGATGGTAACGGGGCCAGCAGATCAGGATTTGCGTACGTAGGCCCCTATATTGTTGAGTTTTGTTGATATTGTGGATTTAGAGTCACGTCACGCCACGTCTAAGAATTTATAGCAAATGTCCACCCAAGAGTGGTGGGGGAGACAACTGGTGCCCGTCCGAGCATTGTTGCAGGCACAGACAAGCACCAGGGTAGAACTACCGGCAAGCTGGAAAGTTCCTTTATGTGAATGAATTTAACACAACATATTGTACTCGAATCTATAGCGGCGAGTGGCAAATAATTTCAAGTAACCGGCACTCGGCCACTGTTATTAACGATGGAATTCAGATCTTTTTTTTTCATCATGACCTATCATCATTGATGGTCACGGGTTCGAACCAAGACCGTGTCTCTTTATATAAACGTGCTTAGTTGGAGCATTTGTAAGTATAACATTGGTGACTTAACGTACCATCATGCTCGACAACTCTGATTTGTATTATTTTACATAAAACATCACGGGTAGTATCCCTTGATGACACTTTCATTCATTTAAAGCGACATTACATCACAAAATGCCCCCAACAATGCATTCTTCACGTATAAATGCATAGCTACTATAAATTCTTCCCGAATACATTCAAACACAAATATTGAATCAATAAACAGTGTGTTTGTGGTCTACACACTTTCAAAAGTGAATGTAGGATTTCATATACCGGTCATCCACGCTCCTGAATTGACATTTCTATGTCATTATAGTCAACACTACAACGCTTGATATTGTCGCTTAGAGATACTAAATTTAACTAAGATTAGTTTACAAATAAAATGCATGGACACAAATGTGAGATATAACGGTATATCTGTACCATAAATCTCGTTATTCGGGATACACAGGTTGTATTACACATGCATGTCGGCCCTGTTACATTATTTTGTTATGTCAACAAACCGCGTATACGACGCTTGTTTAATAGTTGAAATACTCGAACAAAAATTATACCATATAATAGGAAAATACATTATGTAGAACTTTGCATTTTCACTGATATAGTGTCGCTTTAAAGGCAGGCTTGACTAGAATCGACTTATATCTGTGTGTGTGTTTCTCTGAATCAACACAGACCATTCTGGCTGACATGGCTTGGCAACAGAATCTACACTGGCACAGGAAATGTTCTTGGAAAGAATGCAAACATACACTTCCTGGATCTAGGATTCAGTCACTATCTCTTCACTGTGGACCACGTGGTACTTCACTCCAACCTACATGCTGATTGGCTTTTTGACATAGGTGAGTTTTTGTTTATGCTTCCTTTTAAATTAGGCTTAGTGCTATGTGCACCCATGGTTGAGTGGTTACGGTAATTACCATAAAGCCACTCACCGCCGTAGGTTCCAATCCCACTGCGGATGTGAGGAGGCTATCAAGCCGGATTGCCGTATGACTGTGGTTGTATCCGGGTGTCCGTCCGTGCCTGCAATATTGCTTAAAGGGGCACCCGGGGTCTTCCGCCACCATTAATAAGCTGTTGGTACGACATTTCAAAAAGAAACACACAAATAGTTTAGTGTGTTGCGTCATACTGTATAGGTTATGCAAATTTTAGATCAATAGCGAAACAACATATATTATTCAGTCTCGATACTCATTTTTGATGTATCCATTGTCACGAGAGATAGGAGAGAGAGGAGAGAGAGAGGGAGAGAGAGAGGGGGAGAGATAGGGGGAGAGAGTGAGAGAGAGAGAGAGGGGGAGAGAGGGTGAGAGGGAGAGAGAGAGAAAGAGAGAGAGGGGGGAGAAAGGGAGAGATAGAAGAGGGAGATGAGAGAGAGATGAGAGAGAGAGAAGAGAGAGAGAGATGTGAGAGAGAGAAGAGAGAGAGAGCTAGAGAGAGAGAGGAGCGAGAGAGAGGTCAATTTGGAAACATAAATGCCTTGCTTTAAGGGCACACTCGTCGGCTACAGTTGTTTTGGTTATGCATGTATATAGGATAGCCGACGATTATGCACTTAAAGCAAGGCATTTATGTTTCCAAATTGACCATATATACAATGTACCACATCCCTGCTGGCGAATCATATGGGAACCAAATATTGTTGCAGAATTTCAAATACGTAAATAGATTAACCTGGCCATTTCTGGATTCCAGCTCAAGCCTGTATTTCTATGCGGACACCAGTGAAAGCAATTGGACAATTGTAATACCTATACTACGAATACATAGCAGTAATTGTTATCACATAAATTTCCATTAAGTCCAGAAAACGTAAACGGAAGCCTTAACCACTATGTATGTGTTCTACTGCAGTTCAGTGGGGTGTACCACGTAAGACGTCGACTTCTGGGCGCCCCCTACCATCTGCTCGCGATGTGAGTCTAGCGGTGCACTCTAACATCGGTGGTACAGTAACGTGGAGCCCCAGACTGACGATGGCAGTTATGCAGATGGGCCAATTCCTCGACCATGATCTTATCGCTACTCCAACGGAATCAGGTATACATCACACACGGCTGTGAATCTTCCTCTGTTTAGAGGATGTCCTTTGTTTGGTCAAAATCTTGAAAGATAAATATTGAAACTATTAACCCGCGATTCATTTCTTATATACATTCATTATTCTTTTAAATGACACAAAGAAAATATAGCACACTTTGCATTTAAAATGTATTTAGTCGAGATTTACAACGTACCATGTGCCGAAACAGGTACATAGAGTATCATTGGAACAGCGTAAACTGTAAGACACGCATTTTCTCGCAACGGACGCCACATTGTTTGCGACGAACTCTGCCTAACACTGCCAATAGGTATGGTCGTAACTTGGAGTGCACATATCAGCTGCATATCTTATTAGTTTGAAACCCCCATACGAAAACGTATACAATCAGGACACTTAATTCGTCGAAGGAAATGCAATAGCGAAGTAAATATTGACCAATAATACAGACTGGCATGTGGCATGATATATAAGCTGCAATAACTAATATGTATATACATGTACATGTATAATTATAATTGATCAGCTTATTAGGTTAACGATCTGTTCAATAATGTTAGGGGTGCATTTCCACAAGTGTGACCCTAAATATAAGGAGTTTCTGAAAAGTTCATTATTTGGCTTAGGAGGGTAAAGCGCATTGTTGTTGTTTTTGTTTACCTTCGGGTGTATGTAACTATGGTAATACGACTGATAAGAACAACAACCAGGGGCGTAGCTGACTATATATGCCAATGTTTTACACTGTCAAGCGGTAATGACTTCTCTCTGTTTCAGTGCATGGCTGTGAACCGATCTCTTGTTGTGTGGATGGACAGCCTGTACCCCTGGATCAGTAAGATATTAAAACTATCTGCACGCTAGCAATGAAAATAAATTGCATGACATATGTCCAGAGTCTTCAGCTACAAATAAGAAAAACAGTCATGAATTAATTGTCGTCTGCTACAATTATTTTTACTATTTATAGCCGCTATTTTACCCAGCAGGCAAAGACGGATATGTAGTCCAGTCGTTAA
Source organism: Archivesica marissinica (assembly GCA_014843695.1). NCBI lineage: Eukaryota > Metazoa > Mollusca > Bivalvia > Venerida > Vesicomyidae > Archivesica > Archivesica marissinica. The sequence goes on along the minus strand of CM026392.1, from coordinate 18,964,346 downwards.
CATGTTGGACTGGTGGTCCGTCTGACCCTAATAAAAGTAACAGTCTTTCAGATGGGACTTTAAACCGACGTCTCGTGTCGGTGCTTTACACCGTGCACGTAAAAGAACCAGAAGAGATTCTGGAATGGGTCTCTGTCTCTATCCTCCAAAAATCTAAAATAACTAATCTCCTCATGAGGCATCGCTCATATGGGCAACCGGTAGCGACGATAAATAAACGTAAAATACAAACTATATACGTTTAAATACATACATTCCGCTTGTCTAACGATTCTTATAATAAGAAGGAAAGCTGCGCGTACGGTTGCACTATGAGCACTGCGTCTGTATAAGCTCGCCGATATAAATATGGAGGTTAAATTTTAACATTTTAAGAGGTAATGCTGAATTTAAATGTATTGCCATAAGGGCACAATCGTAATGGCTCCAGCGGGACGCGAACTCCCGGACCTTTCGCACATGAAGCGAACTCGCTACCACTGCTCTATCACGAATCCCAAGCATGACATCGACTAGAACATATCATGGGCTTCTGTGCGTTTATTACTACCACTCTCGAAGGGAAAACGACATAAACACATTAGTGTCATTCTCCACGATATAACGTATGTTACTTTTCAAAAAATGCAACCGAGTAAATCGTTGAACGTTACAAGCGAATGTAGGTTGATTTCCTAGACATTTCTGAAGTACCATATTCGGAAAATGGAAAACAGTCCAGCATGTGTTAGTTGTCACCTCTATTTAGCAGCCGATCTGTATTAAGCAGCCAGTTTCCAGATTCCATGTTATTTTTCATTATACATTTCACCTCAATTAAGCAACCACCTGTGCCAAGCAGCCGCTTTCTGTGATTACTTGGCTGGTTTCTTAAGACAGACTTGAAGGTACATATGAACTAAAACTTCCCTATTCCAGGCAGAGCCGATTCTGTTTCAACATCGATGTGACAACAAAAACCGACAGTAACGGCAATCAAGGTTCTTTTCCATCTACCAATACAAGTTGTCTCCCCTTTACACGATCCGCCACAATCATCGAGTGTGATTTACTCCTGCAGGATCTTCGTACGTTTGTAAATCTATCTGGAGCCTCCTATATTGCATTAATTGTCGAATAAATCTATAAATAGCCTCCTATATTGCATTAATTATCGAATAAATCTATAAATAGCCTCCTATATTGCATTAATTATCGAATAAATCTATATATAGCCTACTAGATTGCATAAATTATCGAATAAATCTATATATAGCCTACTATATTGCATAAATTATCGAATAAATCTATATATAGCCTACTATATTGCATAAATTATCGTACATTTGTAAATCTATTTATAACATCTTTTATTGCGTAAAGTATCGTGTAAATATATATGTAGCCTCCTATATTGCATAAATTATCGTATAAATCTATAAATAGCCTCCTATATTGCATAAATTATCGTTTAAATATATATATAGCCTCCTAAGTTGCATACATTATCGTACATTTGTAAATCTATATAACCTCTTTTATTGCGTAAATTATCATGTACATCTATATGTAGCCTCCTATATTGCATAAATTATCGTATAAATCTATAAATAGCTTCCTATATTGCATAAATTATCGATTAAATCTATATATAGCTTCCTATATTGCATAAATTATCGTACATTTGTAAATCTATATATAGCCTCCTATATTGCATAAATTATTGTATGAATCTATATATAGCTTCCTATATTGCATAAATTATCGTATAAATCTATATATAGCCTCCTGTGTTGCTGTTCTTGCTGTTATTATTACACGTATTATTCCAACTCGGTTCGTTTCAGGTAACCGTGAACAGATGAATGTATTAACCTCATTCATTGATGCTAGTAATGTCTACGGTTCAGAAATCGAAACGGCAAGACAATTACGAGATGGCCTTGATCACACTGGAGGTAAGCTTGCACATAATCTGATTGATCGTATTCATTCATTCATTCATTTATTTATTGACAAACATTATCTCTGGCCATTTACAATATCATAATAAATATGGCCAAGACACATATATATTACAAAATGACATATACATATATCAACAGAATGGCAACATTCATAATTATGACTTATAAACATTCAATCAATTAGATGTAGGATATAAGCCGAAAACGATCCAATATGTAAAATATTGGACTGTGTGAGGCGCGTAGCGCCGACGATAGTACCAATATTTTACATATTGGATCCGTTAACACACACTTATACAACAAGATCCGACTAATTAAAATTGTTAGTTTCGTACATTTACGCGTAGTATTTAATATAATACTGTGGCCTTTTGACACCAGTCCAATATTAATAATAATGGACTGCAAGTACAAGGGTATGACGTCACGACAATGTTTTAAAAGCAGATATATCATCCATGGTATGTTTTCTTATCTTCATAGATTCATGTATATATTTGGCAGTTTTGTACATAACTTTCTTATTTTCTGTGACACATTATTTGCAGCTTTTCTAAGATCCGATCGAGGGCTAGAACTCCCCCAGACAACCGAGGCCGGTGAAATACCATGCAACAACGCCGATAATCCGCATCTGTTGTGTAGAAAGGGAGGTAACTAAAAGATGTTTCATGCATTTTAACAAATCATACCACAACAATGTGGAAACATGTTTTATGAGATGTAATGCTAATTATTGTGTTTATTTGTGGCTTACATGTTATAGTAGATGGTATACACATGAACCACGAACAATCCTTGAAACTGTTAGCAGAGACTTATGAAACAGTTTAGAGGCAACGTGGTTTACTAGTATTAATGCAGTATTTGGAACTAGTGGCAAAGGTCGAAAGACAGAATCATGTATGCAAAATATAACAATACCTAGAAACCACAGAAGCGCCTTAGCCAAATTCAGGTTGTGGGTCGCACCAATTAAGATTGAAACTGGTAGATATCAAGGAGTATCACTGTGTGAACGAACCTGTTTTCAATGTTCAAATACAATCGAGAGCGAAATGTTCATTGTATGAGCATTTACGCACTGAACTTAAATTATATGCGCAGTCTATTTATACATCATTCAACACTGTTAGTTTCTCTGAACAGTTTGCTTATTTAATGCCTGATAGGGTTAGGGATATTGCTAAATTATGTGCCAAAACCTGCAATAGCATTTTAATGGAAAGACGTAATATTTTATGTAAAACCTGAAACATGTATATAGAAATCAAACAGCTTTATAATACTATTACGATTTAACTTTTGTATACATATATGTAAATGCCACATTTTAACCTGTGATGTATAGTTTTACTGTTTTATAAATCTGTATATTTTAAATTGAATTGAAAGTTAAGTTTTAAGATGCTGTTATATTATATCTTAGTTTGTCTCTTATATCTCAAACATGAGTGGTTTTGTACATTGTTTTAATATTACAGTTTCAATGTGTTGTGTATGCTTGTACAAAAATGAGACGTTAATAAACATTTATCTATCTATCTATCTATCTATCTATCTATCTATGAACTCATTTAATACATTTTTAAACACATGTATTACAAATTGTCACATCAATTCTACTTTTCAGCTTTAACATTACTATATAATTCCAATATTCAGTTTGCACTTATAGTCCTATCATTTGATTTGTATATATGCTGAGGGCCTCATTGTACATTAACTTTTGTTACATGAGTTCTCTCGTAAAATAAAGTATTTATATTATTATTATTATTAACATTATTGTTATTACGGTTTGATTTTGTCCCCTATACGTTTAATAAGGAAATTTATCAAGGAAATCTTAATTAAATTTTAATGACATATTGAGAGAATATTGCATTATTATTATTACTATTATTATTATTACTATTATTATTATTATTATTATTATTATTGTTATTATTATTGTTATTATTATTATTATTATCATTATTATTATTATTATTATTAATTATTATTATTATTAATTATTAATATTAATATTTATTATGTGATTTGAGCTATGCCATGCCAACTATTCTGTTTTGTGTTATGTTGTGCTAACCTATCTTATGCATGAGCATATTCTGGTGAGGGAGGGTGGGGATATTAGATGTACCCCCCCTCCCCACTGAGAATTGCCTATCACACAGTATTACTTGAAGATTCACAATAAATGAACATGTCACAACCATAGGCATAGTGTAATACTGTACTAAGTGCACACTGTATACATAAAGAAGGCAGATAGAACTGTTGCGCGCAAAACTCACAAAACAATTGTTTTTTCTTCTTCAAAAGGTGATTTCCGCGCAATGGAACAGCCTATGCTAGCGTCCATGCACACTGTGTGGCTGCGAGAACACAATCGACTAGTTCAGGGGCTGTTGGATTTGGGCAGTGGATATAGCTTGGGCTCGATCGCAGAAAGGGAGATCCTCTACCAGACAGCTCGTAAAATTCTCATTGCGGAGATGCAGGTAAAATCCACATACATTTGTAGTTCGAAATGTATACATATTTACTTTAACTCGATTGCAAAACAAGTTTTACAGCATTATATTAATCGCTCTCAGGACCTCGGGTGGAATCCATCGCAATGAGAGAAAGTAGGGAGGGAAGGAGAGGGAGATGCCTAAGTGGTTAATTCCGGCGCTTAACACATCATTTTTATTCCACTATAAATATATACAAATATTATTTCCATTCTAACATGACCACAATATCTAAAAAGCTTCAAAATAATTGGTGTTATTTCTTTAGAAAGAGTAAATTATGTTACAAAACTACGAAACTGCTAGTAAACGTACGTCACGTTTGACATCACAAATAGTTAAACACGGTAACTTCCTTCTTTATGTATACAAAAAAAATGCCGAGTCATGTTAGAATATACAGTTGATGGTTCCTTAATATATTATGTGTGTACAGGTTGTGGCATATGATGGTTACCCACACCATTTCTATATATTATGTGTGTACAGGTTGTGGCATATGATGGTTACCCACACCATTTCTATATATTATGTGTGTACAGGTTGTGGCATATGATGGTTACCCACACCATTTCTATATATTATGTGTGTACAGGTTGTGGCATATGATGGTTACCCACACCATTTCTATATATTATGTGTGTACAGGTTGTGGCATATGATGGTTACCCACACCATTTCTATATATTATGTGTGTACAGGTTGTGGCATATGATGGTTACCCACACCATTTCTATATATTATGTGTGTACAGGTTGTGGCATATGATGGTTACCCACACCATTTCTATATATTATGTGTGTACAGGTTGTGGCATATGATGGTTACCCACACCATTTCTATATATTATGTGTGTACAGGTTGTGGCATATGATGGTTACCCACACCATTTCTATATATTATGTGTGTACAGGTTGTGGCATATGATGGTTACCCACACCATTTCTATATATTATGTGTGTACAGGTTGTGGCATATGATGGTTACCCACACCATTTCTATATATTATGTGTGTACAGGTTGTGGCATATGATGATTACCCACCTATTCTATATATTATGTGTGTACAGGTTGTGGCATATGATGATACCCACACTATTTCTATATATTATGTGTGTACAGGTTGTGGCATATGATGGTTACCCACCATATTTCTATATATTATGTATGTACAGGTTGTGGCATATGATGGTTACCCACCATATTTCTATATATTATGTATGTACAGGTTGTGGCATATGATGGTTACCCACACTATTTCTATATATTATGTGCGTACAGGTTGTGGCATATGATGGTTACCCACACCATTTCTATATATTATGTATGTACAGGTTGTGGCATATGATGGTTACCCACACTATTTCTATATATTATGTGCGTACAGGTTGTGGCATATGATGGTTACCCACACTATTTCTATATATTATGTGCGTACAGGTTGTGGCATATGATGGTTACCCACACTATTTCTATATATTATGTGTGTACAGGTTGTGGCATATGATGGTTACCCACCATATTTCTATATATTATGTATGTACAGGTTGTGGCATATGATGGTTACCTGCCATCTTTCATGGATAGCAATATAATGACCATGTTTGGAATGAAACAAGGAGACTGTACTTATGATCCAAAGCGGAATCCGGGAATCAGGAATGAGTGGGGAATTGCAAACAGGTAAGATTGGAGATTAAATCCATATTACAAATTAAACTATAAATAGAAATGTGTAATTAAAGTCCTAAATTGGGAACACGTTATCAACTTGTTTTCCCTATATACATTTTTTTTCTCAGAAGTGTTTTAGCTTTTTTCATGATTCAAACAGTTTGTTTAAAATGTACCCATCAGGCAAGGGAAGGTGGAAGTCGTGATAGCTCAGTGGTAGCGCGTTCGCTTCATATGCGAACGGCCCGGAGTTCGAGCCCCGTTGGAGCCGTTACGAGTGTGCCATTAGGCAAGTCATTTAAAGTGCACATGCCTCTTCTCTCTACCTCGTGGCGATGGATTCCCAATCGAGCTAAAATTAATGTGTATAAACTATAATTTGTATAATATAATAATAATATGTGTCTACCCTACACGCGCTACATGACCTTAGATGTCGATGCGCCGTAAAACACCATTCATTCTACCCTACATTACAAAATGACATTTTTTATAACAGGCACACAGCTTACATAGAAATGATTTAAGCTAAAATATTTAAGATAAAAGAAATGGTTCATTTACTTTGAGGTTTGTGTTTTTAAGTTTATTTATCGTCGATACCGGTTGCCCATATGAGCGACGCCTCCTGAAGAGATTAGTCATTTATGTTAGATCTGGCCCCGAGGTAATAAACTGTTCTCAGATCTCAAACTCGAACTCAAGAACTTTGATTGGTTGAGTTTGAGATTGGAGAAAAGTTTTATAACCTCCAGCCCTGGTTCTATTACGTATACGGTGTGAATCAAAGGCACGAGACCTCGGTAAAATCCCATCTGAAAGACTGTTAATTTTATTATGATCAGACGCGGGATCGAACCTGCGACCCATGGATTTGCATTCCAACGTGTTAGCATTTCAAACTCATGTTATTTATTGTGTGGACAGAATGGGACACACCTGGGTAAGCGGTTTGCTGCACGGTTCTTCTGGAGCGCAACTGGTAACCAACTTCTTCAACCCCACCCTGTCATACAGCCAGGGTTCAGATCCAATGTTGAAGGCTATGGCGGATAACGAATGTCCAGAAACAGACAAGTGAGTACAGACGCACACACATAATTATACTTTTTATATGAAAATGCATGTTTTCAATATTTACCAAATTGTCGAGATATTTGGAAATGTTTGAAATATGTGGTATTCATATTTCTTTGTCATATTTCTTTGTTATTTAATTGCCTGTGTTATTTAATTGTGTTATTTAATTGACTGTGTTATTTAATTGTGTTATTTAATTGCCTGTGTTATTTAATTGCCTGTGCTATTTAGTTATAATTACTTTGCGTATATCTGGTATTTATATATGTTATATGCCTCATATTGTCATGGTTACATGAAATGAGAGAAATAAATTGAATTGAATTGAATAAAGAATTTGATGACGGTTTGTTTTTCCTTTCAGGCTAATGGAAGACGCGGTTAGGGAGCACTTGTTCCGTGTCGGGGCGGACGCTAACGATTTGGCGGCATTGAATGTACAGCGTGGACGAGACCATGGTGTGAGCTATTGTAGGGCTAGGGAGGCGTTTGCCAAATATGGAGTTCGGGTCCCTAAAACATTCAACGACTTGATTACTCACAATATTATTCCAAAGGCTGCAGTAGAACAGCTCATGAAGTGTTATGAGTAAGTACGACAGCATTTTATCATTCTGTATTTTACCATAGCATTCAACGGGAGTGCACACTTCGCTGACAGGGTGATAGCGCAGAGGTAGCACGTTAGCTTCAGGAGCGAAAGGCCTCCGAGTTCGTGCCCAGCTGTAGCCGTTACAATTGTGTCCTTAGGCACTTAGGCAATGCATTCAAATTCCACGTTGCCTCTTCTCTTTTCCCTCGTGGCGATGGATTCCATCAGGAATGAGGTCTCGAGAGTGATTAATATAAGTTGTAAGAACGTGTTTCGCAATCGAGCTAAATTAAAGGAGCTTAATTAGACATGTAATTATGTAATGTGTTTGGTTGCGTAATTCAAAAACAGCTGTGTGTGTAACATTGACATATTCCTGTATATATTTAGCTGTGTGTGTAACATTGACATATTCCTGTATATATTTAGCTGTGTGTAACATTGACATATTCCTGTATATATTTAGCTGTGTGTGTAACATTGACATATTCCTGTATAGTCTAGCTGTGTGTGTGTGACATTGACATATTCCTGTATAGTCTAGCTGTGTGTGTGACATTGACATATTCCTGTATATATTTTGCTGTGTGTGTGTGACATTGACATATTCCTGTATATATTTAGCTGTGTGTGACATTGACATATTCCTGTATATATTTAGCTGTGTGTGTAACATTGACATATTCCTGTATATATTTAGCTGTGTGTGACATTGACATATTCCTGTATATATTTAGCTGTGTGTGACATTGACATATTCCTGTATATATTTAGCTGTGTGTGTTACATTGACATATTCCTGTATATATTTAGCTGTGTGTTACATTGACATATTCCTGTATATATTTAGCTGTGTGTGACATTGACATATTCCTGTATATATATTTAGCTGTGTGTGTTACATTGACATATTCCTGTATATATTTAGCTGTGTGTGTTACATTGACATATTCCTGTATATATTTAGCTGTGTGTGACATTGACATATTCCTGTATATATTTAGCTGTGTGTTACATTGACATATTCCTGTATATATTTAGCTGTGTGTGACATTGACATATTCCTGTATATATTTAGCTGTGTGTGAACATTGACATATTCCTGTATATTTAGCTGTGTGTGTAACATTGACATATTCCTGTATATATTTAGCTGTGTGACATTGACATATTCCTGTATATATTTAGCTGTGTGTGACATTGACATATTCCTGTATATATTTAGCTGTGTGTGTAACATTGACATATTCCTGTATATAGTTAGCTGTGTGTGACATTGACATATTCCTGTATAGTTAAGCTGTGTGTGTGACATTGACATATTCCTGTATATATTTAGCTGTGTGTGACATTGACATATTCCTGTATATATTTAGCTGTGTGTGTTACATTGACATATTCCTGTATATATTTAGCTGTGTGTTACATTGACATATTCCTGTATATATTTAGCTGTGTGTGACATTGACATATTCCTGTATATATTTAGCTGTGTGTGTTACATTGACATATTCCTGTATATATTTAGCTGTGTGTTACATTGACATATTCCTGTATATATTTAGCTGTGTGTGACATTGACATATTCCTGTATATATTTAGCTGTGTGTGACATTGACATATTCCTGTATATATTTAGCTGTGTGTGACATTGACATATTCCTGTATATATTTAGCTGTGTGTAACATTGACATATTCCTGTATATATTTAGCTGTGTGTGTGTGTTACATTGACATAGTCCTGTATATATTTAGCTGTGTGTGACATTGACATATTCCTGTATATATTTAGCTGTGTGTGTGTTACATTGACATATTCCTGTATATATTTAGCTGTGTGTGTCACATTGACATATTCCTGTATATTGTAGCTGTGTGTGTGACATTGACCTTTTCACCGGTATTGTTATTGAAACACCACTCAAAGACAGGGTAGACTACACATCAGATTCAACAAATGGTGAACTTCTCAATTTCATCTTAGCTGAATTCTTTGGTGATGCGAAATGTGGTGATAGATACTGGTATGAATTTCCAGATTCCAAGTTCTCCAAAGGTTGGTATTTTTTATATACCAATTTATTTTAGCTCGATTGCGAAACAAGTTCATTCAACTTATATTAATCTTTAGACCTCATTCCTGATTGAATCCATCGCCATGAAGGAGAGAGAAGAGGCAATGTGGAATTTAAATGACTTGCCTAATCGTAACGACTCCAGCGGGGCTCGAACTCCGGACCTTTCGCACCTGAAGCGAATGCCGTCCACTGCGCTATCACGACTTGGGTACACTAACAAGAGAATTTGCACCAAATTTATTTGCAAATGATTTTAAAATATCTGCATCATTCACTCACAGCTCTTTCGATGTGAAAAATATACGGGTCACTGGTCCAGTGATTAACATGTTGGACTGTAAATACAGGGATCCTGTGGCGGATTAAGGGGAGGGCTGACTGGGCTGAAGCCAGAGCTGAAGCCAGAGTCCCCGATATTTAGGGGCCCCCTAATTAGTATTTTAAAATCTGTAATTAACTGAATAAAATTTAACGAATTTTTTTTTAATGACTACATAAATAGATAGAAATCCAATCCAAGTCGTCTTTGTCCCGTATACTGTAAAATGTAAAACTTTTATCCGTTACAGATCAGATTAGGACGCTGTTCACGTTATCTGTGTCTCGTATACTAAACCATGTACAACTTGAATCCGTTACAAATCAGATTAGGGCGCTGTTCACGTTATCTGTGTCCCGTATACTGTAAAATGTGAAACTTTTATCCGTTACAGATCAGATTAGGACCGCTGTTCACGTTATCTGTGTCCCGTATACTGTAAAATGTAAAACTTTTATCCGTTACAGATCAGATTAGGACGCTGTTCACGTTATCTGTGTCTCGTATACTAAACCATGTACAACTTGAATCCGTTACAGATCAGATTAGGGCGCTGTTCACGTTATCTCTGTCCCGTATACTGTAAAATGTGAAACTTGAATCCGCTACAGAACAGATTAGGGCGCTGTTCACGTTATCTGTGTCCCGTATACTGTAAAATGTGAAACTTGAATCCGTTACAGACCAGATCAAGGCGTTATCCAAGTCGTCTTTGTCCCGTATACTGTAAAATGTAAAACTTGAATCCGTTACAGACCAGATCAAGGCGTTATCCAAGTCGTCTTTGTCCCGTATACTGTAAAATGTAAAACTTGAATCCGTTACAGACCAGATTAGGGCGCTGTTCACGTTATCTGTGTCCCGTGTACTAAAACATGTACAACTTGAATCCGTTACAGACAGATCAAGGCGTTATCCAAGTCGTCTTTGTCCCGTATACTGTAAAATGTAAAACTTGAATCCGTTACAGACCAGATCAAGGCGTTATCCAAGTCGTCTTTGTCCCGTATACTGTAAAATGTGAAACTTGAATCCGTTACAGATCAGATTAGCGCGCTGTTCACGTTATCTGTGTCCCGTGTACTAAAACATGTACAACTTGAATCCGTTACAGATCAGATCAAGGCATTATCCAAGTCGTCTTTGTCCCGTATACTGTAAAATGTAAAACTTGAATCCGTTACAGACCAGATTAGGGCGCTGTTCACGTTATCTGTGTCCCGTGTACTAAAACATGTACAACTTGAATCCGTTACAGATCAGATCAAGGCGTTATCCAAGTCGTCTTTGTCCCGTATACTTTAAAATGTAAAACATGAATCCGTTACAGATCAGATCAAGGCGTTATCCAAGTCGTCTTTGTCCCGTATACTTAAAATGTAAAACATGAATCCGTTACAGATCAGATCAAGGCGTTATCCAAGTCGTCTTTGTCCCGTATACTGTAAAATGTAAAACATGAATCCGTTACAGATCAGATCAGGCGTTATCCAAGTCGTCTTTGTCCCGTATACTTTAAAATGTAAACATGAATCCGTTACAGATCAGATCAAGGCGTTATCCAAGTCATCTTTGTCCCGTATACTAAAACATGTACAACTTGAATCCGTTACAGATCAGATCAAGGCGTTATCCAAGTCGTCTTTGTCCCGTATACTGTAAAATGTAAAACATGAATCCGTTACAGATCAGATCAAGGCGTTATCCAAGTCGTCTTTGTCCCGTATACTGTAAAATGTAAAACATGAATCCGTTACAGATCAGATCAAGGCGTTATCCAAGTCGTCTTTGTCCCGTATACTGTAAACTGTACAACTTGAATCCGTTACAGATCAGATCAATGCGTTATCCAAATCGTCTTTGTCCCGTATACTGTAAAATGTACAACTTGAATCCGTTACAGATCAGATCAAGGCGTTATCCAAGTCGTCTTTGTCCCGTATACTGTGTGACAATCAAGTGGGAACCAACATTACAGAGATCCAAGCTGATGCCTTCAGGGTTATTGATGCTACAACGTATGTTTACATTTTTACAATGTATTTGTTCCAGTTGATTGAAGTTGTGATAGTAATCTTGTTGCCTAAATCTTTTTTGAATACAGACGGATCTGTAGTCCAGTGGTTAACATGCCCTAATAAAATTAACAGTCTTTCAGATGGGACGTCAAACCGAGGTCTCGTGTCGGTGCTTTACACCGTGCACGTAAATGAACCAGAGGAGACTCTGGAATGGCTCTCTGTCTGTATCATTGCACTATCCTCCAAAATCTAAAATGACTAATCTCTACAGGAGGCGTCGCTCATATGGGTAACCGGTAGCGACGATAAACAAACGTAAAACACACAAACTCTTTTTTGAATCAGCAATCGGTATACATGTATACCCTTGGCTATTTATAAATAATAGTTGTGTGAAATATGAAGAAAGCCCAATTGCAACATAAACATATACATGTGTAATGAGGGTTTAAAGTCGTACCAACAACATAGGTCCTATGTCCAGACCCCGGGTGCCCCCCTCCCCCAGCAACAGTTCACACGTGGACGGGCACCAGGGTAGAACCACCAACTTTCCACAAGCCAGCTGGATAGACCCTCGCATGCAACAATCCTACCTCCTCCCCCAGTCCTATGTCCAGACCCCGGGTGCCCCCCTCCCCCAGCAACAGTTCACACGTGGACGGGCACCAGGGTAGAACCACCAACTTTCCACAAGCCAGCTGGATAGACCCTCGCATGCAACAATCCGACCTCCTCCCCCAGTTGGATCGAATCGGTGAGGAACAAGTGATGTGAAGGCGAATAGGAGATGCTCCTCGACCCCTACTCGACCTATGACGTGGGAAATAAATGGGGTTACTCCGAAAGGGAGCCTGGAAAAAAAAGTGATGTGAAATCATCGACCTTAACCACTCGTCCTTGTAGCCCTACGTGCACTACGCAAATATACACGTATCAGATGAGCTATGTACTTGCTCCATCTTGTGTTGTACACGCTTTTTTATACTTTATTTATTTTACAATGATTGCGAAGCAAGTTTTAACAACTTATATTAATCACTCTCGTTGGCTCGGATGAAAGCGTATATGTGGTCATTCATGTGGGAGGAAACCAGAGTACCCGGAGAAAACCCACCTGTCCGATCTGGCGATCATCGTACCATCTCACATACTTTCCTGTCCGAGGATCGAACCCGGGTCGCATTGGTGAGAAGCGAGCTCGCTAATCACTGCGCTAATCGGACAGCTATTTGTACACGCTTGTATCTTCCTATTCACTTTATTCATAAAAGTTTGTATTGCTTTTTCTCAGAAATCCTATTAGAAGTTGTGAATCCTTCAAGAAAATTCCAAAACTGGATTTAGAACTGTTTCCAAGAAAACCGATTTCAATTGAAGCAGCAGATTCAGTGAAATCACCCGCAAAACGCACAGAAGGTAACGCCGCTAGCGTCACTGATGGTGGCCTTGTTAATTTATCAGATCGTACGGCGGAAGAAGGGCATGATGAACAGAATGACGCGATGCACGCAGGACGTGCATATGGAAGTCAGGAACTAAATGATGAAGTGATCGCAGGTCGTACCGCAAAGGGAGGTGACATTGATGCAGTTGGTGGAGATAGCGAGAGTGAGTTAGGTATGACAGACCGCACAGGCGTAGAGAGGGATATGACTGAAGATATGGAAAGACAGAGAGATGTAGAAAGAGAGAAGAAAGTCAAAGAACTTGAGGAAATTCATCACCTGTTGGATGTATTAAGACGACTGGAAGATAAATAACTGTCATTTACAAGCATCTGTGTTGCATATAAAGTAGCCTTTACCTTTCCATATACAAATCATATCCGTTTGTGGAAAAACAGTATTTTAAGGAACACTGTACGAACTCCGGACCTTTCACATTTAAATGCCTTTCCTAAGGACACAATCGTAACGGCTACAGCGGGGCTCGAACTCCGGACCGTTCGCACCTGAAGCGAACGCGCATCCACTGCGCTATCACGACTCCCGCTATTATCTAGGTTTTAACAATTTGCATGCTGGGTAAAATAAAAGCTATCAATAGTTCAAATAAGTGTAACAGACGACAATTCATTGCTGTGATTTTCTAATCTTTAGCTAAAAACGCGTGGAATATGACATGGAATGTCCTTAGTTTAAGCACAGTTTATTTCAAACAATACAACATATACAAATATACATTTTGCACAAAATTTAGAATGAATGGAAAAGGATTAGAACCGAAAGTTATAGCTGATAGAGGTCTTCTCCTATGGATTATCATTAGAAGTATGTCATAAACACAGCATTCTCATGACATTACAAACCATAGTTCACGGCTTGCGCCCAAAATAGTTCACAGCTTGCGCCCTAAGAGTTCATGGTCAAAATGAAATCCACTTTTTATTTATTTGTTGATATTAATAAATTATTTTATTTTTACGAAAAATTGTTGATTATTGCCTATTTTCGGTTATTGATTTATTTAACTTTTTCCAATTTATTATAAATCCATTGTGAAACCAGTTTTTACAACATTACATTAATAGCTCTCGAGGTTTCTAGTTGGAATCTTGAGAGGGAGAGAGGGGAGTGAGAGGGAGGGGGATAGAGAGAGGAGACACTGTGGATTTACGGGACTTGCCTAAGGACACCACCGTGTTTCTGACGGAGTTCGAACTCACAACTTCTCGATTACAGGGCTGACTAAAACCATGACACCACGGAAGTTCCACTTGTTAGCGTCAATAAAGATGATGCTAGGAAGTGGGGGGGGGGGGATAAATGGTAATATGTGAGAAAGTTGTTAGTTGCTTGCGGAGACAGGATAGTTGATTACTGGTTCTTACCCAGCAACTGCGAGTGATCTACCCCCATATCAGACGGCCTCCCAATAATAATCAGAACATGATTGATAGGCAGTAGTAGCAAAGGAAGGGCACTGTGTACAACCACCGACTGTTCACAAACCATCTGGGTAGTTTCCTCACATGAAAGAACTCGACACCGCCAATGGGATGGATTCGAACCTACAGCGGTTAGGGCAAGTGATTTTAAGTCAACGACATTAACCACTCGGACACGTAGGCAGAACCCTCAACCTTAACCACTCGACCACGGAGGCAGAACCGTCATCCTTAACCACTCGGCCACGGAGGCAGAACCCTCAACCTTAACCACTCGACCACGGAGGCAGAACACTCAACCGTAACCAGTCGACCACGGAGACAGAACCCTCGACCTTAACCACTCGTCCACGGAGACAGAACGCGCGACCTTAACCACTCGTCCACGGAGACAGAACCCTCGACCTTAACCACTCGTCCGCGGAGACAGAACCCTCGACCGTAACCACTCGGCCACGGAGACAGAACCCTCGACCGTAACCACTCGTCCACGGAGACAGAACCCTCGACCGTAACCACTCGTCCACGGAGACAGAACCCTAGACCTTAACCACTCGACCACGGAGACAGAACCATCATCCTTAACCACTCGTCCATGGAGACAGAACCCTCATCCTTAACCACTCGACCACGGAGGCAGAACCCTCAACCTTAACCACTCGTCCATGGAGACAGAACTATCATCCTTAACCACTCGACCACGGAGACAGAACCCTCATCCTTAACCACTCGGCCATGGAGACAGAACCATCATCCTTAACCACTCGACCACGGAGACAGAACCCTCGACCTTAACCACTCGACCACGGAGACAGAACCCTCGACCTTAACCACTCGACCACGGAGACAGAACCCTCGACCTTAACCACTCGTCCACGGAGACAGAACTCTCAACCTTAACCACTCGGCCACGGAGACAGAACCCTCGACCTTAACCACTCGTCCACGGAGACAGAACCCTCGACCTTAACCACTCGGCCACGGAGACAGAACCCTCGACCTTAACCACTCGGCCACGGAGACAGAACCCTCGACCTTAACCACTCGTCCACGGAGACAGAACCCTCGACCTAAACCACTCGGCCACGGATTCGTACCACTCATAGTTGCTGGGGTATTGTCTTCCCAGGTAATGCTTTGTCATTTACATGACCGAGAATGTAGTAGACAAGTATAATAAGAAAGATATAAATAGTTAACTGATGCTCCCCCATACCTAGCCTGTGAACAGGCGTCCATATAGTGTGCCTGGTCAGTCAAATCAATATTTTAACACCGATACTATTAATTGGGCCGTGTTGAGTTTCTGATCATATCAAGTTAAAAAGTGAAAATTCGACAGACTGGAACCCAGGCTAATAAATGTATGTTGCCATGAAATCAACAAGCTTTAAACTGGTCTAGTACATGCAAAGTATTTCTTAGCCTGGGTTCCAGTCTGGTGATTTTTCACTAATTTACGTCTGGAAAATGACAATTCAGAAACTCAATACGACGGCCCAATTAATAACAAGCTTTAAACTGGTCTAGTACATGCAAAGTATTTCTTAGCCTGGGTTCCAGTCTGGCGATTTTTCACTAATTTATTTCTGGAAAAATGACAATTCAGAAACTCAATATGACGGCCCAGGAATGGTCTCGGTGTTAAGATATATATGGTTATTGCAGAATGTATAAACGCCTGTTCCCAGGCTAAGTATGTCTGTATGCCGTGTACTTATGTATTTTAAGTCTGATACCAGTTTTAAATCAGGCAGTAATAGTTGCCTTGCCGTTGTTTATCGGCGAGTGTGTTGTGTGTTTTTAAATACGTCAGTTTATTTATCGTCTCTACCGGTTTCCCATATGAGCGACGCCTCCTGAAGAGATTAGTCATTTTAGATTTTTGAAGGATAGTGCAATGATACAGACAGAGACCCATTCCAGAATCTTCTCTTGGTTCTTTTACGTGCACGGTGTAAAGCACCGACACGAGACCTCGGATTAACGTCCCATCTGAAAGACTGTTAATTTTATTAGGGTCAGACGGGCGATCGAACCTGCGATCCATGGATTACCAGTACAGCGTGTTACCACAAGACTACAGATCCGTCTGTAATTTATCGACGATTTAAACACTGTTTGTATGGTTCTGGTGCGTAGGAATTAACCGGTATGCCAATATAATGCTACGAACGAAAACATGTGTGTGTTATTTTGTCGGCGGAGCAAATTTCAACAACCGTTCATGATAATAATAATAATAATAATAAAGACTTCATTTAACGAGAGAACTCATTTGAAACAATTATGTCAATCTATCATGAGGCCCTCAACAAATTAAAACATGAAATAACATAATGAAACTTGTAAACAGCAAACAGTAAACCTGTCATAGGAAATAAGATATAAGCTGCAAGAACTAATACTTATATTCGTGTATAATTGTATATTATCAGTTTATTAGGTTATTGGTCTGTTCTTTGCAGCACCTGCTATATAAAGCTTTGAAGTGTGGAACAGAGTGTGCTGTTTTGATGAGATAAGGGAGAGCATTGCACAAGTGTGACCCTAAATATAAGAAAGATTTCCTAAAAACTTCAGTAGTTGGCTTAGGAGGGTACAGTTGGAGATTGGCGGATGATCGCAAGTTTTGAATTCGAACTTCGGCTCTAGCTGTTGTTCATAGAAGATTTAACAGCGGTAGATTTGTTCTGTGTTTGTAGGAACAAAATAACAAGTCATGTTAGAATATGAATTCTAAACCTGAGCATCACCATGAACACAAGAACGTGCATGTAAATAAAGCTCGTAACATATAAACAATTTTTAAAAGATTTTATTTATTTACGATTCATTCTCTCCGTTTTGCACCCGTTTCCTTTTCTTTGCCCCCTCTTGTCTGTTCGATCTTTCCACATGTTGGATTATGTCTATGTCATCTTTACCGTCGTACTGCACGTGCGACACCATTGCATTAAGTGTTGCACAATCACTAGTATTAAACAGCACAGTCAGTCCCCTTGCCTTCCTATCTAGGAGCACTTTGCGTTTTGTGTCCAGCTCTACATCCCTCTGCAGACTGACATTGTCCGGGTGAACGGCCTGCTTGGACACCCACCTGATGTCGTCCACATATTTGCTATGCACCTTGTCAGCTACTCGTAGTCGGGCTATCTGCATACTAAGCGGGTATGAACGTAATGTCGAGGTATCATGTTCATGATCATTAAGTTCTCCGATGTTATTCCATGGTCTCTGATCAACTGCATTCATCTTCGTTAGTAGCTCATCTGTCCCGCCTGGTGTTTTACGAACCTGCTGACCTACTGAAACAACAAATGTAGCCATTACCATAACACTGTCTAATAAACTAACTACGATACAAATATGAATATTTTTAAAGCGATATTACATCGCAAAAAGCAAATAAAATGTATTTTTTCACGTAGTATACAAGTATAACAAGAAAGATATAAATAGTAGGTATGTTAACTGATGCTCCCCCATACCTAGCCTGCGAACAGGCGACGATATATTGTGCCTGGTCAGTCAAATAAATATTTTAACACGGAGACTATTAATTGGGCCGTATTGAGTTTCTGATCATATCCACTGTCATTTTGCCAGAAGTTAAAAAGTGAAAATTCGACAGACTGGAACCCAGGCTAATAAATAGTATGTATGTTGCCATTAAATCAACAAGCTTTAAACTGGTCTAGTACATGCAAAGTATTTCTTAACCTGGGTTCCAGTCTGGCGATTTTTCACTAATTTATTTCTGGGAAAATAACAATTCAGAAACTCAATATGACGGCCCAGGAATGGTCTCGGTGTTAAAATATATATGGTCTCGGTGTTATATATGGTCTCGGTGTTATATATGGTCTCGGTGTTATATATGGTCTCGGTGTTATATATGGTCTCGGTGTTAAGATATATATGGTCTCGGTGTTATATATGGTCTCGGTGTTAAGATATATATGGTCTCGGTGTTAAGATATATATGGTCTCGGTGTTATATATGGTCTCGGTGTTAAGATATATATGGTATCGGTGTTAAGATATATATGGTATCGGTGTTAAGATATATATGGTATCGGTGTTAAGATATATATGGTATCGGTGTTAAGATATATATGGTCTCGGTGTTAAGATATATATGGTCTCGGTGTTAAGATATATAATTATGGTCTCGGTGTTAAGATATATATGGTCTCGGTGTTAAGATATATATGGTCTCGGTGTTAAGATATATATGGTCTCGGTGTTAAGATATATATGGCTATGCAGAATATATAAACGCCTGTTCCCAGGCTAAGTATGTCTGTATGCCGTGTACTTATGCATTTTGAGTCTGCTACAAGTTTTTTAAATCAGGAAGTAATAATTGCCTTGTCGTTGTTTATCGGCGAGTGTTTTGTGTGTTTTACGTTTATATATCGTCGCTACCGGTTGCCCATATGAGCGACGCCTCCTGAAGAGATTAGTCATTTTAGATTTTTGAAGGATAGTGCAATGATACAGACAGAGACCCATTCCAGAATCTTCTCTGGTTCTTTTACGTGCACAGTGCACCGACACGAGACCTCGGTTTAACGTCCCATCTGAAAGACTGTTAATTTTATTAGGGTCAGACGGGCGATCGAACCTGCGATCCATGGATTACCAGTCCAGCGTGTTACCACAGGACTACAGATCCGTCTGTAATTTATCGACGATTTAAACACTGTTTGTATGGTTCTGGTGCGTAGGAATTAACCGGTATGCCAATATAATGCTACGAACCAAAACATGTGTGTGTTATTTTGTCGGCGGAGCAAATTTCAACAACCGTTCATGATAATAATAATAATAATAATAATAATAATAAAGAAAATGCATTGCTACTACAAATTCTACCGAATACATTCGAACACTAACATTGAATCAATAAACAGTTTTTTTGTGGATTGAAAGTATGATTTCATATAACGGTCAGCCATGCTCCTGAATTGACGTTTGTTTGTCGTCTGAGTCAATACTAAGCGCGAGGTAATATCGTTTAGAGATAATTTAACTAAGATTAGTCTACAAATATATAGGCACAAATATGAGATATAACGGTACATATCTACCATAAATCGTGTTATTCAGGATACACTAGTTGTATTAAGCAATGGGTGTTTACATTATTTTGTTACGTCAACAAACCGCGTATACGACGTTTTGTTTATTAGTTGAAATACTCAGTATTTGAGGCAAATATTTGGAAAGAAATTATACCATATAATAGGAAACTACATTCTGTAGAAATATGTTCTTTCACTGATGTGGTGTCGCTTTAAAGTATATGATGACACATTGACTATTAAGCGCAAATGTCAGAGCAAATGTTAGATGAAATGCTAACACAAGTACTGGTTCCCAGCATGTTGAACGCTGACAGCAATAACAAATGTTAGATGAAATGCTAACACAAGTACTGGTTCCCAGCATATTGAACGCTGACTAGCAATAGCAAATGTTAGATGAAATGCTAACACAAGTACTGGTTCCCAGCATATTGAACGCTGACAGCAATAGCAAATGTTAGATGAAATGCTAACACAAGTACTGGTTCCCAGCATATTGAACGCTGATAGCAATAGCAAATGTTAGATGAAATTCTAACACAAGTACTGGTTCCCAGCATATTGAACGCTGACAGCAATAGCAAATGTTAGATGAAATGCTAACACAAGTACTGGTTCCCAGCATATTGAACGCTGATAGCAATAGCAAATGTTAGATGAAATGCTAACACAAGTACTGGTTCCCAGCATATTGAACGCTGATAGCAATAGCAAATGTTAGATGAAATTCTAACACAAGTACTGGTTCCCAGCATATTGAACGCTGACAGCAATAGCAAATGTTAGATGAAATGCTAACACAAGTACTGGTTCCCAGCATATTGAACGCTGACAGCAATAGCAAATGTTAGATGAAATGCTAACACAAGTACTGGTTCCCAGCATATTGAACGCTGACAGCAATAGCAAATGTTAGATGAAATGCTAACACAAGTACTGGTTCCCAGCATATTGAACGATGACAGCAATAGCAAATGTTAGATGGAATGCTAACACAATTACTGGTTCCCAGCATATTGAACGCTGACTGGCAATAGCAGGTGTTCAGGGGGGGGGTGCAAAATTAGTCCGTATTTACCCCCATGTTCCAACTAGTGTGCATAATGGAAAGGAGCTAGGGTTGTCCGAGGGTTTGCCGTATAACAATAATAACGTTTTCTTACTAAACAATAAAATAACCCGGATTTGTGTACATGTATATGTCACGATATTGTTAAAGTTTATGACATGTATATATAGTATGCAGTTAAGGTCGCTGACTTGCATACCACTGTAACCTATCATCACTGATGGTCACGGGTTCGAGCCCCGCTCAGGCCGTGTCTCATTTATATGAAAAAGTTGGCAGTTTCTTAGGGAGGTTGGTGCACCCAAGTACTGGTTAACCGCTGGAGCCTGCCCAGGAAAGGTGTTGTTAGGTAAACTGCCCGCCGGTGATATAGCCCAAAATGGTGCTGATGCAGGCGTAAAACCCGAAATATAACATAACATAACATATATATTATGCAAACTGGAAAGGATCGGAAAAAGTGTTTGTTAATGTGCCATATAGGAAAAGAAAGTGAACATTATTAGTGTCCGCCTCCGTGGTCAAGTGGTTAAGCTGACGTGTATAGCATTGTAACCTGTCACCACTCATGATCAAGGGTTCGAGCCCCGATCAGACCGTGTTTCATTTATATGAACAAGTTGGCAGTTTATTACGGAGGTTGGTGCAACAAGTACTGGTTAACCGCTGGAGCCTGCCCAGGAAAGGTGTTGTTAGGTAAACTGCACGTCGCTCATGTGGGCAACTGGTAGCGATGTTAATTTTAAAACAATTATTAGTGAACAAGATAGGAATAAAAGAATATAACACATGTGTACCTTTTAGATCCGGTAAGCTAAATATATCTTTCTTCTTCCGTCTGAATAAAGACAAACATATAGAGATTAGAGACATGTAAATGTAGATGATAATGCGCTAGAATACAGATATACATAGAGTTAGAGACAGACACAATGTAGATGATAATGCGATATAATACAGATATACATAGAGCTAGAGAGAGACACAATATAGAAATGACCCCCGTCAAAGCCGTATTGCATAGCATTGCCCATGATGTATCATAATGTCATTAAACTCATTTTTAAATACAAAGAAATATTTTGGGCCAGAACGGCCCACCTAACATTTGGAAATCATGTGTCAAGACCCCAGACGTCTGTGTCTCAAACATTAATACATGTTGCTATGCTCGGTGATTTGGTTATTACAATGTAAGGCGTATTTCGCTGGTTAGTTTATACAAATATATTCTTACAACTTATATTAATCACGCTCGATACCTCATTCCACGAGGGAGAGAGAAGAGGCAACGTGGAATTTAAATGCATTGCCTAAGGGCACAATCGTATAATTACGCTCGCCCATATGGTTCGCCGGAGGCGAGGGTAAATAAGCTCAATCATCATCATCACAATCGTAACGGCTCCAGTGGGGCTCAAACGCCGGGCCTTTCGCACATAAAGCTACTGAGCTATGACTCTTCTACGTCCATTTCGCTAGTTAGAGTCCGTTTCGGTGAACTTTTTCACGCATGTATAACGGGTACGGGGCAGAGCGGATCCATGCACGGGGATTATTCATAAGTACAAAAAGAAATAGTCTTACTTAGACATTGTCGCTTGATGCAGCGGTTATTGAGTTTGCCATGTCGTCTTCTCCTATAAAACAGTGACGTTGCATAGTAACGTCGTACCGGAACGTCGATGGGGAGACGGCAGACATGAACGTCACTTATCATCGATTGGTCAATATTAATAACGTCTAAACGTTTATTTATTTTACAACGATTAGCGAAACAAGCTTATATTAATCACTCTCGTTGGCGCAGATGAGACCGTAAATGTGACCCTTCGTGTGCGAGGATACCGGAGTACCCGGAGAAAATCCACATGTCCGATCTGGCGACCATCGTACCATTTCACATAATTCCCGGTCCGACAAATGATTCAACAACAAAATCGGACAGCCTTTTTTGTTTATTCGTAGTTTACCACAAAGAAATAATGCTGTCGTGTGTAATACTCATGAAACTATCATGTAGATCTAAGCCCGTTTCACAAATCTTGGTATTAATTTACTTGAATGGTCGTCATGCAAGGCAGTGATTGTGCAGTGGTGGTGCGTTCGCTTCGGGTGGGAATGGTTCGGAGTTCGAGCCCACATGTGGCTGTTACGATTGTGCCCTTAGGCTAGGCATTTAAAATCCACATTGCCCTCAGGAATGAGGTGTCGGGAGTGATTATTATAAATTGTAAGAACTTCTTTCACAATCGAGCTAAAATAAATGTGCATAAATTAATACACGGTATATCACGCGGACATTCATACTGCGATACATTCTCTGTGCAGGAATATCTAATCTGTCGGTAAATCAAATTACTCCCAGTTATGCATCAATTCACAAATATGTATTCATACGCCTATGAAATAAGGGAGATAACAAACTTGATGAACATATTTAAAATGACTAAGATTAGTTTCCCTTATTTTCATATTGTCACAATTGTCTCTGTGGCCCAGTGGTTCGATCTCCCGTCTGACCCTAATAAAATTAACAGTCTTTCAGATGGGACGTTAAACCGAGATCTCGTGTCGGTGCTTTACACCGTGCACGTAAAAAACCCAGAGGAGATTCTGGAATTCTCTTTCTGTATCATTGTACTATCCTCCAAAAATCTAAAATGACTAATCTCTTCAGGAGGCGTCGCTCATATGGGCAACCGGTAGCGACTATAAATAAACGTAAAACACACACAATTGGTTAAATAAATTATGCAGTGGCGACTTTAAATACATTTAATCAGTCAGTGGTTAAATAAACAGACGGATCTCTAGTCCTGTGGTCACACGGACTGGTAATACAGGGATCGCAGGTTCAATCCCCTGTCTGAACCTAATAAAATTAAGTCTTTCAGATGGGACTTTAAACTGAGGTCTCGTGTCGGTGCTTTACACTGTGCTCGTAAAAGAACCAGAGGAGATTCTGGAATGAGTCTCTCATTGCACTATCCTCCAAAAATCTAAAATGACAATCTCTTCAGGAGGCGTCGCTCATATGGGCAACCGGAAGCGAACATAAATAAACGTAAAACACACACATATAATGTTGTAAGAACTTGTTTCGCAATTGGGGCTAAAATAAATTTGTATAAACTACATGCAAATTCAGGCAGAGCAGGCGGTCTTGACTTAAATTAACATGCCACGCAGATATTCATAATACTAAATACCAAAGTATGATAATACAATGTACGATAAATAAACGTAAAACACACACATTGGTTAAATAATTTTTATTACAGAACATCACAGTGAACGAATACAATGTAACAAGGGTTGATAGTGGATGCAAGCTTCCCTAGATATTGATCCATCTTTGCTAGGCATTCAAATCTTAATTACTGACCAAGTCAACACATAGTTTATGATCAACTCACAAAGCTATTTGTGTATATTAGGCAAGGCATTTAAATTCCACATTGCTTCTTCTCTCTTCCTCGTGGCGATGGATTCTATCAGGAATGAGGTCTCGAGAGTGATTAATACAAGTTGTTAGAACTTGTTTTGCAATCGAGCTAAAATAAATTTGTATAAACTAACACATAGTTTATGATCAACCCACAAAACTATTTGTAAAAAAGAAAATGGTTAATATTTAAAGGAATATTCAAAAACATGAACTATCAAATCGGAGCACGAGAAGAAAAAGAGATTAGTATAGAGAAAAGTGGTTGAATAGGGTCGGTTGTTGACAGCATTCAGATTGGAACCCGCCGTATTTTCTTTTTTACATCCAAAACTATTGACTCACTAATACATTAAGTTCTGAAATTCTTTAGCAAACACCTAGAATAGATTTCACGTATTTTCATTGTTATATTATATATTATTCTCCTACCTATTGTATATCAATCAATTGATAGGGAGAAGAACTATATAAGTTTTCTTTCGTTCTAATCCCTTTCAGTCTACTGCTGTTAAATTATATGTAAAATGTTTATTTCTTGATTACATGTACACATACTGAAATAAATAATGTTTAAACTAAGGAAACATTACAAAGTATTGTTTCTTTTTGGGGGCTTAACCCTTTCAACACCACAGACCTCTAAATTGGCTTACAAAAAAGTGTAGATCCAGATGAGTCGGCTCATAACGAGCCGTCTCATTAGGATCTGCACTTTTTGCCAGTAATATTATTATTTTTAGACAAAAATTACCTATTTTGATAAATGAACTGGTTCAAATGTAATTTTGTTATTAATTTATTGGTCTAAAAATATCATGGACTAGTCCATGTGAGTTACTTGGTGTTGAATGGGTTAATGTGGCAGCAACAGCATAGGTCATATGGTGCCTCCCCGGCTAATACTGGTGGAGGAAGACACCAGGTGCCCCTCTGAGCAGTATTTAATGCACAGGCGGGTACCTGGGTAGAACCACTGACCTCTCGCAAGCCAGCTGGATAGCTGCCTCACGTGAAAGAATTCGACATCCTCGTTGGGATTCGAATCTACAACAAATACTGAAATAAATAATATTTAAACTAAAGCTATTTGTTGTGTATATTTCTTTTGTTTGTTTGTTTGTTTGTTTGTTGTTTGCCGAGCATAGGAATACACCAAGCATAGGAATACACCGAGCATAGGAATACACCGAGCATAGGAATACACCGAGCCGAGCATAGGAATACACCGAGCATAGGAATACACCAAGCCGAGCATAGGAATACACCGAGCATAGGAATACACCGAGCATAGGTTCCACCACCCTAACTGAATTCTAAGAATTTCTTTCAAATGCAATAAATGGTAATGTCTTTGTCTATAAATTTTCTTCATAGGATATACTTAACCCGAGTGGATCAGTCTTTTATACGACAAGAATAAACAAAATTTAACACTTTTGATATAATTAAAACGAACAACAATATCAAGGAAATGGGAGGCTACTCCAGCTTAAAAACTTACAATATTAAGACAAAATATCTGTATAACTCTTCCATCATTCAAGTCAGGTGAACACATTCCAGGCCAGTACGTTCAACATAACTACATCTATTTAGCAAAAAATCTAAAGTTTAAGTAGTATTAAAGGGCTGAAAATGGAAAATTGTGAAATGGAAATCTGCCAAAATACAGAAAAATGAGGGTCCCCCCACCCCCACACTTAAAATGGGGACAAAATATCCTTTCTGAACAGCTTACAACAAATCTCGAAAAGGAGATAATCTCAATAAGCTTTAAGCTTTCGATTAAATCCATTTTCATTCTATATACATTATGTGTGCACTGTATATTATGAATGAATAAATATGTTTTTAAAACCAAACCTTGAAAATATTTAATTTTTGACCAAAAAAAAGAGGAAATTCTCTAAAAACGGAGCCGATTCACACATTAATGTATTGTACATTGGTTAGCAAAGAAGAACAGTTGGTGGTGAAAAAGGCACAAGTTGGGGTGTATGACGTAGTCGCTGATATCTTAATGTGGTAAACTGTACTACAACAATGTATCTCGTATATATTCTATTCATTATTTCAAAATTCCAAAAACTACCAACTAAGACCCACAATTACGTAAAAAAAAACACTGAAGATACCGATAAATCTCGTGTAATAAAAAAGTGACATATTGTAATTTTTCAAACAAGTGTTTTTAAAACAAATGTAATGTTCCGAATAATACTCTGATTGGTCATATTCAATTAAAAAAAATTAATAAAATACAAAAATCTATTTTCTTGGCCTAAATAAATTGGCTGCAAAAAGCAAAAAATAACATCAATTGCGACCACGACTGAAACTGCAAGAGAGTGAACTTTTATCCATAATCGAGCAATTGTCTTGCAGCATCAAATCCCCACACCTCCTATACATATAAAAAACAGGAATGCAACACATCCATACATACATATCCAATAATCTAATAAAGTATTGATAGATCCGGTTTCCTTTGGTGCGAAGCCACCATAGTGTAAGGGATACGGCCATAGACATATAATCGAGAGGTTGCAAGTTCGAACACCACCCAACTGTAGTCGTATCCCACTTAAATCCACTTTGCCTCTTCTCTCTCCCTCAATGTCATGGATGAGATCAGTAATGAGGTCTCGGGAGCGAATAAACTAATGTAATAACTGAAGTTGTATCCTCAGATAAGACACTTAAATCCACGTTGCCTCTTCTCTCTTCCTCAATATTATGGATTGCATCAGGAATGAGGTCTCGTGAGCGAATAAACTAATAACTAATAACTTAGTTTCGAATCAAGTTAAAGGATGTTTGCATAAAGTAAAGATGGGGAGACATTGATCTGCGACTGCATGCGGAATAATTGTTCCCTTCAGCACACGTGGTTGGCTGTCGCATGATCCTCAGTATTTCCATGTAGGAGTGGCTGGGGTATGGTGGATATGTATGTGGAACAATTGTTTCCTTCAGCACACGTGGTTGGCTGGCGCATGATCCTCAGTATTTCCATGTAGGAGTGGCTGGGGTATGGTGGATATGTATGTGGAACAATTGTTTCCTTCAGCACACGTGGTTGGCTGGCGCATGATCCTCGTTAGTATTTCCATGTAGTAGTGGCTGGGGTATGGTGGATTTGTATGCGGTACATTTCTTTGTCTTTTTATATATATATAAATATAGGTGGATCCGAGGATAGAGCCTTTTTTGTGGCTTATGGATAAAATTTCTTAAGCTCCTAAGCTCAAACTCAAAGCATATAAACTTTACAATGGTATAATTGAATAAGTAACAACTTCTGCAGGACTCAAGCTACAGGGAAACAAAACTCCGTATAATTTCAAATTCATATACAAATTACAGAGGACAATTTGCATACTCACCACATTTATATACATCACTAAAATTTAATTTTAATCATAAAATATAATCTCGTTTGCAAGATTTAGCTTAAGCCCAAAATATTTATACAGTTACGGTCAATTAAATAAAAATTAATGTTAATTTCAGTTGGCCACTTTATACATTCAGTTGGCCACTTTATACATTTCTTAACTCGCAACTAAGCGGATAGTCACATAACACAGATATAATACAGGTAGTCTCTTTACGTAGACACTCTCTTCATCGTCATCTCCCTCCTTCATCATCTCCCTCCTTCATCATCTCCCTCCATCTCTAGTCCTTCCTCCTCTTCTTGTTGCTCTCCTACAAAAGTTGAAAGGATAATTAAAAAAGCTGAAAGGATAACTTAAAAATTGAAAGGATAATTAAAAAAGCTGAAAGGATAATTTAAAAAGCTGAAAGGATAACTTAAAAGTGTTGAAAGGATAATTTAAGTGTTGGAAGGATAATTAAAGGAGTTGGAAGCATGATTAAAGGAGTTGGAAGGATAATTAAAGGTGTTGGAAGGATGATTAAAGGAGTTGGAAGGATAATTAAAGGTGTTGGAAGGATAATTAAAGGTGTTGGAAGGATAATTAAAGGTGTTGGAAGGATAATTAAAGGTGTTGGAAGGATGATTAAAGGAGTTGGAAGGATGATTAAAGGTGTTGGAAGGATGATTAAAGGAGTTGGAAGGATAATTAAAGGTGTTGGAAGGATGATTAAAGGAGTTGGAAGCATGATTAAAGGAGTTGGAAGGATAATTAAAGGAGTTGGAAGGATAATTAAAGGTGTTGGAAGGATAATTAAAGGTGTTGGAAGGATGATGAAGGATAATTAAAGGGTTGGAAGGATAATTAAAGGAGTTGGAAGGATATTAAAGGAGTTGGAAGGATAATTAAAGGAGTTGAAGATAATAAAGGAGTTGGAAGGATAATTAAAGGAGTTGGAAGGATAATTAAAGGAGTTGGAAGGATAATTAAAGGAGTTGGAAGGATAATTAAAGGAGTTGGAAGGTTAATTAAAGGAGTTGGAAGGATAATTAAAGGAGTTGGAAGGATATTAAAGGAGTTGGAAGGATAATAAAGGGTGGAAGGTAATTAGAGTTGGAAGGTTAATTAAAGGAGTTGGAAGGATAATTAAAGGAGTTGGAAGGATAATTAAAGGAGTTGGAAGGATAATTAAAGGAGTTGGAATGATAATTAAAGGAGTTGGAAGGATAATTAAAGGAGTTGGAAGGATAATTAAAGGAGTTGGAAGGTTAATTAAAGGAGTTGGAAGGATAATTAAAGGAGTTGGAAGGTTAATTAAAGGTGTTGGAAGGATAATTAAAGGAGTTGGAAGGATAATTAAAGGAGTTGGAAGGATAATTAAAGGAGTTGGAAGGATAATTAAAGGAGTTGGAAGGATAATTAAAGGAGTTGGAAGGATAATTAAAGGAGTTGGAAGGATAATTAAAGGTGTTGGAAGGTTAATTAAAGGAGTTGGAAGGTTAATTAAAGGAGTTGGAAGGATAATTAAAGGTGTTGGAAGGATAATTAAAGGAGTTGGAAGGATAATTAAAGGAGTTGGAAGGATAATTAAAGGAGTTGGAAGGATAATTAAAGGAGTTGGAAGGATAATTAAAGGAGTTGGAAGGTTAATTAAAGGTGTTGGAAGGATAATTAAAGGTGTTGGAAGGATGATTAAAGGAGTTGGAAGGATAATTAAAGGAGTTGGAAGGATAATTAAAGGTGTTGGAAGGATAATTAAAGGAGTTGGAAGGATAATTAAAGGAGTTGGAAGGTTAATTAAAGGAGTTGGAAGTTAATTAAAGGAGTTGGAAGTTAATTAAAGGAGTTGGAAGTTAATTAAAGGAGTTGGAAGTTAATTAAAGGAGTTGGAAGGATAATTAAAGGAGTTGGAAGGTTAATTAAAGGAGTTGGAAGGTTAATTAAAGGAGTTGGAAGGATAATTAAAGGTGTTGGAAGGATGATTAAAGGAGTTGGAAGGATAATTAAAGGAGTTGGAAGGATAATTAAAGGAGTTGGAAGGTTAATTAAAGGAGTTGGAAGGA
Source organism: Archivesica marissinica (assembly GCA_014843695.1). NCBI lineage: Eukaryota > Metazoa > Mollusca > Bivalvia > Venerida > Vesicomyidae > Archivesica > Archivesica marissinica. The sequence continues at coordinate 18,934,164 of CM026392.1, read as the reverse complement.
TAATTAAAGGAGTTGGAAGGATAATTAAAGGAGTTGGAAGGATAATTAAAGGAGTTGGAAGGTTAATTAAAGGAGTTGGAAGGATAATTAAAGGAGTTGGAAGGATAATTAAAGGAGTTGGAAGCATGATTAAAACAGTTGGAAGGTTAATTAAAGGAGTTGGAAGGATAATTAAAGGAGTTGGAAGGATAATTAAAGGAGTTGGAAGGATAATTAACAAGAGTGTCCTGCTGGTTTGTCGCCCGCCTAAGCTTGGCCAAGCGGCTTCAGTAGTAATGGAAGTTGTTGAAAGAAATCTTGTTTTAAGAAGAGTTTTCAACAAAAAAACACAGGTGTGTATAATTATGGGAAGTTTGTATATGTTGTTTTTATATTGCCATGGAAATCAAGGTTATTTTGGGAGAGGACCATACAAGGGTCATACTTGTAAAGTGGTACAAGATTGAGCTGTTATTCAAATTGTTGACAGAGATCAACACTACACCTTCATGTGCTCATGTGAGCTAAAAAGTCATTATTCAGATTCTAGACACTTATTTTTTCTGTCATAGTTTGTTTATATCTAACTGAATCTGCAATATTTCAATACAAAATAATGTGTGCAACTTCGTATTGATCAAATACAGCATACAAATATACTTTAGCTTGAGTGCGAAACAAGTTCCTACAACTTATTTTAATCACCCAAGACCTAATTCCTAATGGAATCCATCGCAACGAGGGAGAGAGAAGAAGTAATGTGGAATTTAAATGCCTTGCCTAAGCGCACAATCGTAATGGCTACAGCTGGGCGCGAACTCCGGGCCTTTCACACCTGAAGCGAACGTGCTACCACTGCGCTATCACGACGTCCAGATAAATGAACCGAATGAATCTTACCTTGTTGGCCAAGATGATGAGAAGGCGACGGAAGATGTTGATAAAGTCAAGGAATAGATCCACACTTTGCCTGCAATGATAAAAAATCAAATATCTACGGTACCATTATTTTATGATTTCCAATGATATAACGAAAGGTAGCAGTGAAATAACATGTGCTACTCAACTGCTTGAAAGTAATGAAATAACGAAATGTGGCAGTGAAATAACATGTGCTACTCAACTGCTTGAAAGTAATGAAATAACGAAATGTGGCAGTGAAATAACATGTGCTACTCAACTGCTTGAAAGTAATGGAATAACCCATTGTATGTGTGTTTCACGTTTATTTATCATCGCTACCGGTTGCCCATATGAGCGACACCTCCTGAAGAGATAAAAGTAATAGTCTTTCAGATGGGACGTTAAACCGAGGTCTCATGTTGGTGCTTTACACTGTGCACGTAAAAGAACCAGAGGAGACTGGAATGGGTCTCTGTCTGTATCACTGCACTATCCTCCAAAATCTAAAATGACTAATATCTTCAGGAGGCGTCGCTCATATGGGCAACCGGTAGCGACGATAAATAAACGTAAAACACACATTCCAACGCCATTTATCACACGGTTGCATCTCTCTCTATCATAAAAACACTTTTCAACCTAAAATAAAAGGAATAGTTGTTTACTTAAGTGAACGATCGAATAGTAATTCACTCATGAACATAGAACAGCTGTTATCAATCATAACACTCAGGGTTCATTCTAGGTCAGAATTTTTGGGAGAAGTGAGAAAGCGCACGGTCGCTTCCTTAAATGGTGTTCTTTAATATACTTCTGCAAAATAGTGTTAAAATGCACAGTACAACCATTAAATACAACATTTGAATAGGAGTGCTTTATAATGGACCAGTGTATCTTACTAGACAAAATTTTGTTTGAAAATCGTAAAAACCAAAAAAAAGAAAAAAAGTTAGGAAGAAGTGGGGCCCCAGAGGGTGAAGTCAGGGTCCCTAGGGCGACAATTTCGCCCACATCGCCCTGTAGAATGATCCCTGACACTGTCTTCAATGTTCATTCAGTGAAATACAACATGATCAAACACCGAAACAAGCACATATCCTATTATTATTCGCAGATCTGGGGTCAATTACATAGCAATGTAATCAATTAAATAACCAATTACATAGCAATGTAATCAATTAAATAACCAATTACATAGCAATGTAATCAATTAAATAACCAATTACATAGCAATGTTACAAATACAATTACATCAAATTTACAATGTAATTAATTAAATTACAAATTACATTTAAATATAAATTCTCATTAGAAAATACAGACTGTTTTCAGACAGATACATGACATCAATAGCGTGCCTGACACAGGTACATTGTATTATGATAGAAACCATGGCAAGCCATCAATACATGTAATACATGATTGTAAAGGAATTGTAAAGTAATTGTTAATTACAGGCATATTTTGAAAGTAATTAAATTACAATTACATGTAATTAAGAAATACTCAATTACAAATTGCATCCAATTACTTGCATGCCTTACTCACCAACACACCCAAAACTCACCAGATGTAATCCAATTACTTGCATGCCTTACTCACCAACACAACCAAAACTCACCAGATGTAATCCAATTACTTGCATGCCTTACTCACCAACACAACCAAAACTCACCAGATGTAATCGTCGTCGCCACGTCGTACTTTTTCAATGATGAGCTGCGTGTCGAAGAGGACAAATCCACAGAAGATTAGAAGTCCACCATACAAGTTCAACTGCAAATATTTACACATTCAATAATAGAGCTGGTTCGTTGTATTCCTGAGTAGGTAGTATGAAAAATATCACGAGTATGTGAATATTAACCGAGGCGTCAACTTCAAATTAATCAACAGACGGATATGTAGTCCAGTGGTTAACACGTTGGACTGGTAATCCAACTGTGTTCGATCCCTCGTCTGACCTTAATAAAATTAACAGTCTTTTAGATGGGACTTTAAACCGAGGTCTTGTGTCGGTGATTTACACTGTGCACGTAAAATAACCAGAGGAGACTCTGGAATGGGTCTCTGTCTGTATCATTGCACTATCATTCACACATCTCATAGTATCATTTCTGATTACATGTTCTGACCACTCGGGTGGAATATCCTTGTACCACACTAGTTCATATGAAGGACACTCTTATTCTTGTGACAGAAGATGGTACAACAATACATTATATGGTGCCAGATTGCGCTTAGATGACGCCCCAAATGATGTCCCCCGACGGGATCGAGTCAAAAACGACATTAAACCTTCACACAAAAGAAACACAGTGGTGATGTGGCGTCAGGGTTCCCGCTGTCTGTCGCCAATGGCGCCAAAAAACAAATATTGGCGCCAAATTTTGTGAACAGGGGAAAATATTTGGCGCACTCTTTTTTTAAAAAATAATGTTGGCACATGTTTTGTCAACTACATGGCTTCAAATATTTATTTGTGAACTATGTATATGGCTCTTAGTTGGCTCCAAGTTTTTTTAATTGGCTCCAGTGTTATTCAATTGGCGACAGAAGTGGCGCAGACAAATATTCAGACAGACGGATCCCTGGGCGTGATTGCCTGGCAACGATGTTGCACCGGGCAATGAAGGCAACAAGAAGCAACTATCGTAACACAGAAGAAGCATTAAACAATTGGCGTAAACTGATTTATTGTGTAAGAATATACCGAACAGTGATCAAGCTAGACTTAAAAAGGGATAAGTCGTGGTAGCGCAGTGGATGCACGTTCACTTCAGGTGCGAAAGGTCCGGAGTTCGAGCCCAAATCTGAAGCAGTTACGATTGTGCCCTTAGGCAAGGCATTTAAATTCCACATTGCCTCTTCTCTCTCTCCCTCGTGGCGATGGATTCCATCAGGAATGAGGTCTCGAGAGTGATTAATATAAGTCGTAAGAACTTGTTTCGCAATCGAGCTAAAATAAATTTGTATAAACAAAAAAATGGAGAAATATTGATATATAAGACAACATTTTCAGTCAAATTCAAAATTTCTTATACATTTTATAGGGGGCACCCTGTTCTTGCGCTCAAACTAGGGTGAAGATTGTCCACTTCGGGAGACAGCTGTTGGAATTTGGGGTTCAATGTCGCATCAACAATTTATATGACAAATCCCGGGTACCCCTCCGAGCAGTATGGACGGGCACCCGGGTAGAACCTCCAACCTGATGGCACCATCACACCCTGCCTGCCACGGACAGTACTTACGTCATAGATCATCTTAGATCTGAAGAAAATGTTCATCAGTGTCAGGAGACACATCCAAGACACTGCAGACAACAGGAATCCTGAAAACAGAAACAAGCATTCTCATTGGTTGTCGTCTTAAAATTATAACCAATGATATTGCCTGAGCTTAACGTTTTTTTGCTTAAACTTTATTCATTTTACAACGATTGCGAAGCAAGTTATAACAACTTATATTAATCACTCTCGTTTGCGCGGATGAAAGCGTAAATGTGGTCATTCGTGTGGGAGGAAACTGGCCTGGAGGTTATAAAACTTTTCTCCAATCTCAGTCTCGAGCTCCTGATTGGTTGATCCAAGAGCAAATAACCAATCAAATTTCGTGAGCTTGAGATTGAGATCTGAGAAAAGTTTTATAACCTCGGACCCTGGATGGAGTACACGGAGAAAACCCACCTGTCCGATCTGGCGACCACCGTACTATCTCACATACTTCCCGGTCCGAGGATCGAACCCAGGTTGCATTGATGAGAAGCGAGTGCGCTAACTCCTGTGCTAATCGGACAGCCTGAGTGTAATGAGATATGAACAAAGTCTTAAAATCTCGAAACAAGTTCATGACATAACTTTTGACAAAATAAATTCTGATTTTGTTTTTTTTGTCACACCAACAGCCTAGGTGTATATGGCGACTCTCCGACCTACCACAAGCCAATTGCAACATAAAACAATTATTAGCTCTGAACAACTTTTTTTCCTTCTTTTTTTTCGCACATGTTTTGTCATATATATGGAGAAAATCTCAATAAGCTTTAAGCTTCCGATTTAATCCATTTTCGTTTTGTATACAATGTATATGTAATGTACATTATTATCGAATAAATATGTTTAAACCAAATATATGGCTTCAAATATTTGTCTGTGAACTATATGGCTCTTTCTTGACTCCAAGTTTTTCAAATTGGCTCCAGTTTTTTTCCAAATTGATGACAGAAGTGGCGCAGACAAACGTTCAGACAGATGGAACTCTGTAAGCTCGGTGTTGAAAATAACTAACCTCCAAAGTAGAGGTAGGTCCTGTTGGTGTTGTAGAGGGCCGCAAGGGAGAAACTGATGAATATCAGGCAGGTTCCCATCAATGCCGTCGCTACAATGCTGAAAAGTAAACAACAGTCTAGTCATCTTGTATGTAAATTATCCTATAATGCTAGCCTGGGTTCCAGTCTGTCCATTTTTTCACTAATTTAAATGACAGCCTGGGGAAACTGTAGCACCACCTACATTACACCCATGTTTTCTAGGGTGTTGATTGAAGAACGACAATTCTTATCGGCAAGATAGGATCGCTCAAAATAGAAACAGAATTTTTTCGGAAATCACCGAACAGGCAGGGTTATACACGATCATTTCCGAAAATACACAAATGCTTCTGTAGCCTCATTTACACTGCAGAAATATGTCAACATATAATTTCTGAGTTATATCAACGAGATGGCGGATTTTATCTATTATGTCTATGTGGTAAAGGATCAATTTGGTGTAATTGAAGTAAGGACGACTTAAATCTTGAATAAATATGTCAAATCAGACACACACTGTACTTTTTATAACTACAGTCACATTTCTCCACAAACGTCACCTACCATGAGCGACTGACTAGGCAAAATATATCAACGCCGGTTCCCACCAGGCTTCTATAATGCCATATTAGTCAAAGTAAGGAACCAACCAAAGCTTTCATGACATGTAACTTAAATCTCACATGAGTAATAATCTGAAGTCTCACCTGGGATCAATTTGGATAACCATGTCCAACAGAGGACCAAGGGATATACCTGTGGAGGAAAAAAGATCAACATTTATATATACAGTCAAATCTATGTTATTGGTAACCTCCATTATTGGTAACCTCCTGTGGAGGAAAAAAGATCAACATTTACAGGGTTCATTCAAGGTCAGAATTTTTGGGAAAAGTGAGAAAGCGCCTCAAATGGTGTTTGTTCTTTAACCATTTCAACCCCACAGGCCTCTAAATAGGCTTATGAAAAGTGTAGATCCAGATGAGCCGGCTCATAACGAGCCGTCTCATCAGGATCTGCACTTTTTTGCCAGTAATAATTATTACTATTTTTAGATAAAATTACCCATTTTGATAAATGAACTGGTCCAAATGTAATTTTCTTATTAATTTATTGGTCTAAAAATAGCATGCACCAGTCCATGTCAGTTACTTGGGGTTGAAAGGGTTAATATACTTCTGCAAAATAGGGTTAAAATGCACAATACAACCATTAAATACAACATTTGAATAGGAGTGTTTTATAATGGGCCCAGTGTATCTTACTGTGTATTTTGTTTGAAAATCGTAAAAAAATATTTTTTTTTTTTTAAGGGAGAAGTAGGCCCCCCAAGGGCGCAGTCAAGGTCCCTAGGGCGACAATTTCGCCCACATCGCCCTCTAGAATGATCCCTGCATTTATATATACAGTCAAATCTGTGTTATTGGTAACCTCCATTAAGCAGCCAACCTGTGTTAAGCAGCCAGTTTCCAGATCCCCAATATGTTGTTTTATTATACATTTGACCTCTATTAAGTGGCCACTTGTGCTAAGTAGCCACTTTCTCTGACTCCCTTGGCTGGCTGCTTAACACAGGTTTAACTGTATATTAAAAAAATGATTACACATTGTCCTAGGCATTAGCTACCATAACAGTATACATCATAACATGTACAATAAAATTTGACGGAAAAAATAAGTGTTTGTTTGTGTTTAACGTTGCACAAACAGCTCAGGGCTTTCACTAAACATTGAAAGTCAAGAGTCAATGACCCCTGAGGTCAAAATCTCAAGTCAAGCTGGATTTTTCAAGAGTCAATATGCATGTTGGTACAGATAACATTTTCCAGACCATATAATAACCTCTGGATCAATGTGTGTCTTGGGTGCAAAAGTTGTTTTTTATGTAAATTTAGTTCCAACTTTACGTTCATTGGCCGAAGCCGGAGTTACGGCGACAGTTTTTAGACGGACTCCGTCCTCTCCGATCGTATTTGACAGGCAGATTATTGAGAAAATATTCGATGATGCTTGACCACTCATCGCCCCGGGTCAAAGTCACTACACAATTTCACCAAGAGTCAAACAAGCGTCTTTAGTGATTTTCATGCGTCAAAACTCGGGAGCTCGGGTCAAATGAACGCCCTGCAGCTTAGATAATATGGTGACTTTTCAACTATTATTGTGGAGGAAGACCACTGGTGCCCCTCCGAGCAGTATTTCAGGCGTGGATGGGCATACAGGTAGAACCACCGACCTTCTTCTAGCAAGCTGGATAGCTTCCTCACATGAAATAATTCGACACCTCCAGTGGGATTCGAACCAGTAGTGGTGAGGGACATGTGATTTGAAGTAATCGACCGTATCCACTCGGATAAATCGTAATTTGACAACTAAAATATTTCTCTATCTGAACACAGCAACATAACCGTCTAAAAGCATGGACACTGGCATAAAAACGATACAATTCACGTATAACACAACAAGGCTAAGCCTCTTAAAGCCCCTAAATCATTCACTAGACTTCTAAAGCCCAGTGTAGACACAATAATAGTTATTGAAAGGATACATACTGGAACTACAGACAAAATTCCAAACATTGGTTCCAGAGAAAAGGTAGCTTAACCCATAACCTGCCAATCACAAGTCGCTTTTGCAAACAGCATAGAGCCAGATCAGACGGCGTTCAATGTGCACTATGATCAGGCTCTATGCTATTTGGATTGTGGAGCTAAAACACCTGTCTGAATAACAAACAACATAGATCCTGATCAGACACAGCCTATGTTGTTTGCACATTCCGCCCACTTTATTCGGAAGGTTAAGGGTTTGTTAATATGTGAAATATTTGAACACTTGGTAACTGCACGGAGACGGTAACTAGGTCTTTTAAGAAGGCATATGTACAGTATTAGTACTACAATCCCTCGCTGTAGTCCAATAAGTCAACCACCATACCGCTGACATATCTATAGCTAAAAATATAATCACAAAGTGGAAGTCGTGATAGCGTGTTCACTTCAGGTGCGAAAAGCACAGAGGTTGCTCCCCGCTTGTGCCGTTACAATTGTGCCCTTAGGCAGCGCATTTAAATTCCACATGACTTTCCTCTCTCCCGCTTGGCGATGGATTCCATCAGGAATAAGGTCTCGAGAGTGATTAATATAAGTTGAAAGAACTTGTTTCACAATCGAGCTAAAATAAATTTGTATAAACTAATCACAAAACACGACCTACCACTAAGAAAGGTGAAGGCCATAAATATGCCGAATCGTTTCTGCTCGTTCTCCTTGGAATGATGAGTTGCTGCTAGCCATAACATCATGCCTATAGAACCCAGGGCTGTCAAAATACCACCCTATAAACACAAATAACACGTAGGTAAGAACTTGGTTACGACAAATGACAATATGCAGCAATCGTATGGGTTCTTTCCTTTCATATACATGTAGCAACTTTCAATGTCCACGGCAGGAACACACAACTAATTTCATCTTGTAAACTATTTATGTACGCAATAGTGCGCATTCTCACTTCTCCCAAATAATTTGACCTAGAATATTTTGTTCATACTTTATGAAGATACGGTACCTCGAGAGAAAGATACACCCCCAGTAGGATTGAAACCTACATCAGTGGATGGCTAGTGATTTGTACCCAACAGCCGCATGGACATTTACGTATGTCTCAGCCAAAATCGTGGTAGTTAACAAATGATATGACACTAAATGACTTACAGAGAGAACACCAGTGAACAGATGGACATATTTATGTATGTCTCAACCAGAATCCTGGTAGTTAACAAAGGATACGACACTAAGTGACTTACAGAGAGGATGCCAGTGAACAGGTGGACATATTTATGTATGTCTCAGTCAGACTCGTGGTAGTTAACAATTGATACGACACTAAATGACTTACAGAGAGAATGCCAGTGAACAGGTGGACATATTTATGTATGTCTCAGTCAGACTCGTGGTAGTTAACAATTGATACGACACTAAGTACTTAGACTTACAGAGAGAATGCCAGTGAACAGGTGGACATATTTATGTATGTCTCAACCAGAATCGTGGTAGTTAACAATTGATACAACACTAAATGACTTACAGAGAGAATGCCAGTGAACAGGTGGACATATTTATGTATGTCTCAGTCAGACTCGTGGTAGTTAACAAAGGATACGACACTAAATGACTTACAGAGAGAATGCCAGTGAACAGGTGGACATATTTATGTATGTCTCAACCAGAATCGTGGTAGTTAACAATTGATACGACACTAAATGACTTACAGAGAGAATGCCAGTGAATAGATGGACATATTTATGTATGTCTCAACCAGACTCGTGGTAGTTAACAATTGATACGACACTAAGTACTTAGACTTACAGAGAGAATGCCAGTGAACAGGTGGACATATTTATGTATGTCTCAGTCAGAATCGTGGTAGTTAACAATTGATACGACACTAAGTACTTAGACTTACAGAGAGAATGCCAGCGAACAGGTGGACATATTTATGTATGTCTCAACCAGAATCGTGGTAGTTAACAATTGATACGACACTAAATGACTTACAGAGAGGATGCCAGTGAACAGGTGGACATATTTATGTATGTCTCAGTCAGACTCGTGGTAGTTAACAAAGGATACGACACTAAATGACTTACAGAGAGGATGCCAGTGAACAGGTGGACATATTTATGTATGTCTCAACCAGAATCGTGGTAGTTAACAAAGGATACGACACTAAGAGACTTACAGAGAGAATGCCAGTGAACAGGTGGACATATGCGCCTGCAGAAGCAGCCAACATTGCGACAGACAACGTGCCATAAACCTTCTTCAGGTGCTTCTGTACCCTCGTCTCCCTGTAAAATATAACATTGCATGTCAGAAATGTTGAAATGAGATGCATAAACCACTAACAGGGCTCATCTGAGATGGTGACATGGGAGTGATCCCTCGTCTTCATGGTGCCCCACTTCTCCCTAAAGATAAAATAATTAAAAGAAACCGTTTTTACAATTTTCATACAAATTCTTGTCCATCTTACCTTTACTTCTCAGGGTTTTCCCTCTTGTCTGCGCCACTTCTGTCGCCAATTGAAAAACACTGGAGCCAGTTTAAAAAACTTGGAGCCATATAGTTCACAAATAAACATTTGAAGCCATGTATTTGACAAAACATGTACGAAAAAAAAAAAAATTAAAAGTTGCACCAAATATTTTCGCCAATTTACAAAATTTAGCGCCATTATTTGTTTGTGTCGCAATTGACGATCGACAGCAGGAACCCTGCTTCCTATGAAAGAGTACTGACACAATTCTGGTGTATACATGCACAATTGCAGCGCAATAAGGTCTATGTAGGATCATTTACAGGTGTTCTAAAATTGTCTATGTATTAAAATCGGTTAAAATCGGAAGGCGACTGGCTGCACTTCCCTCTTGAAGTTGTCAATGGTATATGTAGGGTAGCTGGTTGGAATATAGGCCAATTAGCATGTGACTTAATTAATGACGTGCTTGAATCGAAAGTGAAGCAAGGCAATTTGTCTACGGTTTATTTTACGACTGTTTACAAAGTAGTTGAAATTACTTGATTCAGGACTGCGACGGCAAGCAACTTAATTCTCAATAGTAATAGAACGATAGACTGGAGTTAGTTTATACAAATTGATTTTAGCTTGATTGCGAAACAAGTTCTTTCAACTCAATATTAATCACTCTCGAGACCTCATTCCTGATGGAATCCATCGCCATGAAGGAGAGAGAAGAGGCAATGTGGAATTTAAATGCCTTGCCTAAGGGCACAATCGTAACATCTCCAGCGGGGCTCGAACTCCAGACCTTTCGCACCTGATGTGAACGCGCATCCACTGCGCTATCACGACTTCCACTGGAGTTGATGTAATATGGTTGGCAAACTGTTGGCAAACTGTTGGTCCTCTGGTAGTATGAGTGTATGAGTGTTATTTACTTTCATGCTGCTGATGTTGTGGGTTTCAGTTGAGAGTTTATACGATTTATCCCCAGTGACCCTAATATCGGTGAATACTAATAAGCGGCGATATCAGAATTAATCCAAATTAGGGTTTTCTCTAGAGCGGAATGGCAGGGCGCCGCGCCCTGCCCCTTTTCAGCCCCGCCCTTTTGCCCTTTATGTCTGCCCTTTTGTCTGATTTGTTCCGCCCTGCTGCCCAAACTAGAACCACGACTCTTTGATCATGCTTAATTAGCTGTCAATCATCGTAAGGTAGGTTAACGGTCAACCGTATATTAGCCGATACGTGTGATCTGTTTAATTTATCAATAATTAGTATATACTGTACACAACAGCTGGGGGCATAATTATGCCGATACCATAAGAAATCGATTTATCAATGGATAAATCGGGGGTGGGGCGATGACATCTGAGCATACTTGTCCATTTTCTTCATATTTTTTCCTTCTCTTAATTATATCCTCACTTCTTGTACGCTTTCATACAAATAAACCACTACTTATTTATCAGCTACAATGGGGAGGACCGAATCTAATGTTGTTATAACTTGTGGTCCAACCCATTTGTGTATGTATGTAATACCTGTATGATTGTGATTGTATTTATGTATACATATACAATAAAATATGATTAAACGAATTCAATGGATTAATTGGTGATAATTGGATGACTGCAACTGTTAAAAAAAAGAAGAAGTAGGGCCTATGATTGTAAACACCTAGTATTTCGAGAATTAGTTTTAACGTAATTACCATTGAATGTAGACATATTCAAAACGTAGATGCAAGACATGTTACTTAAAATAGAACTGGTTTCGCGCATTTCCGCCCTTTTCCGTTAGTCAATTGAACTACACGCTCCGAAAAGTCCCGAAAGTTACCTCATTTACGATCGGAACGAACCGGGCTGAGTGAGCGCGCACGATGACGAAGAGTTGTCGTTATTTCAAAGGAAAATAGACTGACAAGGGAAACAACTCATTTAGCGACAATCACCTTAGACCACTGTACTCTGTTTTCTATTTGGTGAATTTGAAAAAAACCCGTAAAATCTTTATCTCAACCAGCCGATCAGAATATAGTATCAACCACGCATAAAGAACGCCTTCATCACTTGCTCCGCCCAGGGTTATGGTCAAAACGCGTGGTTGATGTCATTATTCAGTTGGGTGGTTGAGAAAAAAGGCTTGCCGGAAAAAACACGATCCGAAAATGAGTCATCCGGGAAAAAAGCAGTCAAGTCATTCCACTAACAATATGCACAACAGGAATGTAGTGATTATCAAAACAAACCAGGTACAGTTAATTATGGGACATAGGGCTATTTACAGTACGAACAGAATTATTTGGGATTTCCGAAATGGACATCAAAATACCGAAATGGACCACAAGCCCAGAAACGATACAAGACCGCATTACTGAGGTACGAAGAACATCCTACAGTCTCATGAAAGCAGGTTTCCATGGCACCACCGGACTCACCAATGCCTGTTTGAAACGCATGATTGATCTATACATTATACCCAGATTACTATACGGTCTTGAGTCCCTAATAGTAACTGAAAAACAGAAGACCCTACTTGAAACTGCATACAGAGACCTCCTGAAAAGAATACAAGCTCTTCCTCAAAGAACTGCAAACGAGGCACCTTATCTTCTATTCCACTCAACGACAGCAGAAGGCACACTTGATATCCGAACATTAACATTCTTTGGGAAAATCATCAACGATAGCTCATCAATTTTACACCAAATATGCATTCGTCAACTAGCCACTAAAGAATTATCATCCAACTCATGGTTCATCTCAATTGTAAAGCTGACATTCAAGTATGGTTTACCATCTCCCCATGATATTATACAAAATCCGATGAAATACAATACATGGAAAAGACTGTTAAAGAAAACAGTACACATGTTCTGGAAAGAGGAACTTGAAACAGCTGCTAAAGAGAAACCCACACTCCAGCTAATTCACCAGGAAATACCATCATGGGAACATGTTGAAATGAACCCATATGCTGTTGACAGAGCAAGACTTCAAGCCAGAATCCTAACAGAAACATTCACACTGCAGAAACATAGAGCCAACTTCTACAAAGAAAGCCCAAACTGCCGCCTTTGCCTACTTGAGCCTGAAGATTCTGCACATATGCTACTCAGATGCCCAGCCCTACAACTAACAAGATGCTCGGCACTTCTACCAGTCTACCAGAGAATACAAGACATAGGGAACCAACCCCCCAGATCGGAAAATGAACTCTTAGAAATTCTACTAGGATTTTCAAGAGATGCTGGAATATATACACTGGCCAGCAATGCTTGCTATGCAATTACGCATCTACGCCAATCACTCTATTCAAATCAAATCTAGTCTATCAAATTGCTAATGTGTGCATTGTCTACTTCATATGTATATATATATATATATATATTATTTTGTGTTTTTCTATACAAATGGTTACTGTTACAAGCTTACAAGTTTATAAGTTTTTATTGTCAGAATATACAACATATTCCTATGTGCTCTTATGAGAGGTGCCTATAAGAGGCAGATTATACAAAGTCAAGTCAAGGACTATTTATACAAGCTTCATCATATTGATTTCGTTCTGAATTGTGCTTTTCAAACCCGCTTTCAATTTAACCATTGGGCAACGTTTTACAGCAAATTACTTTAGCATTTGAGCAAACTTTCTATCAGGTTTGGTCTGAAAACTCTTGTTAAAATATGCATCAGCAGCCTCTCATAATAAAGAATGTAGTTATCTTCTTCTTCTTCTTGGTGATTTCGGCACTCCCTCAATATTGAGGATTATGTGTCGTCGCTGGTGAATTTTGAGATGATGATATTTACAATGATTAATTAACAAATAAGTGAATGTCCAAAGACAAATATACTACAGTGATTGTTTAAGATTTTGTACATAAAGTGAATGCTTTAGATCATGGTTGGGAGGGCATTTACGGGGATAAGTGCTTTAAAGCCATCAATTGTTATTGCTTCATGTGCAGCAAGGGGTAACAAGTTCCATTGGATGACGGTTCTTGGATAAAAAGAGAATTTGTATGAATCTTTGTCGACAGGGATGGGTTTGTGTGTCTGGTTATGTTGTCTACGGGTATCAAAAGGTTTATGGGAATGTTTACAGCTACTATTTGGTGTATTATTTTATAATAAAATACATGTTTTAATGTTTTCTCGGTGGGGGTGGGGTGACGGCCCGGCCCCACCGCGCCCTCTTGCGGCTAAAAATCCACCCTGCCCTTTTTCTGGCCCACCCTGCCCCTTTTCTGACCCACCCTGCCCTTTTTACCACTCTAGAATAAACCCACAAATGAACTGCACATGTTCATTTTGTGCTCTAGTACTATTGACAATTTCCATCGGATTTCTGCAACTGTCCATAGCAAAAACTAGCTGAAATGTCATTTCTACGGGTAAATTTACCGTAATTTATTCAAAACATGTTTTTTCTTCTTACACTCGTAAGTTTTCGTTCATGTAGGTGAATTTCAATGAATTTGTTATCTATCGGCTGCATTTGACATTTGTAAGGTGCCCGCTACTCGTGTGACGTCACATGATTGCCGTATATGGCATTTATTGATATGAACTTGTGAGGTGAAATTTACATTGTCACCGGTTATTGGTATCACCGCGTAAATAAAAAATGGAGGCATGTGCTCTTGCTTTCACTTTCTTTTTGATTCAGTTATGATTTATTTCTTACTAACTAATATTGCATACAATAAAATAAATATGACTGTCTCTATGCTTAATTGAGAGTGAACATTATTTGCACAGCCTCGTTTTGGAACAAAAATACACAGGCTATTGCTTATGTCACCGGTTACCAGTATACCCAGGATACATACAAGTAGAAGTCAAAACGTACCCAAGTAGAAGTCAAAACGTACCCACCCAGAAGTGGGATAATATAGAGATTGAATACCTAACTAGAAATAGATTGGAAATATTATGTGTCAAGTAAAAAGTTGTAAATAGGTAAAATCATACTTAGAAGGTATTAGGATGAGAAAAAAATGGTATACTTGAGATTAAAATATGCATATAAATTGGTAATTTTTTTCTCAACATACATGAAGGTATTTTTTCCTGTGAGTTACAGATTGCATAAAAGAATTTGATATTTCATAATGTGTTTGTGTTGGTAATTGGAAAACACTCTTGCTTTAATTCATGATAATGAGGGAGTGTTTGCAGATATGATGGCCGATTGATCAATGATAATTGGATTTGATTGATTAATCTGGGTTAATTGGTGTTGATTGAAGACCTTTGAAGGTGAGTTTGTCTGTGATCATTAATACCGTAATTGATGGACACATACATTAAAGGGCTCATTAGATTGTTTATTAATTAATATTTATTATCGATTATCTGTTTATAGATCCGAGTCTACACTGTTCGAATTTTTAATTGAATAATATCAAGTATCTCTTCATAAGTCTACACTGTTCAAAGTTTGTTATTAAATAATTTGAACTTTGAAACACACATACCGTATAATAAATAAAAAAATGTTCTGTATATACTTGTTTAGTTCTGTTTAAAATTCCAAATGGCCAACATACCAAATATCTAAAATGGAATTCCAATGACAAGGTCAGCAATTAGCGGCGGTGTGTTTGTCCTCGAGTGGACAGGAAGTTTGACAGTTTTATGACATCCTGCCTAGAATACACTGCCCGAATCTTGCATTCCATTGCGTCTGGACAATGACATACTACTTCATTCTCATGAACTAGTCTGGATCTGGATGTATACGTCGCAGGACCAAATTTGGTATATTAGTACCAGTAGTCTAGTCAATGCAAAATATATCAACCACAATGATATATTTGACTATATTTGACTATCTATTTCTTGATTGGGTACGTTTTGACCAAAGAATGGGTACGTTTTGACTTATAGTTGGGTACATTTGACTTGGCTACGTTTTGACTTATAGTTGGGTACATTTGACTTATAGTTGGGTACGTTTTGACTTATAGTTGAGTACATTTGACTTGGGTACGTTTTTACCAACACCCCACCCCATACATGTATTTATAACCAAATGGGCCGATTCTATTTTTAGATACATATCATTTACAAAACACATTAAAAACGAAGTATAGTTCTGCTATTAGCATAAATAATACAATGTTTAAGGTATATATGCTAATGACCAATACAATAATATTATACTAAACAGAGATAGACCAGAATGTTCAGATTTGTGTCGAGATCTTTCGGTTAGAAACTAGAACATACCGTGACCGTGTAACGTGTGAACTGTTGAATAATGTACGAGAATTTCTAGGTGTGTCAACTAAAATGGAAGATACAATTACCAATGTCAAGTTTATTAACCAATTTCCATCAATACTTACAAATGGTCAAATTTGAAGACGGCTTCGGGTAGAAAACTATCTGTAGCTGTTCTTGCCATATTTTGCGGATTTCCTTCTATTTTTTAGGATGACGTTTTGTTACCGCTTGTAGCGTTAACAAAATACAATCAAGAACAACAAAGGGCAAGTAAATACCACAAAGGACCATATTGTTTTTTTATTATTTATATACCATGCATTAAATTTTAATAATTATGAGCTAACCCACTATAGGGACTACATTACGATCTTGTTACAGTCTTGGTTGTCTTGTCTTGGTTGTCTACGTCCCCGCGAGGGGTTCGACATTAAAGGAAGATAGATAGTCTTGTAAAAAGTGGTTTTATTAGCGGAATGGGTTCGTAACTGACTTCACCGCCATATCAAATAACTGTTCGTATCAAATTAATGGAATGGGATTATGGGAAATAAATACCTTATTTTAATACTAGAAATAAAATTGCATTAAAACTGCAGATAAGGAAATAAATAGATCTATACACCCCAACATTATATGACAGGACTAAAATAGATTGCTGTAAATTGTCTTTAGTGTTGTCATTTCACTGTACACATGTACATACTATCACTTTTATCTCATTTATTTCTCTATGCGCATCCGCCTCTCTATGTCTATGTGTATGTAGCCCAGGTCATATTTTATTATATTAAATAATTATGGATGGTACATAATTATATTCCATAACCCCGTTACAAGAGTACCACCCAATAGTTTTCTCTATAATAGTTTTTATTGCCTAATACAATCACTGGTCTAAGTTATATTATAATTATATAGTATGGTCCATAGTATATGTTATTGTATTCTGCATTACTATTGTGTCTATAGAATAGCGGTGAGAGATAGTGAGTGAGGATCAGGTCAGATGTGTGAATAAGTGAACCCTTAACATAACTAATTATGTGCACTTTCCCCTGAATGGTTGCATTTCTCTAACACTTCTTCTCTACTAGTCAACAGGATAGATCGTAAAACCTCTCCTTACATCTAAAATAAATTCGATTAAACACAATTAGCGAATGCCATCAAGACTCTGGTAATGTGTGGTTTTTATATTCTTATTTTAAGTTGTAAATATGTATACATGTACATTTGTATTTGCAATGATTGAAATGTGTGATGAGTACCCTGATTTGGAAAAAGAATGTTTTCTTATTATTGAACCGAGTTTAGCTAGTCAAATATAACCCCGGTGAGTGACATATATGGTTTTTTATCTATGTTTATTTAACGTCGCTACCGGTTGCCCATTTGAGCTACGGGCAGATTACCCAACACCACCTTTCCTGGGCAGGCTCCAGCGGTTAACAAGTATTGGTGCACTATCCTCCGTAAGAAACGGCCAACATTTTCATATAAAGAGACACGATCTGAGCGTGGCTCGAACCCATGACAATCAGTGATGATAGGTTACAGTGTCTATGTTATACTGCTGGCAACCGCTTAAAATCAAATCAAATCTTTATTAATGTTACTGTCGGCATTATTTATTTAACACCCAAACCAATAATTGGCAATAAAAACGTCGTTTGCCAAAAGTCAATCAGTTCTACAGACGGATCTGTAGTCCAGTGGTAACACGCTGGACTGGTAATCCAGGGATCGCAGGGTGCACGTAAAAGAACCAGAGGAGACTCTGAAATGGGTCTCTGTCTGTATCATTGCACTATCCTCCAAAAATCTAAAATGTCTAATCTCTTCAGGAGGCGTCGCTCATATGGGAAACCGGTGGTAGCGACGGTAAATAAACGCAAAACACAAGTCAATAAGTGAAACATAGACAGACTGAAATCAGACTATGCATACAATCGAGAGATAGAAGGAACATATAAAACTTCTGTATATATCATGTGTTTTTTGTTTAATTATTATTGATACATATATCCTTAATTGTGACAAAAAGTGCAGTTGTCCTATGGGTTATTGTCATAAAGGGTAATTGGCAATGCCCTATTGACATTTTATCATATATGTGTACATTGAATTTGTTAATACCTTTTAGTTTAAACATTATGTATTTGTTCTGTTACATATAGGATGCATCATGGGTATATCGCGGTACTAGCTATTAAAAACCAAACTACTGATATAATATAATGTACCTGAATTTAAAACTCATTTTGCTTCATTCTATGACTTCTCCACTTCAACATTACAAATACACAAAGAAGAAATACTATTGGGAATCACTTGTGTTTATCATGTGTTTGCCGCCATCGTGTCAGCAGTTATGTAGTCAATAGTTCCGAATATACCGCGGCAAATTGCCAAGGCCCTGATTTGGGTGTTTATACAAAGATAGTCATAATACAATTATGTAAGTCTAGCAGTAAATTTATCATTTAAGCATAAAACATGAATATCATTTTAATCTCCCACCA
Source organism: Archivesica marissinica (assembly GCA_014843695.1). NCBI lineage: Eukaryota > Metazoa > Mollusca > Bivalvia > Venerida > Vesicomyidae > Archivesica > Archivesica marissinica. The sequence goes on along the minus strand of CM026392.1, from coordinate 18,915,181 downwards.
AAAAACAACAAATAGCTTTAGGACCACGATGGGTCTACTTTTTATGAATAATAAAATGCGGGAATCTGGCTATATCACCACATGTCAATAGATGTACATCACGGGAGAAAGTTCCATAGATATGAACATCAACTTGTTTTTAATAAAAACAATACTAAATTTGGGGAGGGGTAGTGTTTTGAAAAATAATTATTCAGTAGAAAAAGCGCGTCTGTGACCTTAAAAGTATGCCCATATTTGGTAATTAGGGAATTACGTAGCAACCTAAACACGTGATCAAAACAGTTTCATTCATAAATACCAGATAGCAGACCGCCATTTTACAAAATTGGAATGAACATAAATATATATTATGGACATTTGGAGCCTTTTTCAGATAAAGGGGTGGGGTAATTTTACATAGATCTTGATATTCAGTAAGCATCTTGAATCAGTAAATTACCCACCACTTACGTTGACAGTTTATGATTTCTTGTTTATCAACACATGTATGTGAGATGGTACGATGGTCGCCAGATCGGACAGGTGGGGTTTCTCCAGGTACTCCGGTTTCCACATGAATGACCACATATACGCTTTCATCCGAGCCAACGAGAGTGATTAATATAAGTTGTTAAAACTTGCTTCGCAATCATTGTAAAATAAATAAAGAATAGAATAACACATGTTTACCTTTCTGGGTCAACACTGATCCAATGGAAAGAATGATAAGTGGCGTTATTTTACCTCGTTCTGAAAAATTGTGAATACCTCGGTATGTCAAGACCAGCGGTATGTTAAGAAACGACTATATATAAATATACAACTATTATAAATGATTGTAAGACAAATAGGATTTGAAAACAATCTTAATATGTAAATGCATCTCCATGGTAAGGGCAACACGATATATTTGGAGTGAGTAATTGGTCAAACGATGATGCTATGCTATTTATGTGGAAGTCGTGATAGCGTAGTTGTAGAGCGTTCACTTCAGGTGCGAAAGGTCCGGAGTTCGATACCCGCTGGAGCCGTTACGATTGCGCCCTTAGACAAGGCATTTAAATTCCATATGCCTCTTCTCTCTCCCTCGTGGCGATGGATTCCATAACGAATGGGGTCTTGAGAGTGATTACTACAAGTTGTAAGAACTTGTTTCGCAATCGAGCTAAAGTAAATTTGCATTAACAATGCTATTTATTCTGGAAATATCGCATATGTGACTGGACACACAGTTGCTCTTCTTAAAGGTGTTACTGTGGTTTGATATCGAACTCACATTTGACGCGGGTGGGGGTGCAGCCTGTTGCTCTCCGATAGACTCGTACTTAAATCACATTATACACATATAATGTTAGACTACATGCAAATATACTTTATTGCACCGCCATTGCGCCAGTACGGGTATGTACCGTACGAGTATGTACACATCCGATTGGTGCCAGTACTACATCAGAATGACAGAAGTAGAAGAAACTACATGCAGACGAATATGTAGTCCAGTGGTAACACGTTGGACTGGTAATACTGGGATCCCAGGTTCGATCCCCCGTCTGACCCTAATAAAATTAACAGTATTTCAGATGGGACTTTAAACCGAGGTCTCTTGTCGGTGCTTTACACTGTGCACGTAAAAGAACCAGAGGATATTCTGGAATGGGTCTCTGTCTGTATCATTGCACTATCCTCCAAAAATCTAAAATGAATAATCTCTTCAGAAGGCGTCGCTCATATGGGCAACCGGTAGCGGCGATAAATAAACGTAAACACACAAAAGAAACTACAGTAAGTATCAATGCATAAGTCAACTAATGCGTAATTCTACTAAATGGTGTCTGATCTGTGTATAGTTTGATTAAAGCCAGATATTAACTCATCTTAATGCGTTTTCAAGAATGCTATACATGTGTTTATTCTTCTTCTTCTTCTTTTCCGTATTTTCTTTCCCCTTATGGGAACACCAAGTACTAGTACTTGTAGACAGTTAAACAGTTAAAAAAGTTGACTTACTGAGTAGTCGTAATTTTAAAAACACTGTAAAAACTATAAAAGCCTCCACCCATGCTTCAAACATTCGATGTATATTTACACAGTTACTGGGGTATTAGTTTATTCTGGAAATCTCGCATTATGTGTCTGACGCACGGTTGCCCTTCTTACTGTACCAAAGTAGAACTGTGGTCTGATATCGAACTCGCGTTTGATGACTTCCTGTTGCAAATTAGGAATATTTTAATTAAATTGGTTTGGCATTTATACGTGTTTCTACAACTACACAGAAACAGACACACCGTTTTTATATACACAGGTAGGACATACTATTGTGTAATTCATATTAATCTATTGGATTTATAATGATTTTGATGTTCTTTGACCAGTTCTAAGTAACCTGTAATTCGGATAGGTGGCCGAGTGGGATTGTCAGACGGAGAGAACCAATTAAAACCGAACCAGTTAAAGACCACGCTTACCACACATGAATAATGTACAATAAATATTGTCTGGATGATACATAATGGTGTGTTAATATTGTAAAGTGCAATCACAACAACCTTGTTGGATTTCAACAATCTTCGTTGATTAAATCAATTTACAACTTGTATCGTCAACATCCCTGATATCGGCCATGTTGAAATCACAAGCGAGTGAAAGTGTATTTTATTTTGAACATTTGTTATGCAATCTCAATATAGACAATTGTATTAAATGCAAAATTGATCACTTTACTTAGTATTATTATTTCACCTGCTGTAAAACAGACTGACAAGTTCTAAGGCATTCACCGAAAAGCCTTAGAAGGCCAATTACCGGTACACCAATCACCAATGGTATTCATTGTGTCTTACACCACATAGTGTCACAACTATTTGTTTTAATCAATAAGATTAATTATTTTCTAAGACCTCATTTAAACTATTAATACACATTTGTAAGACAGATCTGTAGTCCAGTGTGTAATCCAGGGATTGCAGGTTCGATCCCCCATCTGACTCTAATAACATTTTCAGATTGGACTTTAAACCGAGGTCTCGTGTCGGTGCTTTACACTGTGCACGTAAAAGAACCAGAGGAGACTCTGGATTGGGTCTCTGTCTGTATTATTTCACTATCCTCCAAAAATCTAAAATGACTTCTATCTTCAGGAGGCGTCGCTCATATGGGTAACCGGTAGGGACGATAAATAAACGTAAAACACACATATATACTACATAAGTAGTGTCACAAAAAGAGTTTTATTCAATAAGAGTAATTATTTTCTAAGACCCCATTTAAACTGTCAATACACATAAATTTGTATGTCATTAATTCATTTTCACTATGTATTGTATATATGTATGGTATGGTATGGTACATACAATGTGTGGCATCCGTGGTCCAGTGGTAGAGCGTCGGATTTGGAATCGAACGGTCCCGGGTTCGATACTTGCTCAGGCCACGTATGTAGTGTCATTGAGCAAGGCACCTCACATACATTGCTTAGTACTGGTTAATTGCTTAGGTCGGCTAAGCCTGCCCAGGAAAACATGTCTGAAGTCCCCGCGAGGGGTTTGACATTAAAGGAACATACATACATACATACAATTAGGTGGTACGCTCCTTGCTTGCTAACTAGTGCAGTGGTCACTGGTGTGCTTCTGCTATCGCAACTTGCCAAGACTGTGAGTTGCTCCGTACAGGGACAATTGATAAAGAGTGATATGTACGGAGGACTACCCTCAATCTGTAGAACGTTCGCTTGATTGTGAAACAAGTTCATACAACATTAGTTTAATCGCTCTTGAGATCTCACGTCACTTAGAGAAGAGGCAATGTGGATTTAAGAGTGTTGGCCATGGTGCACTTCACCACCATGGTTCCGGTGGGGTTCGAACTCACAGCCTTTCGATTAAGAGTCGGACACGTCACACTGCTCATTACACCACGGAGGCTCCACTATCAATAAGCAGGAAAAATTGCAATGAGAGATGCACAGCACTGAGGAAGGTGTGCATCGACATGACATGGTTGATGCAGAGAACCTGCCACTGGATGGGTGGGGGGGGGGCTGTTTACATTTTTGTAATCAAAGCTATAATTTATATTATAAATAGTGCATTCTAGTCGTGTTAATCATTGAATACATGTAAGTTTATTACTTATATTGTAGAGTTCAGAAAAGTAATGTGAACACTGAACAATTTATCTCCACTGTGACTTAATCCTCATGTTTGTGCTGACTAGATCTCAAACACAGTTCAGCAATATAATGTAAGCATCAGGGCTGAGATTAAAGGGCAATTTGAGGGAAATAGTCACCCTGAATTGCCTCACTTCTCCGTACTTTTATGAATTCTTTTCATATCGAATTATTATATATAAAGAGCACTTGGCCGTGATCGACAAACTATTCCCTCTCATACCTTACGCTTCTCCCTTGTATACCTTACATAGTATCCCCTGTATACTTTACGCTTCTCCCTTGTATACCTTACATAGTATCCCCTGTATACCTTACGCTTCTCCCTTGTATACCTTACGTAGTATCCCCTGTATACCTTACGCTTCTCCCTTGTATACCTTACGTAGTATCCCCTGTATACCTTACATAGTATCCCATGTATACCTTACATAGTATCCCCTGTATACCTTACGCTTCTCCCTTGTATACCTTACGTAGTATCCCCTGTATACCTTACGCTTCTCCCTTGTATACCTTACGTAGTATCCCCTGTATACCTTACGCTTCTCCCTTGTATACCTTACATAGTATCCCCTGTATACCTTACGCTTCTCCCTTGTATGCCTTACATAGTATCCCCTGTATACCTTACGCTTCTCCCTTGTATACCTTACATAGTATCCCCTGTATACCTTACGCTTCTCCCTTGTATACCTTACATAGTATCCCCTGTATACCTTACGCTTCTCCCTTGTATACCTTACATAGTATCCCCTGTATACCTTACACTTCTCCCTTGTATGCCTTACATAGTATCCCATGTATACCTTACGCTTCTCCCTTGTATACCTTACATAGTATCCCCTGTATACCTTACGCTTCTCCCTTGTATACCTTACATAGTATCCCCTGTATACCTTATGCTTCTCCCTTGTATACCTTACACTTCTCCCATGTATGCCTTACATAGTATCCCCTGTATACCTTATGCTTCTCCCATGTATACCTTACATATTATCCCATGTATACCTTACATAGTATCCCATGTATACCTTATGTAGTATCCCCTGTATACCTTACACTTCTCCCATGTATGCCTTACATAGTATCCCCTGTATACCTTACATAGTATCCCCTGTATACCTTACATAGTATCCCATGTATGCCTTACATAGTATCCCCTGTATACCTTACGCTTCTCCCTTGTATACCTTACATAGTATCCCCTGTATACCTTACGCTTCTCCCTTGTATGCCTTACGTAGTATCCCCTGTATACCTTACGCTTCTCCCTTGTATACCTTACATAGTATCCCCTGTATACCTTACGCTTCTCCCTTGTATACCTTACATAGTATCCCCTGTATACCTTACGCTTCTCCCTTGTATACCTTACATAGTATCCCCTGTATACCTTACGCTTCTCCCTTGTATACCTTACATAGTATCCCCTGTATACCTTACGCTTCTCCCTTGTATACCTTACGTAGTATCCCCTGTATACTTTACGCTTCTCCCTTGTATGCCTTACATAGTATCCCCTGTATACCTTACGCTTCTCCCTTGTATACCTTGCGTAGTATCCCCTGTATACTTTACGCTTCTCCCTTGTATACCTTACATAGTATCCCCTGTATACCTTACGCTTCTCCTTTGTATACCTTACATAGTATCCCCTGTATACCTTACACTTCTCCCTTGTATACCTTACACTTCTCCCATGTATGCCTTACATAGTATCCCCTGTATACCTTATGCTTCTCCCATGTATACCTTACATAGTATCCAATGTATACCTTACATAGTATCCCATGTATACCTTACATAGTATTCCATGTATACCTTACGTAGTATCCCCTGTATACCTTACACTTCTCCCATGTATGCCTTACATAGTATCCCTTGTATACCTTACATAGTATCCCATGTATACCTTACGCTTCTCCCTTGTATACCTTACGTAGTATCCCCTGTATACTTTACGCTTCTCCCTTGTATACCTTACGTATTATCCCCTGTATACCTTACGCTTCTCCCTTGTATACCTTACATAGTATCCCCTGTATACCTTACGCTTCTCCCTTGTATGCCTTACATAGTATCCCCTGTATACCTTACGCTTCTCCCTTGTATACCTTACGTAGTATCCCCTGTATACTTTACGCTTCTCCCTTGTATACCTTACATAGTATCCCCTGTATACCTTACGCTTCTGTATACCTTACATAGTATCCCCTGTATACCTTACACTTCTCCCTTGTATACCTTACACTTCTCCCATGTATGCCTTACATAGTATCCCCTGTATACCTTATGCTTCTCCCATGTATACCTTACATAGTATCCCATGTATACCTTACATAGTATCCCATGTATACCTTATATAGTATCCCCTGTATACCTTACATAGTATCCCCTGTATACCTTACATAGTATCCCCTGTATACCTTACATAGTATCCCCTGTATACCTTACATAGTATCCCCTGTATACCTTACATATATCCCATGTATACCTTACATAGTATCCCCTGTATACCTTACGCTTCTCCCATGTATGCCTTACATAGTATCCCCTGTATACATTCCGCTTCACCTTAGTATGAAGTTCTAGATTTAGCATTGAAAGATCATCTTGTGGTTACAGGTAAATCTATGCTTGACGTATTATTCCAGGACTTTGCTGTAACACAAATGCACAGATGGCAGCTAAGAATCAGCGTTCGGCGACTTTACCCGCTAATCTACGTCACGGCGTGCAACAGACTGACGAAGGCGAGGGTTTCTTTGCAAAACTGAAGAAAAAACTTAGACTGAAAAAAGGAAAGTATCACGTCGATGTCAACACTGGGGAATGCGCAAACGTGTCGGCTGTGTCGTTTAAAAAACGTGAAAGTCGAGAAGTGTCCGAGGATGAATCCCCATGGAAACTGCGTGATCCAAAGTTTGAACAAAAAGACTTTAAATCTTGTTCTCCGAAATCGACCAAGCAATCAATCAGTAAGCAGCCTCTAGCAGTGAAAGGAAGCGAACGAAAATATTCAAACCCAGAAAATTATACAAGATCGTTACAGAATTCGGGAAATTCAGAATTCAACAGCTTTCAAAGGAGTAGTTTTGGAGGAAGAAGTAATTTAAAATCAAAATTGACAAATGAGTATAGTCCCTTAATATACGATACCAAAGAAACTGTTACTGATAGATCTTTGAAATTAGGAGAGACGGCTGTTAGTAATGAATGTTTAGTCCGCGATAGTAGAGCCATAGACTTGGAGAATGATGATCAAATGGACGATAAACATGATGCAGTTATTGGATTGAATGAAGATTCTAATATTGCAATCGGTTTTGACCCTGGATATGAGAAACTACCTGACAGGGGAGCAAGCAGCAATAAAGTTGACATACATGTAGATAGTGTGATAAATAGTGATTTTGATCCTAGTTATGAATCTGTTCAAGATGTTAGAGTGAAGGGAAAGACTGACAATATTGCTGTGGGTGCTGGAAGTGAATTTGATCCAAACTATGAAAGAGTTGATGATGTGAAATCAAGAAGTATTGCTTCTCAAAGAGATGGGGAGGATGACTTCCAACTAGACGGCGATCCAGGCTACCAGTCTGTCAAAGACGTGAAACGCAAAAAACATAAGAAGATCACTGATGAACTTATTACACCACAAGTAACCTCCAAAATGAATCAATTGGTTGAGAAATTGGATGATCCAGGTTACCAGTCTGTCAAAGATGTTAAAAGAGAAACACCAGACAGAACTATTGGTGAATTTATCAGAGAACCAAAAACCTATAGCATGACTCAGTCAATCGAGTCTTTGGATGAGCCGGGTTATGAGTCGCTAAATGATGTGAAAAAACGAATCAGTGAACAATATTATGTTGACAATATACATATGACTGATAAAGTCGGTGTAACTGTTGAAGCAGGTACCAGGCCAGAGAAGTCGCAAGATATCGGCGCTGTCAAAGAGTACAATGACTCTGCAATAGTTTCGGTCCCAAAATCGGAGAGTTTGGCACTTGACAACCTTCCCAGACACCGGTCAAAGTCAGGAGAAGTTGCTATGGTGACATCAGAGAGTAATAATGGACTGCAAGCCTTTGCAGAGGCAGCCGTGAGTCTGACTGGTTTTGCGGCTGCACTGACGGGATCTGGGAGTAGTAAAGACAGTGGATTTGAAAGCAAAGAGAAAAGCCTGGACTTTGAGCAAGAAGGTATGTGGTACCAGTCCAGGGCTTTTTAACCCAATTTTTTACCCAAAGGGGCCAGGGCTAGTAGAACCAGCCGGCGTCCGGCAACATTAAAGCAGCAATTGTACATTTGACGTACATGTAGGTACACATATAATTAGGAATGTAAACTCTACAATGCTTGGTTAAATGGGATCACTTGGGTCAAACATGTGCTGATGTCAATAGGTCAACTTAGGACGAGTGCCCCATGTACATGTATGTGAGTGGCCCATGTACATATATGTGAGTGTCCCATGTATGTGAGTGGCCCATGTACATATATGTGAGTGTCCCATGTATGTGAGTGTCCCATGTACATGTATGTGACTGTCCCATGTACATATATTTGAGTGGCCCATGTATGTGAGTGGCCCATGTATGTGACTGTCCCATGTACATGTATGTGACTGTCCCATGTACATGTATGTGACTGTCCCATGTATGTGAGTGTCCCATGTATGTGAGTGTCCCATGTATGTGAGTGTCCCATGTACAGGTATGTGAGTGTCCCATGTACATGTATGTGAGTGCCCCATGTACATGACTGTCCCATGTACATGTATGTGAGTGTCCCATGTACATGTATGTGACTGTCCCATGTACATGTATGTGAGTGTCCCAGGTACATGTATGGACTGTCCCATGTATGTGTATGTGACTGTCCCATGTGCATGTATGTGAGTGTCCCATGTACATGTATGTGAGTATTACATGTATGTGACTGTCCCATGTACATGTATGTGACTGTCCCATGTACATGTATGTGAGTGTCCCATGTACATGTATGTGACTGTCCCATGTACATGTATGTGACTGTCCCAGGTACATGTATGTGAGTGTCCCATGTACATGTATGTGTATGTGAGTGTCCCATGTACATGTATGTGAGTGTCCCATGTACATGTATGTGAGTGTCCCATGTACATGTATGTGAGTGTCCCATGTGTGTGACTGTCCCATGTACATGAGTGTCCCATGTACATGTATGTGAGTGTCCCATATATGTGAGTGTCCCAGTTACATGTGTGTGAGTGTCCCATGTGCATGTATGTGAGTGTCCCATGTACATGTATGTGAGTGTCCCATGTACATGTATATGACTGTCCCATGTATGTGAGTGTCCCATGTACATGTATATGAGTGTCCCATGTACATATATGTGAGTGTCCCATGTACATGTATGTGAGTGTCCCATGTACATATATGTTAGTGTCCCATGTATGTGACTGTCCCATGTACATATGTGTGAGTGTCCCATGTATGTGAGTGTCCCATGTACATGTATGTGAATGTCCCATGTACATATATGTTAGTGTCCCATGTATGTGAGTGTCCCATGTACATATGTGTGAGTGTCCCATGTGTGTGAGTGTCCCATGTACATGTATGTGAGTGTCCTATGTACATGTATGTGAGTGTACCATGTACATGTATGTGAGTGTCCCATGTACATGTATGTGAGTGTCCCATGTACATGTGTGTGAGTGTCCCATGTACATGTTTGTATGTGTGCATGTATGTGAGTGTCCCATGTACATGTATATGGGTGTCCCATGTGCATGTATGTGAGTGTCCCATGTACATGTATGTGAGTATTGCATGTATGTGAGTGTCCCATGTACATGTATGTGAGTGTCCCATGTACATGTTATGTGACTGTCCCATGTACATGTATGTGAGTGTCCCATGTACATGTATGTGAGTGTCCCATGTATATGAGTGTCCCAGTTACATGCATGTGAGTGTCGCATGTATGTGAGTGTCCCATGTACATATATGTGAGTGTCCCATGTACATGTATGTGACTGTCCCATGTACATATATTTGAGTGTCCCATGTATGCGAGTGGCCCATGTATGTGAGTGTCCCATGTACATGTATGTGAGTGGCCCATGTACATGTATGTGAGTGGCCCATGTATGTGAGTGTCCCATGTATGTGAGTGTCCCATGTACATATATGTGAGTGTCCCATGTACATGTATGTGAGTGTCCCATGTACATGTATGTGACTGTCCCATGTACATGTATGGACTGTCCCATGTACATGTATGTGAGTGTCCCATGTATGTGAGTGTCCCGTGTACATGTATGTGACTGTCCCATGTACATGTATGTGAGTGTCCCATGTACATGTATGTGACTGTCCCATGTGCATGTATGTGACTGTCCCATGTACATGTATGTGAGTGTCCCATGTACATGTATGTGTATGTGATGTCCCATGTACATGTATGTGACTGTCCCATGTACATGTATGTGAGTGTCCCATGTACATGTATGTGAGTGTCCCATGTGTTGACTGTCCCATGTACATGAGTGTCCCATGTACATGTATGTGAGTGTCCCATATATGTGAGTGTCCCAGTTACATGTGTGTGAGTGTCCCATGTGCATGTATGTGAGTGTCCCATGTACATGTATGTGAGTGTCCCATGTACATGTATATTACTGTCCCATGTATGTGAGTGTCCCATGTACATGTATATGAGTGTCCCATGTACATATATGTGAGTGTCCCATGTACATGTATGTGAGTGTCCCATGTACATATATGTTAGTGTCCCATGTATGTGACTGTCCCATGTACATATGTGTGAGTGTCCCATGTATGTGAGTGTCCCATGTACATGTATGTGAATGTCCCATGTACATATATGTTAGTGTCCCATGTATGTGAGTGTCCCATGTACATATGTGTGAGTGTCCCATGTGTGTGAGTGTCCCATGTACATGTATGTGAGTGTCCTATGTACATGTATGTGAGTGTACCATGTACATGTATGTGAGTGTCCCATGTACATGTATGTGAGTGTCCCATGTACATGTGTGTGAGTGTCCCATGTACATGTTTGTATGTGTGCATGTATGTGAGTGTCCCATGTACATGTATATGGGTGTCCCATGTGCATGTGTGTGAGTGTCCCATGTACATGTATGTGAGTATTGCATGTATGTGAGTGTCCCATGTACATGTATGTGAGTGTCCCATGTACATGTTATGTGACTGTCCCATGTACATGTATGTGAGTGTCCCATGTACATGTATGTGAGTGTCCCATGTATGTGAGTGTCCCAGTTACATGCATGTGAGTGTCCCATGTACATGTATGTGAGTGTCCCATGTACATATATGTGAGTGTCCCATGTACATGTATGTGACTGTCCCATGTACATATATTTGAGTGTCCCATGTATGCGAGTGGCCCATGTATGTGAGTGTCCCATGTACATGTATGTGAGTGGCCCATGTACATGTATGTGAGTGGCCCATGTATGTGAGTGTCCCATGTATGTGAGTGTCCCATGTACATATATGTGAGTGTCCCATGTACATGTATGTGAGTGTCCCATGTACATGTATGTGACTGTCCCATGTACATGTATGGACTGTCCCATGTACATGTATGTGAGTGTCCCATGTATGTGAGTGTCCCGTGTACATGTATGTGACTGTCCCATGTACATGTATGTGAGTGTCCCAGGTACATGTATGGACTGTCCCATGTATGTGACTGTCCCATGTGCATGTATGTGACTGTCCCATGTACATGTATGTGAGTGTCCCATGTACATGTATGTGATTGTCCCATGTACATGTATGTGACTGTCCCAGGTACATGTATGTGAGTGTCCCATGTACATGTATGGACTGTCCCATGTACATGTATGTGAGTGTCCCATGTACATGTATGTGAGTGTCCCATATATGTGAGTGTCCCAGTTACATGTATGTGAGTGTCCCATGTGCATGTATGTGAGTGTCCCATGTACATGTGTGTGAGTGTCCCATGTACATGTATGTGAGTGTCCCATTATATGACTGTCCTGTGTATGTGAGTGTCCCATGTATGTGAGTGTCCCATGTACATATATGTTAGTGTCCCATGTATGTGACTGTCCCATGTACATATGTGTGAGTGTCCCATGTATGTGAGTGTCACATGTACATGTATGTGAGTGTCCCATGTACATGTATGTGAATGTCCCATGTATGTGAGTGTCCCATGTACAGGTATGTGAGTGTCCCATGTATGTGAGTGTCCCATGTACAGGTATGTGAGTGTCCCATGTACATGTATGTGAGTGTCCCATGTACAGGTATGTGAGTGTCCCATGTATGTGAGTGTCCCATGTACATGTATGTGACTGTCCCATGTACATGTATGTGACTGTCCCATGTACATGTATGGACTGTCCCATGTACATGTATGTGACTGTCCCATGTACAGGTATGTGAGTGTCCCATGTACATGTATGTGACTCCCATGTGCATGTATGGACTGTCCCATGTGTGTGTATGTGACTGTCCCATGTGCATGTATGTGAGTGTCCCATGTGCATGTATGGACTGTCCCATGTACATGTGTGTGACTGTCCCATGTACATGTATGTGAGTGTCCCAGGTACATGTATGGACTGTCCCATGTGTGTGTATGTGACTGTCCCATGTGCATGTATGTGAGTGTCCCATGTACATGTATGTGAGTGTCCCATGTATGTGACTGTCCCATGTATGTGAGTGTCCCATGTGTGTGAGTGTCCCATGTACATGTATGTGAGTGTCCCATGTACATGTATGTGAGTGTCCCATGTATGTGAGTGTCCCATGTACATGTATGTGAGTGTCCCATGTATGTGAGTGTCCCATGTAATGTGGACTGTCCCATGTACATGTATGTGAGTGTCCCATGTACATGTATGGACTGTCCCATGTACATGTATGTGACTGTCCCACATGTATGTGACTGTCCCAGGTACATGTATGTGAGTGTCCCATGTATGTGTATGTGTATGTGAGTGTCCCATGTACATGTATGTGAGTGTCCCATGTACATGTATGTGAGTGTCCCATGTACATGTATGTGAGTGTCCCATGTATATGAGTGTCCCATGTATGTGACTGTCCCATGTACATGAGTGTCCCATGTACATGTATGTGAGTGTCCCATATATGTGAGTGTCCCAGTTACATGTGTGTGAGTGTCCCATGTGCATGTATGTGAGTGTCCCATGTACATGTATGTGAGTGTCCCATGTATGTGAGTGTTCCATGTACATGTATGTGACTGTCCCATGTACATGTATGTGAGTGTCCCATGTACATGACTGTCCCATGTATGTGAGTGTCCCATGTACATGTATGTGAGTGTCCCATGTATGTGAGTGTCCCATGTACATATATGTTAGTGTCCCATGTATGTGACTGTCCCATGTACATATGTGTGAGTGTCCCATGTATGTGAGTGTCCCATGTATGTGAGTGTCCCATGTATGTGACTGTCCCATGTATGTGAGTGTCCCATGTACATGTATGTGAGTGTCCCATGTATGTGAGTGGCCCATGTACATATATGTGAGTGTCCCATGTATGTGAGTGTCCCATGTACATGTATGTGACTGTCCCATGTACATATATTTGAGTGTCCCATGTATGTGAGTGGCCCATGTATGTGAGTGTCCCATGTACATGTATGTGAGTGTCCCATGTACATGTATGTGACTGTCCCATGTATGTGAGTGGCCCATGTATATGAGTGTCCCATGTACAGGTATATGAGTGTCCCATGTATGGGAGTGTCCCATGTACATGTATGTGAGTGTCCCATGTACATGTATGTGACTGTCCCATGCACATGTATGGACTGTCCTATGTACATGCATGTGAGTGTCCCATGTACATATATATGTTAGTGTCCCATGTACATGTATGTGAGTGTCCCATGTATGTGAGTGTCCCATGTACATGTATGTGAGTGTCCCATGTGTGTGAGTGTCCCATGTATGTGAGTGTCCCATGTACATGTATGTGAGTGTCCCATGTACAGGTATGGGAGTGTCCCATGTACATGTATGGGAGTGTCCCATGTATATGTATGTGAGTGTCCCATGTACATGTATGTGAGTGTCCCATGTACATGTATGTGAGTGTCCCATGTACATGTATGTGACTGTCCCATGTACATGTATGTGACTGTCCCATGTACATGTATGTGACTGTCCCATGTACATGTATGTGACTGTCCCATGTACATGTATGTGAGTGTCCCATGTACATGTATGTGAGTGTCCCATGTATGTGAGTGTCCCATGTATGTGAGTGTCCCATGTACCATGTACATTATTATGTCCATTATGTGATGTCCCATGTACATTTGTAGTCCCATGTATGTGAGTGTCCCATGTACATGTATGTGAGTGTCCCATGTATGTGAGTGTCCCATGTACATGTATGTGACTGTCCCATGTACATATATGTGAGTGTCCCATGTAACCCATGTAACCCATGTACATGTACATGTATGTGAGTGTCCCATGTACATGTATGTGAGTGTCCCATGTATGTGACTGTCCCATGTACATGTATGTGAGTGTCCCATGTATGTGAGTGTCCCAACATGTATGTGACTGTCCCAGTACATGTTGTGAGTGTCCCATGTACATGTATGTGATGCCTACATGTATGTGAGTGTCCCATGTACATGTATGTGACTGTCCCATGTACATGTATGTGAGTGTCCCATGTGCATGTATGTGAGTGTCCCATGTATGTGACCGTCCCATGTACATGTATTGAGTGTCCCATGTACATGTGGAGTGTCCCATGATGAGTCCTACATGTATGTGAGTGTCCCATGTACATGTATGTGAGTGTCCCATGTACATGTATGTGAGTGTCCCATGTATGTGAGTGTTCCATGTACATGTATGTGACTGTCCCATGTACATGTATGTGAGTGTCCCATGTACATGACTGTCCCATGTATGTGAGTGTCCCATGTACATGTATGTGAGTGTCCCATGTATGTGAGTGTCCCATGTACATATATGTTAGTGTCCCATGTATGTGACTGTCCCATGTACATATGTGTAAGTGTCCCATGTATGTGAGTGTCCCATGTATGTGAGTGTCCCATGTACATGTATGTGACTGTCCCATGTATGTGAGTGTCCCATGTACATGTATGTGAGTGTCCCATGTATGTGAGTGGCCCATGTACATATATGTGAGTGTCCCATGTATGTGAGTCCCAACAAACATGTATGTAGTGTCCCATGTACAATGTGATGTCCCATGTACATGTATGTGAGTGTCCCAGTACATGTATGTGAGTGTCCCATGTACATGTATGTGAGTGTCCCATGTACATGTATGTGAGTGTCCCATGTACATGTATGTGAGTGTCCCATGTACATGTATGTGAGTGTCCCATGTATGTGAGTGTCCCATGTACATGTATGTGACTGTCCCATGTATGTGAGTGTCCCATGTACATGTATGTGACTGTCCCAGGTACATGTATGTGAGTGTCCCATGTACATGTTGTATGTGACTGTCCCATGTACATGTATGTGAGTGTCCCATGTACATGTATGTGACTGTCCCAGTACATGTATGGACTGTCCCATGTATGTGTGAGTGTCCCATGTATGGACTGTCCCATGTACATGTATGTGAGTGTCCCATGTACATGTATGTGAGTGTCCCATGTATGTGAGTGTCCCAGTTACATGTATGTGAGTGTCCCATGTACATGTATGTGAGTGTCCCATGTACATGTATGTGAGTGTCCCATGTACATGTATGTGAGTGTCCCATGTACATGTATGTGAGTGTCCCATGTACATGTATGTGAGTGTCCCATGTACATATGTATGTGAGTGTCCCATGTACATGTATGTGAGTGTCCCATGTATGTGAGTGTCCCATGTACATGTATGTGAGTGTCCCATGTACATGTATGTGAGTGTCCCATGTATGTGAGTGTCCCATGTACATGTATGTGAGTGTCCCATGTATGTGAGTGTCCCATGTACATGTATGTGAGTGTCCCATGTATGTGAGTGTCCCATGTACATGTATGTGAGTGTCCCATGTATGTGAGTGTCCCATGTACATGTATGTGAGTGTCCCATGTACATGTATGTGAGTGTCCCATGTACATGTATGAGTGTCCCACATGTATGTGAGTGTCCCATGTACATGTATGTGAGTGTCCCATGTACATGTATGTGAGTGTCCCATGTACATGTATGTGACTGTCCCATGTACATGTATGTGACTGTCCCATGCACATGTATGGACTGTCCTATGTACATGCATGCGAGTGTCCCATGTACATGTATGTGAGTGTCCCATGTACATGTATGTGAGTGTCCCATGTACATGTATGTGAGTGTCCCATGTACATGTATGTGAGTGTCCCATGTACATATATGTAAGTGTCCCATGTACATGTATGTGAGTGTCCCATGTACATATATATGTAAGTGTCCCATGTATGTGAGTGTCCCATGTACATATATATGTTAGTGTCCCATGTACATGTATGTGAGTGTCCCATGTATGTGACTGTCCCATGTACATGTATGTGAGTGTCCCATGTATGTGAGTGTCCCATGTACATGTATGTGACTGTCCCAGGTACATGTTTGTGAGTGTCCCATGTACATGTATGTGTATGTGACTGTCCCATATACATGTATGTGAGTGTCCCATGTACATGTATGTGACTGTCCCATGTACATGTATGTGAGTGTCCCATGTGCATGTATGTGAGTGTCCCATGTATGTGACCGTCCCATGTACATGTATTTGAGTGTCCCATGTACATGTATGTGAGTGTCCCATGTATGTGAGTGTCCCATGTACATGTATGTGAGTGTCCCATGTACATGTATGTGAGTGTCCCATGTACATGTATGTGAGTGTCCCATGTATGTGAGTGTCCCATGTACATGTATGTGAGTGTCCCATGTACATGTATGTGAGTGTCCCATGTACATGACCCATGATGTGAGTGTCCCATGTATGTGAGTGTCCCATGTACATATATGTTAATGTCCCATGTATGTGACTGTCCCATGTACATATGTGTAAGTGTCCCATGTATGTGAGTGTCCCATGTATGTGAGTGTCCCATGTACATGTATGTGACTGTCCCATGTATGTGAGTGTCCCATGTACATGTATGTGAGTGTCCCATGTATGTGAGTGGCCCATGTACATATATGTGAGTGTCCCATGTATGTGAGTGTCCCATGTACATGTATGTGACTGTCCCATGTACATATATTTGAGTGTCCCATGTATGTGAGTGGCCCATGTATGTGAGTGTCCCATGTACATGTATGTGACTGTCCCATGTACATGTATGTGACTGTCCCATGTATGTGAGTGTCCCATGTACATGTATGTGAGTGTCCCATGTATGTGAGTGTCCCATGTACAGTATGTGAGTGTCCCATGTACATGTATGTGAGTGTCCCATGTACATGTATGTGAGTGTCCCATGTACATGTATGTGAGTGTCCCATGTACATGTATGTGACTGTCCCATGTACATGTATGTGACTGTCCCATGCACATGTATGGACTGTCCTATGTACATGCATGCGAGTGTCCCATGTACATGTATGTGAGTGTCCCATGTACATGTATGTGAGTGTCCCATGTACATGTATGTGAGTGTCCCATGTACATGTATGTGAGTGTCCCATGTACATGTATGTGAGTGTCCCATGTACATGTATGTGAGTGTCCCATGTACATGTATGTGAGTGTCCCATGTACATATATGTTAGTGTCCCATGTACATGTATGTGAGTGTCCCATGTATGTGACTGTCCCATGTACATGTATGTGACTGTCCCATGTATGTGAGTGTCCCATGTACATGTATGTGACTGTCCCAGGTACATGTTTGTGAGTGTCCCATGTACATGTATGTGTATGTGACTGTCCCATATACATGTATGTGAGTGTCCCATGTACATGTATGTGACTGTCCCAGGTACATGTATGTGAGTGTCCCATGTGCATGTATGTGAGTGTCCCATGTATGTGACCGTCCCATGTACATGTATTTGAGTGTCCCATGTACATGTATGTGAGTGTCCCATGTATGTGAGTGTCCCAGTTACATGTATGTGAGTGTCCCATGTACATGTATGTGAGTGTCCCATGTACATGTATGTGAGTGTCCCATGTACATGTATGTGAGTGTCCCATGTACATGTATGTGAGTGTCCCATGTACATGTATGTGAGTGTCCCATGTACATGACTGTCCCATGTATGTGAGTGTCCCATGTACATGTATGTGAGTGTCCCATGTATGTGAGTGTCCCATGTACATATATGTTAATGTCCCATGTATGTGACTGTCCCATGTACATATGTGTAAGTGTCCCATGTATGTGAGTGTCCCATGTATGTGAGTGTCCCATGTACATGTATGTGACTGTCCCATGTATGTGAGTGTCCCATGTACATGTATGTGAGTGTCCCATGTATGTGAGTGGCCCATGTACATATATGTGAGTGTCCCATGTATGTGAGTGTCCCATGTACATGTATGTGACTGTCCCATGTACATATATTTGACTGTCCCATGTATGTGAGTGTCCCATGTACATGTATGTGAGTGTCCCATGTACAGTATGTGAGTGTCCCATGTACATGTATGTGAGTGTCCCATGTACATGTATGTGAGTGTCCCATGTACATGTATGTGAGTGTCCCATGTACATGTATGTGAGTGTCCCATGTACATGTATGTGACTGTCCCATGTACATGTATGTGACTGTCCCATGCACATGTATGGACTGTCCTATGTACATGCATGCGAGTGTCCCATGTACATGTATGTGAGTGTCCCATGTACATGTATGTGAGTGTCCCATGTACATGTATGTGAGTGTCCCATGTACATGTATGTGAGTGTCCCATGTACATATATGTTAGTGTCCCATGTACATGTATGTGAGTGTCCCATGTACAATATATGTAAGTGTCCCATGTATGTGAGTGTCCCATGTACATATATATGTTAGTGTCCCATGTACATGTATGTGAGTGTCCCATGTATGTGACTGTCCCATGTACATGTATGTGACTGTCCCATGTATGTGAGTGTCCCATGTACATGTATGTGACTGTCCCAGGTACATGTTTGTGAGTGTCCCATGTACATGTATGTGTATGTGACTGTCCCATATACATGTATGTGAGTGTCCCATGTACATGTATGTGACTGTCCCAGGTACATGTATGTGAGTGTCCCATGTGCATGTATGTGAGTGTCCCATGTATGTGACCGTCCCATGTACATGTATTTGAGTGTCCCATGTACATGTATGTGAGTGTCCCATGTATGTGAGTGTCCCATGTACATGTATGTGAGTGTCCCATGTACATGTATGTGAGTGTCCCATGTACATGTATGTGAGTGTCCCATGTATGTGAGTGTTCCATGTACATGTATGTGACTGTCCCATGTACATGTGTGTGAGTGTCCCATGTACATGACTGTCCCATGTATGTGAGTGTCCCATGTATGTGAGTGTCCCATGTACATATATGTTAATGTCCCATGTATGTGACTGTCCCATGTACATATGTGTAAGTGTCCCATGTATGTGAGTGTCCCATGTATGTGAGTGTCCCATGTACATGTATGTGACTGTCCCATGTATGTGAGTGTCCCATGTAAATGTATGTGAGTGTCCCATGTATGTGAGTGGCCCATGTACATATATGTGAGTGTCCCATGTATGTGAGTGTCCCATGTACATGTATGTGACTGTCCCATGTACATATATTTGAGTGTCCCATGTATGTGAGTGGCCCATGTATGTGAGTGTCCCATGTACATGTATGTGACTGTCCCATGTACATGTATGTGACTGTCCCATGTATGTGAGTGTCCCATGTACATGTATGTGAGTGTCCCATGTATGTGAGTGTCCCATGTACAGTTATGTGAGTGTCCCATGTACAGGTATGTGAGTGTCCCATGTACATGTATGTGAGTGTCCCATGTACATGTATGTGAGTGTCCCATGTACATGTATGTGACTGTCCCATGTACATGTATGTGACTGTCCCATGCACATGTATGGACTGTCCTATGTACATGCATGCGAGTGTCCCATGTACATGTATGTGAGTGTCCCATGTACATGTATGTGAGTGTCCCATGTACATGTATGTGAGTGTCCCATGTACATGTATGTGAGTGTCCCATGTACATATATGTTAGTGTCCCATGTACATGTATGTGAGTGTCCCATGTACATATATGTAAGTGTCCCATGTATGTGAGTGTCCCATGTACATATATATGTTAGTGTCCCATGTACATGTATGTGAGTGTCCCATGTATGTGACTGTCCCATGTACATGTATGTGACTGTCCCATGTATGTGAGTGTCCCATGTACATGTATGTGACTGTCCCAGGTACATGTTTGTGAGTGTCCCATGTACATGTATGTGTATGTGACTGTCCCATATACATGTATGTGAGTGTCCCATGTACATGTATGTGACTGTCCCAGGTACATGTATGTGAGTGTCCCATGTGCATGTATGTGAGTGTCCCATGTATGTGACCGTCCCATGTACATGTATTTGAGTGTCCCATGTACATGTATGTGAGTGTCCCATGTATGTGAGTGTCCCAGTTACATGTATGTGAGTGTCCCATGTACATGTATGTGAGTGTCCCATGTACATGTATGTGAGTGTCCCATGTACATGTATGTGAGTGTCCCATGTACATGTATGTGAGTGTCCCATGTACATGTATGTGAGTGTCCCATGTACATGACTGTCCCATGTATGTGAGTGTCCCATGTACATGTATGTGAGTGTCCCATGTATGTGAGTGTCCCATGTACATATATGTTAATGTCCCATGTATGTGACTGTCCCATGTACATATGTGTAAGTGTCCCATGTATGTGAGTGTCCCATGTATGTGAGTGTCCCATGTACATGTATGTGAATGTCCCATGTATGTGAGTGTCCCATGTACATGTATGTGAGTGTCCCATGTATGTGAGTGGCCCATGTACATATATGTGAGTGTCCCATGTATGTGAGTGTCCCATGTACATGTATGTGACTGTCCCATGTACATATATTTGAGTGTCCCATGTATGTGAGTGGCCCATGTATGTGAGTGTCCCATGTACATGTATGTGAGTGTCCCATGTACATGTATGTGACTGTCCCATGTATGTGAGTGTCCCATGTACATGTATGTGAGTGTCCCATGTATGTGAGTGTCCCATGTACAGTTATGTGAGTGTCCCATGTACAGGTATGTGAGTGTCCCATGTACATGTATGTGAGTGTCCCATGTACATGTATGTGAGTGTCCCATGTACATGTATGTGACTGTCCCATGTACATGTATGTGACTGTCCCATGCACATGTATGGACTGTCCTATGTACATGCATGCGAGTGTCCCATGTACATGTATGTGAGTGTCCCATGTACATGTATGTGAGTGTCCCATGTACATGTATGTGAGTGTCCCATGTACATGTATGTGAGTGTCCCATGTACATTATATGTTAGTGTCCCATGTACATGTATGAGTGTCCCATGTACATATATGCGAGTGTCCCATGTATGTGACTGTCCCATGTACATGTATGTGACTGTCCCATGTATGTGAGTGTCCCATGTACATGTATGTGACTGTCCCAGGTACATGTTTGTGAGTGTCCCATGTACATGTATGTGTATGTGACTGTCCCATATACATGTATGTGAGTGTCCCATGTACATGTATGTGACTGTCCCAGGTACATGTATGTGAGTGTCCCATGTGCATGTATGTGAGTGTCCCATGTATGTGACCGTCCCATGTACATGTATTTGAGTGTCCCATGTACATGTATGTGAGTGTCCCATGTATGTGAGTGTCCCAGTTACATGTATGTGAGTGTCCCATGTACATGTATGTGAGTGTCCCATGTACATGTATGTGAGTGTCCCATGTATGTGAGTGTTCCATGTACATGTATGTGACTGTCCCATGTACATGTATGTGAGTGTCCCATGTACATGACTGTCCCATGTATGTGAGTGTCCCATGTACATGTATGTGAGTGTCCCATGTATGTGAGTGTCCCATGTACATATATGTTAATGTCCCATGTATGTGACTGTCCCATGTACATATGTGTAAGTGTCCCATGTATGTGAGTGTCCCATGTATGTGAGTGTCCCATGTACATGTATGTGACTGTCCCATGTATGTGAGTGTCCCATGTACATGTATGTGAGTGTCCCATGTATGTGAGTGGCCCATGTACATATATGTGAGTGTCCCATGTATGTGAGTGTCCCATGTACATGTATGTGACTGTCCCATGTACATATATTTGAGTGGCCCATGTATGTGAGTGTCCCATGTACATGTATGTGAGTGTCCCATGTACATGTATGTGACTGTCCCATGTATGTGAGTGTCCCATGTACATGTATGTGAGTGTCCCATGTACATATGTGAGTGTCCCATGTACATGTATGTGAGTGTCCCATGTACATGTATGTGAGTGTCCCATGTACATGTATGTGAGTGTCCCATGTACATGTATGTGACTGTCCCATGTACATGTATGTGACTGTCCCATGCACATGTATGGACTGTCCTATGTACATGCATGCGAGTGTCCCATGTACATGTATGTGAGTGTCCCATGTACATGTATGTGAGTGTCCCATGTACATGTATGTGAGTGTCCCATGTACATATATGTTAGTGTCCCATGTACATGTATGTGAGTGTCCCATGTACAAAAAAACCCAAACCCAACAAATATATGTTAGTGTCCCATGTACATGATATGTGAGTGTCCCATGTACAAAAACCCATGTATGTGAGTGTCCCATGTACATGTATGTGAGTGTCCCATGTATGTGAGTGTCCCATGTACATGTATGTGACTGTCCCATGTACATGTATGTGAGTGTCCCATGTACAATGACTGTCCCATGTATGTGAGTGTCCCATGTACATGTATGTGACTGTCCCATGTACATGTGAGTGTCCCATGTACATACCCCATGATGTTAGTGTCCCATGTATGTGACTGTCCCATGTACATATATGTTAATGTCCCATGTATGTGACCCCAACAAAAGTGTCCCATGTATGTGAGTGTCCCATGTATGTGAGTGTCCCATGTACATGTATGTGACTGTCCCATGTATGTGAGTGTCCCATGTAAATGTATGTGAGTGTCCCATGTATGTGAGTGGCCCATGTACATATATGTGAGTGTCCCATGTATGTGAGTGTCCCATGTACATGTATGTGACTGTCCCATGTACATATATTTGAGTGTCCCATGTAT